>CM035124.1:103829469-104450542 GCA_020205555.1 Panax stipuleanatus | reverse complement strand
TAATAAACATGATGACATGTTAAGCATATGAGATATTAAAATAAATTAATAACTTTTTATGTGATTAATTGATAAGTTAAATACGTGAATTAAACTCGTTATTTGTGAAGTCTTATAACGTGTTCAAAGAATGTGTTGTGATTCGATAAGCATATCGAACTTATAATTAATTGGTATTGTGAATGTATTGATATGTAGGATTAATTAAGGGACGTGAATTATAATTGTAGCTTGTGCAAGAGATAACTTTTTTAACTATACTTTTTAATTGAGCAAGTGTTCTAAACTCAAACTCTACTTTTATTAAAAACTAGTTCCTTAAATTCTAATTTATTCGATGAGCAAGTCTTAGACTTATATTCTATATTGAGCAAGTTCTTGTTCTTAATTATTCAAGTTCAAGATTTCATATTAGAGATTTAATTCTGTTAAAGCATGACTTCAGTTATACAATACTTATTCGATTGTATACCTCTTGAGATTCATATTCAATTTGATTATCAGTTTATTGTTAAACCTTGTAAGGCTAGCGAACCCTTATTGATTCGACTAGTTCATAGTTGATGAACGTTTTAAATTCTAGAATTATTATTAAGCTTATCCAAACCAAATTTTTTTGGTGCGGACTCTGATGTCAAACTGAGATGAACAACGCTTTAATAGGGGATTATTTACGCTTTAGCGTTGAGATATTGTGCACAATATGGTACTAAGGGCTTGATACCCTAAGTACGAGAAGTAGAGTTCCATATAGTCTTATGACAGTTAAATGTTTAAAGTAGAGATACTTGACAACCTAGGACATGGTTCATGGTCGTATGATCCTCAGATATACTTTTGATTCTCGTTATTCATTCTTGATTCAAAAGCTGAGCTTTCTTTTATTCAGAATTCTTTGTTTCACTCACATGTTATTATTACTGTTAATTGTATACTTGTGGGCAATCGTGCTCACTCTTGCATAAAGGATTGACGAGCCTGTACTAGTAAAGGCAAGGGCAATGCTAACAAGTGAAGCTGACTTGTTATTTATTTAAGAATATGTTGTTTTCAGACTATGATGTTTTGTTAAGACTTATGTTGTGATGTTTAAGACTTATATGTTTCTTATATTCCGCACTCGATGTATTAAGGTTAGATGACCTGGGATTCGTTTATTCAGTTGTTGTAACCCTTTAAGGGGAGGATTTTATTTAATTATGTTTTCGCATTTATTATGGGTAGATAGATATGTGATGATTAGATAGTGAACACCAATCTTGAGGAAATTGAAGTACCCGAATTTGGGGGTGTCACAAACTTAACAAAACAAAAGAAAGAAAAAGAGAAGCAATTTTTCTCTCATTCTCTCAGCCCACCCGAAACATAGAAGAGGAAGAAAGAGAAGAGGGCTGCCATAAGAGGAAGAGATAAGGAAAGAGGTGGAAGAGAAAGAGAAAAAAAAATCAAAGTCATTCTCTCTCATTTTTCTTCCACTTCCACCTGATCAAAATAGAAGGAAAGAGAGAGAGAGAGAGAGAGAGAGAGAGAAGGGAGGGGCGGCATCCATGAGAGGGAGAGGAGGAAGAGTTTTGTTCAAAGTTTCAAAGCTTCATAACCATCTTGGAAAAGAAGAAGAAGGATAACCATGAAAGGTATAACATTTAATTATGTTAAACTAGTTTATTCCTTCTATGTAACTTGTTTTGATGGGATGAAGATCTAAAGTTTTAAAAACCTTAGATCTACATGTTGATAAGTTTGTTAGGTGTAGATCTATCACTTTTGATGATCAAAATTTGGATCTAAAGCAGAAAAGGAAACTAGGTTTTCAAAAGTTTAGAAAACAAAATTTTTCTTAGCATAAAGGTATGTTTTGCTTGGATTTGGTAAAGGTTTGATGAAATAGATCATGGATCATGGTAGATGTAAGACCCCAACTTTATGAATAAAGATTTAATTTTCTTATATATTATTTCGAAATAGTAAGGTGTTGATTGGATAAATGTGAAAAGTTATGGGTAAAATGTGCAAATATTTCAAAATGAGCAACGTGGTTATAAAATATTCATTGTTGTCGGGGAATATTCGTTTGGTCGTGGAATATTCTTGTTGTCGGGGAATATTCGTACGACGGCGCAGCTATTTGTGGGCCCCACAACGGAATAACTGTCGGACTATAGAAAGCGACAGAAAATAACCTTTTTATAAAATAACGGTTGTAGTTGTTACCCTTAGTACTGTTGAAATACCCAGTGGTTAAAATACAGTAATACGCGGTGTTGCATAGTAGCACACGGTATTGCATAGTATTTCGAATTATTGATTCTTACGTAAGAAGTCACTACTCAATTATTGTTACAGTAATTACTGTTCAATATTTTATATTATTGATTCAATAATTGCATAATATTTTATTGATTCAATAATTGCTACGTTGATATTTTATATCAATAATTGCTACGTTGCTATAATTGATTCAATAATTGTTACCGTTGATATTTTGTATTATTGATTCAATAATTGTCATTGCACAGTATTTCACATTATCAACTCAATAATTTATATTATTTGAATAATATTATTAGATAGCATTATTGACAATGTCTAAGGAAGTTCTGTCTAGGAGGAGTTATTTAATTGCGCGCCAGTAAGGAGAAGTCCTTATCGGAAGGCCCCCTCTTTTCTGGGAACGACCTGGTTGTCAATATTGTAGTTCTGTAATATTATTGTGAATAATTAATTATTAATTTATATGATTAGGAAATATTATTTTATGGATATAAAAGAAGGAGTTAGTGCTGATGTGTTTTTATCAGTATTTTGGTGTGGAAAATTATCCGTTTGTGGATTTCGAATTATTTATGTTTGGAATTTGGAAAAACTTCCTTCTACAAAGTTGTAGAGAATTAAATTTCCTATAGAAAAACATAGAATTTGTATTTTTCTGATAAAAGGGCTATTTATTATGAATTATTGAAGTTTCAAAAAATAAATATTTTTTTATAAAATAGTGGGCCCCACTTTTGGTTGGTGAAGGCTGATGGCTTTTGGGACATGAGGCGGCTGAAATTTTTTTTAAAATAAAATATTATTTTATTAAAAAGTCTACTTTGGCATCCTAAGTTTTTCCTATAAATAGGGTGTTTAGGTTATAATTGAAAATCACACCAGAATCAGAAGTTTTCTCTCTCTATAATATCGAGCGTATTTTTGTGAGTATTTAGATACTTTGAGTGTTACTATTCAGTGTAAGTTTTCTTTAGTCTTATATCCGATATACCAGTCAAAAGTACTATTCTTTTGAGGTAAGGGATGTTATTTTCTTTCATAAATGATGTTATTTTTTTCAATATCATTATACCAAAATATTGTCATGGATTTTATTATGAAATTCTTACTTTTTTTGTCGGAATTACTATTCACGTATACGGTACTATTCACGTAAACGGCACTATTCACAAAAAAATTAAATTTTCTTCTATTTGTCCAAATTGTCTGTTATGATTACTATCTTTGATTGGATCTAAGTTTTGAGCTTTATTCTTGAATTTTGCTCCACAAAGTATTATTATGGTATATTCTTGAACCTTGATAAACTAAAATACGAATCCTTAATTTTTGTCCTTTATCTCATTGGATTCATTGTTTATATTGTTTTTCATCATCCTCAGTCCTAAATGAGTATTTTTCATCATCCTCAGTCTTAAATGGTGATACTTGATGAATATCTTTGGCCTGTAGAGCAAAGATGAATGATTACCTGATGAATATCTTTGGCCGTAGTGCAAAGATGGACAGGTGTTGAGATGAACATGACCATTGGTGATACAAATGAATATCTTTGGCCTGTAGTGCAAAAATGAATATTTGATTCGAGATATATATTGATTGATGTTACAAGGATAAAATATTAATGATGGACTTTTAAATCATAGAAGATTGTATACTTCATTCTCTACTTAACTCTTCTAATGAATTGTTATTTCTGCTGCAAGTATTGATCTAAAATTGGTTGTCCATTATATTTTATCTTATTTATTGAAGGCTAACGATAATTTATTTTTCATTATCTTAGTCGTAATATTCTTTACTGGGCTAGTTGAGCTCACCCTTTTCATCTATTGCCCTCTTCAGAAAATGAGAATGTTGCGGGAACTAGTTGGGGGACAGAATAATGGTCCGAGTTAAAGCAGTAGTAGTCCTTGCTATTTTTGTAAAATAGTGGGATAATAATTGTAATAAATAAAGAATGAATTTGAATGTTGATATTTCGTATTATATACAATTTGTATTGACACTCACAGTTGTGTGGTCGTATTTTGCATTACCGTGTGATATAAAAGTTTGTATTTGAATTCTGTATCATGTATTTGGCAACTTAGAATGGGTTGGGTTGACTGGACCTATTCTGGGGGTGTCACATATTATCACTTTCATAATCTGGAATATGAAAGAAAATAATATTCATTATGAATATTGAAAGGAAATAACATCATTTTCGAGAAAAATAACATCCTTTACCTCAGTATAGTACTCGATCTGACTGGAATATTGAATATTATGATGAGAAAAACTTGCACTGTTATCAACATTCAAAGTATCTAAATACTCACAAGAATTACGCTCGATATTATAGAGAGAAAATTTTCTGATTCTGGTGTCATTTTTATTTCTTAACTAAGCACCCTATTTATAGGAAATGCTTAACACACCAGGATTGACAAAATTTCCTACGGTGGCTTCTCATCACCCAACTTTGAAAATCAAGCACAACACTTTTGAAATAATACTCAGCACATTTCGCACCAACAAAGGACAAGAGTGGGGCCCGCATATTCTAGAAAATCCTCCACCAAAAATCAATTCAGACTCAATATCCCGGAACTTTAATAATTCATAATAAATAGCCTTTTATCAAAAAATATGAACCTTATATCCATTCCATATAAAATTTAATTCTCTACAACTTTGTAGAAGAAAGTTTTTTTAAATTCTGAACGAAAAATGACCCAAGTTTACATACGGATGATTTTTCCACACTCACCACTCTTGATAATCTCCAGCACACTCAAAATTTCAAAGCCTCCACTTTTGGAATAATGAATTCCACCACATGTTTATATATATATATATATATATATATATATATATATATATATATTAAAACATTTATAATTATTAAAATAATTTCAATTTTTATTTTCTCTCTTCTATCTCATTTTATTCATATATCGTGAATTTGTTGTAAAAGAATATCATCACTATTATATTATCACATTATCACATTATACACTTATAATGTAATATTATAATAATATATTTGAATGAATTATTTTATCAGAATAGATAAAATATCCATTCTCAATAATTGTCACTTTTACTAAAAATTCCTCCGTTTAAATCCATATTGAATAAATATTTACTTATCATTTTTATCAATAATTATTATTCACAAATAATATTACAGAACCACAATAATGACAACCAGGTCGTTCCTAGGAAAGAGGGGGCTTTTCGATAAATATTTCTCCTTACTGGCGCGCAATTAGATTAACTAACCCCTTTCTTAGACAGAACTTTCTAGACATTGTCAATAATGTTGTCTAATAATATTATTCAAATAAAATGAGTTATTGATTTGATAATGTGAAATACTGTACAGTGACAATTATTGATCAATAATATAAAATATCAACGTAACAATTATTGATATAAAATATCAACGTAGCAATTATTGAACCAATGAAATATTATGCAATTATTGAATTAATAATATAAAATATTGAACAGTAATTACTATAACAATAATTGAGTAAGTGTCTTCTTATGTAAGAATCAATAATTCAAAATAATGTGCAATATCGTGTGCTACTGTGCAACAACGCGTATTACTGTATTTTTCTCACCGGGTATTTCAACAGTTTAACGGTAACAGTTTTACCGTTATTTTTATAAAAATTTACTTCTGTCGCTTTCTAGATCCGACATTCATTTTGTTGTGGTGTCCACCAATGACTGCGCCGTCGTACGAATATTCTCCGACAAAAAGAATATTCCTCGACCAAACGAATATTTTATAACCACTTGCTTATTTTGTAAAATTTGCACATACCACCCATAACTTACCACATTTATCAAATTAACACCTTATTATTTCAAAATAATGTATAAAAAATTAAATATTTATTCATAAAAGTTGGGGTCTTATAACCTCCCCTCCTTATGAAATTTCTTCCTCGAAATTGACGTACGTACCTGGTATGTCGAAAAGGTGAGGATACCTCACTTTCATTTCTGATTCTAACTCCCAGGTCATTTCCTCGATATCATGGTTCCTCCATAAAACTTTAACTTGAGGTATAATCTTTGAGCGTAAGACATGTTCCTTCTTATCCAAGATCTTGACAGGTACAACCTCGTACGTTAAATCTTCAGCTATCTCGTCTGGTTCTAACTCAATAATGTGGATTGGGTCTTTTACATATTTACGTAGCACGGATATGTGAAAAAATTTATGAACACGAGACATACTTGGCGGTAAAGAGAGTCTATAGGCCACAGTTCGTACTCTATCAAGGATTTTAAATGGACCAATAAATTATAAATCGGTGCCCATAGCTTTCTGCAAGCTGACCTTTTGGCACTTGATGCTCCACCTTGACACGTTTATACGTTAAACACCTCAAGATAAACTCTGTGATCTCTCTCTTTACATTGCTCCACCAAAATATATGTCAAAGATCACGATGCACTTTGGTACTTTCAGGATGGATTGCGAACGGTGTGTTGTGTGCCTGCATTACGATTCTATACTTCAAATCAGAATCATTAGGAACACAAAGTCTGGAGTTGACTCGAAGTATTCCTTCTTCATCGATTCTTTCTTCTGGAATAGAACCTTCTTGCACCTTCTTCTTCATCTTCATCAGCTCCGGGTCTATAGCTTGAGCAGCTTTAAATTTATCAATTAAAGCTGGTTCTACGCGTATATTTGACATCATCACGTGGGTCCCTAGAGTCTTTAACTCTATCTCCATCCTTTGTAAGTCATGTAAAATGGATCTTTATGTTGACAGCATCGCAGTCGTTCCCGCATGTGATCTTCAACTCAACGCGTCAACTACCACGTTCGTTTTTTCGTAATCTTTCAACAGCTCCAACCAACGTCGTTGTCACATATTGAGTTCGTTCTGGATGAAGAAATATTTAAGACTCTTATGATCCGTATAGATCTCTACTTTCTCCCCATACAGATACTGTCTCCAGATCTTCAATGCGAAAACCATAGCTGCCAACTCTAGGTCATGAGTAGGATAATTCCTCTCATATTCTTTGAGTTGTCGCGAGGCATAGGTTATGCTTTTCTCATGTTGCATGAGAACACATCCTAACCCTTTGCCTGAAGCATCGCTGTAGATGACAAATCCATCCGAACCAGATGGTATTATCAGAACAGGTGCTGAAATAAGTCTCCTCTTGAGTTCCTCGAAACTCTTCTCGCATTCCTCGTTCCATACGAATTTTTTATCTTTTCGAGTCAGCTGAGTTATTGGAGTAGCAATTCGAGAAAATCCTTCCACGAATCTCCGATAATAACCATATAAGCCCAGAAAGCTACGTACTTCGGCCACCGACTTAAGTTGCTCCCAACGAAGTTTCAACAAATAAGTCAAAGTCTAATTTCTCAGCGATCAAGTTCAAACGTTGATTACAAGTAGGTGAAATAAAAGAATGGGTAGAACCGGTATCTAATAAGGTATAGACTTCGCAAAAGATTATGATTAGCTTACGTACCCGTGATAACTTCGTTCGGGTTCCTCACTTTTTGGGTAGTCACGACAAACGCTCTTCTAAAAATCACCGACTTTGACTTGTCCGGGACAGCCTTTTGAGTCACTATCCCCGCTGGACTTAGTTTTGCTACTGGACACTCTCTAGCTATGTGTCCTTCCTTTCCACAGTTATAACATACCTTAAATTGTTGTGGGCAGTTTGGACTGATGTGTCCCTCTTGCCCGCATTTATAGCATACGACCGGTGGTCGTTCTCCTCCCCTAGAAACAGTTGATGCTGGTGCTGCTGTCGACGTCTTCACGTTCTGATTGTTGTACCTTCTCTTCTTGAAATCTCCCCCCGACTCACTTCTTCTATTATCATGGCTACGATTACCACTAGAGTGGTTACCGCTTCTGGCCTGATAATTTTCTCTATGCTGATTTTCATTATTCCGATGGATGTTTCCACCGGTACGACCTTGGTTGTTGTCCCTTGGTTGAACATAATCATGATCTCGTTCTAATAATTGGGCCCTGTTCACCACATCTGAATACAAACAAAGTTTGTGAGAAATGAGGTACTGACGAATTTCGGGTTTCAAACCTCTCAGAAACATCCGTGTTATATGCTTCTCATTATCCACCAAATGAGATGCAAACCGGGATAACTCCGCGAACTTAGCCTCGTACTGGGATACAGTTATTTTGTTCTCTTCCAGTTTGATAAACTCTACCTCCTTCATCTGACGAATACTTTCTGGAAAGTACTTATCATTGAACAGTTTATGAAACTCCTCCCAAGACATCTTGAATGCGGCAGGCTGGGTACGCTTCACAGATTTCCACCAGTAATCTGCCTCTCCACGGAACATAAAGATGGCGAATGGAACCTTCTGTTCCTCCGTGCATCCCAAGACATCAAATATCTTGGTAATTTGCTTAACCCACGTCTCTACCTTGATTGGATCTGGCTTTCCCTGAAACTCTGGTGGTCCCAACTCTTTGAACTGCTTGGCAGTGACAAGCCGCGAGTTGTTATTATTTCCACCTGTATTATGAACACGAGTCTCCCTTGTCTGGTTTTGCATGAACTGCAAAAAGCTTCTAAACATCCCATCGTTCATCGTTTGATCGGTGATGTCGTTTACAAGAGGAATATCGCCTTCCTGTTGCACGTTCTCCTAGTTGGTGATTAAAGGTGTCTCAACGGTCTCATTCACTCCATTGTTTAGATTTTCAGCTGCCATTCTCAAATACTGCCACAAAACAAGGGTTAATCCAACAAATTAACATATCACATATTAACCCTATGTTCCAACCGACCAATTAAATACCAAATAAGCTTAGGTAGGACACACACTAGAGAAGGATTTACTCGTCTCTCCCCTCCTAGTTCTATTCCCAGATCTCCGCTAGAGATCATATCCCTAAGCTCTGATACCAACTGTGACTCTCATGGTGCTTCAACCACAACACCTCACAATGGTACCTATCAGTTTGCCACTGCAGAACGGCGTCCCCTACGGAGAGTTTGGCTTCGGTGCATCCCCCATAAACAGGAAGTCACTAGCGAGAGGCTCGGGGCTCTTTACTTGTAGCTTTGATACCAACTGTGACTCATATCCCAACCTTGGACAGCACCTCACAATGATACCTATCAGTTTGTCACCGTTATTCACGGCGTCCCCTACGAAGAATCTGGCTTTGGTGCATCCCACATAGGGAGTCACCAGATAGAGGCTCGGGGCTCTTTACTTATGGCTCTGATACTAACTGTGACGCCCCCAGAATAGGTTTAATCCACCCAATCCATTCTGAGTCGCCAAATACATGGTACAGAATCCAAATACAATCTTTTATATCAAACGGTCGTGCAAAATATGACCACACAACTGTGAGTGTCAATACAGACATGTAGAAAATATAAACACTCAAACTAAGTCCTCATTACATTTATTATCACACTAGTTTACAAAAAAATAGTGAGAACTTCTACAGTTCTAACTTAGACCATCACTCCATTCCCCGACTAGTACCCACGATATTCTCATTTCCTGAAGAGAATAATGGAAGAAAAGGGTGAGCTCAACTAGCCCAGTAAAGAATATTATGACTAAGATAATGAAAAATAATTTATCGTTAGTCTTCAACACATCAGATAAAATATTATGGACAACAAGTTTTAGATCAACAACTACAGCGGAATTAACAATTCATTAGAAGAGTTACGTAGAGAATGATGTCTACTATCTTCTATGATTTAAAAGTCTATCATCAATATTTTATCCCTGTTACATCAATCAATATATATTTCAAATCAAATATTCATCTTTGCACAACAGGCCAAAGATATTCATTTGTATCACCAGTGGTCATGTTCATCTCAACACCTGTCCATCCTTGCACTAGTGGTCAAAGATATTCATCAAGTAATCATTCATCTCTGCACTACAGGTCAAAGATATTCATCAAGTAATCATTCATCTTTGCACAACAGGTCAAATATATTCATTTATAACATCATTTAAGATTGAGGATGATGAAAAATATTTTACTGAACGAATCCAGTGAGATAAAGGACAAAGATTAGGGATCCGTAACATAGTTTATCCAAGTTCAAGAATACTCCATAATAATCAATTGTGGAGCAAAATTCAAGAATGAAGTTCAAAATTTGGATCCAATCAAAGATAATTTGGATAAAAAATAATATTTTTTTACCGTGAATAGTAACTCATCATGAAAAGATGAAATTTTCATAAAACGTTCAGACCAATATTTCAGTGAAATGATATTAGATGAAGCGCAAAACTTAAAGAATTTCTGATCATTTCATGAATTATAGAAGCAATACTTACCGTAGTAAGTTTAAATTTAGAAATATGAAATGAAATATTATCACTTTCATAATCTGGAATATGAAAGAAAATAATATTCATTATGAATATTGAAAGGAAATAACATCATTTACGAGAAAAATAACATCCTTTACCTCAGTATAATACTCGATCTGATTGAAATATCGGATATTATGATGAGGAAAACTTGCACTGTTATCAGCACTCAAAGTATCTAAATACTCACAAAAAATACGCTCGATATTATAGAGAGAAAATTTTCTGATTCTGGTGTGATTTTCATTTCTTAACTAAGCACCCTATTGATAGGTAATGCTTAGCACACCAGGATTGACAAAATTTCCTACGGTGGCTTCTCATCACCCAACTTTGAAAATCAAGCACAACAATTTTGAAATAATGCTCAGCACATTTCACACCAACAAAGGACAAGAGTAAGGCCCGCACATTCTAGAAAATCCTCCACCAAAAATCAATTCAGACTCAATATTCCAAAACTTTAATAATTCATAATTAATAGCCCTTTTATCAAAAAAATATGAACCTTCTGTCCATTCCATATAAAATTTAATTCTCTATAACTTTGTAGAAGAAAGTTTTTTCAAATTTTGAACGAAAAATGACCCAAGTTTACATACGGATGATTTTTCCACACTCACCACTCTTGAAAATCTCCAGCACACTCAAAATTTCAAAGCCTCCACTTTTGAAATAATGAATTCCACCACATGTTTATTTATTTATATATATATTAAAACATTTATAATTATTAAAAGAATTCCAAATTTTATTTTCTCTTTTCCATCTCATTTTATTCATATATCGTGAATTTGTTGTAAAAAATATCATCACTATTATATTATCACATTATACACTTTTAATATAATATTATAATAATATATTTGAATGAATTATTTTATCAGAACAAATAAAATATCTATTCTCAATAATTATCACTTTTACTAAAAATTCCTCTGTTTAAATTCACATTGAATAAATATTTACTTATCATTTTTATCAATAATTATTATTCACAAATAATATTACAGAACCACAATAATGACAATCAGGTCGTTCCTAGGAAAGAGGGGGCTTTCCGATAAGGATTTCTTCTTATTGGCGCGCAATTAGATTAACTAACCTCTTTCCTAAACAGAATTTCCTAGACATTGCCAATAATGTTGTCTAATAATATTATTCAAATGAAATGAATTATTGATTTGATAATGTGAAATACTATGCAGTGACAATTATTGAATCAATAATATAAAATATCAACGTAACAATTATTGATATAAAATATCAACGCAGTAATTATTGAACCAATAAAATATTATGCAATTATTGAATCAATAATATAAAATATTGAACAGTAATTACTGTAACAATAATTGAGTAAGTGCCTTCTTACGTAAGAATCAATAATTCAAAATATTGTGCAATACCGTGTGCTACTGTGTAACAAAGCGTATTACTTTATTTTTCTCACCGGATATTTCAACAGTTTAACGGTAACAGTTTTACCGTTATTTTTATAAAAATTTACTTCTGTCGCTTTCTATATCCGACATTCATTCAGTTGTGGGGTCCACCAATGATTGCGCCGTCGTACGAATATTCTCCGACAAAAAGAATATTCCTCGACCAAACGAATATTTTATAACCACTTGCTTATTTTATAAAATTTGCACATACCACCCATAACTTACCACATTTATCAAATCAACACCTTACTATTTCAAAATAATGTATAAAGAAAATTAAATCTTTATTCATAAAAGTTGGGGTCTTACACATTAGATTATAAGAGTCTGCACCAAGGCAATTGGTTTGGATCGCTCCTCAATACATGGATATTAGTCTAGTCGAATCAAATTGCGTAGACACTTTTCTCAATACGTTTAGGAACAATTTTATATGTTCAAAGTTTGCAACATGATTCAAAGAATGTAAATATGATTTAAATTAAGCTTCAGGTATGAATAATAATTTTCATTAATTTATATAATACAAGAATCCGTCTAATAATTATTTACTCATACGATCAATAAGAGTACAAGTTTAGATACTTGCTCAATATATAAGGTTGTGTAAGTTAAGGAACTTGTCTGGGTAATCGACTATATCTGATATCGACTTCTTATCCTCTGAATAACTTATTTTGATTATCAAGGTTAATCTCTATTAACCCATAAATATAAATCTAATTGGTCCAATCTACTAACCTCAGATAATTAAAACCTCACAAATTTATCTAATTGATTACTCTATTAATCTTCACACTTATTCTACAATCTTTCATTTTTTCCCTTGTTTATTTAAGGGTTCACACTTCCTTCTTCTTGAGCTCCACCAAAATATAAGCCTCTAAGCTTTCTCCTTTTCTCTCTATTTGTCTCTAGTTCTCTCTAACTCTCTCTATTTTGGCTACGACTAAACAATCTATCAAATGAAGCAACTCTAGCAAATGTCTAAGAAGATCCTATTTATAGGCAAACTCCATATACACAATACGTATACTAATACATGTATAATACTTGTATTTTATACATCCAACTAGTTATTACCCATTGGTAAAGGGTAATTAGGTAAAAAGGCTCCACAACCCTACCTAACCTCTTCATTTTTCATGATTAATCCCACATAGGTTTGCTTGCAATGGTTTAAGGAAGAAAAATAAGCACTTAGCCTATTTAGGGGGTGGGGGGGTTTCGACCATAGGGTATATATATAGGGATAAGGCTCTGAAACGAACTGTTTGTAAACGAACATATGTAGGACCCAGTGTTGAAGGTTGTTGATTAGATGAGAATATTTAACACTAATTAGAAATATATGATGTTACATAATTGGGTCAATTAACAACCTTCAACACTGGGTCCTACATATGTTCATTTACGAACAGTTCGTTTCAGAGCCTTATCCATATATATAGATATTTTTATTGTACTTCGCTAACTTATATGCATATATATACATATATATATATATATATATATATATATATGTACGGTCCGGATCTTAAACTTATCCTTTGTCCAACATACCTTGCTTACCCCCCTTTAGCGACGGACCGGGCGACGGTTCGATCCGTCGCTATATATACAATCGTCGCTATAGTTTTTAGCGACAGACAACATATAACGACTGACAACATATAGCGACAGTTGTATATATAGCGACGGACCGAACCGTCGCTCTGTCCGTCGCTAAAGGGGGGTAAGCAAGGTATGTTGGATAAAGGGTAAGCTTAAGATTCGGACCGTATATATGTATACACATAGATATATTATCACATACATATATTGTGACAATCCAATTTTTTGGGAATTATTAATATAAGAATTAAATAAATAAAATTCTTATTATGAGAGATGATATGTGATATTATTCTGCATAAGTGTCGTACAATATGTGAGATGTGATTTATTTTGTAGATAATAAATATATTATTATTATATAGGTAAATGGATTTGTTTAAAACGAATTATTGAAGGGACAAGATTGGATATAATATTATATCTATCAGTCGAAAATAAAAGAATTGTTGAAAACAATTTGTGGAAAGTAAAAAGGAAATGATCAAATATAATATTATATATTTGTTTTAATCAAAAATAATTTATGAGAAAAGGATACAAAATTTTGTATGCATTAAATAAAGCATATTGAAATAATTTATGATATTAAATTATTTTAATATAATAAATTGGTACATTAAATAGATTATTTTTATTTAATGTATAGTTTCCCTTTTATGGAATTTTTTTATAAATATTTTGTCATGATATTTAAAGTGTATTATATATGTAATATACATAATATTAGGTTCGATAAGTACGGAACGTATATATTATGTAATATATGATATAATATATCTAGGTATACATGTGTATTGCATATTGTAGATGGGTAGCACATAATATATTCTGTATATTGTATATAGTACGTATATGTATTAGTTTATTTATGTATTAAATAGGTATAGAATGTATATAATGGGTATAGGTAAGCCGTAAGCTACAAGAATAAGAGAGCATGAGTTGGCTGGGGAAATAAGAAGGTAACCTCTGAGCAAAAGGAAAAATGAGTAATGAGCAAGAGAGAGAAGTGGGGAGCATGGAAAAATTTTGGGGAGCAAGTTCTGTATGCAATAAAAGCCAAGTCATTTGATCTCTCCTTTTCCCTCACTGTACCACTCGACCCCTTATATTTTTTCAGCCCCAAATTGCCGAAGCAGTCCCCTGCTAATGCCATTCACCCGACCACCTCCCCTCTCAATTCAAGTCCATTTTACTCAGTTGAATATATGAAGTGAAGCTAAGAAAGAAATATAAGAATTAGAAACAAGCAAGCAAAAGGTATATAACTCATCTTTATGTTTTTATTTGTGAATGTAAAGCTTGAAAAAATTAGTTAGTTGGTTTTAAAATGAAAACAGTATTGGTTTTGATTATGTTAAAATCAAAAGAATTGAACTTTGAAAGGTTAGTAAACTAATTAGTTGGTTATACATGAATTTGATTGTGTAATCAATTGATATTGACTAAATTAGAGACAAAGGAGCTTAGTTGTTGTTGTTGTGGGGAGTAATAAGGTGGAAAATCCGGGTTGGAACGCAAGCGAATTGCTATGAAAACTGAATTTTAAAACAACGCACACCACGTGATCGTTAAAAGTCCTCTAAAGACTGTTTTTGTTAAAAACAAAGAATTAAGCAAAGTCGAGTCTAAGGCTATATATATATACATTATATATAGCTAATCAAGGGGTTTGAGCGAATCGAAAAGAAGATAAAACTAATTTATAGTGAATATTTTGGCAAAATATGTTGAAAACCGAAAATTAGTATTGACTGCTGACCTTTAAGCAATTTCTTGACTAGTTTGAGTTCCTGGAAAATGCTGGATTTTTTGGGAGTGTATAGTACACTGATCAAGGAATCCATAGCCTCCAGAACGGACTAATTCCGACTTTGGAGCAGGGAGTTATGACATTCCAAAGTGAGCGCATCGAAACTGTCCAAATCTAGAAATCAAATTCGGATCTGTCCCTTGTATAAATTTTCTGGAATTTTGTGTACAGAATTTGAAAATGGTTAAAGCATAAGAGTAGTAGCCCTAGAAATTAGCTTCACGTGGACTCAAGAATCGCTCAAAAAATATTTTGAAATAAATTGGTTATGACTATTTTAGCGAGAAAGGGTAAAGCTGAAAAAGTTGAAAAATAGTTGCGACCGGGCATTTTTGGGGCCTGTTTTGGGCAGCCCAAAGAGTCCGAAATGTGGGGCTAATATTTTTTTAAAATAGCCTACTATGTTGTCCACGACATATTTAAAATTGGGTGTAATCGGAGTAGTGGGCTAAAAGATAAAACTGCGCAAAGTGGACGTTTCGTTATGGGGGGCTGCAGTGCACCGCCACTGCTGCAGGCAACAGCAGCGCGCGACGCTGCGCTGCAGCTGCCCGGCTGGCCTGTTGTGGCTTGCATTTTGCTCGCTTCGTTTATCCGAAACGTGTGGCTTATAATTTTTAAAATTAGGTGGATATACCACCTATAATTTATATCCAAAATTAATTGAGATTGGAATAGCGCGTTAGAAGTTTAAAATCCGCGAATCGGGCGTCAAAGGCATGAGGCTGCCTAGCCCAACATGGCCAAACTGCTGGCAGCGCTGGGCCAGTCGACTTGTTTTGACTCCGCAATGCGATTTTGATGGTTTTTAACGATTTAGTTTATAACAAGGCACCGATACAAATATATAAAAAAGTATAATAGCTAAATAATATATAAATTCATTTAATACCCAAAAAAGGCTATGAATGCATGAGACGTCCCTATACGTGGTTATAAAATGGTTTAGCATATGGACCAATGCGAGGTAGACTTGACAATTTAAGTTGAAACTTATATAGTTAATCAAAATCACTTGGATCTATTGGGTTGGTTAACTAGATTTTAAGTGATGAGTTGGTTTGGTTTTGGACCCATATTATTATTACAAATATGGGTTGAATCTAGTTTAACTACTTTTCACCCATATTAGTCTATAATAGTTTTTTTGTACTTTGAAGAGCTAATACATTAACATGTATGCATTATTACACTACATTCTTATATAACACATATACATTATACATATTACATACTTTTGTAATTTATACACCTGTAATTATGTATAAAAATCATTTCACTAATTATGAAATTAATCCATAATAAAGTTAACACTTTTAGTGTAACGAACTATTAATTTAAATAATTAATATTTCCTCCCTTAATTAAATAAAATAACTCATTTAAATTATACAATTTATATTATATAATTAAATTTCATTTCCTCTTTCTCTCCATAAATTATTTTATATTATATTATATAAATTAATTTAATTTCCCCCACCGTACCCCCCACCCCCACCCCCACCCCAAACCTACCCCTCACCCTCAAAAAATTAATATTTATTGATTATGTATACATTTCCACCCCTAACCCCACCCCACCCCACCCCACCCCACCCCACCCTAAAAAAATAATATTTATTGATTATGTATACACCCCCACCCCGCCCCCACCCCCGCCCCTGCCCCGCCCCCTACCCCCCACCCCCCCAAATCCCTCACCCCCACCAAAAAAATAATATTTATTGATTATGTATACACCCCCACCTCGCCCCCCCTCCCCCTCCCCCTCCCCCTCCCCTGCCCCCCGTCCCTCACCCCCACTAAAAAAATAATATTTATTGATTATGTAACAGCCCGCCCCCCACCCCCCGCCCCCGCCCCCGCCCCTGCCCCCACCCCGCCCCACCCCACCCCACCCCACCCCACTGATAGTAGTGTGCATACAAGCCAATCATGTATGATGATAAAGCACGTACTTTGTAAACAATCTTATTTATTTATTAATAAAATATTCATTTATTAAAGGCATTTAATTATCTACATGTTGCTGTTTTTATAATATGTAAATAACCCATAGTTTTAAGCAATGCTTTTAGAATCATGATGATGATCATGCTAATGAGATCTAAATTCTTAGAAAGTTTTAAAACTTAAATAGTTCCCAATCGTGGGATTACTAAAAAGGGGATTAGTAAATCCGGATAGATTGGTACATATGTTGCTTGCTCATTGGATGAGGATGATTGATCTCATGATCATTTGTGTGGAGACACTAAAGCAAGTATGTAGGTGCTTATTGGAGAATAAGTTCACTGAACGTGATTCGCTATGGAATACCTAATGGAGTTTTACTCGCATGTCAATAGGAATTCCTAATGTGATAGTAGTACAAGTGATCCTTGGACTTGAGATCATCATAGTATCTTGTATGTAACAAATTATACTTTGACTTATTCCTTAAGACCTTTTAAGGCATATATAGGGTATGCTTGGGTATAATGAGTTACATATGGAGATAATGAATGATCAATAAAGAATCTACCACCTCTAGTAAAAGAGGAGATATGTCCTATGTGATTCGTTAAATGACAACCCAGGAATCCTTGGCCAAGGTGAAATGAAATTAGAAAGGAGTTTTTAATTTGCATTATTTGGAGTTGTGCATTTTCTAATCAAAATACATATAATTAAATAAAATAAGACTTGACAGTAAATCCATGTCTTATATTTAATTGGGACATTGTATGGTGGAAGGATTGAATTGTATGGTAACTATTAACTCACAGGTTCTTTTATGATTAATGTTGAAATCTATATTATCTGGAAAGTCGTTGATCGCTAGGGAGGCTTATCCCTATTGTAGAATAAATATTATTTATTTAAATAGATTATTAGTTTAATTTATTTATTTAAATAAGATTAAAATTGTTTTAATTAATTTATTCACAACCGGTTTAATATGGAGAACCTAAAGGGTCACACCATAAAAGGAAGAATAATTATTTAAGAAGGTAATGGCATAATCGTAATAATGCATTAAGTATAATTAATTTAATCTATGGTGATAGAATAAATTAAATAGCTTAATGTTTATTATTTAATATTTTGGAAATATTAAATATAAATTAATAAGAGGAGTCTTATTAATATTATTACAATTATTATTATTTTAATTTCTAAAGGAGTTTAGTAATTAATTTAATATTTAGTACTCTCATTTATTCCTAATAAGATTAGGAGACAAATTAATTAAATGAATTTAATTAATTATTCCCATGTGGTGGGAAGCCTAAATTAATTAAAGGAGTTTAATTAATTAAAAGAAATCCCATGTCTAATAGGATTAGAAGGGTTGAGTAATATCTATATAAGAGGAGTCTTATAATAGATATTAGATGATGCAATTCTAATTGTTGGAGAGTACTCTTTTTCTATATAGGATAGAAAACTAAGCCAACCACCCTCCTTCTTGATAATTCATCTTCCTTGTGGATCACCTCTAGAGACCAAACACTTGGGTGGCTAACGTTGATCAAAGGAAGGAATCTAATCCGAAAATTCAAGGAGATCACGAAGAACAAGGAGTTGAACTAGTACCTGTGGAAGCTTCGTTCTACAAGGGTATGATTCCATAATTTCTTATTTATCGTTTTAAATTAATAATTTGCATAAAGGATGATCCGGGTAATTGTTTTGTAGAAATTTTTTTAAACTCTGATATACCATGCTTCCGCTAATTTTGCAATTTGATTGCGTCACGATTTCGTACAAACCCAACAGTGGCATCAGAGCCAAACTTTTATGCAATTTTTAATTTATTTTTGATTTCATATACATATGGGTATATATTTAAAATAATTTATTGGGCATAATTTTATTGTATAAAATTATTTTTTTTTTTAAGAAAAAAAAATGTCGTTTTTTTTTTGGACGAATCAGAATTTTTTTTTTGGGTGCTAATCTTGAATTCTGCAAAGAAAAGGTGTTGTCTCTTTCTTACTCCAAAAAGAAGATGACCCATCAATAAAGGACTCTTTTAATAAAAGAAGGTGACTTCTTTTTAAAAAATAAATATGAATTTATATTATATATATATATATATATATGAAATATTTATATACTATATTCTAAATAATTTTATAATTAAAATAAAGAGTTTATTTTAATCTTGAAATTGGATTTCATGCAATTTAAAATTGCCCATTAAATGATACTCATATATATTTGGAATGTTTTAATTCATGAGATGAATATTTATTTATTGATATATATGGTGATATGTATGATAATAAATGGGGATTGATTATGGACTATTTGACCAATGTGATTGGATTTTATTTTAGTTGAATGCTTGAATGAATGAGTTTTATTAAATGGGGTCTGTGTACCTCGTCTTCTCTAATTTTTTTTCTTGATGTAAAATTCTATCTCCCTCCTATGTACTTCCCCTTGACTGTGATAGTAGTGTGCATACAAGCCAATCATGTATGATGATAAAGCACGTACTTTGTAAACAATCTTATTTATTTATTAATAAAATATTCATTTATTAAAGGCATTTAATTATCTACATGTTGCTGTTTTTATAATATGTAAATAACCCATAGTTTTAAGCAATGCTTTTAGAATCATGATGATGATCATGCTAATGAGATCTAAATTCTTAGAAAGTTTTAAAACTTAAATAGTTCCCAATCGTGGGATTACTAAAAAGGGGATTAGTAAATCCGGATAGATTGGTACATATGTTGCTTGCTCATTGGATGAGGATGATTGATCTCATGATCATTTGTGTGGAGACACTAAAGCAAGTATGTAGGTGTTTATTGGAGAATAAGTTCACTGAACGTGATTCGCTATGGAATACCTAATGGAGTTTTACTCGCATGTCAATAGGAATTCCTAATGTGATAGTAGTACAAGTGATCCTTGGACTTGAGATCATCATAGTATCTTGTATGTAACAAATTATACTTTGACTTATTCCTTAAGACCTTTTAAGGCATATATAGGGTATGCTTGGGTATAATGAGTTACATATGGAGATAATGAATGATCAATAAAGAATCTACCACCTCTAGTAAAAGAGGAGATATGTCCTATGTGATTCGTTAAATGACAACCCAGGAATCCTTGGCCAAGGTGAAATGAAATTAGAAAGGAGTTTTTAATTTGCATTATTTGGAGTTGTGCATTTTCTAATCAAAATACATATAATTAAATAAAATAAGACTTGACAGTAAATCCATGTCTTATATTTAATTGGGACATTGTATGGTGGAAGGATTGAATTGTATGGTAACTATTAACTCACAGGTTCTTTTATGATTAATGTTGAAATCTATATTATCTGGAAAGTCGTTGATCGCTAGGGAGGCTTATCCCTATTGTAGAATAAATATTATTTATTTAAATAGATTATTAGTTTAATTTATTTATTTAAATAAGATTAAAATTATTTTAATTGATTTATTCACAACCGGTTTAATATGGAGAACCTAAAGGGTCACACCATAAAAGGAAGAATAAATATTTAAGAAGGTAATGGCATAATTGTAATAATGCATTAAGTATAATTAATTTAATCTATGGTGATAGAATAAATTAAATAGCTTAATGTTTATTATTTAATATTTTGGAAATATTAAATATAAATTAATAAGAGGAGTCTTATTAATATTATTACAATTATTATTATTTTAATTTCTAAAGGAGTTTAGTAATTAATTTAATATTTAGTACTCTCATTTATTCCTAATAAGATTAGGAGACAAATTAATTAAATGAATTTAATTAATTATTCCCATGTGGTGGGAAGCCTAAATTAATTAAAGGAGTTTAATTAATTAAAAGAAATCCCATGTCTAATAGGATTAGAAGGGTTGACCAATGTCTATATAAGAGAAGTCTTATAATAGATATTAGATTGATGTAATTTCAATTGTTGGAGAGTACTCCTTTTCTATAGAGGATAGAAAACTATGGTTAAGCCAAACACCCTCCTTCTTGATAATTCATCTTCCTTGGTGGATCACCTCTAGAGGCCAAACACTTGGATGGCTAACGTTGATCAAAGAAAGGAATCTAACCCGAAAATTCAAGGAGATCACGAAGAACAAGGAGTTGAACTAGTACCTGTGGAAGCTTCGTTCTACAAGGGTATGATTCCATAACTTCTTATTTATCGTTTTAAATTAATAATTTGCATAAAGGATGATCCGGGTAATGGTTTTGTAGAAATTTTTTAAACTCTGATATACCATGCTTCCGCTAATTTTTTCAATTTGATTGCGTCACGATTTCCTACAAACCCAACAGTGGCATCAGAGCCAAATCTTTATGCAATTATTAATTTATTTTTGATTTCATATACATATGGGTATGTATTTAAAATAATTTATTGGGCATAATTTTATTGTATAAAATTATATTTTTAAAAAAAAAAAAAAAAAAAAAAAGACAGAGACTTTTTTTGGGACGAATCCCAATTTTTTTTTGGTGCTAATCTTGAATTCTGCAAAGAAAAGGTGTTGTCTCTTTCTTACTCCAAAAAGAAGGTGACCCATCATGAAAGGACTTTTTTAATAAACCTGCAGGACTCTTTTAATAAAAGAAGGTGACTTCTTTTTAAAAAATAAATATGATATATTTATATATTATATTCTAAATAATTTTATAATTAAAATAAAGAGTTTATTTTAATCTTGAAATTGGATTTCATTCAATTTAAAATTGCCCATTAAATGATACTCATATATATATGGAATGTTTTAATTCATGAGATGAATATTTATTTATTGATATATATGGTGATATGTATGAAAATAAATGGGGATTGATTATAGACTATTTGACCAATGTGATTGGATTTTATTTTAGTTGAATGCTTGAATGAATGGGTTTTATTAAATGGGGTCTGCGTACCTCGTCTTCTCTAATTTTTTTTTTCTTGTTGTAAAATTCTATCTCCTTCCTATGTACTTCCCCTTGACTGTTGATCAAGGTTTCTATTTAAATTAAATAGTTTAATGTAATAAGAATAGTTAGAATTATCTTGAAGAAATTGGAGACCAAGGAGCAAGGAGCGCGTGAAGACCCGTTTGTATGGAGCCCGAGTTTAAATGTAATAGTTATATTTAAATTTAAATTCTTGCACTCCTAGGTTTGACCTTTTGGTTCACTTGGTGGCTCTAGTGAACCAAACTAGAATAAAAGTCCATAATCAATCCGGCTAGAATATAATATTCTATATTGCATGCTAAATATTATATATATTATATTTTATGCAAACATGCTTCGCATGTTTAATAAAATGACGCGTATTTTATATATATATGTGCATGCGCGCTAAACAAGATGAGACAAATAATAACAAACCCCTCAAAGAAATAATATTAAGTCTGAAGCGTTCAATGATATTTGGAATATCGAACGTCGCCTTCTAGCATGATAAATTAATAGAGTATTAAATATTTAATATGAGCTTGTTGTGCTATCCACAAGGCGAGTATTGCGTATTTAAGATGTTAATTAATCACATTTGATGCTTATCAAGAAAATTGAACGATCTAGTCTTGTTGTGCTATCCACAAGGACGAACATTTTTTTTTTTGAATTTATGGAAGTGCTAGGCTGGACTTAACTTAAATCATTTTAGTTCGGATGTGCACACACTTGACCATTATGATTTAAGAGGCAAAATAAAAGGAGTTATATAGTGTTGTAATTGACAAGAGTTGTCTACCTATTTATTTGTATATCGCTTGTTGTGCTATCCACAAGGTTATATACATTTGAAATGGGATCCTTATTCTCACTAGCAAATCTTTAATTAGATGTTGCCGAACTATATAAGTGAGGGTAATATAGTTTGATGAAAATAGTGGGAGATACCAATTTAAAATAATGACCTAAATTTATTTTGGTATGCAAAATTAATAAAATGAATGTTTGCTAAAATGTTATTTTTCACAGGCAGAATTTTAAAAATGTCAAAATCACTAACTTCACTGCGAAGCATACTTGATGTTAATAAGCTTACCGGGCCGAATTATACGGACTGGCTAAGAAATCTGAGAATAGTTCTCACTGCTGAAAAAAAAATTTATGTCCTAAACTCACCTGTCCCTAGAACTGTTTCAGAAACAGCCTCTGAGGAAGAGATTGCCACCATTGTAAAGTGGCAAGATGATGCATCTGTGGCTCAATGCATCATGCTCGCATCCATGAATAACGAGCTTCAGCGTCAGCACGAAAACATAGATTCTCCTACTATGTTGATTCACCTCAAGGAGTTGTATGGTGAACAAAGTAGGACTGCTAGATATGAGATATCTAAGGAGCTCTTCCGATCTCGGATGACCAAGGGCAAAGTGAACATAAAGGAACAAAAGAAATCTGATCCAGCTAGCAAAGGAATGTGCTTCCATTGCAACGAGCCGGGTCATTGGAAGAGGAACTGCAAGAAGTTTCTGGCAAAGAAGAAGCTTGGAGAAGCTTCGACTTCCAATCAAGGTTTGTTCATAATTGAAATTAATTTTTCAGAAAGTCAAAATTCTACTTGGGTATTGGATACCGGCTGTGGTTCTCACATATGTAATAATATGAAGGGACTGGTCAGAAGTAGAAAGCTGAACAATGATGAGGTGATCCTACGAGTGGGGAATGGAGCAAAGGTTGCTGCATTAGCTGTAGGAACTTATTATTTAGCAATGCCTTCGGGCAAGTTCATTTATCTTAATAATTGTTATTATGTTCCGAATATTATTAAAAACATTATTTCAATTTCTGTATTGGATATGGAAGGATTTAACGTTGTTATAAAGAACAATAGTTGTTCTATTTATAAAGACGATGTTTTATATGGTATTGGAAATTTGCGAAATGGACTTTATACACTTGACTTACAAGAAAATATTTTTCAAATTGAACAAACTAAGAAAAGGAAAAGAGATGATATTAATTATACTTACATGTGGCACTGTAGACTCGGTCATATCAATGAAACAAGATTATCCAAGTTGCATAAAGATGGGCTCCTTGAGTTATCTGATTATGAATCATATCCAACTTGTGAATCTTATTTCATGGGTAAAATGACTAAATCTCCTTTTAGTGAAAAGGAGAAAGAGTTACAGAGTTGTTGGCATTGATTCACACAGACGTTTGTGGACCTATGACAACAAGTGCACGGGGTGGGTATTCGTATTTTATTACTTTCACTGATGATCACTCAAGATTTGGATATGTGTATTTAATGAAATACAAGTCAGAGTCATTTGAAAAGTTCAAAGAGTTCAGAAGTGAAGTAGAGAAACAAACGGGCAAGAGTATAAAGATACTTCGATCAGATCGAAGGTGGAGAATACTTAAGCGGTGAGTTTCTCTATTGTCTCAAAGAAAATGGTATAATCTCACAATGGACTCCTCCAGGTACACCACAGTTAAATGGGGTATCTGAAAGGAGAAATCAAACACTGTTGGACATGGTTCGATCCATGATGAGTTTTATCGACCTTCCAATTTCTTTCTGGGGATATGCCCTAGAAACGGCTGCATACCTACTTAACAAGGTACCTACCAAATCAGTCCCAAAGACTCCATATGAGATGTGGAAGGGGAGGAAACCAAATCTTAAGCATATTAAGACTTGGGGTTGCCCAGCTTATGTCAAAAAGTTTGAAAATGATAAGCTACAGACTAAATCTGATAAGTGTAGATTTGTGGGATACCCTAAAGAAACTTTAGGGTATTATTTCTATCATCCAACTGATCAAAAGGTGTTTGTTGCGAAACATGCTGCCTTCTTGGAAAAGGAGTTTATCCATGAAGGGGTCAGTGGGAGTAAGATATATCTTGAAGAAGTTCAAGAACCACAAATTATCACGGATCAAAGTCAGGTACCTGACCAAGTAGAAGAACCTACTATACTACACCCTGTTAGTAAATCTGGAAGAGTACCGAAGATACCTGAGAGGTATGGATTCGTTATAGAGGATGACGATGAGGTACACATCATGAATGATGATGATCCATTGAATTACGAACAGGCTATGAGTAATAAAGACTCAGGGAAATGGCTTGAAGCCATAAAATCCGAAATGGACTCCATGTATGAATACAAAGTATGGACTTTGGTTTCACCACCTGAAGACATTAAGCCTATTGGGTGTAAATGGGTCTTTAAAAGAAAGACTGGAGCGGACGGAAAGGTGGAGACCTATAAGGCCCGACTGGTTGCAAAAGGTTTCAAACAAAGACAAGGAGTTGATTATGATGAAACCTTTTCACCAGTAGCTATGCTCAAGTCCATTCGGATTTTGCTTGCGATTGCAGCTTATAACGACTATGAGATCTGGCAGATGGACGTGAAAACGGCCTTCCTCAATGGGAAACTTGAGGAGGATGTGTATATGACACAGCCAGAGGGATTTGTTTCAAAGGTTGGAATAAATCAAGTCTGTAAGCAGCAACGATCCATTTATGGATTGAAGCAAGCTTCTCGTAGATGGAACATTCGTTTTGATGAGACAATCAAAGAGTTTGATTTTATCAAAAATGACTGATGAACCATGTGTGTACAAGAAGGTTAGTGGGAGCGCTAGTTTCATTCCATGTATTATATGTTGATGATATATTACTGATAGGGAATGAAATTTCTATGCTAAAATCGATCAAAATAAAGTTGTCTAAACATTCCTCTATGAATGATTTGGGTAGAACATCCCACATTGGGGATATAAATCTGTATTAATAGATTTAAAAGGATGTTCGGCTTAACCCATGGAAACGTATATTCATTAGATGCTAAAGGCGTTTAGCATGGCAACTCCAAAAGGTGCCTCATGATGATGAGCCATGGAGTGTATCTCTCTAAAATTGTCCTCAGTAAAAGAGAGATCGCATAAGTAACTATTATGTATGCAATGAAATATACAAGACTTGATGTTGATCAGTCATATTCTGGAGAAGATCTCTGTGAGACAGTGATAAACATCTCAAAGTACTTAACTGACACTAAGGATGTCATCATGACACATGATGGGTCTGAATTAAACTAGAAGACTAAACAGACTCAAGTTTTCAGACTGACCAAGACGACAACAAAATCCACTTTATGGTAAGTCGTTACCTTAAAAGGTGGTGCAGTAAATTGGAAAGGTTTCAAACAGCAAAAGTTGCTGGGTTAGTGACAAAGACAAAGTATATAACTGTAAGTGAAGCTGCAAGTTGATGTTTCGGATGAAAAGTTCATTACAGAACTAGGAATAGTTCCTAAGTCTCATCTTGAATCTAAACATGTGTTGCGGCACTTTGATTAAAAAAAAATCATTGAAAGAGGAGAGTGTAGACTCTCAAGACAACATTGCAGATCCATTTACTAAAGCTTTAACACAACAGCAGTTTGATCGTCACTTAGAGAAGATGGGTATGAGATACCATGGCGATTGGCTTTAGTGCAAGTGGGAGATTGATAGTAGTGTGCATACAAGCCAATCATGTATGATGATAAAGCACGTACTTTGTAAACAATCTTATTTATTTATTAATAAAATATTCATTTATTAAAGGCATTTAATTATCTACATGTTGCTGTTTTTATAATATGTAAATAACCCATAGTTTTAAGCAATGCTTTTAGAATCATGATGATGATCATGCTAATGAGATCTAAATTCTTAGAAAGTTTTAAAACTTAAATAGTTCCCAATCGTGGGATTACTAAAAAGGGGATTAGTAAATCCGGATAGATTGGTACATATGTTGCTTGCTCATTGGATGAGGATGATTGATCTCATGATCATTTGTGTGGAGACACTAAAGCAAGTATGTAGGTGCTTATTGGAGAATAAGTTCACTGAACGTGATTCGCTATGGAATACCTAATGGAGTTTTACTCGCATGTCAATAGGAATTCCTAATGTGATAGTAGTACAAGTGATCCTTGGACTTGAGATCATCATAGTATCTTGTATGTAACAAATTATACTTTGACTTATTCCTTAAGACCTTTTAAGGCATATATAGGGTATGCTTGGGTATAATGAGTTACATATGGAGATAATGAATGATCAATAAAGAATCTACCACCTCTAGTAAAAGAGGAGATATGTCCTATGTGATTCGTTAAATGACAACCCAGGAATCCTTGGCCAAGGTGAAATGAAATTAGAAAGGAGTTTTAATTTGCATTATTTGGAGTTGTGCATTTTCTAATCGAAATACATATAATTAAATAAAATAAGACTTGACAGTAAATCCATGTCTTATATTTAATTGGGACATTGTATGGTGGAAGGATTGAATTGTATGGTAACTATTAACTCACAGGTTCTTTTATGATTAATGTTGAAATCTATATTATCTGGAAAGTCGTTGATCGCTAGGGAGGCTTATCCCTATTGTAGAATAAATATTATTTATTTAAATAGATTATTAGTTTAATTTATTTATTTAAATAAGATTAAAATTGTTTTAATTGATTTATTCACAACCGGTTTAATATGGAGAACCTAAAGGGTCACACCATAAAAGGAAGAATAAATATTTAAGAAGGTAATGGCATAATCGTAATAATGCATTAAGTATAATTAATTTAATCTATGGTGATAGAATAAATTAAATAGCTTAATGTTTATTATTTAATATTTTGGAAATATTAAATATAAATTAATAAGAGGAGTCTTATTAATATTATTACAATTATTATTATTTTAATTTCTAAAGGAGTTTAGTAATTAATTTAATATTTAGTACTCTCATTTATTCCTAATAAGATTAGGAGACAAATTAATTAAATGAATTTAATTAATTATTCCCATGTGGTGGGAAGCCTAAATTAATTAAAGGAGTTTAATTAATTAAAAGAAATCCCATGTCTAATAGGATTAGAAGGGTTGACCAATGTCTATATAAGAGAAGTCTTATAATAGATATTAGATTGATGCAATTCCAATTGTTGGAGAGTACTCCTTTTCTATAGAGGATAGAAAACTAAGCCAAACACCCTCCTTCTTGATAATTCATCTTCCTTGGTGGATCACCTCTAGAGGCCAAACACTTGGGTGGCTAACGTTGATCAAAGAAAGGAATCTAACCCGGAAATTCAAGGAGATCACGAAGAACAAGGAGTTGAACTAGTACCTGTGGAAGCTTCGTTCTACAAGGGTATGATTCCATAACTTCTTATTTATCGTTTTAAATTAATAATTTGCATAAAGGATGATCCGGGTAATGGTTTTGTAGAAATTTTTTAAACTCTGATATACCATGCTTCCGCTAATTTTTGCAATTTGATTGCGTCACGATTTCGTACAAACCCAACAGTGGCATCAGAGCCAAATCTTTATGCAATTATTAATTTATTTTTGATTTCATATACATATGGGTATGTATTTAAAATAATTTATTGGGCATAATTTTATTGTATAAAATTATATTTTTAAGAAAAAAAATAAAAAAAAAAAGACTTTTTTTGGGACGAATCACAATTTTTTTTTTGGTGCTAATCTTGAATTCTGCAAAGAAAAGGTGTTGTCTCTTTCTTACTCCAAAAAGAAGGTGACCCATCAGGAAAGGACTTTTTTAATAAACCTGCAGGACTCTTTTAATAAAAGAAGGTGACTTCTTTTTAAAAATAAATATGATATATTTATATATTATATTCTAAATAATTTTATAATTAAAATAAAGAGTTTATTTTAATCTTGAAATTGGATTTCATGCAATTTAAAATTGCCCATTAAATGATACTCATATATATATGGAATGTTTTAATTCATGAGATGAATATTTATTTATTGATATATATGGTGATATGTATGAAAATAAATGGGGATTGATTATGGACTATTTGACCAATGTGATTGGATTTTATTTTAGTTGAATGCTTGAATGAATGGGTTTTATTAAATGGGGTCTGCGTACCTCGTCTTCTCTAATTTTTTTTTCTTGATGTAAAATTCTATCTCCCTCCTATGTACTTCCCCTTGACTGTTGATCAAGGTTTCTATTTAAATTAAATAGTTTAATGTAATAAGAATAGTTAGAATTATCTTGAAGAAATTGGAGACCAAGGAGCAAGGAGCGCGTGAAGACCCGTTTGTATGGAGCCCGGGTTTAAATGTAATAGTTATATTTAAATTTAAATTCTTGCACTCCTAGGTTTGACCTTTTGGTTCACTTGGTGGCTCTAGTGAACCAAACTAGAATAAAAGTCCATAATCAATCCGGGTAGAATATAATATTCTATATTGCATGCTAAATATTATATATATTATATTTTATGCAAACATGCTTCGCATGTTTAATAAAATGACGCGTATTTTATATATATATGTGCATGCGCGCTAAACAAGATGAGACAAATAATAACAAACCCCTCAAAGAAATAATATTAAGTCCGAAGCGTTCAAATGATATTTGGAATATCGAACGTCGCCTTCTAGCATGATAAATTAATAGAGTATTAAATATTTAATATGAGCTTGTTGTGCTATCCACAAGGCGAGTATTGCGTATTTAAGATGTTAATTAATCACATTTGATGCTTATCAAGAAAATTGAACGATCTAGTCTTGTTGTGCTATCCACAAGGACGAACATTTTTCTTTTTTGAATTTATGGAAGTGCTAGGCTGGACTTAACTTAAATCATTTTAGTTCGGATGTGCACACACTTGACCATTATGATTTAAGAGGCAAAATAAAAGGAGTTATATAGTGTTGTAATTGACAAGAGTTGTCTACCTATTTATTTGTATATCGCTTGTTGTGCTATCCACAAGGTTATATACATTTGAAATGGGATCCTTATTCTCACTAGCAAATCTTTAATTAGATGTTGCCGAACTATATAAGTGAGGGTAATATAGTTTGATAAAATAGTGGGAGATACCAATTTAAAATAAAGACCTAAATTTATTTTGGTATGCAAAATTAATAAAATGAATGTTTGCTAAAATGTTGTTTTTCACATGCAGAATTTTAAAAATGTCAAAATCACTAATTTCACTGCGAAGCATACTTGATGCTAATAAGCTTACCGGGCCGAATTATACGGACTGGCTAAGAAATCTGAGAATAGTTCTCACTGCTGAAAAGATTTCTTATGTCCTAAACTCACCTGTCCCTGGAACTGTTCCAGAAACAGTCCTCTGAGGAAGAGATTGCCACCATTGTAAAGTGGCAAGATGATGCATCTGTGGCTCAATGCATCATGCTCGCATCCATGAATAACGAGCTTCAGCGTCAGCACGAAAATATGGATGCTCCTACTATGTTGATTCACCTCAAGGAGTTGTATGGTGAACAAAGTAGGACTGCTAGATATGAGATATCTAAGGAGCTCTTCCGATCTCGGATGACCAAGGGCAAAGTGAACATAAAGGAACAAAAGAAATCTGATCCAGCTAGCAAAGGAATGTGCTTCCATTGCAACGAGCCGGGTCATTGGAAGAGGAACTGCAAGAAGTTTCTGGCAAAGAAGAAGCTTGGAGAAGCTTCGACTTCCAATCAAGGTTTGTTCATGATTGAAATTAATTTTTCAGAAAGTCAAAATTCTACTTGGGTATTGGATACCGGCTGTGGTTCTCACATATGTAATAATGTGAAGGGACTGGTCAGAAGTAGAAAGCTGAACAATGATGAGGTGATCCTACGAGTGGGGAATGGAGCAAAGGTTGCTGCATTAGCTGTAGGAACTTATTATTTAGCAATGCCTTCGGGCAAGTTCATTTATCTTAATAATTGTTATTATGTTCCGAATATTATTAAAAACATTATTTCAATTTCTGTATTGGATATGGAAGGATTTAACGTTGTTATAAAGAACAATAGTTGTTCTATTTATAAAGACGATGTTTTATATGGTATTGGAAATTTGCGAAATGGACTTTATACACTTGACTTACAAGAAAATATTTTTCAAATTGAACAAACTAAGAAAAGGAAAAGAGATGATATTAATTATACTTACATGTGGCACTGTAGACTCGGTCATATCAATGAAACAAGATTATCCAAGTTGCATAAAGATGGGCTCCTTGAGTTATCTGATTATGAATCATATCCAACTTGTGAATCTTATTTCATGGGTAAAATGACTAAATCTCCTTTTAGTGGAAAAGGAGAAAGAGTTACAGAGTTGTTGGCATTGATTCACACAGACGTTTGTGGACCTATGACAACAAGTGCACGGGGTGGGTATTCTTATTTTATTACTTTCACTGATGATCACTCAAGATTTGGATATGTGTATTTAATGAAATACAAGTCAGAATCATTTGAAAAGTTCAAAGAGTTCAGAAGTGAAGTAGAGAAACAAACGGGCAAGAGTATAAAGATACTTCGATCAGATCGAGGTGGAGAATACTTAAGCGGTGAGTTTCTCTATTGTCTCAATGAAAATGGTATAATCTCACAATGGACTCCTCCAGGTACACCACAGTTAAATGGAGTATCTGAAAGGAGAAATCGAACACTGTTAGACATGGTTCGATCCATGATGAGTTTTACCGACCTTCCAATTTCCTTCTGGGGATATGCCCTAGAAACGGCTGCATACCTACTTAACAAGGTACCTACCAAATCCGCCCCAAAGACTCCATATGAGATGTGGAAGGGGAGGAAACCAAATCTTAAGCATGTTAAGACTTGGGGTTGTCCAGCTTATGTCAAAAAGTTTGAACATGATAAGCTACAGACTAAATCCGAAAAGTGTAGATTTGTGGGATACCCTAAAGAAACTATAGGGTATTATTTCTATCATCCAACTGATCAAAAGGTGTTTGTTGCGAAATATGCTGCCTTCTTGGAAAAGGAGTTTATCCATGAAGGGGTCAGTGGGAGTAAGATATATCTTGAAGAAGTTCAAGAACCACAAATTACCACAGATCAAAGTCAGGTACATGACCAAGTAGAAGAACCTACTATGCCACACCCTGTTACGTAAATCTGGGAGAGTACCGAAGATACCTGAGAGGTATGGATTCGTTATAGAGGATGACGATGAGGTACACATCATGAATGATGATGATCCATTGAATTACGAACAGGCTATGAGTAATAAAGACTCAGGGAAATGGCTAGAAGCCATGAAATTCCGAAATGGACTCCATGTATGAAAACAAAGTATGGACTTTGGTTTCACCACCTGAAGGCATTAAGCCTATTGGGTGTAAATGGGTCTTTAAAAGAAAGACTGGAGCGGACGGCAAGGTAGAGACCTATAAGGCCCGACTGGTTGCAAAAGGTTTCAAACAAAGACAAGGAGTTGACTATGATGAAACCTTTTCACCAGTAGCTATGCTCAAGTCCATTCGGATTTTGCTTGCGATTGCAGCTTATAACGACTATGAGATCTGGCAGATGGACGTGAAAACGGCCTTCCTCAATGGGAAACTTGAGGAGGATGTGTATATGACACAGCCAGAGGGATTTGTTTCAAAGGTTGGAATAAATCAAGTCTGTAAGCTGCAACGATCCATTTATGGATTGAAGCAAGCTTCTCGTAGATGGAACATTCGTTTTGATGAGACAATCAAAGAGTTTGATTTTATCAAAAATGACGATGAACCATGTGTGTACAAGAAGGTTAGTGGGAGCGCAGTTTCATTCCTTGTATTATATGTTGATGATATATTACTGATAGGGAATGAAATTTCTATGCTAAAATCGATCAAAATCAAAGTTGTCTAAACATTCCTCCATGAATGATTTGGGTAGAACATCCCACATTGGGGATATAAATCTGTATTAATAGATTTAAAAGGATGTTCGGCTTAACCCATGGAAACGTATATTCATTAGATGCTAAAGGCGTTTAGCATGGCAACTCCAAAAGGTGCCTCATGATGATGAGCCATGGAGTGTATCTCTCTAAAATTGTCCTCAGTAAAAGAGAGATCGCATAAGTAACTATTATGTATGCAATGAAATATACAAGACTTGATGTTGATCAGTCATATTCTGGAGAAGATCTCTGTGAGACAGTGATAAACATCTCAAAGTACTTAACTGACACTAAGGATGTCATCATGACACATGATGGGTCTGAATTAAACTAGAAGACTAAACAGACTCAAGTTTTCAGACTGACCAAGACGACAGCAAAATCCACTTTATGGTAAGTCGTTACCTTAAAAGGATGGTGCAGTAAATTGGAAAGGTTTCAAACAGCAAAAGTTGCTGGGTTAGTGACAAAGACAAAGTATATAACTGTAAGTGAAGCTGCAAGTTGATGTTTCGGATGAAAAGTTATTACAGAACTAGGAATAGTTCCTAAGTCTCATCTTGAATCTAAACATGTGTTGCGGCACTTTGATTAAAAAAAAAAAAAAAAATCATTGAAAGAGGAGAGTGTAGACTCTCAAGACAACATTGCAGATCCATTTACTAAAGCTTTAACACAACAGCAGTTTGATCGTCACTTAGAGAAGATGGGTATGAGATACCATGGCGATTGGCTTTAGTGCAAGTGGGAGATTGATAGTAGTGCGCATACAAGCCAATCATGTATGATGATAAAGCACGTACTTTGTAAACAATCTTATTTATTTATTAATAAAATATTCATTTATTAAAGGCATTTAATTATCTACATGTTGCTGTTTTTATAATATGTAAATAACCCATAGTTTTAAGCAATGCTTTTAGAATCATGATGATGATCATGCTAATGAGATCTAAATTCTTAGAAAGTTTTAAAACTAAATAGTTCCCAATCGTGGGATTACTAAAAAGGGGATTAGTAAATCCGGATAGATTGGTACATATGTTGCTTGCTCATTGGATGAGGATGATTGATCTCATGATCATTTGTGTGGAGACACTAAAGCAAGTATGTAGGTGCTTATTGGAGAATAAGTTCACTGAACGTGATTCGCTATGGAATACCTAATGGAGTTTTACTCGCATGTCAATAGGAATTCCTAATGTGATAGTAGTACAAGTGATCCTTGGACTTGAGATCATCATAGTATCTTGTATGTAACAAATTATACTTTGACTTATTCCTTAAGACCTTTTAAGGCATATATAGGGTATGCTTGGGTATAATGAGTTACATATGGAGATAATGAATGATCAATAAAGAATCTACCACCTCTAGTAAAAGAGGAGATATGTCCTATGTGATTCGTTAAATGACAACCCAGGAATCCTTGGCCAAGGTGAAATGAAATTAGAAAGGAGTTTCTAATTTGCATTATTTGGAGTTGTGCATTTTCTAATCGAAATATATATAATTAAATAAAATAAGACTTGACAGTAAATCCATGTCTTATATTTAATTGGGACATTGTAATGGTGGAAGGATTGAATTGTACGGTAACTATTAACTCACAGGTTCTTTTATGATTAATGTTGAAATCTATATTATCTGGAAAGTCGTTGATCGCTAGGGAGGCTTATCCCTATTGTAGAATAAATATTATTTATTTAAATAGATTATTAGTTTAATTTATTTATTTAAATAAGATTAAAATTGTTTTAATTGATTTATTCACAACCGGTTTAATATGGAGAACCTAAAGGGTCACACCATAAAAGGAAGAATAAATATTTAAGAAGGTAATGGCATAATCGTAATAATGCATTAAGTATAATTAATTTAATCTATGGTGATAGAATAAATTAAATAGCTTAATGTTTATTATTTAATATTTTGGAAATATTAAATATAAATTAATAAGAGGAGTCTTATTAATATTATTACAATTATTATTATTTTAATTTCTAAAGGAGTTTAGTAATTAATTTAATATTTAGTACTCTCATTTATTCCTAATAAGATTAGGAGACAAATTAATTAAATGAATTTAATTAATTATTCCCATGTGGTGGGAAGCCTAAATTAATTAAAGGAGTTTAATTAATTAAAAGAAATCCCATGTCTAATAGGATTAGAAGGGTTGACCAATGTCTATATAAGAGAAGTCTTATAATAGATATTAGATTGATGCAATTCCAATTGTTGGAGAGTACTCCTTTTCTATAGAGGAATAGAAAACTAAGCCAAACACCCTCCTTCTTGATAATTCATCTTCCTTGGTGGATCACCTCTAGAGGCCAAACACTTGGGTGGCTAACGTTGATCAAAGAAAGGAATCTAACCCGGAAATTCAAGGAGATCACGAAGAACAAGGAGTTGAACTAGTACCTGTGGAAGCTTCGTTCTACAAGGGTATGATTCCATAACTTCTTATTTATCGTTTTAAATTAATAATTTGCATAAAGGATGATCCGGGTAATGGTTTTGTAGAAATTTTTTTAAACTCTGATATATCATGCTTCCGCTAATTTTTGCAATTTGATTGCGTCACGATTTCGTACAAACCCAACAGTGGCATCAGAGCCAAATCTTTATGCAATTATTAATTTATTTTTGATTTCATATACATATGGGTATGTATTTAAAATAATTTATTGGGCATAATTTTATTGTATAAAATTATATTTTTTAAGAAAAAAAAAAGAAAAAAAAAAGAAGACTTTTTTTGGGACGAATCACAATTTTTTTTTTGGTGCTAATCTTGAATTCTGCAAAGAAAAGGTGTTGTCTCTTTCTTACTCCAAAAAGAAGGTGACCCATCAGGAAAGGACTTTTTTAATAAACCTGTAGGACTCTTTTAATAAAAGAAGGTGACTTCTTTTTTAAAAATAAATATGATATATTTATATATTATATTCTAAATAATTTTATAATTAAAATAAAGAGTTTATTTTAATCTTGAAATTGGATTTCATGCAATTTAAAATTGCCCATTAAATGATACTCATATATATATGGAATGTTTTAATTCATGAGATGAATATTTATTTATTGATATATATGGTGATATGTATGAAAATAAATGGGGATTGATTATGGACTATTTGACCAATGTGATTGGATTTTATTTTAGTTGAATGCTTGAATGAATGGGTTTTATTAAATGGGGTCTGCGTACCTCGTCTTCTCTAATTTTTTTTTCTTGATGTAAAATTCTATCTCCCTCCTATGTACTTCCCCTTGACTGTTGATCAAGGTTTCTATTTAAATTAAATAGTTTAATGTAATAAGAATAGTTAGAATTATCTTGAAGAAATTGGAGACCAAGGAGCAAGGAGCGCGTGAAGACCCGTTTGTATGGAGCCCGGGTTTAAATGTAATAGTTATATTTAAATTTAAATTCTTGCACTCCTAGGTTTGACCTTTTGGTTCACTTGGTGGCTCTAGTGAACCAAACTAGAATAAAAGTCCATAATCAATCCGGGTAGAATATAATATTCTATATTGCATGCTAAATATTATATATATTATATTTTATGCAAACATGCTTCGCATGTTTAATAAAATGACGCGTATTTTATATATATATGTGCATGCGCGCTAAACAAGATGAGACAAATAATAACAAACCCCTCAAAGAAATAATATTAAGTCCGAAGCGTTCAAATGATATTTGGAATATCGAACGTCGCCTTCTAGCATGATAAATTAATAGAGTATTAAATATTTAATATGAGCTTGTTGTGCTATCCACAAGGCGAGTATTGCGTATTTAAGATGTTAATTAATCACATTTGATGCTTATCAAGAAAATTGAACGATCTAGTCTTGTTGTGCTATCCACAAGGACGAACATTTTTCTTTTTTGAATTTATGGAAGTGCTAGGCTGGACTTAACTTAAATCATTTTAGTTCGGATGTGCACACACTTGACCATTATGATTTAAGAGGCAAAATAAAAGGAGTTATATAGTGTTGTAATTGACAAGAGTTGTCTACCTATTTATTTGTATATCGCTTGTTGTGTTATCCACAAGGTTATATACATTTGAAATGGGATCCTTATTCTCACTAGCAAATCTTTAATTAGATGTTGCCGAACTATATAAGTGAGGGTAATATAGTTAGATAAAAATAGTGGGAGATACCAATTTAAAATAAAGACCTAAATTTATTTTGGTATGCAAAATTAATAAAATGAATGTTTGCTAAAATGTTGTTTTTCACATGCAGAATTTTAAAAATGTCAAAATCACTAATTTCACTGCGAAGCATACTTGTTGCTAATAAGCTTACCGGGCCGAATTATACGGACTGGCTAAGAAATCTGAGAATAGTTCTCACTGCTGAAAAGATTTCTTATGTCCTAAACTCACCTATCCCTGGAACTGTTCCAGAAACAGTCTCTGAGGAAGAGATTGCCACCATTGTAAAGTGGCAAGATGATGCATCTGTGGCTCAATGCATCATGCTCGCATCCATGAATAACGAGCTTCAGCGTCAGCACGAAAATATGGATGCTCCTACTTTGTTGATTCACCTCAAGGAGTTGTATGGTGAACAAAGTAGGACTGCTAGATATGAGATATCTAAGGAGCTCTTCCGATCTCGGATGACCAAGGGCAAAGTGAACATAAAGGAACAAAAGAAATCTGATCCAGCTAGCAAAGGAATGTGCTTCCATTGCAATGAGCCGGGTCATTGGAAGAGGAACTGCAAGAAATTTCTGGCAAAGAAGAAGCTTGGAGAAGCTTCGACTTCCAATCAAGGTTTGTTCATGATTGAAATTAATTTTTCAGAAAGTCAAAATTCTACTTGGGTATTGGATACCGGCTGTGGTTCTCACATATGTAATAATGTGAAGGGACTGGTCAGAAGTAGAAAGTTGAACAATGATGAGGTGATCCTACGAGTGGGGAATGGAGCAAAGGTTGCTGCATTAGCTGTAGGAACTTATTATTTAGCAATGCCTTCGGGCAAGTTCATTTATCTTAATAATTGTTATTATGTTCCGAATATTATTAAAAACATTATTTCAATTTCTGTATTGGATATGGAAGGATTTAACGTTGTTATAAAGAACAATAGTTGTTCTATTTATAAAGACGATGTTTTATATGGTATTGGAAATTTGCGAAATGAACTTTATACACTTGACTTACAAGAAAATATTTTTCAAATTGAACAAACTAAGAAAAGGAAAAGAGATGATATTAATTATACTTACATGTGGCACTGTAGACTCGGTCATATCAATGAAACAAGATTATCCAAGTTGCATAAAGATGGGCTCCTTGAGTTATCTGATTATGAATCATATCCAACTTGTGAATCTTATTTCATGGGTAAAATGACTAAATCTCCTTTTAGTGGAAAAGGAGAAAGAGTTACAGAGTTGTTGGCATTGATTCACACAGACGTTTGTGGACCTATGACAACAAGTGCACGGGGTGGGTATTCTTATTTTATTACTTTCACTGATGATCACTCAAGATTTGGATATGTGTATTTAATGAAATACAAGTCAGAATCATTTGAAAAGTTCAAAGAGTTCAGAAGTGAAGTAGAGAAACAAACGGGCAAGAGTATAAAGATACTTCGATCAGATCGAGGTGGAGAATACTTAAGCGGTGAGTTTCTCTATTGTCTCAATGAAAATGGTATAATCTCACAATGGACTCCTCCAGGTACACCACAGTTAAATGGAGTATCTGAAAGGAGAAATCGAACACTGTTAGACATGGTTCGATCCATGATGAGTTTTACCGACCTTCCAATTTCCTTCTGGGGATATGCCCTAGAAACGGCTGCATACCTACTTAACAAGGTACCTACCAAATCCGCCCCAAAGACTCCATATGAGATGTGGAAGGGGAGGAAACCAAATCTTAAGCATGTTAAGACTTGGGGTTGTCCAGCTTATGTCAAAAAGTTTGAACATGATAAGCTACAGACTAAATCCGAAAAGTGTAGATTTGTGGGATACCCTAAAGAAACTATAGGGTATTATTTCTATCATCCAACTGATCAAAAGGTGTTTGTTGCGAAACATGCTGCCTTCTTGGAAAAGGAGTTTATCCATGAAGGGGTCAGTGGGAGTAAGATATATCTTGAAGAAGTTCAAGAACCACAAATTACCACAGATCAAAGTCAGGTACCTGACCAAGTAGAAGAACCTACTATGCCACACCCTGTTCGTAAACCTGGGAGAGTACCGAAGATACCTGAGAGGTATGGATTCGTTATAGAGGATGACGATGAGGTACACATCATGAATGATGATGATCTATTGAATTACGAATAGGCTATGAGTAATAAAGACTCAGGGAAATGGCTAGAAGCCATGAAATTCGAAATGGACTCCATGTATGAAAACAAAGTATGGACTTTGGTTTCACCACCTGAAGGCATTAAGCCTATTGGGTGTAAATGGGTCTTTAAAATAAAGACTGGAGCGGACGGCAAGGTAGAGACCTATAAGGCCCGACTGGTTGCAAAAGGTTTCAAACAAAGACAAGGAGTTGACTATGATGAAACCTTTTCACCAGTAGCTATGCTCAAGTCCATTCGGATTTTGCTTGCGATTGCAGCTTATAACGACTATGAGATCTGGCAGATGGACGTGAAAACGGCCTTCCTCAATGGAAAACTTGAGGAGGATGTGTATATGACACAGCCAGAGGGATTTGTTTCAAAGGTTGGAATAAATCAAGTCTATAAGCTGCAACGATCCATTTATGGATTGAAGCAAGCTTCTCATAGATGGAACATTCGTTTTGATGAGACAATCAAAGAGTTTGATTTTATCAAAAATGACGATGAACCATGTGTGTACAAGAAGGTTAGTGGGAGCGCAGTTTCATTCCTTGTATTATATGTTGATGATATATTACTGATAGGGAATGAAATTTATATGCTAAAATCGATCAAAACAAAGTTGTCTAAACATTCCTCCATGAATGATTTGGGTAGAACATCCCACATTGGGGATATAAATCTGTATTAATAGATTTAAAAGGATGTTCGGCTTAACCCATGGAAACGTATATTCATTAGATGCTAAAGGCGTTTAGCATGGCAACTCCAAAAGGTGCCTCATGATGATGAGCCATGGAGTGTATCTCTCTAAAATTGTCCTCAGTAAAAGAGAGATCGCATAAGTAACTATTATGTATGCAATGAAATATACAAGACTTGATGTTGATCAGTCATATTCTGGAGAAGATCTCTGTGAGACAGTGATAAACATCTCAAAGTACTTAACTGACACTAAGGATGTCATCATGACACATGATGGGTCTGAATTAAACTAGAAGACTAAACAGACTCAAGTTTTCAGACTGACCAAGACGACAGCAAAATCCACTTTATGGTAAGTCGTTACCTTAAAAGATGGTGCAGTAAATTGGAAAGGTTTCAAACAGCAAAAGTTGCTGGGTTAGTGACAAAGACAAAGTATATAACTGTAAGTGAAGCTGCAAGTTGATGTTTCGGATGAAAAGTTTATTACAGAACTAGGAATAGTTCCTAAGTCTCATCTTGAATCTAAACATGTGTTGCGGCACTTTGATTAAAAAAAAAAAAAAAAAAAATCATTGAAAAAGGAGAGTGTAGACTCTCAAGACAACATTGCAGATCCATTTACTAAAGCTTTAACACAACAGCAGTTTGATCGTCACTTAGAGAAGATGGGTATGAGATACCATGGCGATTGGCTTTAGTGCAAGTGGGAGATTGATAGTAGTGCGCATACAAGCCAATAATGTATGATGATAAAGCACGTACTTTGTAAACAATCTTATTTATTTATTAATAAAATATTCATTTATTAAAGGCATTTAATTATCTACATGTTGCTGTTTTTATAATATGTAAATAACCCATAGTTTTAAGCAAAGCTTTTAGAATCATGATGATGATCATGCTAATGAGATCTAAATTCTTAGAAAGTTTTAAAACTAAAATAGTTCCCAATCGTGGGATTACTAAAAAGGGGATTAGTAAATCCGGATAGATTGGTACATATGTTGCTTGCTCATTGGATGAGGATGATTGATCTCATGATCATTTGTGTGGAGACACTAAAGCAAGTATGTAGGTGCTTATTGGAGAATAAGTTCACTGAACGTGATTCGCTATGGAATACCTAATGGAGTTTTACTCGCATGTCAATAGGAATTCCTAATGTGATAGTAGTACAAGTGATCCTTGGACTTGAGATCATCATAGTATCTTGTATGTAACAAATTATACTTTGACTTATTCCTTAAGACCTTTTAAGGAATATATAAGGTATGCTTGGGTATAATGAGTTACATATGGAGATAATGAATGATCAATAAAGAATCTACCACCTCTAGTAAAAGAGGAGATATGTCCTATGTGATTCGTTAAATGACAACCCAGGAATCCTTGGCCAAGGTGAAATGAAATTAGAAAGGAGTTTCTAATTTGCATTATTTGGAGTTGTGCATTTTCTAATCGAAATATATATAATTAAATAAAATAAGACTTGACAGTAAATCCATGTCTTATATTTAATTGGGACATTGAATGGTGGAAGGATTGAATTGTACGGAACTATTAACTATCAGGTTCTTTTATGATTAATGTTGAAATCTATATTATCTGGAAAGTCGTTGATCGCTAGGGAGGCTTATCCCTATTGTAGAATAAATATTATTTATTTAAATAAATTATTAGTTTAATTTATTTATTTAAATAAGATTAAAATTGTTTTAATTGATTTATTCACAACCGGTTTAATATGGAGAACCTAAAGGGTCACACCATAAAAGGAAGAATAAATATTTAAGAAGGTAATGGCATAATCGTAATAATGCATTAAGTATAATTAATTTAATCTATGGTGATAGAATAAATTAAATAGCTTAATGTTTATTATTTAATATTTTGGAAATATTAAATATAAATTAATAAGAGGAGTCTTATTAATATTATTACAATTATTATTATTTTAATTTCTAAAGGAGTTTAGTAATTAATTTAATATTTAGTACTCTCATTTATTCCTAATAAGATTAGGAGACAAATTAATTAAATGAATTTAATTAATTATTCCCATGTGGTGGGAAGCCTAAATTAATTAAAGGAGTTTAATTAATTAAAAGAAATCCCATGTCTAATAGGATTAGAAGGGTTGACCAATGTCTATATAAGAGAAGTCTTATAATAGATATTAGATTGATGCAATTCCAATTGTTGGAGAGTACTCCTTTTCTATAGAGAATAGAAAACTAAGCCAAACACCCTCCTTCTTGATAATTCATCTTCCTTGGTGGATCACCTCTAGAGGCCAAACACTTGGGTGGCTAACGTTGATCAAAGAAAGGAATCTAACCCGGAAATTCAAGGAGATCACGAAGAACAAGGAGTTGAACTAGTACCTGTGGAAGCTTCGTTCTACAAGGGTATGATTCCATAACTTCTTATTTATCGTTTTAAATTAATAATTTGCATAAAGGATGATCCGGGTAATGGTTTTGTAGAAATTTTTTTAAACTCTGATATATCATGCTTCCTCTAATTTTTGCAATTTGATTGCGTCACGATTTCGTACAAACCCAACAAAACCGATGTCTAACAATTCCTGTAATTGGACCTTTAACTCCTGAAGTTCAATAGGAGCCATTCGATATGGGGTTTTAGAAATGGGTTTTGTACCGGGTTCAAGGTCAATAAAGAATTCAACTTCACGTTCTGGGGGTAGACCGGGAAGTTCTTCGGAAAATACATCAGGAAACTCATTAACAACGAAAATATTATTCAAATCTGACGTATTTTGGTTTAGATCAATGACATGAGCTAAGAAAGCTTGGCATCCGTTTTTTAATAAACGAATAGCTTTGTGACTTGAAATGATATTGACTGATTTTAGTGGTTTGCATTCGCACAACAGGTTGATTAGGAATATGAAAACTAACAACCTTATGAAAATAATCAATTTTGGCATGGTAAGTGGTTAACCAGTCAATTCCTAAAATCACGTCAAATGCAAGTATTTTCAAAGATATCAGATCAACAGGTAAGGTAAGGGTACCAATCTGAATCAAGTAAGATTTGTAATTTGTAGATGTAACGAAGGTTTCTCCTAACGGAGTTTCAACAAATAAGTCAAAGTCTAATTTATCAGAAGTCAAGTTCAAACGTTGAGCACAAGCAGGTGAAATAAAGGAATGGGTAGCACCGGTATCTAACAAGGTTTAAACTTCGCAAGAGTTTATGATCAGCTTACCCGTAATCACCTCGTGTGGATTTCTTGCGTTTTGGGCTGTCACGACAAACGCTCTTCCAGGAATCACCGACTTTGACTTGTCCGAAACCGCCTTTGGAATCACCACCCCCGCTGGACTTGGTTTCGCAACAAGACAATCTCGAGCTATATGTCCTTCTTTTCCACAGTTATAGCATGCTTTGAATTATTGTGGGCAGTTTGGGCTGATGTGTCCATCTTTCCCGCATTTATAGCTTACGACCGGTGGTCGTTCTCCTCCCCTAGAAACTGTTGATGCTGGTGTCGATGTTGACGTCTTCACGTTCTCATTGTTGTATCTTCTCTTCTTGAAATCTCCTCCCGATTCGCTTTTCCTACTATCATGGCCACGATTACCACCGGAGTGGTTACCGTTTCTGTCATACTTTCCTCCTCCCTGGTTGTCATTGCTCCAATGGCTGCTGCCACCGGTACGACCTTGGTTGTTGTCCCTTGGTTGAACATAATCATTATCTCGTTCTAATAACTGGGCCCTATTCACTACATCCGAATATAGAGAAAATTTATGAGAAATGAGGTATTGACGTATTTCGGGTTTCAAACCTCTCAGAAACATCCGCGTCATACGTTCCTCATTCTCCACCAAATGAGGTGCAAACCTGGACAGCTCCGCGAACTTAGCCTCATACTGGGATACCGTCATGTTGTTTTGCTCGAGTCTGATAAACTCTACCTCCTTCATATGACGAATACTTTCAGGAAAGTACTTGTCATTGAACAATTTTTGGAACGCTTCCCAAGATATCTTGAGTGCGGCAGGCTGGGTACGCTTCACGGATTCCCACCAGTAATCTGCCTCTCCACGGAACATAAATGTGGCGAATGGAACCTTCTGTTCCTCCGTACATCCCAAGACATCAAATATCTTGGTAATTTGTTTAATCCACGTCTTCGCCTTGATCGGATCCGGCTTTCCCAGAAACTCTGGTGGTCCCAATTCTTTGAACTGCTTGGCAGTGACAATTCGCGAGTTGTTATTATCTCCACTTGTATGTTGCACACAGAGTCTCCCTCGTCTGGTTTTGTATGAACTGCAGAAAACTTCTTAACATCTCATCGTTTATCGTCTAACCAGCGTTATTTTTAGGATGAACATTGCCTTCTTGTTGCACGTTCTCCTGGTTAGTGATTAAAGGTATCTTCACGGTATCATTCACTTCGTTGTTAACGTTCTCAGCTGCCATTCTCAAATACTGCTATAAAACAAAGGTTAATTAAAAAAATTAACATATCACATATTAACCCTATGCTCCGACTGATCAATTAAATACCATATAAGCTTAGGTAGGACATACTAGTGAATGATTTACTCGTCTCTCCCCTCCTAGTTCTATTCCCAGATCTCCGCCAGAGACCATATCCCTAAGCTCTGATACCAACTGTGACGCCCCCAGAATAGGTCCAGTCAACCCAACCCATTCTGAGTCGCCAAATACATGGTACAGAATTCAAATACAAACTTTATATCACACGGTCGTGCAAAATACGACCACACAACTGTGAGTGTCAATACAAATCGTATATAATACGAAATATTAATATTCAAATTCATTCTTTATTTATTACAATTATTATCCCACTATTTTTCAAAAATAGCGAGGACTACTACTGCTCTAACTCAGACCATCACTCTGTCCCCCGACTAGTTCCCGCAACATTCTCATTTCCTGAAGAGGACAACAGATGAAAAGGGTGAACTCAACTAGCCCAGTAAAGAATATTATGACTAAGATAATGGAAAATAAATTATCGTTAGCCTTCAATAAATCAGATAAAATATTATTGACAACAAGTTTTAGATCAATATTCGCAGCGGAAATAACCGTTCATCATCAATATTTTATCCTTGTAACATCAATCAATATACATCTCAAATCAAATATTCATCTTTCCACTACGACCAAAGATATTCATTTGTATCATCAGTGGTCATGTTCATCTCAACACCTGTCATCTTTGCACTACGGCCAAAGATATTCATCAGGTAATCATTCATCTTTGCTCTACAGGCCAAAGATATTCAGTTATAACACCACTTAGGACTGAGGATGATGAAAAACCATATAAATAACGAATTCAGTGAAATAAAGGATAAGATTAAGGATTCGTATTTTAGTTTATTCAAGTTCAAGAATATTCCATAATAATACTTTGTGGAGCAAAATTCAAGAATGAAGCTCAAAACTTAGATCCAATCAAAGATAGTAACTATAACAGACAATTTGGACAAAATAGAAGAAAATTTAGTTTTTCTGTGAATAGTAATTTCGACGAAAAAAGTAAGAATTTCATAATAAAATCCATGCCAATATTTTAGTATAATGATATTGAAAAGAATAACATCATTTACGAAAGAAAATAACATCCCTTACCTCAAAAGGATAATACTTCTGATTGGGATATCGGATATAAGGCTGAAGGAAACTTGCACCGAATAGCAACACTCAAAGTATCTAAATACTCACAAAAATACGTTCGATATTATAGAGAGAGAAAACTTCTGATTCTGGTGTGATTTTCAATTCTAACCTAAGCACCCTATTTATAGAAAAAGCTTAGGATGCCAAAGTAGACTAAATTAATAAAATAATAATTTTTTTTTCAAAATTCTTCCGCCGCCTGGCTGCTAGGATTTTTCAACAAAAAACAAAAGTGGGGTACACCATTTTATTTAAAAAAATTTATTTTTTGAAACTTCAATAATTCATAATAAATAGCCCTTTGTCAGAAAAATATAAATTCTATGTCTTTTTATAGGAAATTTAATTCTCTACAACTTTGTAGAAGAAAGTTTTTCCAAATTCTAAACATAAATTATTCGAAATCCATAAACAAATAATTTTTCACACTCAAAATATTGATAAAAACTTATCAGCGCTAATTCCTTCTTTTATATCCACAAAATAAATATTTCATTATCATATAAATTAATAATTAATTATTCACAAATAATATTATAGAACTACAATATTGACAACCAGGTCGTTTCAAGGAAAGAGGGAGCCTTCCGATAAGAACTTCTCCTTACTGGCGCGCAATTAAATAACCCCTCCTAGACAGAACTTCCTTAGACATTGTCAATAATCCTATCTAATAATATTATTTAAATAATATGAATTATTGAGTTGATAATGTGAAATACTGTGCAGTGACAATTATTGAATCAATAATACAAACAATCAACTGTAGCCATTATTGAATCAACCATATAAAATATTGAACAGTAATTACTGTAACAAAAATTGAGTAAGTGCCTTCTCACATAAGACTCAATAATTCGAAATATTGTGCAATACCGTGTGCTACTGTGCAACACCGCGTATCACTGTATTTTAACCACCGGGTATTTCAACAGTACTAACGGTAACAACTACTCCGTTATTTTGTAAAAAGGTTATTTATGTCGCTTTCTATATCCGACAGTTATTCCGTTGTGGGGCGCACAAATAGCTGTGCCGTCGTACGAATATTCCTCGACAACAAGAATATTCCACGACCAAACGAATATTCCCCGACAACCAGAATATTTATAACCACTTGCTCATTTTAAAATATTTGCACATTTCACCCATAACTTTCATATTTATCAAATCAACACCTTACTATTTCGAAATAATATATAAAGAAAATTAAATCTTTATTCATAAAAGTTGGGGTCTTACAACAGGTATCTGACTCAGTTCGCCCTCGACACGTCGAGTATCAACCACGTGAGACAAATAACCTATACAACCCTTTCTAAGCAATCTCTTTGCTTGCAACATCGTCAGACAACAAGATTGTCTCGGCGATTTACTACCATAGAATACCACCTTTGACTTATTCGGAGTCTTAAGGTGTACACACTTCTTCTTACAGTCGATAACTGCTCCGTGAATCGATAACCAATTTATTCCAAGGAATACATCGAACTCCCCCAAACGAATCGGTATCAAATCCAAGTTGAGCTTAGACCTTCGCAATTTGGCATAACAGTTCCTATGAATGCATTCTACGGGGATAATTTACTTGTTTGCTACTCATATGTTCATAGGGTGTTCTAATTTCTCACGGGGTAAGTTTAACCATTTAGCAAATTCTTCGAAAACAAAAGAGCAAGTAACACCCGAATCAAATAACACATATGCATTTATATCATTGATTGGGATGATACCTAACACCACGTCCTTGGACTCCACCGCATCCTGTATGGTCATGTTGGCTTGACTGGCTGGCCCTCCGATGCTCAGCTCATTATTGTTGTTGTTGTTGCGGTTGCCGTTAGCTGCATTGCCCTTTCTCTTCGGGCAGTCCTTGATCTGCTGGTCTGGGGCTCCGCACGAGAAACACCCTTATTTTTGTTTATTCGAACATTGAGGAGCCATGTGCGCCGATTGTCCGCAGCAATAACAAATGCTTCTCCCCTTCATACACTGCCCGGAGTGGTTCCTCGCGCAGTTGCTGCACTTCCCACTTTTCTTGGCCTCTCCCCCGGACTTGCTGCCTCCGGAGGATTGGCTCTCCATCCATTTATGCTTGTTAGGGTTGCTGCCTCCGCTGTTTCCCCCTTTTGGTCCTTCCTGACTAGTCTTTTTTTCTTGTTTAAATCGTGCTATGGCTTCATTGCCTCCTTCTGCAATGATAGCCCTTTCCAGCAGTTCAGAGAAATTCTTTATCTTCAACATAGCTACTACTTTCTGCACCCATGGCTTCAATCCCAACTCGAACCTTCTTGCCTTCCTGGCCTCCGTGTCCACCTGATGCAGAGCGAATCGGGCCAACTCGTTAAATTTTGCCGCGTACTCTGCGACCGTCATACCACCCTGTTTCAGTTCCAGAAACTTATCCTCCATATCCTGTTGCGTATTCTCCGGGAAGTAATTCTCGAAGAATAGTTCCTTAAATATGTCCCATAGAATAACTCCTTCGCCTGCTCGTCCCTTATTGGCTTTCCACCAATAGTTAGCTTCGCCCTTCATCATGAAGGTGGCAAACCCCGTCTTCTATGCTTCGGCCACCCGTGCGACCTTAAACACTTTCTCCATTTCTTTTACCCAAGTTTGGGCTTTGATTGAGTCTAAGGTTCCCCGGAACTCAGGAGGTCCTACCAACTTAAAATCTTTGAAAATAGCCAAGTGATTCCCTGGCTGCCCTGCTGCTGGCGGGGGTCTATTTTGCATCGCATCTGTTAACAGGTTAACAAAGTTCTGCATTGGATCGACATTCCCTCCTTCATTGCTAACGGATCCTTCCTCCCTTTGGTTTCGTGGTTGTCTTCTAGGCGGCATAATCTGAGGAAAGGAAGAAAACTTAGGCTTATCAATTTTTACGTTCTATGAGATATGCTATTCAAGTTAGCATCTAAAAGTTATGACGCCCATCAATCATATTTGATTCAAATAAAATAACAAAATTTATATTCATACACCACTGTTTTAATACAAGATGATTCAACATTTGGCATACTACTATAAACGCTCAATGGCATAAACTGCCTACTGCTAACTATCCTCTATTAAGCAAAAAGGTGAGGATTCACTACTACCTGCCCCTCCCTTAACACAACAAAAGTTGGGGTTGACTACCATCCCATGCATACATCAAAACATAAGGGTTTACAATATGAAACTGTCCCTATTAAAACAAAAGTGGGACTATATCTAACATGAAAACAAATCAACGCCTACTTCCGCTGCTAGAGGACAGCACCATCCATTTGGCATCGAACTACATAAAGGCGATGTCTAAAACTTGCTCTAAAGTATATATCTTCACATCTTTAGCTTCTACCTCATCCCTCAACTGTCCTAGCTGTAGCTCTCTCAGATCCAGCCTCCCTCGCAACTCGGCTAACTCAGCCTGGGCCTGATAAGCAGCATCCTTGTACTGCTGTTCAGTAATCTGGAGGGTGTGGTTCTGTGCCTCCACTTTCTCAGCCCTAACCTCTAGCTTGACGTTCCTTGCCAGCAAATCTCCTATTACCTCACGCTCTATGGGTTCCTCACTAGACTCCCTCGGCTCCTGGTCCACTGAATAGCTATCTTGACTCTCGTCAGCCATCCTATGGCCATAATAAACCATCAAAACAACTTAAATACCACAATAAAATATATTCATTGATGAAATGAAATAATATTTTGTTCATTACAACTAAAACTTGATGGATCTGCTCAACCCATCACCTACATACTCTATTTGAGTTTTCTACTAAGGTTATAACCTAGGTTTTACATTCCTAACGTTTATAACCTACAGCTTTGATACCAACCTGTGACGCCCCCAAATTCGAGTCTCAAATACCTGGATTCGGTCATCATGATCCAATACAAACATTCACCTCCAAACAATATACAATAACTAAATGCAAAAAGAAATAAACGTATATCGTTCATTCAAAAGGTGTTACTAGTCCCAAGATTCGAAAACCTTAATACGACCATACAATCATACCCTAGAATAACCATTAGGGTTCAAATTACATTAATAGAATTAAACTAAGCATAAAATAAAGTCAACTACTTGGAATCTATTACTACATCTTTTCTTTACCCTTACCCTTCCCTGAAGTCTCTGGTTTAACTGCAATAAAAGTCATGATATAGCAAGCATGAGCAACTAGTTTGCTCAACAAGTTTAAATACAACAAAAAAAGATATATCATGATTAAAGGAATTCAACAATATGAATATCGGAAGCAAGAAGAATAATTGCTTTTAGAATAATTGATAGACAAGTAGACTTTGAACTATAAACTTCCAATGGAATCAATAGCTGATTGGCCCTTTGGTTACTGGCTACAGAATATGTACTTGAGGGGATCAGCCTCGCGTACGCTATGTATATGCATAACATTCAACTCTGCTATTTGTATCTTATATTAGATACGTAGGGTACTCCCCTACAATATAAGGGGTGTTCTCTTTAGTCTAAGAATCCATACCATCAATCGGCCTGGATAGCTTTTATAAAAATGTAAGGCAATTGTCTGACCGAACAAAGGTTCAGACTCTATCTGAAGCAGTTCATGAATTATAGAACTTTTAAATACTGTACAAGTCCAAGACTATACGAACTCAAGTGCACCAAGTGCGAGTAGCAATAAAATCGATGTGGAATAATTATAAAGTAATTAACCCACCTAAAACATGCTTGGAAACAAGGTTCAAGCTAAAATAAATAACTTGCAATACAATAATATCCTGCTCGAATAAAATATGAGAAGGATAGGAACTTGCACAATAAAAAGTGAAGTTCAGAAACTTGCATTCAATATTTCAATCAAATGAAGTTAGAAAACTTGCACATTATACGAGTTTGTGTAAGTTAGGGAACTTGCCTGTTTGCTCAGCTACAAATAATCTAGCCTTAATTAAGTTGCGTTGAAACGACCTAACATTAACTAGTCGGTCTCTTAATTAGTATTGTGTAGACTGGTATGAGTTCATACTTACAAGAATATAATCATCAGGTAAGTCTACCACATAATTCACGTAAGTCGATTCACTATGACTGAGTCTATAAACATCTAACCCTGTCCTAGATTAAAAACTTTAGAATATCTAGTCTCTATGCGTCAACATAGGCTTGAACACATAACACTTTAATTTAATCATGCAATACAGTTTAAAACACACGTACACATATGCTACAAGGTTCTGTCCACAATTTAAAACAACTTGGCAAGACTGACAACCAGCGCAGCTGCGCTAGTTTTTGCCTCACTCACTGGTCAGACCAGGAATGAAGTTTCATTCTGCTGAAATCTGATCCTATTCTCTAGCATACAGGCTACTGATACTAATCAAATACACATGCTTATAATGTTACTAACTTGAGTTCAAAACCTAGCATGCTCATTCTAAATCCAATTTAAAGTTACATGGTCTTTATGCCGGTAATTCTTATACATTAAGCTAATCAAGTCCATGTTACAAGGGGTTAGCTACTATAGCCATAATACCACGTAACGAGACCAAAAAATGCTTAATATGAATGCTCGTGCGTATACCACACATGTACACATTAATCACATAGTTTACACTTGAAATTTCATTTTCTTGAACATGTGTGCATAGGTAGAATCCATGTTTAACCAGATGGTGCGCATGTCAACATGTCTAGAGGTATAATGAATCCTATTATTCATGCTTGCATGATCAGAACGTAACTCACAAAGTGATTGATGATATTAGTTTTCAAACTCTAAGTTTTCTTCGAAAGTTACACTAAGTCAACTAAAGCAACTTAGTACATACAAAGTATCCCGAAGTCATAACTCACATGCATTTGAACACATATCTAAGCCACATATACATACTCAAATGATCAGAACTTAAAAGGAACAATTTTTGTCAAGTTCATTTCAAAGTTCTTAAGTTTTCTTTTAGAAAATACATACTAGAACAACGTACGCAACTTATGTTGCATCAACAAACATATATTCATGAGTTAAACCAGTTTTCATGCTTGCCTTAAGTAATACCAACAAGTTACCATTATCAGATTTGTAACAAAAACTAACAACCAAACTTTAGTGCCTAGCGCAGCTGCGCTGCACCCAAGTATTAAGTGGGCGTAGCTGCGCCGGGCTCGGCCAGAAATAGAGCAGCTTTCTGCTTCGACAGTTAACAAACCCAACTCAAAATTTCTTTACCAATTAGATTCTACACCAGCAACATTATAGTTCTATCATGCTTACTAACTTAAATAACACTTAACAATCATATTCCAATTCAATAATCATAGAATTCATGCTTAATCCAAAATCAAGAAATTTGCAAATTTGAGAAGGAAGAACAAAAATTGAAAATTATACCTCTGCAAATACGAACTTGCTGCTATGTCAACTCTTAGTCTCCTTCACAATTTTAGTATACTCACTTCCTATCAATTCTTAGATAACAGAAAACCCTCAGCAAATGAAATGAAGAAGAAGAGAGGCTTTATTTATAGAAGAATAGATACACAGACAATGCTATTGCCTTCCAAATTAAACCAAAGTAATGAAGGATTGTATGATGGTTAAGGAGGAGTTGGTGAACTCCATCATGATGCCCACTCCCCTTATAATCATTTGCTATAATGCTGATTTTGAGAAGGAAGAGTAGAGTAGTATATGCTTTTTGCTCATACACGTGAGAAGAAGTGAGGGGTGACTCTCATTATGGGACAATGCTAATACTCAGCAACATGAATATAACATATTAATGTTATATATATATATATATATATATATATATATACATATAACATATACTTGGGTTATATATTCAATTGGTGTCACAATGTAGTTATAATAAGTAATTAATATTACCATGTAATAAATTTAATTGCACATATATAATTCATTTACATTTCGTTAACACCGAGTATAATTCGATTGGGTATTATCACATTACATTATCCCCACCCTATTATTATAGTATACATTAACTCTCCAATTCATGATTAAATAAAAGATTTAATTGGTTAATTACATAAATGATCTAGTCTGTTAGTATTAAATTACTAAATAGACTATTAAATATTAATATTAATATTGCTCATATTTATTAATTAGTCTACACAATTAAATCCTTTCACTACATTCAAGTAAATTGAATATTTAATTACTAACAATCCTATCAATTCTTCTGATATATACAAACCTTAGGGCTAGTCCACTAATTTAATTAAGCCATTAGTGACTCCCTTTAATTAATCCTAGAAATAAATCGCATAGGCACTAATTCACATAACCACATAATCACACAAGGTTTAAATAAGCATACCAAGCTAACTCATTAAAATTAAATCCTATATTTAATTAATAATGGAGTTTAAAAATTCTCGGTCACTACAAGTACCATACTATGCACAATATCTCAACGCTAAAGCGTAAATAATCCCCTTTACAGGGTTGTTCATCTCAGTTTGACATCAGAGTCCGCACTAAAGGAAGTTTGGTTTGGATAAGCTCAATAATAAGTATAGAATTTAGAACGTTCATCAACTATGGACTAGTCGAATTAATGAAGGTTCGTTAGTCTTACAAGGTTCAACAATAAACTAATAATCAATTCAAATAATAAATCTCAAGAAGTATACAATCGAATAAGTATTGTATAACTGGAATCATGTGTTAAAAAAATTATAACATCTAATATGAAATGTTGAACTTGAACAATTAAGAACAAAAACTTGCTCGGTATGGAAAATAAGTCTAGGACTTGCTCAAAAAATAATTTAGAATTTAAAGAGACTTATTCAATGTAAAAGTAAGGTTTAAAAACTTGCCTCTTGCACAAGCTACAATTTATGACTCACGTCCTTTAATTAATCCTACATAACCATCCATTCACAATATCAATTAATTATAAGTTCAATATACTTGTCGAATCACACATCGGTCTTCGAACACGTTATTAGACTTTACAAATAACGGTTTAAGTTATTAAATTAACTTCTTAATTAATCACATGATAAAAGTTATTAAATTGATTTAACATCTCATTACATGTTTAACAATCTGTTATAACCTCTTGTTATATTCTTAACACCTTATTATGTTAGTTAGACTAAGTTAAACTAACATGCCAAAATCAAGTAGTTTACTTTTTAAAATTTGCGCCAGGGCGCGCTTTACATAAGGAAAAAACGCCAGGGCAGGGTTCGTCGGGGCCCGTATCTCCTAAGGGAAAATTGCACCGGGGCGCGTTTCTCAAAAGAAATATTTGCGCCGGGGCACAAACTCTCAGATTCGAGTTTTGCAACTAGCGAAGAACATAGTAATAAGCCAATAAATCCCAAATCAAACTAACACGATGATTTTTAATTCTACCCATGAAGTATAAACTTCACAGAAACATCATACGATGTTTTTGGCATGATTCTAACACTTTAGATCACACAATTACACCAATTAAAGTATTTGATTTCACTGTTTCAATATTTTGTGAAACTTTGTGGAAAGACATGAATTTCAATGTTACAAGCTCGTTAATACACCGAATCCGTCCGTTAAAATTTTGTTTTGTTCATTTAAACATGTATAATTATATTCAATCGTCAGTTTAAAGATAAACAATTGATTAAAGCATTTAATTTGTACGTAAGGGCCATATGGGCCATATATACAACTTTTATACTCTGTAACTTCACAAAACCCAATTAACACATAATTACATGAATTTAATCACTTTAATTCATGTATACATGATATATAACATGTTATTAATATATACTAACACATATATGATCACATCTTAAGTTAATTATCAAAAATAGTTCTTAACAGAGGATTTTAAAAACACGTAAATGAAAAACTCTGTAACTTTTCAAAATCTAATTAAGGCATATATAAACATACTTAAATGGTAGAAACATGTTATGATCATATGTTAACATGTATATACACACAATTCACCAATTCATGCTTTAATCATAAAATAGTTGCTTTAAATTGAACTCAAAATTTGGTTTTCATGGAGAAATATTATACGTGAAGTAAGAATTGAGATAAAGGGATTACCCTTGAAATCTCTGTGAAGATGACGTAAACTTTCTTTACTTCAGCTTTTCTCTCTTAATTTTTCCTTCTTCTCTCTCAATTTTCTCTGAAGTGTGTGTGATATAGAACTTATATATTACATAGGATATAATATAGCACGTATATACATAACGAGTGTAGTTAGTGGTCAGTTAACCCATAATGGTTAACTGCCCCCAACTCCCCTTAAGGCAACGTTTGCTTGTCCTCCCTTATTCTTCATTTTCATTTAATTTTAATTAATTCTTCTTATATAGTTAATTGTCAAACTTCTAATTAATAAATTAATTTTTATTTAAATCAATTAAATATAATATAATAAATTCACATTAAATTACCTAGTCACATAATTAAAATTCTCATTTATTAATTCTGTCAAATCATTAAATCTCTAATTAATTATTAAATTAATTAGAATAACATTATGCTTATTAAATAATTTATTTAATCAATTAAGCTCAATTAAATTCATACTTTGAATATAAAATTTCTCCACATTAATTTAATCAATGTAACACATATAATTAAATTAATCTACCATAATTTCATCAATTAATTATTTGACTCAATAATTAAATCCTTTAAATAAAATATAACAAATTCACATTAAATTGCCTAGTCACATAAATAAAATTCTCATTTATTAATTATGTCAAATTATTAAATCTCTAATTAATTATTAAATTAATTAGAATAACATTATGCTTATTAAATAATTCATTTAATCAATTAAGCTCAATTAAATTCATACTTTGAATATAAAATTTCTCCACATTAATTTAATCAATGTAACACATATAATTAAATTAATCTACCATAATTTCATCAATTAATTATTTAACTCAATAATTAAATCATCAAAAAATATTTATTTAATTCAATAAATATTTAAATAATTTACAAAATCTCGTTCGTCACACTTGCCTTCCGCACAGCTACCGCTTAGGGTTTACACTGAGCTGCTCATCAAAATTCCTATGTAGCACATAAGAAATAACAAATACCAATTAGTCAAATACTTGACTTATGCATTGGTTTAACTTTCACTTTACTTCTCTTTACTTCCTAAGGTTCGCATTCTTGTAAATTAAAGTGTACGCGACCAACTTTCCTTCTTCCATCCTTTCACTACATTCCATACCACATCCGATCCATACAACTCGGAACGTTCATTCAACTTATTACCATTAACTCGGCTTTTCACATTATACGTTCTTCATTCTCTTATTATCGTTCATTACGGCTTATTACATCTTATTATGCCAACATGCATTAACGTCTAAGTCATACAACCAATGTATGCTTAGAACGTTCCCTCAACGTCGATACGATTCACGAGAAACGTTCACGTATCCTGCGTTCACGTTACTCGTCTCTTACTCTTATTCAACCTTTACTTAATGTTTAAATCACTTATTTAAGTGTTACATTAAGTGAATTATATATTCACTATCACTCATGTGTCATCAACTGACTCTCGCCGATCGTCGTTAGACCCCACGACAAGCAAAACCATAATCGGTTTGCTAAGTCGCACACATTTTCACCGGATTCCCGTTATCGGACTCCGTATAGAAATTGAGTAAATTTTAACTACATTTCTTTACATTCTCGTAGGCCACACCTCTATTACATAACATGTAACCTTGAGGCGTGCATCAAACTCACCCACGAACCCCAGTTCATATCTTAGGGTTTCGAGTTTTAGCATTTAAATACATTTTGTCAACGTTTAATTCTTAAAATCGATCTTAAACACATTGTTTAAGTGATTTTTCTTCATGAATAATAATCATATACTTGCCCCATAATTATCATGTAGAAAGTTGGGACATAACATAACCGTGTCGAAACTTTTTCCCCTCTTGGCGCTGTGGCGCCAGCTTCACACTTTACACCGGCGCTGCACCTGCAGGGAAATTCTCCCGGGTAGGCGCTGCGACGCCAATTCATTAGGTGTGGGCGGCGCGGCGGTGCCGGCCCTATTCTTCAGAAAATTTTCTAAGTTTTTGAAAATTTTTGAGATTCTCGAGCTCGTAACGTCATCATTATAACTCGGAATTGGCTCATTCGAAAACCAATAGTTCACATATCTTATGTTCTACAATTCCATCCGGTCGAAATTTATTTCTGAATTCGTTGGCGGAAAATTGACCGTGTCGTCCATTTTTAGGCGTTTTCGTCGAACGTTCTTGAATGTTCAACGCTCGTTTCTTCGTTTTAACTACGAATTCGTTCGTTCTTGCTCTCGCAAGTCTTGTTTACTTAATTATACGTGACGCCATTGAAAACCATTATTTTCAAATCAAACGACGACTTTTGACTTTCATTTTGGGAACATTTACGATTCGACGATTACCGTCTAATCGCAAAACTTCCGTCGAAACTTCGTTTCTCATTATTTTTACTTCCAACCAAATGGAATCAGTCCATTGGTTATTCCTCCATGATTCTAACCATATTAGACATTTAAGTTTTCATAGTTTTACTCATTAATCCACTTAACCATTTCATTATGGTTTTACCTCATTTTCCACTAACTTCTAAACCATTCCCTTATGGTTATACTCTTGTCTATTAGTGGTTTATATTCCACTAATATCAATCTCATCATCTCTCACAATTCATGCTCTATCCATTTTCATTTCTCTATCAATTTTAGAATTGAAAGAAGATGAAAATTCAAAGTAAACACTTACACCTTATAAGTGTTCTTGAGTTTGTTCTTGACAATACTCTTACATAGCTTCTTTTGCTTCCTTGATAGCTTATCAAAAGCTCTTTCTCTTCTCTTCTCTCTCTCAAAGATGTTGGTGGAAATTTCAAAACAATGAAAATGAAGGGTCAAGCCCTCTATGTAAAGAGATTGCAAGAGTTGGGGTAGTTTGGTCATTAGACCAGACCTCCTCAACTCCCACTTCCTCTCCACATTACCACCATGTCCTCCCAATGCAACCTATGTCTCCCCATGTGCTAGTACTTGCTAGCATATGGCCACCTTGTCCAATCACATGCTCATGGGTTGCCCCATGGGTCCAGCCATTTACTCGCCGGTTCGACCCACGGGTTTAATTCTTAGATTTAATTCAAATTAAATCTATTTACTTCGTATAAAATTCGTATTATACATCGTATTAATTCTCGTATCCTTCTCGTATTATACTCGTATACATTCCGTTTAACAATCATTTATTATTATACTTAAACCATTTTATTCTTCACTTTCACTTTCCCTAACCCTTAGGGTTTTAAGTTCGCAACCAAAAACTTCGCGAGCCATAAATGAAATATTATTACATATTCCATCTCATCTCAAAATCCTATCATTACGCGTTTCTCAGAATTTTAAAATAAATTTCTAAACAGAAATGGATGAATAGTGATTTTCGTCCTTTTCTTCCCAAGAAAACTTTTTCTCAGCTCACTTAACTTTTCACGACATATTGTCGTCAAATCTTTTGACAGAATGTCATTCTGACATTCCAATCTCACAAAAAGGCTTAGGGTTTAACCCTAACCCTTAGGGTTTTATGAATAGTGCCTATTTCGTCTTTTTCTCAAACGTCTAGAAAATTCTTACTCGTTCATTCTAGCTCGTAGCCAGAATCCTCCTTATTTCTAATCATTCTATGTCATAGAATGATTAATAATCACATAACACATAATATAATCATTAAAAATTCATTTTATTAATTATAATTCTTTAAATCTTAATTTCTGGACAATCCGATTTTTCGGGTAGTCACAATTTTGATTATGTGTTGTAGTGTTATTGTATGTTAAAAATATGTTAGAGGTTTAAGATTTTGTTTTTATAAAGTTTCATGTGCATTGTGTTAGTTAAAATCGGACTTTGGTGCTAAGAAATAAGCCAAATTTGCTTTTTCTCGGCACAGTTCACGAGCCGGGTAACCCACTAACTGTGACGCCCCCAAATCCGTGTAACATCGATTACAGGACGTGGTGCTCACGATACAACATACATCATCATCTATCTAAGTAAACTCCAGCAATAATAATAATAATATTATAACTATTACGTACAAAATAAAATCCAAAGTCTTTACAACCTTTAATAAACCAAAACTTAAACTTAGCGTTTATCGCTACATTACATCATATGCGGAAATATAAACTTACTTCATAAGGTAACTAGCATCATTTCATCTTAGACTTCCCCTTGTCCTTGCCCGAGCCATCAGCCTTCTCATCCTTAACTGAAAGGTTTAAGCAAGAATGAGCACAAATTGCCCAGCAAGTATATAAAGAAGTTTGGAAACATACATCAGGAGTAAAAACATCTGTATGACAGTATCTCAACAGTTGAAGGAATTATCAAGTGTTAAACAAGAATATCAAAGATAAGAGTTTAGAATTCTCAATAGCATACTAAGGGGTGTTAAATACCCTGAACGTTACTTTGTTTCATCAAAAATCATCAGACAGTTTAACAATCAAATGGATTGTAAACGGTCTCTGCAAGTACTCCAGGTGATCAGCCTATCGTACCCTACATTGTGCACAAGTATAAAGTTTAAACTGCATAAGCAGAAATGGGACTATATGCCCGACATCTGTTTGCCCGTTTATTCGGGTTGTTCATCGTAGTATTCATGCGAGACCGCACCAAAACAATTTGGATTGGTAAACTTTAAATAGCTTCAAAAGATTTGAATTAAATCATTTGTCATCAACAATCTCTAGCTGAACAAAAACTAGAAAGCATTCCTGGAAACAGTTCTTTTAAATCGATGGAACTTTACAGCATAGCAATTGAATTAATAATTGAATAAACAGCAATAAAACTTGCAAGACAATTGAAGTTGTAGAATTTTACGTCAAAGGAACTTGCATGCATATTTAAATAATCACAAGTCCGAACTTACCCTCGCTGAAATCAAATGAATCAGGATTGATTAATTTCTCAATGAAAAATGGGGTAAGAAACTTGCCTGATACGTCTGCTATCGTTAAAGTTAGCAATTAACCTTCACGTAACCTAATTATATGTGTCACAATAAGCCATTAGGTTCTTGAACTCTAATTCGAAAGAAAATGATTTCCTTTCATTATAATTTCATTATTAAACTACCACGTATGCTATCATCAAGCTAATTTAATCATATAACATGTTGCGTCATATAGATAAAGTGGTTCAATATGAGAACCTGAGTAAAAATAAGTTTCTGGATTTTTTCCCGGTCCGACCCGACCCGACCCGGACCGGCGCAGCTGCGCAGGCACAAGCCTGATGAGTGGCGCAGCTGCGCTGCTCTTCGCTGCCCAGAATTTTTTTTGCAGCTTTGAACAGCCCACTTTGCGAATTGATTCTGACCAAAACTTGCATGATATGACTCTGACCTTTTGACACAACATACTTCATATAGCATAGTATTTTACAAAAATATCATTTTCCAGAAAACAGCAATTTAAGGCCACGAACCGGCTGCCTTGAAAAGCGTGGCAGAACAAGTTCTAATTTTTCATGTTTTGATGAATTTAGCATGTTAGTGGCATTTTATCAAACATATAGCATGCATACTAGAGTTTTATGATTCTCAATGTAATTGAAACATGATTAAGTCCAGAATTCTCATCCTTAATAGACACATAACAGTAATACACCATAACATGGCATCACAACGCCAAAACAAACCATCAACTTTGATGATACATGCATTTCTCACTATTTTCCTCATGAACATATGAAATGGGTTATGAATTACCTCTTAGTGTGAATTTCCCCTTGTTTTGATTCTGATATTCCTTCCCCCTTGCTTGTTTAGACTCTCCAAATATCTAGAATTCTCAAGAGCTCTCAAACTCTCATTCTCTCAAGTTTATTTTAGTAAGGTTTCTAAGAAAAAGGAAAATACTATGGGAAAGAGATGCTCTTATAGAGCTTGAATTCTTGTGTAACGTAAATATGAATTCATCAGTTGAGAGGTCCTTGGCATATCTCATGATCAATTGTGTTAATGAACCAAGATAATATGGGAGTTGAGAAAATGAACAGGTGTTTGGTTTAAGGAATAAAACTAACTCCCTCCTCCTTCTATATTTGCTATATACGTATATACTCTCCCTTCTTGTCCCAATTTAGTGGTCACCAAGAGACCCACCAGCTGCTGACTTGTACTAAATATATTATAATATTATTTTAATCAATTAATCAATCATTTTGACCATTTTGCCCTACGTAGCCGAACGTTGCGATACTTATATCGATTCCTACTAAAGTCGACGTTCCGGACGTCATGGGACTATCCGTTTCATCAAATTCATCTCCAAAATTCGTGGTTGACTTTTTACCCGAAAAAGTCAACCGGTTGACTTTGACCAAAAAGTCAACCGTGACCCATTTTCGTGGTTATAGTCTATCCTAACTAATTTCAACGTTCCGGACTCAAATACGCAGTCTGCGTCTCTAAATTTTGCTCCGAACTCAAACTCATACTTTAAAGCCATACCACAAAATTAATAGAATAAGTTCCACACTTAACCAATTTAAATAGTTGAGTTAAACTAAACCCACCATTTAAATACTCATCAACACATATCATAAACTAACACATGCATGTATAACATATATACATCTAATAAAAGAAAACTCACAAGAATTTTTCATAAATTCGTTTATTGATAATTGTTGAATGACATAATAATCTCGGATATTACATTCACCCTCCCTTATAAGGATTCCGTCCCCGGAATCATTACATATCAAACAAAAAGACTAGGGTAATTTTTCATCATTTTCTCCTCGAGTTCCCACGTAGTCTCTTCGGCGTTGTGGTTCCTCCACACCACCTTGATAAAAGGTATTATCTTATTTCTCAACACTTGTTCTTTTCTATCAATTATCTGTATTGGAACCTCTTCATAGGTTAAGTCATTTTCAAATTGGATGGGTTCATACTCTATGACATGCTTGTAATCCCGTTTATAGGGTCGTAAAACTGATACGTGGAACACATTGTGTATATGTTCTAACTCCGGAGGTAAAGCTATTTCATAAGCTACCTCACCGACTCGCCTTAACACTTCAAAGGGTCCTATGAATCTGGGACTAAGTTTTCCCTTCTTCCCAAATCTCATTTTCCCTTTCCAAGGTGAAACCCTTAGAAACACATAAGTGCCGACGTCGAAGTCTCGTTGTTGCCGATGTTGATCGGCATATTTCTTCTGTCGATCCTGAGCTGTCACTAATCTTGCTCGTATCGTTTTGATCACATCTGCAGTTTGCTGCACTAATTCTGGCCCTAGCAATTGGCGTTCTCCCACTTCATTCCAGCACAATGGCGTTCTGCATTTCCTTCCAAATAAATCTTCATAAGGTGGCATCCCGATGCTCGCGTGGTAACTGTTGTTGTATGTAAACTGCACCAATGGTAGGTGGTTATCCCAGCTTCCTTTGAAGTCCATAACACATGCTCTCAGCATGTCCTCCAATGTTTGAATAGTTTTTTCGCTCTGCCCGTCTGTTTGAGGATGATACGCGGTGCTCAACCTCAGTTGCGTTCCTATACGTTCTTGAAAGCTTTTCCAGAAATTAGCTGTGAAACGCGGATCGCGATCTGACACAATTGATATAGGTACACCGTGCCTGGAAACGATCTCCTTGATATAAAGCTTTGCCAACTGATCCAAGGTATATCTGATTTTGATTGGCAAGAAATGCGCTGACTTGGTCAATCGATCAACGATTACCCAAACTGCATCGTAACCCTTCTGTGTATTTGGAAGTCCTACCACGAAGTCCATCGTGATATGCTCCCATTTCCATTCCGGAATTTCTAATGGTTGAAGTAACCCGCTCGGTCTCTGCTGTTCTGCCTTAACTCTCTTGCAAGTCAAACATCTGCTAACGCACTCTGCCACTTCTCTCTTCATATTGGGCCACCAATAATGTTGGCGAAGATCCTGATACATCTTTGTGCTTCCCGGGTGAATTGAGTAACTTGAGCTATGAGCTCCCTGCAAGATTTCCTCCTTTAACTCGGATACCCCTGGCACCCAAATTCTCCTCTCAAACCTTAATAATCCATCAATACCCACATTGAACTTAAGCTCCTCTCCATCTAAAATTCTTTTCCTCACCTTCTCGCATTCTTCATCGCTACTTTGTTCTTCTTTGATTTTGTCCAATAGAGTCGATCGAACCTCCATTGCGAACAACTTCCCATCTGACTCGCTCAGACTCTTTACCTCGAGTTCCAAACTGGCCATTTCCCTAATCAACTCCTCTTGAGCCGTTAGCATTGCCAACCTGCCACTGCCCTTTCTGCTTAGCGCATCTGCGACCACGTTAGCTTTCCCCGGATGATATAAGATGTCGCAATCATAATCCTTTATTAGTTCCAACCATCTTCTCTGTCTCATATTCAACTCCTTCTGCGTGAAGATATACTTCAGACTTTTATGGTCCGTGTATATTTCACACTTTATACCATATAAATAGTGCCTCCAAATCTTTAGGGAAAATACTACCGCTGCCAATTCCAGGTCATGGGTAGGATATCCCTTCTCGTAATCCTTCAACTGACGTGATGCATACGCAATAACATTACCATATTGCATAAGCACACAGCCAACTCCTTTATGCGACGCATCACTGAAAATCACGAAATCACCTGTATCGTCTGGTAAAGACAACACCGGTGCCTCACTCAATCTTTTCTTAAGTTCCCGAAAACTTTCTTCACACTTCTCTGTCCAGACAAATTTGACCGACTTCTTCGTTAAATTCGTCAAAGTTCCTGCTATCATCGAAAAATCTTGGATAAACCGTCTATAATAGCCTGCCAGTCCTAAGAAACTTCTTACTTCAGTCGGTGTCTTTGGTTGCTCCCAATTCTGCACCGCTTCCACCTTTGCTGGATCCACAGAGATTCCGTCTTTATCGATCACGTGACCCAAAAATTGAACTTTCTCCAACCAAAACTCGCACTTTGAAAATTTTGCGTATAACTTATCCTTCCTCAACGCCTCCAATACCAACCTTAAGTGTTCAGCGTGATCCTCCTGAGTCTTGGAATAGATCAGGATATCATCTATGAACACGACCACAAATTTATCTAGGTATTGCTTGAATACCCGATTCATCATGTCCATAAATGCCGCCGGCGCGTTCGTTAATCCAAATGACATCACCAGGAACTCGTAGTGACCGTAACGAGTCCTGAATGTTGTCTTAGGAACATCTTCCTTCCTCACCCTAAATTGGTGATATCCCATCCTCAAGTCGATCTTGGAAAAATATTTCGCTCCCTTCAACTGATCGAACAGATCATCTATCCTAGGTAACGGATACTTGTTCTTGATCGTCACTTTGTTCAACTCTCGATAGTCGATACAAAGTCTCATTGATCCGTCCTTCTTTTTCACAAATAAAACTGGTGCTCCCCAAGGAGACACACTCGGTTGAATATACTTTCTATCCAATAATTCCTGCAACTGTACCATCAGCTCTTTCATCTCTGCCGGTGCCATTCTGTATGGGGCTTTCGAAATCGGGGCCGTTCCCGGTACTAAATCTATAACGAATTCGACCTCTCTATCCGGTGGAAGTCCTGGTACCTCTTCCGGAAATACATCCAAAAATTCATTCACTACTGGTATCTGTCCCATTCCTACACCTATTTTCTGTGTATCGACGATATGGGCCAAATATCCTACACTTCCCTTCCTTAGCAACTTCCTCGCTTGCAACATCGTCAGACAACTCGAGTGTCTCGGCGACTTACTCCGGAAGAATACTACCTTAGACTGATTTGGAGTCTTAAGGTTTATATACTTCTTCTGGCAATCTATCATCGCTCCATGGTTAAATAACCAATCCATTCCTAGAATTACATCAAATTCCCCTAATTGAATTGGAATTAAATTCACAGGCAACTTATACCCACTGATATCTACAACACAATTCCTATAGACATGGCTAACGGGAATAACTTCCTTATTAGCGACTTCTATGTTCATAGGATATTCTAGTTCTTCCTGGGGTAAGTTTAATCGTTGGAAGAATTCATGCGACACGAAGGAACAAGTAGCACCCGAATCAAATAATATGTAAGCAGATATATCATTGACCGGAATGATACCTGAAACCACGTCCTTGGATGCGACTGCATCCTGAACCGCCATGTTGAAAGTCCTTGCTGTTGGTCGATTCTGAGTTGGTGGTCCAGTAATTGTGAGATTTCCACCGCTTGGTCCCCTTCCTCCATTTCCTCCTGCTGAATTCTTCTTTGGGCAATTCCTTGCCTGATGGTCCAATACTCCACAATTAAAACATCCATTTCTCTTTGGTGCAGAGCAATTGGGAGAGATGTGCCCCTCTTTCCCGCAATTGAAACAAACATTCTTCCCTTTTAGACATGCACCCGAGTGATTCCTCCCAAACTCCTTGCACGCCTCAGTTCTCTTCTTTGCTTCCCCTGGTTTTCCCCCAGAGTTTCCCGAGTTGAAATTGTTATTGTTGTTGTTGTTGTTGTTCCACTTCCTCTTGTTTGCACCACTGCTGCTGCTACCTTCCCCGCGATTCCCTCCTTCATTCTTTTTCTTTTTCTCCTTATTAAACTTCATTAGGGCTTCACTTCCGCCCTCAGCAATTATAGCCTTCTCCAGGAGAGTCGCGAAGCTGTTCGTCTGCAACACCGAAAGTCTACTATATAACCATGGTTTGAGACCCTGCTCAAACCTCCTCGTTTTCCTCTCCTCAGTGTCGACCTGATGAGGCGCGAACCTCGCCAGTTCGTTGAACTTTGCGGCGTACTGTGGTACGGTCATGTCTTCTTGCTTCAGCTCCAAGAATCGCATCTCCATACGACTCTGCATACTCGCAGGGAAATAATTTTTGAAGAAGATCTTCTTAAACTCTTCCCAAGGTATCACACCTTCTCCCGCCCTGATCTGGTTTGCCTCCCACCAGAAATTGGCTTCACCCTTCAGCATGTAAGTGGCGAAGATTGTTTTCTGATCATCTCCTACGCTAGCAATAGCGAACGCCTTTTCGATTTCCTTGACCCAAGTTTGGGCTTCAATAGGTTCGATGGTTCCTTTGAACTCAGGTGGTCCCGCACTCTTAAAGTCTTTAAAGTGTGCCACCTGGCCCGCTGGAGGGTTATTGGTATTCGGGGTTCGATTCTGAAGTGCCCCAGCTAACATGTCTACGAATTGTTGCATGGGGTTCGGTGGACCCCTAGCATTACCGCCTGACCCTTCTGGTACTTGACGACGTCTTCCTCTAGCCATCTATCTGTTTAAATAAACTTAATGTTATCATCTCATAACTTATTCCTACAACATATATAATTCATATAAAAACTTAATCATCACATCACATATTTAAATAAAAGCATATTTATTTATAAACATAATACCCAAGGTATTTCATCGTCTTATGGCATTAAGCCATTTACATCACTTTAACCATCATATTTAGTAACATTGGAAACCAAGTTTTATTTCATAGATAAGCGTTCTACACGCTACTAGTAAAAGTTTAACACGAACAAACTAAAGACCCCGCCTAATGGCGTCTTCATGCTCTTCATCCGCTATTTCCAGCACCAGCCCACGGCTTATGGCATGTCTAGACCGGTACTCCTCACGTGGAAAGTGATACACCCTATGCTGGAACCTCCCATGTGCTGATTTAAACACATACTTCATTCTATCCATCCTAACCTTTTTATTTCTTACTTCTTCTTCTAACTCGTCTGTTAGCTTCTCGGCCGGAACACGGCCTCTCCTCTCATCACCCCAGAATGTGGTAATGATCTGCTTGTCAGTTTGGAGACTCTGAATCCTCGACTCTAGCCCATTAATGGTATGTCCCAAGTGGGTCCTGATAGCTTCTTTCTCATCCTTCAGCCTATCCGCCATCTGACTTGTTGTTCGCAGCTTGTCAGCCAGATCCCCGTTCCTAATTATCAGGTGTTGCACCAATGCCCCAAGCAATGCTGCAGCCTGCTGCTCCCCCTGATACAGCTCCTCCAACTCATGTACCTTGTCATCCAATTCTGTAATCCTATCCATCAACTCATCCAACATAGTATCCTTAGGTGATTCCTCGGAGTCCTCCTCGGGCTCCTCTTCTTCTTCAGGATACTCCTCTGGGTCTGACTCAGCTGCTGCCTCAGCTATAGGCTCAGGTACAGCGGTCACCAACTGCTCACTCACTACGTGAATATCTCTAACCTCCTCTTCTCCTGACATCCTACAATCAAGACAAAGTAACTCGATTAGTATTTTAAAATAGATATTAATTTTTTTTTTAGAAAAAAAATAGATTTGACACAACCCTTAGAACTCTACGTGAGTTCATCTCCTTATATACTCCACTAACTTCCCTAAGGTTATAGTCTAAGGTTCCTCACCTAAGGTTTATAACCTACAACTTTGATACCAACCTGTGACTCCCCAAAATCCGTGTAACATCGATTACAGGACATGGTGCTCACGATACAACATACATCATCATCTATCTAAGTAAACTCCAGCAATAATAATAATAATATTATAACTATTACGTACAAAATAAAATCCCAAGTCTTTACAACCTTTAATAAACCAAAACTTAAACTTAGCGTTTATCGCTACATTACATCATATGCGGAAATATAAACTTATTTTATAAGGTAATTAGCATCATTTCATCTTAGACTTCCCCTTGTCCTAGCCCGAGCCCTCAGCCTTCTCATCCTTAACTGAAAGTTTTAAGCAAGAATGAGCACAAATTGCCCAGCAAGTATATAAAGAAGTTTGGAAATATACATCAGGAGTAAAAACATCTGTATGACAATATCTCAACAGTTGAAGGAATTATCAAGTGTTAAACAAGAATATCAAAGATAAGAGTTTAGAATTCTCAATAGCATACTAAGTGGTGTTAAATACCCTGAACGTTACTTTGTTTCATCAAAAACCATCAGACAGTTTAACAATCAAATGGATTATAAACTGTCTCTGCAAGTACTCCAGGTGATCAGCCTATCGTACCCTACATTGTGCACAAGTATAAAGTTTAAACTGCATAAGCAGAAATGGGACTATATGCCCGACATCTATTTGCCCGTTTATTCGGGTTGTTCATCGTAGTATTCATGCGAGACCGCACCAAAACAATTTGGATTGGTAAACTGTAAATAGTTCAAAAGATTTGAATTAAATCATTTGTCATCAACAATCTCTAGCTGAATAAAAACTAGAAAGCATTCCTGGAAACAGTTCTTTTAAATCAATGGAACTTTACAGCATAGCAATTGAATTAATAATTGAATAAACTGCAATAAAACTTGCAAGACAATTGAAGTTGTAGAATTTTACGTCAAAGGAACTTGCATGCATATTTAAATAATCATAAGTCCGAACTTACCCTCGCTGAAATCAAATGAATAAGGATTGATTAATTTCTCAATGAAAAATAGGGTAAGAAACTTGCCTGATACGTCTGCTATCGTTAAAGCTAGTAATTAACCTTCACGTAACCTAATTATATGTGTCACAATAAGCCATTAGGTTCTTGAACTCTAATTCGAAAGAAAATGATTTCCTTTCATTATAATTTCATTATTAAACTACCACGTATGCTATCATCAAGCTAATTTAATCATATAACATGTTGCGTCATATAGATAAAGTGGTTCAATATGAGAACCTTAGTAAAAATAAGTTTCTGAAATTTTTCCCGGTCCGACCCGACCCGACCCGGACCGGCGCAGCTGCGTAGGCACAAGCCTGATGAGTGGCGCAGCTGCGCTGCACTTCGCTGCCCAGAATTTTTTTTTGCAGCTTTGAGCAGCCCACTTTGCGAATTGATTCTGACCAAATCATGCATGATATGACTCTGACCTTTTGACACAACATACTTCATATAACATAGTATTTTACAAAAATATCACTTTCCAGAAAACAGCAAGTTAAGGCCACGAACCGGCTGCCTTGAAAAGCGTGCCAGAACAAGTTCTAACACTTAGAAAAATTCTAGAAAACCCAGATTTTCTGCAGATTTCTATACCAACAAGCTTGCTTACGAATTTCATATCTTGCTCAATAAAACTCCGATTCCTTTGAAATTTGGACAGATTGGACTTCATACAACATACTATTTTATAAAATTATTAGCTACCATAAGCGGGTCACAGAAACCATGATTTCAAGGCTCCGAAAAACCCGAAAAGTCACAGTTTTCATGTTAACCCACTTTGACAAAAATTCATGATTTTGATTCTAGCATGCAAGTATTCAATTCCTACTGTCCAGATCACTTTTACTAGCATATATACACATGTTACAATAATCAAATTCACTAATTTTTCATGTTTTGATGAATTTAGCATGTTAGTGGCATTTTATCAAACATATAGCATGCATACTCGAATTTTATGATTCTCAATGTAATTGAAACATGATTAAGTTCAGAATTCTCATCCTTAATAGACACATAACAGTAATACACCAGAACATGGCATCACAACGCCAAAAAAAACCATCAACTATGATGATACATGCATTTCTCACTATTTTCCTCATGAACATATGAAATGGGTTATGAATTACCTCTTAGTACGAATTTCCCCTTGTTTTGATTCTGATATTCCTTCCCCCTTGCTTGTTTAGACTCTCCAAATATCCAGAATTCTCAAGAGCTCTCAAACTCTCATTCTCTCAAGTTTATTTTGGTAAGGTTTCTAAGGAAAAGGAAAATACTATGGGAAAGAGATGCTCTTATAGAGCTTGAATTCTTGTGTAACGTAAATATGAATTCATCAGTTGAGAGGTCCTTGGCATATCTCATGATCAATTGTGTTAATGAACCAAGATAATGTGGGAGTTGAGAAAATGAACAAGTGTTTGGTTTAAGGAATAAAACTAACTCCCTCCTCCTTCTATATTTGCTATATACGTATATACTCTCCCTCCTTGTCCCAATTTGGTGGTCACCAAGAGACCCACCAGCTGCTGACTAGTACTAAATATATTATAATATTATTTTAATCAATTAATCAATTATTTTGACCATTTTGCCCTACGTAGCCGAACGCTGCGATACTTATATCGATTCCTACTAAAGTCGACGTTCCGGACGTCATGGGACTATCCGTTTCATCAAATTCATCTCCAAAATTCGTGGTTGACTTTTTACCGAAAAAGTCATCCGGTTGACTTTGACCAAAAAGTCAACCGTGACCCATTTTCGTGGTTACGGTCTATCCTAACTAATTTCAACGTTCCGGACTCAAATACGCAGTCTGCGTCTCTAAATTCCGCTCCAAACTCAAACTCATACTTTAAATCCATCCCACAAAATTAATAGAATTAGTTCCACACTTAACCAATTTAAATAGTTGAGTTAAACTGAACCCACCATTTAAATACTCCTCATCACATATCATAAACTAACATATGCATGTATAACATATATACATCTAATAAAAGAAAACTCACAAGAATTTCTCATAAATTCGTTTATTGATAATTGTTGAATGATATAATAATCTCGGATATTACACTAACAGGGGGCCCCGCACTAGCGGAGCTTTTGGCCTAGAAACCCCCGCCCCAGCGGGGGTAAATGCTGTCCGGAATAGTTTAAGTAGTGTAATGCAAAACTATTTTGACTTCCTGTAGTAAAATAAGCATAACTTCTTCATTCGAACTCCGATTAAGGCGATTCAGGATGATTCGAAAAAATAACGAGTAGACCTACAACTTTTGTTTATTTAAATTTTTCGATTTGAAGTAGTTAGAAGGGGTCAAAATTGCCATCTTTGTGACATAAGCATATTCGGAGGCAATCGGAGGACGTCGGACATGCTCATACCCACGTATACTGCTGTCGACGATAAAAGATGTTGTTCTAAGTTATAAAACATGAATATTATGATTGAATTGAATCATAATTGAATCTATAAGTTTCATTACAAATCACAAGTTTTCCTTTCATGGTGTACATACTAACATGGTTAACATTTTGCATGTAGTATCAAGAAGCTTATAATAAGGGTTAATATCAGTTTCCATGTTTGCCTTAAATCATATTAATCAAGTTAACATGAGCAGTTTCTTAGCAGAAAACAAAAACAAATCTCCAGGCCCTACGCAGCTGCACAGCTACCAGGCATAAACCCGGTGCAGCTGCGCCGGTGCCTGGCTCAACCAGAGACTTCAAGCAGTTCGGTAGCCTCACAACCCATATCAGACAATTAATACGAAAATCATCTTAGTCATGCTATGGTATTGCTAACATGATTTTAAACTAGTATAGCAATTAACAAACATATTTCAAACATTCAATTCATCAATCATGATCAATTCAAGAATCAAGAATTAGAAGTTTTACAGAAACTAAAAATGGAGTTTTACATCTGTTATAAGGCTTTACTGCTAAACAGATTCTATAATGCTACTATGAAAATCACAATGTTGCTATAATACTCTTCCTAACTCAAATGAAATCCTCAGCAAATGAAATGAGAAGAAGAGGGGCTTTATTTATAGCCCAATTCCTTATATGGTCCATTCTTTTGCTCTCCATTTCAAAATAATGGGAATAAGAATTGTATGAGGGATAATTGGGAGTAGTTAGAACCCATCATAATTCCTACGTCCCCCCATAATTATTGGCTACAATTGATGAATTTGAGAGAAGGAGTAGACACAGTGTAGGCTTTTATTTGAGGATGGCCTCTCATTTAGGGACTATGTAAACTCAGCATTTGCAAATTGTATATATATTATGTATGCTCCACACTTAGCATAATATATATATATATATATATATATATATATACTTAGATTATATAATGTATGTGCACATAGTATCTACTTAAGTTATATGTATTTATTCCATATACATTTAGATGAGTGATACTATGTTATCTCAATTAGCAATTAATAATGAATAGGTACACAACATAAAATCCATGTACATTTTCCTTAATACCAAATATAATTCAATTAGGCATTATTAGTATTTACCAACGCAACTGTTATTATAATTATTATAACAACTTATTGAAATCATTTATCAATTAATAATTATTCATTGATATTACTATATGTTGATGAGGCATACATGAATGTTTACTTACACACTTCAAGTCACATAAGCAATATTATTGTGTAACTCTACTAATGCAAATAAATCTTACTATATAGTCTATGTATAATATACATAGCCACATTAATGTGCACATTGCACTTTATATAATATGAAGATAACCACCATATATTACAAGGTTTAATATATTGCATACTTGTATAAAACAATTAACCAAGTAAATATAATATTATTATATTTATTAATCTCTTACTCATTAATTATTATTTATTCATAATAATTATTAAATCAACACATTATCAATTAATTACTCATAATTGAAATTCTTCAAACACGTTCAAATCCTGCCACGATATTCAAATAAGTTGAATATTTAATTATTAATAATATTATCAATGCTCTGATATTAAAGTCTCAGGGCTAGTCCACTAAGTTAAATAAACCATTAGTAACTTCCTTTAATTATTTCACAAACTCACATAACCACATAGTGTTTAAATAAGCTCATAAAACTAAATCGTTAAAATTAAATCACATCTTTAATTAATAAGGAGTTTAAAATTCATGGTCGTTACAGACCGGACCGGGGTCAGAGGACCCGGATTCGGTGGTGTCACGGGTTGGTATCAGAGCTTTAGGTTATAAACGTTAAGAATGCGAAACCTAAGTTAGAACCTTAGTAGAAAACTCAAGTAGAGTTTATAGGTGATGGATTGAGGAGATCCATCGAGTCGCTTTGTGATACTGAAGTTGTTTATTTAAATCAGCTATGATTGATAGACGTCCTAACTTCTTAATGCTAACATGAATAACATATCACATAAAGCCTAATGTTTTCTTCTTGTCCTCAGGATAATGCTGCCTAGGGGATTTTCACGGAACCAGAGGGTGGAAGGATCTATTAGCAATGGTGGAGGGGGAAATGTCAACCCAATGCAGAGCTTCGTTAACTTATTAACAGAAGCAATGCAGAACATAACCCCACCAGCAGCTGAGTAGCCAGGACATTACTTGGCTAGCTTTAAGGACTTTAAATTGGTAGGATCACCAGAATTTCGGGAAACATTGGACCCAATTGAAGCCCAGACATGGATAGAAGAAATTGAGAAGGTGTTTGAGGTCGCACAGGTGGCTGAGGCACATAAGACGAGTTTTGCTACATTCATGATGAAGGGCGAAGTTAATAATTGGTGGGAACCCAATAAAGGACTAGCAGGCGAAGGAGTTATTATGTGGGACAGATTTAAGAATTTCTTTTCAGAGAATACACAACAAGATATGTAAGTTAAGTTTCTGGAGCTGAGATAAGGAGGTATGTCAGTCGCAGAGAACGCGGCAATAATTAAAGAGTGGGTTCGATTCACCTCGCATCAGGTGGATACGGAGGCCAGGAAAACAGAGAGATTTGAATTAGGATTGAAACCATGGGTGCAGAAGGTAGTAGATGTATTGAAGATTAGGACTTTTTCTGATCTTTTGGAATGGGCTATCATTGCCGAAGGAGGCATTGAAGCCATAACGCGATTTTAACAAGATAAGAAGACCGGCCAGGAAGGACCGAAGGGGGGAAGCGGCGGAGGCAGCAATCCCAATAAGCATAAATGGATGGAGAGCCAATCATCCTGAGGTAGCGAATCCGGGGGAAAGGCTAAGAAAAGTTAACAGTGCAGTAACTGTGGAAGGAACAACTCGAGGGAATGCTTGAAGGGGAAGAACGCATGTTATCAGTGTGGACAATAGGGGCACATGGCTCTTTAAAACTTGTGATTATCATTGTTTAGATGGTTTTGTGTTTTAGAAACATGTTATATATATGTGTATTATTACATAGGTATGATTTACAATGTTTAAGTTACTGTGAATTGCCGATTGTTGGCTTGTATGGGTTAATCAGTGAAGCAGGGTGTCGTTGCTGCCTGCCTCTGTCTGTGTTCCTGCGCAGCTGCGCCGGTAACACAGCCAGAAGCAGCGCAGCTGCGCCGGCTGCCTTTCCCAGATCCTTACCCTGCGCAGCTGCGCCGGTGTCAAGGCAAAGGGCTGCGCAGCTGCGCCGTGTCCTGGGCAGGGGCAGTGACTTTAGTTTTTATGTAGTGTTATTTATAAGCTTAGTTTAATTATTCTATGACAATAAGTATATATCTAGTTGCTATAACATGTTGTTAAAATGAATGTGACGATTGCATGTTTGGAAAATAAGAAAAGAGGATTTGAAAACCCAATATAGTATTTAAATTATAAGTTATAATTGTTTAATTGAACTACTTAATTATAATTTGATTAATTATAATTAAGAGTAAATTTTAATTTAAACTATAATTCTGTGAAATTATAATGTATAAAAGTTGATTTATTTTAATCAATTAGATGTTAATTTAAATTATAATCTATGTGATTATAATTTAATAAATGCATGTTTAATTGTAGATTATAAATTGACAATTGCATGATTAATTATAATTTGTGTAATTATAATGCATGATATAGTTTAATTGATTATAAATTATTATTTTTTTATAATTTAAAAGGTAATTATAATTTAAGTAATTATAATTTGATTAAGTGTTTGAATTATAATTGTTTAATTATAATTTAGCTAAAATACATAATTAATTTAATTATGTGAGTATGTGTGTGATGTAATTAATTATGTGATAGTTGATTATTTATTTACTTAGAGTGAGTTAACCATAAGGGTTAACCACTTATGTGAATTAGTTATGTGTTAACTAATTTAGGTTTTTGTGACTTAATATATATGTGTAGGAAGTATTAAAGTACGTGAATTGTGTTAAGTAGCTTGCGCTTAAGGCAAGTCTTCTAAACCCTAAACTCGCTATTTCTATGCAAGTTCTTTGATGTTCATATTTTCATTGTTGAGAATGTCCTTTTCATTTCTGTATTGGACAATTATTTACTTAACCGAAATGATCTTAACTTATTATTCAAGTAAGATCCAGTTTATTAATTTAAATGCTTTAAGTTTACTTCTAAAGCATATGTTAATTCATAATTCTTTTATTTATGAATTATTGAAAGTCGATTCAACTAATCCTTAGTTGATGAACGTGAATTCTAAATTACCTTTGTAAGCTTATCCAAACCAAACTTTCTTTGGTGCGGACTTGAATTCAAATTACTGAGTTGAACAACCATAATTGTTAGGGAAGATGATTACGCATAGCGTTAAGATGTTTGTGCACAATACATGGTACAAAGGGTTGATCCCCCTAAGTACGAGTTAAGGTCCATAGTCTTATTGACTGTTAAAGGTTTAAATAGAAATATTTATAACCTAAGACAAGAAGAGTTCAAAGGTCTTATGAACCTCAGATAAATTCTATATTCGAATTTTAATGTTGATAAAGAATTATTATTCAATTCTTTATTATTGAAGCAAGCTAAGTTGTTCAGATTCTTTTAAAGATATCCTTTCATGTCTATATTATTTTTAAACTCCAATGAGCTGTGGTTGCTCACTCTTGCATTAAATAACAATTTCAGTAAAGGTTGATAATGCTGATGCTCCGTCTATAAGTAAGGGCAAAGGAAAGCAAAGCAAGTGAAGACTTGTTTTAATTATTTTGAAATGATTGTAATAAGACTTTTATGTCCTGTTTTTATTCCGCACTTTATTATTATGTCTAGGTTAGAGTAACCCTTGGATTGAGTTTGAGAAGGATGTAACCCTTGTTTTAAGGGAGCTTTTATTATTTTGAATAAAGATTGTAATTTATTTTGTGATATATTGGGTAGATGTTTGTTATAGTTAGAAAGTGAACACCAAATCATGTGGAAACGAAGTATCCATATTTGGGGGTGTCACATTATGCATATACATGGCGTACGCGAGGCTGATCCCCTCAAGTACTTATTCTGTAGCCAGTAACCAAAGGGTCAATCAGCTATTAATTCCATTGGAGTTATATAGTTCAAAGTCTACTTGACTATCAGTTATTCTAAAAGCAATTATTATTCTTGGTTCTGATATTCATATTGTTGAATTCATTGTCACATATATATTCCTTTCATCATGATATACCCTTATTGTTGTATTTAAACTTGCTGAACAAACTTGTTGCTCATTCTTGCTATATCATGACTTCTATTGCAGTTAAGCCCGAGACTTCAGGGAAGGACAAGGGTAAAGGAAAGATGTAGGATTAGTTTGCAAGGAGCAGACTTTACTTTATGATTAGTTTAAATTACTGTTATGTAATATGAACCCTAATGATTATAAAGATGTTGTTCTAAGTTTTAAAACATGAATATTATGAAATATAATGATGTTTAACATTAATCAATGATGTAATGACAACTATATCGACTTAACTAAAAGTTAAGTGTCGATTAAAAAAGAAGTATAAAGAAATTTGAAACGAAGGTTAATTTATTTAATGTTAACAAACATTATACATCTAATGTGATGTAAAGACGAGGTTTAAGACCTAAATAAATGTTAAGTGTATTAGAATGGAACGTGATGAGAAGTAAAAGGAAGTTTAATGTGAATAAATCGAATGGACAATGAGGAGCCCTAACAGGACTTAACCACATAAATTGAACATTTTGTGTGACAAACCTAAAAAATATGATAGTAGATCGTAAATTAGAGTTACTTAAACGAATACTAATCGTTGATATGTGACTAATAAATGATGTGCATGATTATATAATTGTGTAGAATTCATGAAATGCAGATAACTGTAAGCTGTTTTATGTAATTGGTAATCTACAAACCAGGCAAGTCTTTCAGTTCCTATTTGCTTTATGAATATGGTAACTAATTGTTGTAATTTAGACTGTTGAATGTATGTGCAATTATAAATGATGCTTTACACTATGAAAGTTAATTTATGACTAAACTGATTGGGTTATGGAACTCAATCTTTAATTGAGATGTGAAATACAGCATGTATGATATTTTTAGTTAAACGATTATTATGTATGAACTGAGAATGATATTGTGTGCTATATGATGCATGAAAACTGTTAGATTTACTGAGTTGTCGAGCTCATTCTTGCAAAATAACCATTTTACAGGTCAAGGATTCAAGGTAATGATACGTGCTAACTGAATGCTAAAGATCAATATCAATCCAAGAAGATTATTTTCTTTTAGCTGAGAAATATATTTGATGGTTTAAATGTATTATAATTATTGAGTTGTAAGTTGAGTTGTCTGATGTATAATGGATATTGATTTGTAATGTAAGATTTTGTTTATACCTTTGATGAAGCGATTCATGAAATAAATTTAAATCAAAGATATGTAATGATAAAGGTTGTGATTCAGGGAAATATAGAAAGAAAAATATAAAAGTTTTAATTATTTCGCATTTTATTAAGTTTAATACCGATTAATGATGTAAAGTTAGAAGTTCGATGTGTTGTTAACGACCGATGTTGAGAGTTGTATTGTATGAATTTTGGGGTCGTTACAGATGGTATCAAAGCTGATAGGCTATATACCGTAGGTTATAAAAAGTTAAGTTTAAGTAGTGGTATAGTCGTACTCTTTAATAGTTGATGTATAGTATCTAGGCTAAACGATTCCATCAGAGAGCGGCGGTTAATAAAGCTAGCAACCGATCTAACACACTGTGTAAAACGTGCAGACGAGACGGAAAACTAGTTTGTTGGTTGTTTGTGAGAAACCACTCAGCTTACTATATTGAACACTGTTAGAGACTCTATGTGTATCGAGTATATGGTTATGGATACGTATGATGAACATGTGATTCTTTGCACATACGTAGATGTATTGGATGAGGTAAGTTTTAGAAATATTATAAGAAGAAGGTGAGAATGTTGAGGAGTAAACTCGAATAAAATATTGAGTAATATGAATGAAATTAGAAATTCTTAAAGGAAGAATTGATAAATAAACAAGAAGATTCAAAGAAGAATCTTGAAAAGATATAAAGATAAAAATCAGGAGTTACCTAACTCCAATAATCAAGATGATGAATAGTGATGAATAGACAAAGTCTATAAGATTAAAATCATAAATGAAATCATAATATGATATGATGAAAGGTAAAGATAAGAAGATTGTAAAACAAAACGATAATGAGATATGAAAAGAATCATAAGGGAGATGATTATCGAATAAGATCACAACATGATCTTTTAAAGTTATAAAAGACAAATGGTATGTAATGATTGAATAGCTATAGTTTGATGCTATAAAGAGAATGTACAATGATATAGTACGAGATAAACTCACGAGGAGTTATAAATGATGAGATACAGAAAGTTCGTATCGACCAAAGAGCAAGTTATGAGAAAGATAGAGTTAAGTGGGATTTCAACCGAGGACTCATGTGGTGGCTGAGTTGTACAAACCTTTGTATGGGCAGGGATTTTGTGCTTACACTTGTTTTATCACATTGATAATCGTTGGAATGTTGGTGTCGCGCTATCGATATATATATATATATATATATATATATATTATGAGAAGCTGATTCTTGTCGCATGTTTATATTTGATAATTAGAGACAATTCATATTAGATTAGATGATATTAAGGTTAAGTGCGAGTTCTTAAAACTCATACTTATAGTAAGTTCGTGACTCATAATCATATGTATATTTTTGAAACCCTAAGCATATGGACAGTCCCTGATAGGTTCTTTGACTACGTATTGCTAGGACAAGTTCTTAAACTCATATTATTTTGACAAGTTCCTAAACTTCCAAAGTGTGGTAAGTTTGATGAACTATACTGGGTATAGAAAGGTTATGGTATAAAAAAGATTGATGGTGTTGAAGATTGATAGAATGATTAAGTAATGAACGGTAGAGTAAAGATTTATGTTGATGGAGGAAAATTGGATATTCTAAATCTTCTAACTATGCTAGATATTTGAAATTTATTGACTTCGTACTGATGTTTACACTTCTGAAGATTTTTAAAAATATTGGATCAAATGACTGAACCAATGGATTTTTTTAAACAGTGTTATTATTCATATGTCTATGCTAATTGCTACAGTTAGACAAAAATGATTTAAAATTTTCAAATGTATTTATATATTTTATGCATCATTTGATATGGTGTAGAAATAATAATCGTGGAAGTCATCAATGAAGTTAAACCTAGTGTTGGATGTGATCGTAGGATCGTCAGCCCACTATGGTATGTAGTATGACGACGTCATATAATGACGAAATCCTCAATGTACCATTACGACGGTACGGTATCGTGATATTATAAAAAAAATTATTTATTTTTAGTTTTCTTAAACTATATTAAAATATATATATATATATATATATATATATATGTATATATATATATATATATTTCGATTGATGTCCGAATTGTTGATAAGAGTCTATGCTACTTGATTCAGCTAGACAAATATTGAAAGATGTTTATGAAATTCGAGCGTTCTTGACAAAGTATGCCAAACCAAATTATGTTGGGGCGGATTCAAATGTTGAAAGCTGAGATGAACAACCCTATAAAAGGGGACATGTTATCGGAGACAATGGTTCCGAAAGTAACACATATAGTCGTTCCGATGTTAAGATATAATACGTTGTGCACGACGTAGGGGTACGATAGGTTGATCACCTAGAGTACTTGCAGAGAGTGTTTTTAGTCTGTGTGATTGCTAAACATTCTGTTAAAGATGGTTTACAATGGTGATACACTATTAAACCTGGAGAAGATTTCAAGGTCGTATGACCCCTCAACATGATTTGGAATCTTTTAAATTCCTTAGTTTTTTATATCGCTTCCCAATTATTAAGCAATTGTGGAAGATTCTTGATATTCTGAAGATGAATGTGGCAAGAAGGGTAGACCTTAGAAAGAAGTAATTGTAGAACGCAACTTGTGATGATGAAAGATCTTTTTAGATAAAGAATTTGGTTATACAATTCAGTGAATAAAGATTAACGTAAAATCCATTGTGGTAGATTGAATGAAGATTAATAAATAAAAATTTTGAGGACGAAATTCTTAGAAGAATAGGTGAATGTGATAACATGAATACTTATAAGATAGTGAATTATGAAGTATATGAATTCGACGAGTAGAGTATATGGTAATGATCCTTAGAAAGGAAATACACGGGTTAAAAAATATATAATATTTGAAACATAATTGTGTTAATTGAAGGTTATAAAATAAAACCAAAAATTTGTTGAAGAAATGAATGGAGTATGATAGATATATAAAACTTTTGTTAAGGTAATGTGTTGAAGTTATTCAACGACTAAATTATGAAAGAGATTTAGTAAAAACCGAGTAAGGGAGGTTTCACTGATTCCGAGGACGGAATCTTTATAAGGAGGGAAGGATGTGACAACCCGAATTTTTAAGAATTAATAAATGAGAATTTAATAAATAAAATTCTTATTTTAAGATGTTTCAGGTACGAGTATGTGTATATGTGTTATATTCTGAAATATGCGATTTGGTATGAAGAGAATTATATTCATGTATTGGAGTAATTTAATTAAGCGCAATACATTAATTAAATTGATGTTTAATATTAAATTGATGTTTAATATTAAATTGATGCTTAAGTAATTTTGTGGTATTTTTTAGTAGAGATTTACTAATTGTTACATGAAATTATGATTAATGAGTAATTATAATTGTGCAGCAATTTGAGCTATATGGCAATTTTAGTTAATTAATGGATGTTAGCTTTAATTTAATTAAATTAGAATGTTGAGATTTAATTAAATAAAGTGTAACATTGAAAGTTATGTGTTAAGAGAATTAAAAAGGGTTTTAAATGAGTTTTACCAAACAAGACCCTTAAAACTGTTTTAAAGAGTTTTGCCAAACAAGGCCCTTGCATTCTTTTTAATTTCGTTTTGCCAAACGGGGCCTTAACTACTAAAAATCTAAAAATCTGTTCTTTTTAAATAAGTTGTTTGCCAAACAAGCCTTATGGCTTTTTAAATTTAAAATATTATAACTGATATATTAATTGTTAGTTATTATATATAATTATATTTATTAAATATTATAACAATTATATTATATGTATATACGTTAGTTTAGAAGAACAAAACAAAGTTAGAATTTTATCAGTGTTAGAAAGAGAAGTATAGAGAAAGTTAAAGAGAAAAGAAGAGAGAAGAAGAAGAGAAAAAGGGAAAAGGTTTGAGAAAATCCTTGCTATACCAAACAAGCATCATCTTCTTCTTCTTCCTCACTAACTTAAGGGTATAATCATATCTTGTAGTTTTTAGAATTTTGTTTATATGTTCTTCAAGTTTTAATTCTCTATATATATGAATTTAGTATGAAATTAATGAAAACATATAATTTATATACAATATATGTTATAACATGCTTATATGTGATTAGTATAATTATAGACACTCAAAATTTTTCTTATCCCAATACTAACACTGTAGGAGGGAAAAACTATCAACAAATTCAAATCCGACCACAATGCCGGTCCTTCAACTCAAATTCGGCCACTAATGTAGGTCTTTCAATTCAAAATCGACCGTCAATGCCAGTCCTTAAACCTAAATTTGATCCCCAATATTGGTAGACTAAATCCTATCCCCAATATAGGTACTCCAGCCAAATCTGATCTCCAATTGGACCGTCTATCCATCCCCGATCTCCAATCGGACAGTCTATCCATCTCCGATTTCCAATCGGACCGTCAATCCATCTCCGATCTCCAATCAGACCATTTATCGAACTCCGATAGTCAATCAGACCGTCAATCCAGCTCCGAACTCTAATCGAACCGTCTATCCAACTCCGATCTCAAATCGGACCTTCAATCCATCTCTGATCTCCAATCGGACCGTCAATCCATCTTTGATCTCCAACCGGATCATCTATCCAGCTCTGATAATTAATCGAACCGTCTATCTAGCTCCGATCTCCAATCAGACCGTCAATCCAGCTCCGATCTCTAATCGGACCGTCAATCCAGCTCTGATCTATAATCGGACCGTTAATCAATCTTCGATCTCTAATTGAACCGTCAATCCAACTCAATCTCTAATCGAACCATTAATCCAGCTCCGATCTCCAATCGGACCGTCAATCCAGCTTCGATCTCTAATAGAACAGTTAATATAGCTCCGATCTCCAATCGGACCGTCAATCCAGGTCTAATCTCCAATCAAACCGTTAATCCAGCTACGATCTCCAATCGAACCGTCAATCCAGCTCCGATAGTTAATCGAAACATCTATCCAGCTCCGATAGTTAATCAAACCGTGTATCCAGCTCCGATCTCCAATCGGACATTCAATCCAGCTTTGATCTCCAATCGGACCGTCAATCCAGCTCCGATCTCTAATCGGATCATCTATCCAGCTCTGACCTCTAATCGAACTTTCAATCCAGCTTCGATCTCCAATCAGGCTGTTAATCCAGCTCCGATAGTCAACCAAATCATCTATCCAGCTCCGATAGTCAATCAAACCGTCTATCCAGCTTAGATTTCCAATCGGACCGTCTATCCAGCTCCGATCTCCAATCGGACCGTCTATACAACTCCGATCTCCAATCGGACCGTCAATCCAGCTCTGATATCCAATCGGACCTTCTATCCATTTCATATCTCCAATCAAACTGTCAATCCAGCTTCGATCTCCAATCGGACTATCAAACCTGCTCCGATAGTTAATCGGATCATCTATCCAGCTCCGATAGTCAATCGGACCATCTATCCAGCTCCGATCTCCAATCGAACAGTCAATCCAGCTTCAATCTCCAATCGGACCGTTAATCAAGCTCTGATCTCCAATCGGACCGACAATCCATCTCCGATCTCTAATCGGACCTTCAATCCAGCTCCAATCTCAAATCGGACCATCAATCCAGCTCCGATCTCCAATCAGACCGTCAATCCTACTCCGATCTCCAATCGGACTATTAATCTAGCTCCGATCTCCAATCGGACCGTCAATCCAGCTCTGATCTCCAATCGGGCCTTCTATCCAGCTACGATCTCCAATCGGACCGTTAATCCAGCTCTAATCTCTAATCAAAACGTTAATCCAGCTCCGATCTCTAATTGAACAGTCAATCCAACTCCGATAGTTAATTGGATCATCTATCCAGCTCCAATAGTCAATTGGACTGTCTATCCAGCTCTGATCTCCAATCGGACTATCAATCCAGCTTCGATCTCCAATCGGACCGTCAATCCAGCTCAAATCTCCAATCGGACCGTCTATCCAGCTCCAATATCCAATCAAACCGTCAATCCAGCTCTGATCTCCAATCAAACTGTTAATCCAGCTCTGATTATCAATCGGATCATCTATCCAGCTCTGATAGTCAATCAAACCGTCTATCCAGCTTTGATCTCCAATCGGACCGTCTATCCAGCTCCGATCTCCAATCAGACCGTCTATCCAGCTCCGATCTCCAATCGGACCGGCAATCCATCTCTAATCTCCTATCGGACCGTCTATCCATCTCCGATTTCCAATCGGACCGTCAATCCAGCTCCGATCTCCAATCGAACTATCAATCCAGCTTCGATATCCAAGAGGACAATCAATCCAGCTCTGATCTCCAATCGGACCATCTATCCAGCACCGATCTCCAATCGGACCATCAACCCAGCTTTGATAGTTAATCGAATCATTTATCCAGCTCCGATAGTCAATCAAACTGTCTATCCAGCTCCGATCTCCAATCGGACAGTCAATCCAGCTTCGATCTCCAATCGGACCGTCAATCTAGCTCCGATCTCCAATCGGACCGTCAATTCAACTCCGATCTCCAATCGGATCGTCAATCCTGCTCCGATAGTCAATCAGATCATCTATCCAGCTCCGATAGTCAATCGGACCATGTATCCAGCTCCGATCTCTAATCGGATCGTCAATCCAGCTACGATCTCCAATCGGACCGTCTATCCATCTCTGATCTCTAATTGGACCGTCAATCCATCTCCAATCTCCAATCGGACTGTCTATTCAGCTCAAATCTCCAATTGGACTGTATATACATCTACGATCTTCGATCAGATCGTCAGTTAAACCCCGATCTCAATATCAGGCCTTCATGTCAGCCCCGGTATCAACCCAGGAGGTACAGTTCAACCTTGACATCAACCTAGGACGTGTCAAGTCATCTCCGGTCTCAACCCGGAAAGTACAAGTCAGCCCTGGCGTCAATCCGGGAAGTGCAATTCTGCCCCAGAGATAACCCTGAGAAGCCAGATCCACCAATGATCACCCCGGGAGGGGCAAAACGGTCATTTTATCCAACTCTCAATAGATTCGGTCAAACTCAAGCTGAATTAATGCCATCGAAGTCAGAATGAACCACAACAACGATCCCGAGTGCCAATAGCGCAAGACAGTTCAACGGATAAACTGCGGGGAATCGAAGACCTGGTTATGAACCCGTCTTCTTAGACGCGAAAAATGTTTTATCCCATATCATTGCGACACTCTCGGTGAGGGCTTTCTGAAAAGGTATCGCATGCCTCAAACGGACGCTCCAATCAAAAGTTTAAAAGTTCCGACTTCAACTACGCGTTGTCCGGAGTGCACGTACTTTTAGACAACAAAACCCAACACCGCGGACCCCACTTAAGGAGCCGCACCTCTACCTACGGCAGCCACAGGTAGAGCTAAGGCTCCCTGGCCTATAAATAAACGTGCACCCCCCTTCATTAAAAAAGTTTCGAAACGCAGCGAAGCTCTGCCCGTCTGATTTTTTTGACTTTTACACCTCTTCCAAACCCAAATATTTTCACTCCAACGCGTAGATATACCCATATACTACCACATATCAGAAAACCATCGGTAGATTTGGACGTATAGAGCCTACGATTTGGCAAAAAGCCCGTATTGCAGTCCATTGTAAGTATTTTTACGATCAGAAAGTCAATACTACTACTTTGCACTATTTTCCACTTGCACACGAATTTTCATCTTCTAAATATTCTCGGAACTTAGTTCCGTGGCCGTTTTCGATAAAATTTGGTACATTTCTGTACATAAAATGCAAATTTTTGCATTTCTACAACTCGAATTGACGATCCGTCAGCTTCAGCAGCTTCAATGCACTAGCACACATATTTTTGGCAACTCTGCCGGACTGGGTTGCTTTCCCAGTCCGGGTTTAGCCCTTTTTGTACTTATTTAACTGTAAATAGACTAACATTTCAATTCTGTCAAGCCTTGATGTCAAATCCGTGGTAGTTTATCGCTTTTATATATATCTACGCATATGTAAGCGAATTTCACCATTACTGGTACTCATATCAATCCTGGTTGACTACATTTCTGTCAATATATATATATATATATATATATATATATATATATATATATATATATATATATATATATATTTATATATTTTCAATCCGGCCTGGATTACTTCGTGGATATTTTACTGCTTTTGCACACTTCGCCATACTGGGTGCTCTCCCCAGTCACTGGTTGGCTACTTTTCTGTTAATTTCAATTCTAGTACGGGCACCAGAGTGAAAACCCATCGCCCTTATTACTGTTTTTCTGTATATATATATATATATTTCATTACTGTCACAGCCTGGATTATTTTGTGGCTATTTACAGTTTTTTATAAATATATATATTTCAACTCCAGTCCGGGCTTGCAAGTGAAAACCCATCGCCCTTTTTACAGTTTTGTATATATATATATAACTATATCTATATATATATATATTGATTTACTCCTTCTATTCAACTGCGGCCTGTAATATTCATTTTTATGAATCTGCACTAACATATCTGCAGGCAAACTAGATTTATCCAAATCTCGCCAATTCTAGCTTTCAACGGTCTAAACAGGTCCCGACAGAACCTAGAAGCTATAATGGCTGAGATTTCTTTAAATCTAGTTATTTTTATATAGTTTCAGCTTTAAAAGCAAACTCGTGTCCCTTAGATCGCTATCTAGTGGGAACGAGACACTTTATCCACTCGCAGCCAGGATTTATTGATGAATCGTTGGTTCCATTGTGACGTGAGGATGTATATATATCTATTTCTGTGCAAATTTGAATTGTGCAGGTTTATGGGCTACTCATATGTGAGCCTAGGAATCATGGGATTCACGATCAAATCGATCGGGATCTGATTCCCATGATGGACAAACTCCAATTTACAGATTTACCCTGCCAATTTTTTCTGTAAAATGTACATACACAGACCTTAAAACGGTTATCCAGATTTAAGGTCTCATCATAATGAAATGTCAATTATCGTGTCAGCGTCCCTCTGATGGTTTTCATACCCATAACGAGACCGATACTTGTCTATTTCTATGGTCGAGGATGCTTCGCAGCCTGGCAAATCACCATTCACATGCAGCCTTAAGTCTATAAAGATAAATAAAATTGAAAGTAGCGATACGCTTCAATTCCTATGGCAGCGTAAGGGTTTGACAAACCAGCTTTCAAAATATCATTTTCAATCAAAAGAAAAGATTTTGTAAATCCAATTAAATGTTTTTGCAAATCAAATCAAAGACTGATTTTCAAATCAAATCAAACCCTTCGTATATAGGCTCAACGAAGTCTGTCAAAGTTTTCAATCAATCAAAGCAATAGGCCCAATTTTCAAACAACATTCACTCACGCATTCACAATTTTAAGGGAAATATTGAAAAGATGCGGTACCGTGTTTACACGAGAGTCGTGGGGTGCCTAACACCTTCCCCACACTTAACCAAGCCCCCGAACTCAAAACTCTGATTTCAAAGATCAAGTTTCGACAGTGTTCAGCAATTGGGCCTCTTTTCAAATCAAATTCGATTGAGTTGGTACAACCATTTTCCAATTTACCAACTGGCGACTCTAAACGTTCAATTCGTCGACATAAAAACATGTTGGCCTCTTTCCTAAAAAATCCTTCAAAACCTTTTTCCTAAATAAAAAGAGTTGGGGTAGAGAGAACTTAGGAAGTTCGATTTGAGGAAACTTGGGTTACGAACCGACCCATGGGGTTCTTAAATTTTCCAACATCGACAGGTGGCGACTCTGCTGGGGACAGTAGAGGGCTTAGGCCGCTTTCTAATCTTTTCAAACATTTCCCTTTCAAAACTATTAAATGCGTGAAATTATGCGTCTCCACAGTCAATGAATGAGTGAATGTTGCATCTTTACATTAAATGAATGTGAATAAATGCTTTCCTGTTTTTTAGTGCTTCGCACCCATGTCATCATATGCACAACGGTGAGGCATGATGTATGTGAATGTATGTTATGTGTCCCTCTCACAAGGAGGATAACCCGGTCGGTGTTAAGTAATGACTCTGGGACGATTAAGTCTCTGGGGGTGCCTCATGAAAATACACCACTCAGATTCGCTCCAGTTGAACGATCGGATTAACTTCCCTTCTAGTAGATTGCGATGATCTGGGAGTCTTCATGCCCAAACAAAAGTCGCGAGAGTAAACCTAGGATAGGTCAGCCTCTGATTAACCAAATTCGGAGTGAAGCTTCTCCATACCTTCGTCTTTCAATTCCATGTCAAGTCTCCAATTAATGAGGAGCACAATGTAAATATCAATAATGAAAGATTTACTTTCCCTATCAAATACATGTCATCCTTCCATCAAAACAACTAACCTCGGTTTTGTAGGATAAACACTAAAAAACACATCATGCATCCAACCCTTACATACCTCAGGAAATTAACACGCCTACGTTTTGTTGTAGGTGTAAAAATTGGTCCTGTTACCCGATCTAAATTCAAGAAAGCACTCAGTCCCTCCGCGGACATGGCTTCAAGTGCTCCACTAGAATCCACCCCCGTCTCTAGGGAAGAATTCAAAGGACTGAAAAATCAGATAGCCGAGCTAGCCGATTTTTTACGAGAACAAAGTAAGGCCTTTACAGAGAAACAATCTCAAGCTCACCCAAAACCAGGAACATCTGGATCACAAAACTAGGACACTACCAACAAGACTTCTGAGATCACCCCCCTCGTCAAAGAGCTGGAAGCTGGTGACATTCTCAAGAAAATCCAACAGATGGAAGAAACCCTTCGGTCTATCAAAGGGACTGGGGCATTTGGCAGTGTTACTTACTCTGACCTCTGCATATTCCTCGGGGCTCATTATCCCAAAAAAATTTAAGTCCCTGATTTCGAGAAATATGACAGAACGGGGGATCCTTACACACACCTGAAAGTCTTCATCGGAGAACTCGGATCTTATGCTGAGGACGAGAAACTTTGAATGTAATTATTCCAGAAAAGTCTAACCAGAGAAGCCAGAGCTTGGTATGCCCGCTTGGACAACTCCAAAATTCATAGTTGGGAAGAACTGGCCCATGCCTTCCTCAGCCAGTATAGTTTTCAATCACAGCTGGCTCCAGACAGATATCAAATAACCAAAATCAAGAAAAAGAACACTGAATCATTCAAAGAATATGCCCAGCGATGGAGACGGGTCGCAGCACAAGTTACCTCTGTCATGGCTGAATCTGAAATAGTCATGACCTTCGTCGATATCCAAGAAGCGCCTTATTATGAGAGGGTCCTAACAAGAATAGGAAAACAATTCTCTGAAATGATCAAGCATGGCGAGATGGCAGAAATGGGGCTCAAATCCGGGAAGATAAAAGATCTAACCGCCCTCGAAGCTGTCGTCGAACATATCTAATCTGGAAATTACAGGAGTAATCCCCGGAGGGTCCATAAAAAGAAAGACGAAGAAGTCTTCTTGGTTTTATAAGGACACAATTCAAGGGGTTAGTCAAACCACATGCCCATTCAAAGGAGAAACTATACCCCTTTCCAAGCTTCAGCACATCATGAAAACCCTCAATTCCAGAAAAACATGGAAGTTAGGCATCGAAGAAATTTCACCCCACTAGGGGATTCCCTCGAGAATGTGTTCATACTTCTGACAGCTCGGGAAAAGATTATTCTACTTCTTCCACCAACCAACACTATTGGAAGGAACTTCGATCCTAACAAAAAATGTGCTTATCATTCTGGATCTCCAGGACATGATACCCAAGACTGTTGGTCTCTCAAGCATAAAATTCAAGACTTGATTGACAGCGGGGAAATTGTGGTAACAAAGCCTGACCAACCCCATGTCCAAGACAATCCTCTTCCACAGCACAAAGAGGAAAATGTTAACATGATCAGCACCATAAATGGAGAAGGATCTAAGTACCTCAGCTATATTGGGGAACCAACTCAATCCAATCTTAGTAGCCCAGAGAGTTGGGAAACTTTTGAGAAGCGATTCCTGATGGAGCAGGAAGTTAAGTCTCTTAAGGAACAGATTGAGCAGTTGGTTGAACTGGTCGTCTACCAGCATCAACTCACCAGGAAGGTGTTCAAGCAAATCTATCAATATATTATAAGTCATTCTCCTCCAACAGAAGTTAATTCCATCCCCAATAGGGATCATTGCCAGTTGCACGGACAAGCAATGGTAAAAAATGAGTACACCCAAGAAGGTAGAAAATTCCAATTTCAAAGGAGCTTCACCAATCTTAACCAGTCAATGGAAGAAATCCTCCAAATGATGATCAATGAGGGGATGGTTCTAGATCTATTACCCCCATTAAACCCTCAATCCAAAAAATTCAAACCTGGCCAAATATGTCAGTACCATTCCAACTCTCCCGGCCATGATACGGAAGAATGTTGGGCACTTCGTAACCTAATTCAAGACTTGATTGAGAAAGGTGACCTAATCAGAGGAGATCAAATCCTCGACTTGGCAGATAAAGATAGCCTCTGGATCCCCAATGCATGGTACCAGGACACAATGGCTGTCGTATCTGCGATAAGGAATCAATCCTCACACCCCTGGTACTGACAGGAAAAGGGGTCCAAGAAGTCCAAAATCCTGTAAAGGTGGCTGTACCTCGGCCTCTAATCTTGTCCTTCAGACCTCAGTATCCAATCATCAGTCTAAAGAAGGTCCCATGGAACTACGGGGACATTGAAAGCTCTACTTCAAACAACATTTCCATCCTATCAAAGGATAATCCATTATACCTGTCTCAGCGGGTAATTAAACCAGTTACCAAAGCAAAAGAAAAGGTGGCTGAAGAAAAGATTAAAGAGTTCCTCAACAAACTGGGACACAATGAAATCAAGGTAGTGCATGGATTCGCTTAAATATATATTCAACAAACAAATGCTGAATTACCGACTGTCCAAATGGCTGTTGATCCTACAGCAATTCGACATTGTCTACGTGACTCAAAAGTCAATCAAGGGTCAAGGCATTGCAGATCAATTAGCAAAAGCACCTTCAAGAGGGTTCGACCCCCTGGAGACATATTTCCCGGAAGATAGGATCATGACAATTTAACAACTCTAGTCGGAGAATACAGTCCAACCATGGAAAATGTATTTCGACGAAGCGGTAAACATGGAAGGTGTTGGAGCTGGGGCAGTCCTTATCTCTAGTACAGGTGATCAATATCCTGTAGCTACCAAACTTCAATTTGGCAACACCAGCAACATGGTCGAGTATGAAAGGCTGTATCATGGGGTTGAAGCTAGCCCAATCCATGTCTATCAAACACCTACTCATCTTTGGAGATTCCAAGCTAGTCATCAGACAGACTACTGGCGCGTATCTCACTAAAGAACTGCATTTGCTGCCTTACCATCTGCAAGTCCTCAAAATATCTTGGGAATTTGAAGCAATAACCTTCGTTCACATTCCTCGGGTTCGGAATGACTTCGTTGATGCATTACCAACGTTGGCTTTATTAATTCGCATGTTCGATAAAAGTGGATTTCCCAACATTCAGTTCACGATTCAGAAAGCCCCGACATATGGGAATTATATGGGAGAAGTATCAGATGAAATACCTCCTGTCAAGAAGCCTTGGTTTCAAGACATCAAGGAATATCTCCGTAATGGATCCACACCCGCTGGTGCCAGCCAATCAGAGCGGAAACGGATTCTCAGAATGGCCTTGACGTTCTATCTAAGCGGAGACGCACTTTATAAAAGGGATGCTGGAATAGGCCTGTTAAGATGCCTCGACAATGAGCAAGCACAAAGACTAATGGATGAAGTCCATGGCGGAGTCTGTGGTCCACACATGAGCGGCCATCTGATGGACAAGAAGATAATCAGAACAGGACATTACTGGATCTTACTCAAAATTGATTGCGATGATCACATTAAGAGATGTTTTCAATGCCAAATACACACGCTCCTCCAAATGAGCTTCATAATATGAGTTCACCATGGCCTTTCTCTATGTGGGGAATGGACGTAATAGGTCCTGTGGAACCCAAAGCCAGCAATGGCCATCGATTCATCTTCACTATGATTGATTACTTCACCAAATGGGTCGAAGCAGCGGCTTTTCCCAAAGTCACAAAAGAGATCATCATCAGTTTCATCAAAAATAATATCGTCTGTCGATATGGACAACCGGAGGTGATCATATCAGACAACATCGAAAACCTGAACAATCAAATGATGGTGGATCTGTGCAGTAAGTTCCACATCAAGCATCATAATTCCGTCATCTATCCGCCCAAGATGAACGGTGCTGTTGAAGCGGCCAACAAAAACTTCAAAAAAGTTATGCAGAAAATGTCCGCCAATCACAAGGACTGGCCTGACCTGCTGCCTCTAACACTGTTAGCATACAGGACGTCAATGCGCACCTCTACTGGGGCTACCCCTTACTCGTTGGTCTATAGCATGGATGCAGTCCTTCCCATAGAAGTAGAGATGGAATCTTTGCAAGTGTTGATCGACGCTCAAATAGATGAAGATCAATGGTTGCAAGATCAGTATCATCAGCTGTCTCTGATAGATGAAAAAGAGAGCTACGACCATTTTCCACGGACAGTTATACCAGCAAAGGATCGCCAGATCCTACAAAAAAAAGGTCTAAATATGGCAATTCAAAGAAAACGACTTGGTGCTAAAGAAAATCCTGGCCAATCAGGATGAAGCCAAGGGAAACTTTTCTCCAAACTTTGACTGGGGGCGCTATCAAACTGCAAGAGATGGATGGGACCGAATTTCCCCAAATCATCAATTCAGACATCGTGAAAAGGTATTACATCTGAAGCACATGCATACCTGCATCCGATTACAATAAATCAAATCAGGTTCGGTTTTTCACTAGAAAGCCGAAACTATGAATGACCTGATCTCCCTCAACCCGGGAGTACACAGGCAGCCATTTCTGGTGCGGTCAAACAAAATAAAAACTCAAAAACTAATCAAACCAGACTCAAAATCCAAGATAAAATCTTTTCAAACCTCTCCAACCAAACTAGCAGGAACTATGAATGACCTGATCTCCCTCAACCCGGGAGTACGTAGGCAGCCATCTATGGTGCGGTTTGACCTTCAAGAAAAAAAATAATAAAAGACCAGTTCCAAGACAAATAGAAGCTAAATTCTATCAAACTACCCTAGTCAACAAGCCCATCTGAGATACTCCCTGACATCTCAACAGTCAGTCCATCAAGGAGTAGCTCAAGATGCATCAACAACTGCGAGTCATAAAAAAAGTGGTAATCACTCAGCAAATGACAATACATCTCCAGTCAGGGAAGTGCATCAAAAATATATTTCTCTGATATATAAAACTGCTTTATATATAATGCCCTGTACATGACAAAAATGGTTGATCTAGGCTGTGCAGAAAAAATAAAGCTAGTCTATGGACCCAAGGACAAGCGGGTCAGCAATGCCAGTATGACATCTCTCTCCGAAGATGGTGGAGCAACCATAAGTGCAGTCCACTCAACATCCATACGGCCCAGAACATCTACAGTCATCTGTAATGTGGCACTATGGTCATCAATATAAACACTCATCTCGGTGTCCAAACCATGGGGGTAAGATCGAAGAGCAGTACTATCAGCAATGTGAAAATCACAGGAAGCTATAGCCTCATCCCTCTTCGCAAAAGTCGTGTCTCGAGCAATCAAAGTCTCCTCGATCTCAATATATGCTGCATCCCTAGCCGAGCGAATCTCGTCTCGCTCTACAACTGCAGTATCCAGAGCAGAGCGGAGCTCGTCCCGCTCAATCAATCCAGCATCCAAAGTAGCCCTGAGACCATCCCTCTCAGCAAAAGCTAAATCTCTGCCAGACAAAGCAGCCAACATCTGTGCTCTAGACGAGTCTCGCTCAAAGGTCATCCTGAATAGTGAGTCCGATAAAGCCGGATCTGTCCCCAAAGGAATGGTTAGGGAATCACTAACTAGAACAGCGGTCAAGCCCGTGAACAGCTCATCCTTGGTAGGAGAATTTGGATCCTCTATGGGCTCCTTCTCGTCAGAGTCCACACTAAGAGATGAAGAAGCCTCTGCTACCACTACTGTCTCTGCCTCCAACCATGCAGAATACTCCGGAGAACAGCCCGGATGGCTACTAGAGAAATCAGCCCTCTCCCGATGAGTCCAACACTCATATACTCTGACCAAGTCGGCGGATGACATAGAAGAAGCCGACATCCTTTGATCAGCAGACCTATCGAAATGGTGCAAACTCTGCAGCTGATCAAACTGACACATGACTGCCAAAGGATGATAGGTAGTCACTTCTCTCAAACCCGCTAGGGGCAAATAATCTAGGCCAGATGCATGAGTGATAAAGCTATATGGGATGCTAGCCCTGAGCATGGCAAGATCACAAACGGATGCTCAATATTCGACAGAAATGCTGGCCAAGACTCTGAGTCAATGCACTCTGCAGGCTGAAAAGAGAAAGCTCTGGATGTCTCGTGAGTAAAGCAAAAACCTCTAGGCCTGAAGGATCCAATCGGTCGTATATGGGACATCATCCATATATACAACAAGACCGAGCTTCCCCTAAAAAACCCCTTTGGATGGGTACTATAATACGTGGAGGATCTAAATGTCTCAGCCAATATCATCGGGATGATGGTGCAACCCTATCTAAGGGCTCAAACCACTACTACCAATCCCACATCTAGATGATCCAATCGCAACGGCATGTAGACATATACCACAACACACATCAGCAGGATGTCTATCCTGGCCGCATGACATGCCTCTGCTGAACAAATGAAATCTCTGACGTGGCGACCATAGCTGTCAAGCTCGCCAAAGCGCTCAATCAAGAAGTCCATAGAGATCACGTGCCCCGAAATGATCTCATCCATGACTACACTCTAACGGAGACCGAACAGCCTGATAAATGGCCTCCTCATATCACTAATTGCCGTTCGAGCGCACGGCAACTCTAAATCCAAGCAAGTAAATCTCTGGTATTCCTCCAGAGTCGGCTTCAGCTCACGCCGCCTAAAGCGGAACACATGCCGGTCGGTAATCCAGCAGGGTAGAAGGCCCTCAACAAATCCGACCGGAACCCGAAAATCCGCAAGGGCCAATGAATGCCCCAACATCTGGTCCGCAGTCCCCCTAGCAAGAAAGGGCAGACTATCATACCAGGACTTCAATGATGCTGCCATCATAGATGGTGGTAAATGCTCAATACGGCTGACTGCAGGCGACGTCATCTGTAGCACCGTACCACAAGACCGTCCAGAGGTCAAGCCAAAACACAGCTGTCTGAATGCATACTGATAAGTAGGTTTTATACCTACTTATTGGTTACCAGCTTGGTATGATTATGGCTTAAACTCAAGTACTTTAGTGTCTTTTAATGCATTTTATCTTTGTTTTGCGTATTATAGTCAGGAAACTCATTTGGCGTGGAATTGCATTGAAAGCGGCATAAAACAGCATGGTATTGGCAAAAGCAAGGTAGAGAGCTTATGTGGAACAAATATGGACTTGGCATGAAGTCTAGCAACAGGGCATCTGAAAAAGGGACCAAAGCAGCAAAGAGGAAAGAAAAAGAAGCAATGAAGAAAGAAGAACAAAAGCAGCAAGGAAGCAACACAACATAAATTGCATCAACAATAGAAAATGGCACACGCGGTCGCGCCAGGAAAACAAAGGGTTGCCGCACCCCCGCGCCGAGTTCCAGAGCAGAGGGACATTTCTGAGGATGTGCGCGCCTGTGCCGGGAATGCCAAGCAAGGTCGCGCGGCTGCGCCAATTAAAAACTCTGACTTTACACTTTTTTCGGCTGAATGTAATTTATATAAGGCTTTATGTTGCAAGAGACGGGAACTTATCAATCATCAGACTTAACTTTTTATTACTAAGTTCCTATTTTCTAGGGTTTAGAGAGCTTGAGGGTTTTGGAAGCTTCACTTCTTCTTCCGTCTTACTCTAGTAGCATTTACATTTCTAGGGTTCTCTTTGGTTGCGTTTGTTGTCTGAACTTGAGCATTGAAGGCTCCTATTGGAAAGAGAACCACCAAGATTTGCATTTCCATTCTCTCTACTCTCTTTCTTTCATAGTTGTTTAAATGATTGGTTTAAATCCCATAATGGTTTGTGGTTCAGAGATGGACTAACTACCATTATGGGATTCTAATGGATTTTATTACTTAGTCTAGGGTTTTATGCCTTTTTGAAATGTATGGATGAAAATGTATGGTTTGCCTAGCATGGTTGCTTTATATGTTTAGATGCCTAATCAACATCTACTGTAATAGTTTATATGGACTTGAAAAATGAAGTGTAAACTTAGATTTTTCCATGCTAGCATATGTTCGTGAAACTTGCACTCGATGAGTTTTGCGATTCGTAATCCGGATAGAAATATACCGTATTGCTATATGTAGTCTATTGGGGGGGCTTGCACTTAAACTAGTATAGCTTGTAAATCACATAGACATATAGTGGTTTAGGTTTTATTGGTGATCATGTGATTTCTATCTCTTTTGTGGATATTATATGATATGGACTTGGTTTATTGACAAATAGCCTTGTCTCACATTCGGGCTCCCGGCTAGCTTTTCTATGTGATTATTTATACATGACATGAGGTGTTGATAACCTGGATGATGTAATAGATGAAGTTAAGATCCCATATTTCTCTAATTTGAACCCCTCGTCTGTTAATTAATTAAGTTTATGTTAAAATCAATCTAGTTATTTAAAGAGCACTTTGACACACGTTTGAGCAAACAAAAATAACCATAGGATTGTAGCATGATAGTTTAAGCCTGACTCCTTTCTCCATGGGAACGATCTCGACTTATCGAATTTATTACTTGTCGACCGTGTATACTTACACGTGTTTTGTGCCCTTTTTGTGAACACCAAAACGGCGCAACAAGTTATTGGCATCGTTGCCGGGGATAGTTGTTAGTTTATTACCACTGACATCAGTTTTTGTTAGATTTGACTGACTTGAACAAATCTCTTCTTATCTCATTTCTAACTTTAACTTTATTTGTGTTTCAGGTACTTGTGGGTAGTTTATGCAAACATGATCAACCAATCCTAAGTTAGTGCCTCTCCAAGAGAACATTAACGGCAGAGGTTGGAGAGCAACACTAGAAACACCAACCCACAAGGAGAACCTGAACGACCCGGGAAAATGGCCGAAGAACAGAAGGCCGATAATAGAGCCTTAAGGGACTACTCCATACCCAAAATCACTGATCTGCAGTCCAGCATAGTTAGGCCAGCTATAGCTGCGAATACATTTGAAATCAAACCAGGAACACTGCAGATGGTTCAAAACACTGTCCAGTTTGGGGGTGCTGCTTCAGATGACCCAAATGAGCATATCCTGAGCTTCATAGAGATATGCGACACATTTAAATTCAACAACGTTTCAGATGATGTAGTGAAACTTTGATTATTCCCGTTCACCTTGAGGGATAAGGCAAAGAGCTGGTTGCACTCATTACCCTCAAGATCAATCACTACGTGGGAAGACTTAGCCCAAAAATTTCTAACCAAATTCTTCCCCATAGCTAAGACTGCTTCCATGAGGAGTGCTTTGAGTCAGTTTGCACAGCAGTAAGGGGAAACGTTGTATGAAGTATGGGAACGCTACAAAGAGATGCTCAAGAAAAGCCCGCACCTTGGAATGCTTGATGGGATGGTGATAAATTCATTCAATAATGGTTTGGGGTGGCAGTCAAGGCCAATCATTGATTCTGCATTGGGATGAGCCCCGTGGGCCACGGACTACCCGACAGTTTATGATCTAATTGAAACTATGGCGGCCAATAAGTATCAGAATCCAACAGCAAGAATGGTTCAACCTAAGGTGGCCGGAGTATTGGATGTTGATGCCATCACAGCATTGTCAGCACAAATGGCAGCAATGAATAAGAAGATAGATTCTATGGCTGAGAATAGAGTTCAGCAAGTTGCATTCTTATGTGAGTTGTGTGCCAGAGCACACCTGACTGAGCAGTGTGCCATCACTATCGAGTCGGTCTAGTTTGTCAGCAACTACCAGAAGCCACAAAATCAGTTCCCAAACTCTTACTATCCAAGCAATCAGAACCATCCAAACTTCAGTTGGAGCAACAACCAAAATGCCCAACAGCCTTAAACATCACAACAAACATCTTATCATTCACCACCACAACAAAATCAATACCAACCTCCTCAACAACCACAACAACAAACATACCAAACTGCCCAACCATCCCAATATCAACCCTTCCAACCAAAGTCTCAGCCACAATAATCCCAGCAGTAGTATGCACCGAGACAGTCACACCCACTCGGATTTCATCAACCACATCATCAACATGCTCCAGCTCCTAGTCATCAATCATAAGAGAGAGCTGAGATCGAAGAGCTTAAGTTGTTGGTTAAGTGTCAAGCGGCATCTCTCAAGACATTAAAAACTCAAATTGGCTAAATTGCCAATACAGTCCTAAATAGATCGCAAGGGACTCTTCCTAGCAGTACGGAGGCGAATCCAGGGAAAAGGGATGGCAAGGAGCAATGCCAAGCAATCCCTTAAAGTTTGGGAAACAAACTGCTGAGATAGAGGATGGCGCGACCGGGCCCCATGAAGAGAAAAACCTGGCGAGGGCGCGCCAAGGTGCAGAAAGTTCTAAGATAATTTTGACTTATGGGAAGGATGGGGACAGGGAAATTGAGGCGGGTAAGGAGGAAAATACTGAGAAAACCCATGTTCCACCCCATGTAGTCTATCCTCCAGCACCTTATCCACAGAGGATTCAGAAGCAGAAATTGGATAAGCGGTTTGCCAAGTTTTTGGAGGTATTCAAGAAACTGCAGATAAACATTCCCTTCACCAAGGCTTCGAAATAAATGTCGAGCTACGCAAAGTTTATGAAGGGGATACTATCAAGGAAGAAGAGGCTAGAAGACTATGAAATAGTAGCCTTGACAGAGGAGTGCAGTGCTGTCTTACAGAGAAAGTTACCTTCAAAGCTTAAGGATCCAGGGAGCTTCACAATTCCATGCTCTATTGGGGATTTGTCCTTCAACAAGTGTCTATTCGATTTGGGGGCAAGTATTAATTTGATGCCACTATCGGTGTTCACTCAATTGGGTTTGCCGGCCCCTAAGCCGACAAGCATATCTTTGCAGCTAGCCGATAGATCCATCACCTACCCTAGAGGCATTGTTGAAGACGTGTTGGTAAAGGTAGACAAGTTCATATTCCCTACCGACTTTATAATTCTGGATTTCGAGGAAGATAAGAACATTCAAATTATTCTAGGGTGAACGTTTTTAGCCACCGAGAGAAGACTCATAGATGTACAAAAGGGAGAATTGACTATGAGGGTTCAAGACCAAGAGGTGACGTTCAATGTCTTCAAGGCTATAAAGTTTCCCACAGATGAGGAAGACTATTTCAGAATTGATACTATCTATAGGATACTGCAGGAGGATACTAAACACTTACTGAGTGTGGATCCATTGGAGAGTGCTCTACTAGGAGACTCAGACATAGGGGAAACTGAGGTGGTGGAGTGCATACAACTTCTGAATACGGTGCCTTAGATGCGAGAGTTTAAAATTCCCATCGAACCTCTTGGACAGACTAGGGAGTCATCAGAGCGACTAAAACCTTCTCTAGAGGTGGCTCCCACACTTGACTTGAAACCTCTTCCTAACCATTTGAGGTATGCATATTTGGGAGAATCTTCTTCATTGCCGGTTATTGTTGCCTCTGCTCTATCATCTGATCAAGAGAGCAAATTGTTGCGGGTCCTAAGAGAATTTAAATCAGCTATTGGGTGGACCATAGCTGACATCAAAGGGATCAGCCCATTCCTACTGCATGCACAAGATACTCTTAGAGGATGACAGTAAGACATCAATAGAGCAACAACGAAGATTAATCCCGATCATGAAAGAGGTTGTTAAAAAAGAAATCCTTAAGTGGTTAGATGCTAGAATAATTTATCTGATATCAGATAGCCCGTGGGTGAGCCCAGTGCAGTGCGTCCCGAAGAAGGGAGGCATGATGGTCGTGACAAATGAAAAGAACGAGCTTATACCTACCAAGACAATTACGGGTTGGAGAGTATGCATGGACTATCGCAGACTGAATAAAGCGACAAGGAAAGATCATTTCCCTACCCCGTTTATTGATCAAATACTGGATAGGCTAGTAGGCCACGACTATTATTGCCTTCTAAACGGTTACTCGGGGTATAATCAAATTGTCATAGCCCCCGAGGACCAAGAAAAGACCACCTTCACGTGCCCATATGACACTTTTTGCTTTTTAAAAGATGTCTTTTGGGCTATGCAATGCACCGGCCACTTTTCAAATATGCATGATGGCTATATTTTCGGACATGGTCGAACATAACGTAGAAGTCTTCATAGACGATTTCTCTGTCTTTGGGGACTCTTTCGACATATGTCTGGAGAATTTGGTGTTAGTGTTAAGGAGATGTGTTGAGACGAACCTCGTACTGAATTGGGAAAAATGCCATTTTATGGTAAAGGAGGGTATTATTCTAGGCCACAATGTTTCTGAGAAAGGTCTAGAGGTGGATAGAGCTAAACTAGAGACCATAAAAAGTCTACCGCCACCATCCTCTGTAAAAGGAGTTCGTAGTTTTCTCGGCCATACAGGCTTCTACCGGCGTTTTATTAAAGACTTCTCGAAGATTACTAAGCCTTTGTGCAGTTTACTCGAGAAGGAGTACCCGTTCAACTTCAGTAAAGAATGCCCGGTGGCCTTTGAACACTTTAAAAAGAAATTAACTACAACTCCAGTCATTACAGCACCAGACTGGTCTCTCCCCTTCAAACTGATGTGTGATGCAAGCGACTTCGCTATGGGGGTGGTTTTGTGACAGTGCAGGGATAAGATCTTTTATATGATTTATTACGCAAGCAAAAGCCTGACAGACGCCCAGTTAAACTACACCACCACTAAGAAGGAGCTTCTTGCAGTGGTCTATGCTTTTGACAAATTCAGGTCATATTTGATTGGCACAAAGGTCATTGTATATATAGATCATGCTGCTATCAGATACCTAATTAGTAAGATAGATGCCAAGCCTCACTTTATTCGGTGGATACTTCTTCTTTAAGAAATTGACTTAGAAATTAAGGACAGAAAAGGGACCGAGAACCAAGTGGCTGGCCACTTATCTCGACTAGAAAATCTGGGGATGGATAGAAACGTCAAAGTATTGATCAATGAGTCCTTCTCGGATGAGCAGTTGTTCGTGCTGCAAGGCGAGATACCCTGGTTCGCGGATTTTGCAAACTTTTTAGTGAGCAATATTATCCTGTCTGACTTCAATAGAGCACAAAAGAAGAAGTTTTTGCACGATGTTAGATGGTACAATTGGGATGAGTCGTACTAGTTTCGGCAGTGCGCTGATAGGGTGATCAGGCGGTGCATCCCAGAGAGCGAGATGGAAAGCATACTGTGAGATTGTCACTTATCTGTGTATGGAGGCCATTATGGGGGCTAGAGGACAGCCGCCAAAGTGCGGCAGGTCGGTTTTTATTGGCCAACACTGTTTAAGGATGAGTATAACTTTGTCCAGAGCTGCGACCATTGTCAGCGCATGGGGAATATATCCAAGAGTAATGAGATGCCTCTGAATATGATCCTCGAGGTTGAAATCTTTAATGTATGGGGAATTAATTTCATAGGGCCTTTTATATCTTATTGTGGAAATTTATACATATTGTTGGCAGTCGATTATGTGTCTAAATGGGTAGAGGTAGCAGCCTTACCAACCAACGATGCTTGGGTGGTCCTATATTTTCTTCAGAAAAGCATATTCACGCGTTTCGGGACACCTAGAGCCATTATCAGTGATGAGGGTACACACTTTTGCAATCGTCAGTTCTGGCCAAATATAGGGTGAATCATTATATTGCTACTGCTTACCACCCCCATACAAATGGCTAGGCTGAGGTATGAAATCGTGAGTTAAAGAGAATATTAGAAAAGATTGTGAATCCCATATGAAAAGATTGGTCCCTCAAGCTCGACGATGCGGTGTCGGCCTATAGGTCTGCTTACAAAATACCTCTCGGGATGTCCCCATATCAACTTATGTACGGGAAGGCCTGCCACCTCCCCTTGGAGCTTGAGCATAAGGCCTACTGGGCCATCAAGAAGTTTAATTTTGATTTAAAAGTTGCGGGGGAGAAAAGTCTTCTTTAACTTAACGAGCTTGACGAGTTCAGGCTGCAAGCTTATGAGAACTCAAAGCTCTATAAAAATAAGGTCAAAAGGTGGCACGACGGAAAAATCTTAGAAAGAACATTTGAGCCGGGGCAGGCAGTGTTATTGTATAATTCTCGTCTCAGACTATTCCCCGAAAAGCTCAAATCTCTATGGTCAGGCCCCTTCACGGTGAAAATCGTATTCCCGTATGGCGCAATGGAAATCTATAATCAATACCCGGACAAGCCCTTTAAGGTGAACGGACAAAGATTAAAGCACTACTATGGCGGCGAGGTGAAACGTGAGAAGGTTGCCTTGATCCTTTCCACCACTTAATCGAATCTGAAAGAGTCTAGCTTATGGACTGTAAACAAGCGCTCGATGGGAGGCACCCCATCATCTCTATCTCTCCCTCAGTTTAATTGTTGCATCATGATATCTATTTCTCTCTCATGTTTAATTCTGGTTACTAATCTCTACATTTCTCTTCCCCCGTTTAATTCTAAGCATTTGAAAAAAAAATTGGTGACTATTTTTGAACATTGTGGTGTTAGGATGCTCATTGCCTACATTTTTGAACTTTAGGCATGTTGCATATATTTTTGGGAGTTATAAACTTATTGTATATATTCTTTGGATTTGAACGATCATTGCCAATATTTTTGGACAATAGGCATAGTTGCACATATTTTTGGTGTTGAAAGCTCATTCAACATACATTTGACATGATAGCATATTGCATATATAAGCCTATAGCAAAAAAATTTGGGAATTCATATAGATATGATTCATTTACATGGCATTGCTAAGGGATTGACAGTACATACATCTTACATATGTATTTTTGATAATGGAATCAAGTTAGACTTATTTTTGATCGCTATATGTGCAGGTAAGACAAGTGTTTCAAAAGTTGCTTCTTGAGCCTTCACAATGTTGCTGCAAAAAGAAAAGCAAAATTTCAGTTGAGTTCTGGGCCGCGCGGCCACGCCATAAAAAAGCCTTCAGTCCACGCACCATAAACAAGCCTTCAGTTCAAAAACTTGCACTTGATGAAACTTGCACTCGATGAGTTTTGTGATTCGTAATCCGGATAGAAATATACCGTATTGCCATATGTAGTCTATTGGGGGGCTTGCACTTAAACTAGTATAGCTTGTAAATCACATAGACATATAGTGGTTTAGGTTTTATTGGTATTCATGTGATTTCTATCTCTTTTGTGGATATTATATGATATGGACTTGGTTTATTGACAAATAGCCTTGTCTCACATTCGTGCTCCCGACTATCTTTTCTATGTGATTATTTATATATGACATGAGGTGTTGATAACCTGGATGATGCAATAGATGAAGTTAGGATCCCATATTTCTCTAATTTGAACCCCTCGTCTGTTAATTAATTAAGTTTATGTTAAAATCAGTCTAGTTATTTATAGAGCACTTTGATACACGTTTGAGCAGACAAAAATAACTATAGGACTGTTGCATGATAGTTTAAGCCTGACTCCTTTTTCTGTGGGAACGATCTCGACTTATTGAATTTATTACTTGTCGACCGTGTATACTTACACGTGTTTTGTGCCCATTTTTGTGAACACCGAAAGGGCGCAACAAGTTTTTGGCACCGTTGCCGTGGATAGTTGTTAGTTTATTACTATTGACATCAGTTTTTGTTAGATTTAACAGACATGAACAAATCTCTTCTTATCTCATTTCTAACTTTATCTTTATTTGTGTTTCAGGTACTTGTGAGTAGTTTATGCAAACAAGATCAACCAATCCTGAGTTAGTGCCTCTACAAGAGAACATTAACAGCAGAGGTTGGAGAGAAAACACTAGAAACACCAACCCACAAGGAGAACCTGAATGACCCAAGCAAATGGTCGAAGAACAGAAGGCCGATAATAGAGCCTTAAGGGACTACTCCATACCCAAAATCACTAATCTGCAGTCCAGCATGGTTAGGCCAGCTATAGCTACGAATACATTTGAAATCAAACCAGGAACACTGCAGATGGTTCAAAACACTGTCCAGTTTAGGGGTGCTGCTTCAGAAGACCCAAATGAGCATATCCTGAGCTTCATAGAGATATGCAACACATTTAAATTCAACAACGTTTCAGATGATGTAGTGAAACTTCGATTATTCCCGTTCACCTTGAGGGATAAGGCAAAGAGCTGGTTGCACTCATTACCCTCAGGATCAATCACCACGTGGCCCATAGCTAAGACTGCTTCCATGAGGAGTGCTTTGAGTTAGTTTGAACAGCAGCAAGGGGAAACGTTGTATGAAGCATGGGAACGCTACAAAGAGATGCTCAGGAAATGCCCGCACCTTGGAATGCCTGACTGGATGGTGATAAATTCATTCTATAATGGTTTGGGGTGGGAGTCAAGGCCAATCATTGATGCCGCATCGGGAGGAGCCCCGAGGGCCAAGGATTACCCGACAGCTTATGATTTGATTGAAACTATGGCGGTCAATGAGTATCAGAATCCAACAGCAAGAATGGTTCAACCTAAGGTGGCCGGAGTATTGGATGTTGATGCCATCACAGCATTGTCAGCACAAATGGCAGCAATGAATACGAAGATAGATTCTATGGCTGAGAATAGTGTTCAGCAAGTTGCATTCTTATGTGAGTTGCGTGCCGGAGCGCACTCGACTGAGCAGTGTGCCATCACTATCGAGTCGGTCCAATTTGTCAGCAACTACCAGAAGCCACAGAATCAGTTCCCAAACTCCTACTATCCAAGCAATAGGAACCATCCAAACTTCAGTTGGAGCAACAACCAAAATGCCCAACAGCCTTAAACATCTCAATTACCATTCACCACCACAACAAAATCAATACCAACCTCCTCAACAACCACAACAACAAACATACTAAACTGCCCAACCATCCCAATATCAACCCTTCCAACCAAAGTCTCAGCCATAGCAATCCCAGCAGCAGTATGCACCGAGACAGTCACACCCACCCAGATTTCATCAACCACATCATCAACATACTCCAGCTCCTAGTCATCAATCATAGGAGAGAGCTGAGATCGAAGAGCTTAAGTTGTTGGTTAAGAGTCAAGCGGTATCTCTCAAGACATTAGAAACTCAAATTGGCCAAATTGCCAATGCAGTCCTAAATAGATCACAAGGAACACTTCCTAGCAGTACGGAGGTGAATCCAGGGAAAAGAGATGGCAAGGAGAAATGCCAAGCAATCACCTTAAGGTCTTGGAAACAAACTGCTGAGATAGAGACTGGCGCTGCCGGGCCCCATGAAGAGAAAAACCAGGCGAGGGCGCGCCAAGGTGCAGAAAGTTCTGAGAAAATTTTGACTGATGGGAAGGATGGGGACAGGGCAGTCGAGGCGGGTAAGGAGGAAAATACTACGAAAACCCATGTTCCATCCCATGTAGTCTATCCTCCAGCTCCTTATCCACAAAGGATTCAGAAGAAAAAATTGGATAAGCGGTTTGCCAAGTTTCTGGAGGTATTCAAGAAACTGCAGATAAACATTCCCTTCGCCGAGGCTTTGGAACAAATGCTGAGCTACACAAAGTTTATGAAGGGAATACTATCAAGGAATAAGAGGCTAGAAGACTATGAAACAGTAGCCTTGACAGAGGAGTGCAGTGCCGTCTTGTAGAGAAAGTTACCTTCAAAGCTTAAGGATCCAGGGAGCTTCACAATTCCATGCTCTACTGGGGATTTGTCCTTTAACAAGTGTCTATATGATTTGGGGGCAAGTATTAATTTGATGCCACTATCGGTGTTCACTCAATTGGGTTTACCGGCCCCTAAGCCAACAAGCATATCTTTACAGCTAGCCGATAGATCCATCACCTACCCTAGAGGCATTATTGAAGAAGTGTTGGTAAAGGTAGACAAGTTCATATTCCCTATCGACTTTATAATTCTGCATTTCGAGGAAGACAAGAACATTCTAATTATTCTGGGGAGACCATTTCTAGCCACCAAGAGAACACTCATAGATGTACAAAAGGGAGAATTGACTATGAGGGTTCAAGACCAAGAGGTGACGTTCAATGTCTTCAAGGCTATAAAGTTTCCCACAGATGAGGAAGACTATTTCAGAATTGATATCGTCGACAGGATACTGCAGGAGGATACTAAACACTTGCTGAGTGTGGATCCATTGGAGAGTGCTCTACTAGGAGACTCAGACATAGAGGAAACTGAGGTGGTGGAGTGCATACAACTTCTGAATACGATGCCTTAGATGCGAAAGTTTAAAATTCCCTTCGAACCTCTTGGACAGACTGGGGAGTCATCAAAGAGACTAAAACCTTCTCTAGAGGTGGCTCCCACACTTGACTTGAAACCTCTTCCTGACCATTTGAGGTATGCATATTTGGGAGAATCTTCTACATTTCCAGTTATTGTTACCTCTGCTCTATCATCTGATCAAGAGAGCAAATTGCTACGGGTCCTAAGAGAATTTAAATCAGCTATTGGGTGGACCATAGCTGACATCAAAGGGATCAGCCCTTCCTACTGCATGCACAAGATACTCTTAGAGGATGACAGTAAGCCATCAATAGAACAACAACGAAGATTGAACCCGATCATGAAAGAGGTTGTCAAAAAGAAGATCCTTAAGTGGTTCTGGAATAATTTATCCGATATCAGATAGCCCGTGGGTGAGCCCGGTGCAGTGCGTCCCGAAGAAGGGAGGCGTGACGGTCGTGATAAATGAAAAGAATGAGCTGATACCTACTAAGACAATTGTGGGATGGAGAGTCTGCATGGACTATCGTAGACTAAATAAAGCGACAAGGAAAGATCATTTCCCTACCCCATTTATTGTTCAAATGCAGGATAGGCTAGTAGGCCACGACTATTATTGCCTTCTAAACGGTTACTCGGGGTATAATTAAATTGTCATAGCCCCGAGGACCAAGAAAAGACCACCTTCACGGGCCCATATGGCACTTTTGCTTTTCGAAGGATGTCTTTCGGGCTATGCAATGCACCGACCACTTTTCAAATATGCATGATGGCTATATTTTTTGACATGGTCGAACACAACGTAGAAGTCTTCATGGACGATTTCTCTGTCTTTGGGGACTCCTTCGACATATGTTTGGAGAATTTGGTGTTGGTGTTAAAGAGATGTGTTGAGACGAACCTCGTACTGAACTGGGAAAAATGCCATTTTATGGTAGAGGAGGGTATTATTCTAGGCCATAAAGTTTTTGAGAAAGGTCTAAAGGTGGATAGAGCTAAACTGGAGACCATAAAATGTCTACTGCCACCATCCTCTGTAAAAGGAGTTCGTAGTTTTCTCGGCCATGCAGGCTTCTACCGGCGTTCTATTAAATACTTCTCGAAGATTACTAAGCCTTTGTGCAGTTTACTCGAGAAGGACGTCCCGTTCAACTTTAGTAAAGAATGCCTGGTGGCCTTTGAACACTTGAAAAAGAAATTAACTACGGCTCCAGTCATTACAGCACCAGACTGGTCTCTCCCCTTCGAACTGATGTGTAATGCAAGCGACTTCGCTATGGGGGTGGTTTTGTGACAGTGTAGGGATAAGATCTTTCATGTGATTTATTACGCAAGCAAAACCCTGACAGACGCCCAGTTAAACTACACCACCACTAAGAAGGAGCTTCTTGCAGTGGTCTATGCTTTTGACAAATTTAGGTCATATTTGATTGGCACAAAGGTGATTGTATATACAGATCATGCTGCGATCAGATACCTGATTAGTAAGAAAGATGCCAAGCCTCGCCTTATTAGGTGGATACTTCTTCTTTAAAAAATTGACTTAGAAATTAAGGATACAAAAGGGACCGAGAACAAAGTGGATGACCACTTATCTCAACTAGAAAATCCGGGGATGGACAAAAATGTCAAAGTATTAATCAATGAGTCCTTCTCGGATGAGCAGTTGTTCATGGTGCAAGGCAAGATACCCTGGTTCGCGGATTTTTCAAACTTTCTAGTGAGTAATATTATCCCGTCTGACTTCAATAGAGCACAAAAGAAGAAGTTTCTGCACGATGTTAGATGGTACAATTGGGATGAGCCGTACTTGTTTTGGTCTTGCGTTGATAGGGTGATCAGGCGGTGCATCGCAGAGAGCGAGATAGAAAGCATACTGTGAGATTGTCACTCATCTGTGTATGGAGGCCATTATGGGGGCGAGAGGACAGCCGCTAAAGTGTTGCAGGTCGGTTTTTATTGGCCAACAATGTTTAAGGATGCGCTAAACTTTGTCCAGAGCTGCGACCATTGTCAGTGCGTGAGGAATATATCCAAGAGAAATAAGATGCCTCTTAATATGATCCTCGAGGTTGAAATCTTTGACGTATGGGGAATTTATTTCATAGGGCCTTTTGTGTCTTCTTGTAGAAATTTATACATATTGTTGGCGGTCGATTATGTGTCTAAATGGGTAGAGGTAGCAGCCTTACCAACCAATGATGCTTGGGTGGTCCTACGTTTTCTTCAGAAAAGCATATTCACACGTTTCGGGATGCCTAGAGCCATCATCAGTGATGAGGGTACACACTTTTGCAATCGTCAGTTCTGGCCTAATATAGGGTGAATCATCGTATTGCTACTGCTTACCACCCCCAGACAAATGGCTAGGCTGAGGTATCAAATCGTGAGGTGAAGAGAATATTAAAAAAGATTGTGAATCCCAAACGAAAAGATTGGTCTCTCAAGCTCGATGATGTTGTGTGGGCCTATAAGACTGCTTACAAAACACCTCTCGGGATGTCCCCATATCAACTTGTGTACGGGAAGGCCTGCCACCTCCCCTTGGAACTTGAGCATAAGGCCTACTAGGTCATCAAGAAGTTTAATTTTGATTTGAAAGCTGCGGGGGAGAAAAGGCTTCTTCAACTTAACGAGCTTGACGAGTTCAGGCTGCAAGCTTATGAAAACTCAAAGCTCTATAAAAAGAAGGTCAAAAGGTGGCACGACATGAAAATCTTAGAAAGAACATTTGAGCCAGGGCAGGCAGTGTTATTGTATAATTCTCGTCTCAGACTATTCCCCGAAAAGCTCAAATCTTTATGGTCAGGCCCCTTCACAGTGAAAACTGTATTCCCGCATGGCGCAGTGGAAATCTATGATCAATACCCGTACAAGCCCTTTAAGGTGAACGAATAAATATTAAAGCACTACTATGGCGGCGAGGTGATCAAGAGAAGGTTGCCTCGATCCTTTCCACCACTTGACTAAATCAGAAAGAGTCTAGCTTATGGACTGTAAACAAGCGCTTAATGGGAGGCACCCCATCATCTCTATCTCTCCCTCATTTTAATTCTTGCATCATGATCTCTATTTCTCTCTCATGTTTAACTCTGGTTACTAATCTCAACATTTCTCTTCCCCCGTTTAATTCTAAGCATTTGAAAAAAAAAATTGGTGACTATTTTTGAACATTGTGGTGTTAGGATGCTCATTGCCTACATTTTTGAACTTTAGGCATGTTGCATATATTTTTGGGAGTTAGAAACTTATTGTATATATTCTTTGGATTTGAACGATCATTGCCTATATTTTTGGACATTAGGCATAGTTGCACATATTTTTGGTGTTGAAAGCTCATTCAACATACATTTGACATGATAGCATATTGCATATAAGCCTATAGCAAAAAATTTTGGGAATTCACATAGATATGATTCATTTACATGGCAATGCTAAGGGATTGACAGTACATACATCTTGCATATGCATTTTTGATAATGGAATCAAGTTAGACTTATTTTTGATTGATATATGTGCAGGTAAGACAAGTGTTTCAAAAGTTGCTTATTGAGCCTTCACAATGTTGCTGCAAAAAGAAAAGCAAAATTTCAGCTGAGTTCTGGGCGGTGCGGCCGAGCCATAAATAAGCCTTTAGTCCGTGCGCCCAAGCCAATTGCCAGTCATGAGAGCCCAAATTTTTGCCCTCGCGTGGCCGCACCCCATATAAAGCCTACCCATGCGCGACCCTAACTGCCATTTTTTTTGTTTTAATATAACACAGCCGTTCAAGCCCTAATATCTCCTATTTCTAAATTGATCATGCCTCTCTCTCTCAATACACGATTCTCTCTCAGACTATCACGTACAAATTCCCTCTCCAAGGCCTATTCTCTACAATCCAATCCCTCTAATATCCCTATTTCACTTTCACTTTCATATTCCCATACCCAATCCCTAACCCTAGCATCATGTTTTAGTCCATCAATTCATTCCATCTTTACTCACAGTTAGGGTTTGAATTTTCAGAGATTGCAAGTTGGGGGAATTGTGTTCACACTTAGGGTTTGTGAAATCAGTCCTAAAGATTCAAGTTTGGGGGTTGTTCGTCATTGGGTTCATCAATTAGGGTTTACAAAGAGAAATTTTTTGAAAATCTTTAATGGGTCCAAAGTGTTCTAGGTCTGCCGCTTCCGTATCCATATTACCCGCTCGCAGTGCCTTGGACGATGACATCACCGTCAATTTGACCAAATTCATCAATATTGAGGCCCAAATCGAGTACTATCGGATCGCAGTCAAATCAGTTTTGAAGGAACGGGGCTTGAAATAGACAAAGGAGGATGGGGAATTGCGTGCCATGATCCGTGGGATGGGATGACAAGGTGTTTGTGCAATACCACCGCCGGTGCCGTTGGCTCTCGTTTGTGAGTTCTATGCCAATGCCAAGATAACACAGAGCGGCAAGTCCTTTGTTCGAGGCCAAACCATTGACTATCGCCAGATGGCGATTCTAGATATTCTGAATGTGCCCCCACTTCCGGCTGACCAAGAGAACTGGGTTGTGGTAGAGAGGTTTGAAACGAACCTTGACTAGTTGATCCGTGACTTGTGTGCACCAGGCACAGTGTGGAAAATCAAGAAAGATACCGTTAATGAGTACACCACGTTCCCTGCCTCCAGGCTCAACAGATATGCCAAGGCATGGAACCTATTCCTCTATGCCAGCTTGATGCCATCCTCGCACCAGCATGAGATTACAGTCGAGAGGGCAATCATCTTGTGGGGAATCGTCACGGGGAAATACGTTGATGTCAGCCATCTCATTCACCAGAATATGCTGAGGTTTATGCGAGACACTACCACGGGTTCCATTCCACATGCCTCTATAGTAGCCCATCTCTGTGCTGAGGCAATGCTCGAATGGGCCGATGAGCAAATTCAAATGCCGAGCGGTGACATAACTCATGCCACTATAAAACACTTTGAAGATTGGGCTGGGGGCACAACACATCCTCGAGGACAAGGATTCATCCTCCCACCTACGCTAGCAGTTCCACCACAACCGCAGCCAGCAGAGGGCGCAGCACCTTCTCCAGCCAGTGACATACAGCAGGGTCACCATTATCGACGTTTAGAGAGGAAGATTGATGCCCTGCATGAGAGCTTCGTCGTGTTCATTGATGGTTTGACTCGTGCACTATTTGAGGCGATTGATCAGCATGGCACGATGCTGGAGTGGCCTATTTTTAGTTCCGACTTGCCATACCCGCCGCAAGATACACCTGGCCATGCCGATCAGTAGGGGAGTTTCCTGGTCCTTTACCTTCAATGGGGACATTGAATATTTCAAGTTTTGGGGGTATTGGGTGTTAGTAGTAGTAATTGCATAAAGTTTTAAATTTTTGCATTTAGTTTTAGTTGCATTAAGTTAATTGCCTATAGTTTTTATTGTATGTTAGGTTGTATATAGTAGTTGCATTGCATTATAGTTTGTGTTACTTAATTCTGCATAAAAAAATTCAGTTTTGTTTTATTTTGTTTATTTAGTTGTGTTTAATTGCATTGCATGGCATAATCCCTTTTGTTTAGCCTGTTGAATTCCAGTTTGGCCAATGATGACATTGAGATATGGTAGATTATTAAACTCTATTAGTAGCTTAAGCTCAGTTATATTTTTATACATGATGAATCTATACTTATTGCTTTGATGTCACCGGATAGCACAACTTTGTCTTTACTTGCTTGTTGGCTAGATTATTGCATGCTTGTCTTCTGAGCAGGAAAATTTTTGTTTTTAATTGCTAGAATTGTGTAATAAAAGCAATAATGACCTTAACAACACTGGAATACAAGTTTGAGGGAAGACTTTGGGTATGCATGCTGATATAAAGAAAAAGAAAAAGCAAGAGAAAAGAAAATAAGTTGCGAAAACGAAAAAAAAATAGAATAAACACCTTGGCTAGCGAAGTCTTGTCGTCTTTGATACTCGAGCAAGTACGCCCTAGGGGATTGTCTCTACACCCAGCGCCCTAAGGCCTTTATGGTTTGGGAGTCGTTGGTCGAAAGCTCGTTAAATAGGTATCTTTGAAAAGCCTAAGAAGGCCTAGCATTGCACAGTCGGGTGTAACCGCGGAAAAAGTGCGAATATCGACCCCGTGTGTGAATAAAAGCATAATAAGCCCTTGTTGCACTTCATCTTGTATCTATGTGTTGGTTTGGTCATTGGTTTGTATAAATGAAAATTTCTTGATTTAAAACCTCAATTTTCCTTCCTTAGAAGTGTAGAATGTAGAATCTTTACCTATGTCAAGCTTGTTTATGACATTGCACACACGCACCACATCATAGTAACAGGTTGTGATTTACAGATTGTCTGTCTTTATAACTATAGCTTGAGCCGATACATTGTTCATTGCTCTTGTTATCTCTCTGAGACACTTCTTATTGGAGTTCGCATCATGGCTGATATATTGGGGATTCATGTTCATATAGTTTAGTTGCATATCATGTAGTTTGCATTTGTGTTTTTGCTTGAGGGCAAGCAATATATCAAGTTTGGGGGTATTTGATAAGTAGGTTTTATACCTACTTATTGGTTACCAGCTTGCTATGATTATGGCTTAAACTCAAGCACTTTAGTGTCTTTTAATGCATTTTATCTTTGTTTTGCGTATTATAGTCAGGAAACTCATTTGGCGAGGAATTACATTGAAAGCGGTATAAAGCAGCATGGTATTGGCAAAAGCAAGGTGGAGAGCTTATGTGGAACAAATGTGAACTTGGCATACGGTCTAGCAAGAGGGCATGTGAAAAAGGGACCAAAGCAACAAAGAGGAAAGAAAAAGAAGCAATGAAGAAAGAAGAACAGAAGCAGCAAGGAAGCAACACAACACAAACTGCATCAGCAGTAGAAAATGGCACGCGCGGCCACGTCAGGAAAACAAAGGGTCGCCGCGCCCTAGCGCCGAGTTCTAGAGCAGAAGGACATTTCTGAGGATGTGCGCGCCTGTGCCGGGAATGCCAAGCAAGGTCGCGCGGCTGCGCCAATTAAAAACTCTGACTTTACACTTTTTTCGGCTGAATGTAATTTATATAAGGCTTTATGTTGCAAGAGACGGGAACTTATCAATCATCAAACTTAACATTTTATTACTAAGTTCCTATTTTCTAGGGTTTAGAGGGCTTGAGGGTTTTGGAAGCTTCACTTCTTCTTCCGTCTTGCTCTAGTAGCATTTACATTTCTAGGGTTCTCTTTGGTTGGGTTTGTGGTCTGAACTTGAGCATTGAAGGCTCCTATTGGAAAGAGAACCACCAAGATTTGCATCTCCATTCTCTCTACTCTTTTTCTTTCATAGTTGTTTAAATTATTGGTTTAAATCCCATAATGGTTTGTGGTTTAGAGATGAAATAACTACCATTATGGGATTCTAATGGATTTTATTACTTAGTCTAGGGTTTTATGCCTTTTTGAAATGTATGGATGAAAATGTATGGTTTGCCTAGCAAGGTTGCTTTATATGTTTAGATTCCTGATCAACATCTACTGTAATAGTTTATATGGACTTGAAAAATGAAGTGTAAACTTAGATTTTTCCATGCTAGCATATGATCGTGAAACTTGCACTCGATGAGTTTTGCGATTCGTAATCCGGATAGAAATATACCATATTGCCATATGTAGTATATTGGGGGGCTTGCACTTAAACTAGTATAGCTTGTAAATCACATAGACATATAGTGGTTTAGGTTTTATTGGTGTTCATGTGATTTCTATCTCTTTTGTGGATATTATATGATATGGACTTGGTTTATTGACAAATAGCCTTGTCTCACATTCGTGCTCCCGGCTAGCTTTTCTATTTGATTATTTATATATGACATGAGGTGTTGATAACCTGGATGATGCAATAGATGAAGTTAGGATTCCATATTTCTCTAATTTGAACCCCTCGTCTGTTAATTAATTAAGTTTATGTTAAAATCAGTCTTGTTATTTAAAGAGCACTTTGATACACGTTTGAGCAGACAAAAATAACCATAGGACTGTTGCATGATAGTTTAAGCCTGACTCCTTTCTCCGTGGGAACGATCTCGACTTATCGAATTTATTACTTGTCGACCGTGTATACTTACAAGTGTTTTGTGCCCGTTTTTGTGAACACCAAAATGGTGCAACACATACACATAACATAATACATACATGATGACATTATTATAAACATGATGCAAAAGATAAGATAAAGTAGGAATATCTACAACAAGCTATCTACTGCATACAACATCCCTGTATCCTGATCCAAAGTGAAAGAAAAAATACAGGGAAAATGGGACACCACCACCCAATTACTACATTGGTCTATCAAAATGATAGCATAAACACCAAATAGCCAAAATAGTGGCTGACCATAAAGTATAGCTCCAATAGCTATCAGATGAAGTCGTAGACATCTGTGTCAAATCGATCAACCTACTCCATCTCCTCTATCGACACAAAGCTGCTAGGATCAGGCATATCTGAGCGATATAAGGGAGGATCTACTCCGGTATAGCTGCTACTAAATGGACCTGAAGAGGGACCTGCTCCTGAGATAAATGGGTCAAAAGAAGATGCCTCTGATGGATCTCGGCCAACGTGCTTGATAAAGAAACGATCCTGCTCCAACTCCCTGGTCAGATCTGCTACCTGGTCTGCATGAGTCAGCTCCCTGAGGCAAGCTATCCAATCCGTCATCATCACAGATCCTGGCACCATGTCTGCCATAAACTGGGTAGCTTGAGCCTGAGCTCCAATAGTACGAGAGCTCCACCATCTGCCAAATGCCTCCTGGCTATACGGACCCTCTAATAAGGTGAAGCCATCAATACCCTCCAAAGGGATGTCTGTCAAAGGCACAGTCAATAGCCAATGATGCCAAGCTGGAGGAATAATGGGAATGCAGATCTCCCCGTGATGCTCCTAATAGCACGCTATACAAGATAGAGCTCCAGCCTCCCTCCGTCAACAATGGTACCCTTCGGGTCGATAAGTCAAACTCCCGGCCTGTAGGGATCCTCCCTTGAATCCGACGATCAAGTGCTCGGATGTTAACGGCGTCCAGGTGATCAAATCCGCAGTCAAAAGCTCCAACTATAGACGGGCATGAGTGAATCCCTTAGCAACAGGAACCTCTGTCAAACTGGAGTGATGCCATCTCTGTCCTCGAGGATAGGTCTCCAAACCTAAAGTAGTAGTGGGTCGTAAGCAAGGAAGCCTCTTAAATGCCCAAAGCTGACCATACAAATACCAAAAGTCCTCAGTAATCAAGACTGAAAAAAATACTGAAATCAAAAAAGGTACAGAAATATGTACTCACCAGCAGGAATGGGTAAAATCCCAATCAAGCCTCCATCGTACCCTCCGAAAGCATGCGTATTCCCTGGAGAAAATAGGCAAAGGTATAGGAGCCCCAATCATAGTCACTGAGGCGCTCTACCTGTCGAGTGGCACTGATTAAAGCGAAGGACACAGTAGACGAGTTGTCCGCCACGAAATAACCCCTGATGATCATCAAAAACAATCGCCTCAGAATGCGATCTCTAGCCCTCTGGTCATCAGGCGGAGGCAACTGTAAAGTCCCATCCTGGGCATCTATACTCAAGGGACCAGTTTGGACTGCTCGACCCTTGAATGCCATCGTCGGGACTCCCAGCAGGGACAGAATGATAGCGGGCGAACTGTCTGTCATGATAGGCACTGACTCGCCCTAAAACTCAATGCCGGTGATAAATCTCCAGTCCATAGGAGTTATCATCACCTCGCAATCCAGCAAATGAAGGGACTGAGTCTGGTGGAACCAGCGCTCAGACAAAGCCCTCATATACCCCTAGGGGCAACGGCAGGAAAGGATCGAGAAAATGGCTTGAAATCCCCAGCCATCTACAATCTCCCTATAATCCTCATGCAAAGTGTGGTACAGGGAGTGAACGCTAAACCAGTTCCCTCGAGGATGCGTAAAGCCGGGAACCTACATAAAAAATCAACCCATGTCAAAAACCTGAGCCCCGAAAATGGCAAGAAGAAAAAAAGAATCCAGAAAGAAGAAAGACTTCAAGTCACCTCGTTGGCGTGAAGATATCTCGAAGGATGGCCACTCAAGTCACCTAGTTGCTCCTAAGTAGGCATAGTAATGCCTGGGACCTCCGCACGTGGAGCCTGAATGGGAGCAGGAACGGCAAACGGAGCCTCCTCATCATCAATATCCAACGGCTGCTCGTCCTGTGCGGGACGAATCTTGCCCTATACCAGTCTACGAGGCGTCCTAGCCGAACGTAGCTATGGCACATCAGAAGCCCTCCTACGTCTACTGGAACTGTCGGGTCTATCACGATCCATCTACCACAACAAGTCTCCAAATCACCTCAGAAAGGGTGCGGTAAGCCTAAAACCTGTGGCTTATCATTTTCAATCAGTCTAACATATATCTCTAGGTCCTAATACATGCATGGGTCAGTAAAAAAATACCCAATAAAGTCAAAAATGCATGTTTTCAAAACCTAGAAACTCAAAACCTGCATGGGTTAGTATAAAAATTCCCCACAGAGTCAAAAATGCATGTTTTTCAAAGCCTAAGATTTTGGAAAAAAATTGCCAGCCTTCTTTGTAAAATAGACTGTCCACATGCACACAGGCATGTCTAGGTGGCCATTCAGTAGCACACCTACCCAAAAATAGAAATAGTTCATATTTACTGAAAAAAAAATTAGAAATCAACCTCGTATGGTAGCCAAATTACTATGGACATTTTTAGTTGAAAATCCAGGCTCACTAGGCCTCAAAAAGGATGACTAAACTGATCAAAAAGTACAAAAATTAACTGTCTCAGAACATGAATTTTTTTACATCCAAACGTCCATTACAGTAAGATATGCATACATATGTAGTAAGAAATTTTTTTACAGGTCATATAGGCATACATTTTTCATACATTGCGTCTAAAAGCACCCTAGGTGGTTCACATGCTTTTAACGGTAAAAAACTATGAAAAAAGCATGTAAAATGTTACCTGCGCTGCGATGAATGCGTAGGAACTGACGGATTCAAAAAATAGTTGTCCAAGCTCCGTAGATCTGAAAAAGAAGATCAGAATCCTTTCGAAACTCAAAACGGGAAACTTGCAAAATGAAAATCCCACAGCATATTAAATAGGCTAGGTAGCGGCACCTCCACCTGCGGCAGCCCAGGTGGGACCCACTTCCCCCTGGCTCGGTTCGGTTCGAATCGAAAAGGAGTTTAAACGGGTTTCCAAGTCAAAATTAAAGAGAAATCGCTAAGCGATTGAGCGATTTGGCCAGATATCCTGCGTTTAAGCAGCGTAATCCTGACGGAAAGGGAAATTTCACGAAGACCCTTGTTATTCATCCTGGAGCCTTGTCCGGGGATCAACAAATCAAACTGCGAAAAAACTGCGCAAGAATTGCGTAAAACTGCCAAAAACTATCATTTTTTGAAGTTCGGGTACTGACCGAAGCAGTTTCAGCCGTTGGCTCAGCCCCAGCGAAGTTCAAGTACTGACCGAAGTAGTTTCAGTCGTTGGCTTAACCCCAACGAAGTTCAGGTACTGACCGAAGCAATTTCATCCGTTGGCTCAGCCCCAGCGAACTTCGGGTATTGACCGAAGCATTTTCAGCCGTTGGCTTAGCTCCAGCAAAGTTCGGGTACTGATCGAAGCAGTTTTAGCTGTTGGCTGAGCCACAGCGAAGTTTGGGTACTGACCAAAGCAGTTCCAGCCGTTGGCTCAGCCCCAGCGAAGTTCGGGTACTGACCAAAGCAGTTTTAGCCGTTGGCTCAGTCCCAGCAAAGTTCGGGTACTGACCAAAGCAGTTTCAGCCGTTGGCTCAGCCCCAGCGAAGTTCGGGTACTGACCGAAGAAGTTTTAGCTGTTGGCTCAGCCCCAGCAAAAATTGGGTACTGACCGAAGCAGTTTCAGCCGTTGGCTCAGCCCTAGCGAGGTTCAGGTACTGACCAAAGCAGTTTCATCCGTTGGCTCAGCCCCAGCGAAGTTCAGGTACTGACCGAAGCAGTTCCAGCCGTTGGCTCAGCCCCAGCGAAGTTCGGGCACTGACCAAAGCAGTTTTAGCCGTTGGCTCTGCCCCAGCAAAGTTCAGGTACTGACCGAAGCAATTTCAGCCGTTGGCTCAGCCCTAGCGAAGTTCGGGTACTGACCAAAGAAATTTCAGTCGTTGGCTCAGCCCCCAGCAAAATTTGGGTACAGATCAAAATACAATCCAACTATTGGCTTAACCCCAATGATGTTTCAACTGACGGCTCAACCCCAGCCAAGCAACAGAAGGGATCTAGTGATGGAAGCAATTATAATATTCCATCACAAAGGATGGAATCTGTTATACACATCCTCAAAGGGATCATTGAGGTAGTATCAATCAGATCAACCTCAATCAGAATCTACAAAGCTATCGCGGAGAACGTCATCCCCAGCAGATCCAGACGTGGACATTCAGTGATATCTCATCTTCGACAATCTCATCCCCATCAGAATCAAATAAGTTATCGTGAATGATGTCATCCCCAGCAGGAAGTGACAAAATTATTTTGCGGTGACTTCCCAACAACGTTAATAACTACACATGACAACATTATCCCAAGCAGAGTGATAACGTAGGCATCTAACAGAAGCCCCATTCCACTCAAAGACGCCTAGCCTTCGAAGCAACTCTGGCACTTTTTAATTCTAGTGTCTACTAATCTTTATCCTATCCATTCCATTACATTACATGGGCATGATATAGAGGGGCATCTGTAGACACTCAAAATTTTCCTTGCCCCAATACTAACACTGTAGGAGGGCAAAACCGTCAATCAATTCAAATTCGGCAACCAATACTGGTCCTTTAACTCAAATCCGGTAACCAATGCCGGTCTTTCAATTCAAAATCGACCGTCAATGCCGGTCCTTAAACCTAAATTCGATCCTTAATATTGGTAATCTAAATCCTATCCCTAATATCGGTACTCCAGCCAAATCCGATCTCCAATTAGATCGTCTATCCAGCTCCGATCACCAATTAGACCGTCAATCCATCTTCGATCACCAATCGGACCTTCAATCCATCTCCGATCTCCAATCAGACCATCTATCCAGCTCCGATAGTCAATCGGACAGTCAATCCAGCTCCGATCTCTAATCGGACCGTCTATCCAGCTCCGATCTCCAATCAAACCTTCAATCCATCTTTGATCTCCAATCGGAACATCAATCCATCTCCGATCTCCAATCGAACAATCTATCCAGCTCCGATAGTCAATCAGACCATCTATCCAGCTCCGATCTCCAATGGAACGGTCATTACAGCTCTGATCTCCAATCGAACTGTTAATCCAGCTCTGATCTCTAATCGGACAGTCAATCCAGCTCCGATCTCCAATTGGACCGTCAATCCAGCTCCGATCTCCAATCGGACCTTCAATCCAGCTCCAATCTCCAATCGGACAATCAATCCAACTCCGATCTCTAATCGAACCGTCAATCCAGCTCCGATAGTCAATCGGATCATCTATCCAGCTCTGATAGTCAATCAGACCGTCTATCCAGCTTCGATCTCCAATCGGACCGTCAATCCAGCTCCGATCTCCAATCGAACAGTCTATCTAGCTCCGATCTCCAATCGGACCATCAATCCAGCTCCGATCTCCAATTAGATCGTCAATCCAGCTCTGATAGTCAATCGGATCATCTATCCAGCTCTGATAGTCAATCGTACAGTCTATCCAGCTCCGATCTCCAATCAGACTGTCAGTCCTACTCTGATCTCTAATCGGACCGTCTATCCATCTCTGATCTCCAATTAGACCGTCAATCCAGCTCTGATCTCTAATCGAACCGTCAATCTGGCTTCGATCTCCAATCGAATCGTCTATCCAACTCCGATCTCCAATCAGACAGTTAATCCATCTCCAATCTCCAATCAGACCCTCTATCAAGCTCCGATAGTCAATCGGACAGTCAATCCAGCTCTGATCTCCAATCGGACAGTCAATACAGCTTTGATCTCCAATCAAATAGTCAATCCAGCTCCGATTTCCAATCGGACCGTCAATCCAGCTCCGATCTCCAATCTGACCTTTAATCCAACTCTGATCTTAATTTGGACCGTCAATCCAGCTCCGATCTCCAATCGGACCGTCAATCCAGCTCTGATCTCAAATAGGACAGTCAATCTAGCTCTGATCTCCAATCGGACCATCAATCCAGCTCTGATAGTCAATCGGATCATCTATCCAGCTCTGATAGTCAATCGGACCGTCTATCCAGCTCCGATCTTCAATCGGACCATCAATCCAGTACCGATCTCTAATCGGACCGTCAATCCAACTCCGATAGTCAATCGAACAGTCTATTCAGCTTTGATCTCCAATCGAACCGTCAATCTAGCTCCAATCTCCAATCGGACCGTATATCCATCTCCAATCTCCAATCGGACCATCAATCCAGCTCCGATCTCTAATCGGGCCGTATATCCAGCTCAAATCTCTGATCGGACCGTCAGTTAAACCCTGATCTCAATATTGAGCCTTCAAGTCAGCCCCGATATCAACCCGGGAGGTATAGTCTAACCTTGATATCAACCTAGGACATGTCAAGTCAACCTTGGTCTTAGCCCGGGAGTACAAGTCAGCCCTGACGTCAATCCGGGAAGTGCAATTCAGCCCCAGAGATAACCCTGGGAAGCCAGATCCACCAAGGACCACCCCAGGAGGGGTAAAACTATCATTTTATCTAACTCTCAACAGATTCGATCAAACTCAAGCCGAATTAATGTCATCAAAGTCAGAACGAACCACAACAACGATCCCGAGTGCCAATAGCGCAAGACAGCTCAACGGATAAATTGCGGGGAATTGAAGACATGGTTATTAACCCATATTCTTGGACATGAAAAATGTTTTATCCCATGTCATTGTGACACTCTCGATGAGGGCTTTCCGAAAAGGTATCCGACGCCTTAAACAGACGCTCCGATCAAAAGTTTGAAAGTTCCGACTTCGACTACGCGTTGTCCGGAGTGCACGTACTTTGAGACGTCTAAACCCGACACCGTGAGCCCCACTTAGGGAGGCGCACCTCTACCTGTGGCAAACACAAATACAGCTAAGGCTCCCTAACCTATAAATAAGCATGCACCCCCCTTCATTAAAAAAGTTTTAAAACGCAACGATGCTCTGCTTGTCTGATTTTTTGACTTTTACACCTCTTCCAAACGCAAATATTTTCACTCCAACGCGTAGATATACCCATATACTACCATATATCAGAAAACCACCGGTAGATTTGAACGTATAGAGCCTACGATTTGGCAAAAGCTTGTATTACAGTCCATTGTAAATATTTTTACGATCAGAAAGTCAATACTACTACTTTGCACTATTTTCCACTTGCACACGAATTTTCATCTTCTAAATATGCCCAAAACTTAGTTCTGTGGCCGTTTTTGTCAAAAGTTGTTACATTTATGTACATAAACGCAAATTTTTGCATTTTTACAACTCGGATTGACGATCCGTCAGCTTCAACAGCTTCAATGCAGTAATACACACATTTTTGGTAACTCTGCTTGACTGGGTTGCTTTCCCAGTTCGGGTTTAGCGCTTTTGTGCTTATTTAACTGTAAATGGACTAACATTTCAATTCTGTTAAGCCCAGATGTCAAATCCGTGGTAGTTTATCACTGGTACTCATATCAGTCCTGGTTGACTACAGTTCTGTCAATTTATATATATATATATATATATATATTTAGTCCGGCCTGGATTACTTCGTGGCCATTTTACTGCTTTTGCACACTTCGCCATACTGGGTGCTCTCCCTAGTCACTGGTTGGCTACTTTTTTGTTAATTTCAATTCCAGTACGGGCACCGGCGTAAAAACCCATCGCCCTTATTACTATTTTTGTATATATATATATATATATTTCATTACTGTCACAGCCTAGATTATTTCGTGGCTATTTACAGTTTTTTATAAATATATATATTTCAATTCCAGTCCGGGCTTGCGAGTGAAAACGCATCGCCCTTTTTACAGTTTTGTATATATATCACTATATATATATATATTGATTTACTCCATCTATTCAACTGCGGCCTGCAATATTCATTTTTATGAATCTGCACTAACATATCTGCAGGCGGACTAGATTTATCCAAATCTCGCAAATTCTAGCTTTCAACTGTCCAAACAGGTCCCGATAGAACTTGGAAGCTATAATGGCTGAGATTTCTTTAAATCTTGTTATTTTTATATAATTTAAGCTTTAAAAGCAAACTCGTGTCCCTTAGATCGCTATCTAGTGGGAACGAGATGCTTTATCCACTCACAGCCAAGATTTATTGATGAATCTTTGGTTCCATTGCGACGTGAGGATGTATATATCCATTTCTGTGCAAATTTAAACTGTGCAAGTTTATGGGCTACTCATATGTGAGCCTAGGAATCATGGAATTCACGATCAAATCGATCGGGATATGATTCCCATGATGGACAAACTCTAGTTTACAGATTTACCCTGCCAATTTTTTTCTGTAATACACAAACCTTAAAACGGTTTTTTCGGATTTAAGGTCTCATCATAATGAAATGTCAATTATCGTGTCAGTGTCCCTCCGATGGTTTTCATACCCATGAGGAAACTGACACTTGCCTATTTCTATGGTCGAGGATGCTTCGCAGCCCGGCAAATCACCATTCACATGCTGCCTTAAGGCTATAAAGATAAAAAAAATGAAAGTAGCGATACGCTTCAATTTCTATAGCAGCGTAAGGGTTTGATAAACCAGCTTTCAAAACATCATTTTCAATCAAAAGAAAAGCTTTTTTTAAATCAAATTAAATACTTTTGCAAATCAAATCAAAGACTGATTTTCAAATCAAATCAAACCCTTCGTATATAGTCTCAACGATGTCTGTCAAAGCTTTCAATTAATCAAATCAATAGGCCCAATTTTCAAACAGCATTCACTCACACATTCATAATTTAAAGGAAAATATTAAAAAGATGTGGTACCGTGTTTACACGGGAGTCGTGGGATGCCTAACACCTTTCCCACACTTAACCAAGCCCCCGAACTCAACACTCCGATTTCAAAGATCAAGTTTCGACAGTGTCCAGCAATCGAGTCACTTTACAAATCAAACTCGGTTGAGTTGGTACAACTATTTTCCAATCTACCAACTGGCGACTCTAAACGTTCAAATCGTTGACATAAAAATATGTTGGCATCTTTCCTAAAAAACCCTTCAAAACTTTTTTTCTAAATAAAAAGAGTGGGGGTAGAGAGAACTTAGAAACATCGATTTGAGAAAACTCGGGTTACGAATTGACCCGCGGGGTTCTTAATTTTTCCAACGTCGACAATAATGATTTAAGTGATTTAATCCATGAAAACATGATGAACATGAAGAAATCATGTTCATCAAAAGTTACAGTAAATTGGTTTTGATAAATAGCTCTTTTAAAATCTAAATTCGTGTTGGATTGTGATATATTATATAAATTGATTATAGATTATGATAATATATCAAGAAACAAAATTAACATGCTTTGAATTGTTTGTCTTGGTTTAAAAACAAACTCATAGTGTTAATTTTTTTCAAGAAAACTTAACAATGGTGTTTTCTTCAAAATCGTGAAATTAAGTGTTTTGATTATGTGTTGTAGTGTTATAGTATGTTAAAAACATGTTAGAAGTTTAAGATTTTATTTTTATAATGTTTCATGTGCATATTGTTTTAGTTAAAATCGGACTTTGGTGCGAAGAAAGAAGCCAAATTGGCTTTTACTCAGCAAAGTTCGCGAACCGGGGAACCCACTGACTGGGGGACTCGCCCCAGCGAGGCTTTTGGCCTAGAAACCCCCTCCCCAGTGGGGGTACATACTGTCCGTAATAGTTTAAGTAGTGTAATGCAAAACTGTTTTGACCTCCTGTAATAAAACAAGCATAACTTCTTCATACGAACTACGATTAAGGAGATTCAGGATGATTCAGAAAGATAACGAGTAGACATACAACTTTTGTTCTTTAAGTTTTTTGATTTGAAATCGTTAGAAGGGATCAAAATGGCCATCTTTGTGACTGATGCGTATTCAGATGCAATCGGAGGACGTCGGACATGCACATACGCAAGTATAGTGCTGTCGACGATAAAAGATGTTGTTCTAAGTTATAAAACATGAATATTATAAAATATAACGATGTTTAACATTAATCAATGATGTAATGACAACTACATCGACTTAACTAAAAGTTAAGTGTCGATTAAAAGAGAAGTATAAAGAAATTTGAAACGAAGGTTAACTTAATTAATGTTAACAAACATTATACATTTAATGTGATGTAAAGGCGAGGTTTAAGACTTAAATAAATGTAAAGTGTATTAGAATGGAACGTGATGAGAAGTAAAATAAAGTTTAATGTGAATAAATCGAATGGACAATGAGGAGCCCTAACAGAACTTAACCACATAAATTGAACATTTTGTGTGTCAAACCTAAAGAAGATGATAGTAGATCGTAAAGTAGAGTTACTTAAACATTACTAAGCATTGATATGTGACTAATAAATGATGTGCGTGATTATATAATTGTGTAGGATTCATGAAGTGCAGATAACTGTAAGCTATTTTATGTAATTGGTAATCTACAAACCAGACAAGTCTTCTAGTTCCTATTTGGTTTATGAATTTGGTAACTGATTGTTGTAATTTAGACTGTTGAAGGTCTGTGCAATTATATATGATGTTTTACCCTATGAAAGTTAATTTATGACTAAACTGATTGGGTTATGGAACTCAATCTTTAATTGAGATGTGAAATACAGCATGTATGATATGTTTAGTTAAACGATTATTATGTATGAACTGAGAATGATATTGTGTGCTATGTGATGCATGAAAACTGTTGGATTTGCTGAGCTGTCGAGCTCATTCTTGCAAAAATAACCATTTTGCAGGTCAAGAATTCACGGTAATGATACGTGCTAACTGAATGCTAAAGATCAATATCAATCCAAGAAGATTATTTTCGTTTAGCTGAGAAATATATTTGATGGTTTAAATGTAGTATAATTGTTGAGTTGTAAGTTAAGTTGTCTGATGTATAATAGATATTGATTTGTAATGTAAGATTTTGTTTATACCTTTGATGAAGCAATTCATGAAATAAATTTGAATCAAAGATATGTAATGATAAAGGTTGTGATTCAGGAAAATATAGAAAAAAAATATAAAAGTTTTAATTATTCCGCATTTTATTAAGTTTAATACCGATTAATGATGTGAAGTTAGAAGTTCGATGTGTTGTTAACGACCGATGTCGAGAGTTGTATGGTATGAATTTTGGGGTCATTACACTTATCCCTATTGTAGAATAAATATTAATTATTTAAATAGATTATTAGATTAATTTATTTATTTAAATAAGATTAGAATTTTTATAATTGATTTATTCACAACCGGTTTATGATGGAGAACCTAAAGGGTCACACCATAAAAGAAAGAATAATTATTTAAGAAGGTAATGGCATAATCATAATAATGCATTAAGTGTAATTAATTTAATCTATGGTTATAGAATAAATTAAATAGCTTAATATTTATTATTTAATATTTTGAAAATATTAAATATTAATTAATAAGAGGAGTCTTATTAATATTATTACAATTATTATTATTTTAATTTTTAAAGAGTTTAAGAATTAATTTAATATTAGTACTCTCATTTATTCCTAATAAGATTAGGAGATAAATTAATTAAAGGAGTTTAATTAATTAATCCCAATATATTGGGAATCCTAATTAATTAAAAGAGTTTAATTAATTAAATGAAACCCTATGTCTAATAGGATTAGAAGGGTTGACCAATATATCTTATGTTAGATATCAGTTGGTGCAATTTCAATTATTAGAGAGTATTCTTTTTTTATAGAGGATAGAAAACTAGGGTTTAGCCAGCCATCTTTCTTCTTGATAATTCCTCTTCCGTAGTGGATCATCTCTAGAGGCCAAACAGTTGGGTGACTAACGTTATTCAAAGGAAGGAATCTAACCCAAAAATTCAAGAAGATCACGAAGAACAAAGAGTTGAACTCGTACCTGTGAAAGCTTCGTTCTACAAGGGTATGATTCCATAACTTCTTATTTATCGTTTTAAATTAATAATTTGCATAAAGGATGATCCGGATAATGGTTTTGTAAAAATTTTTTAAACTCTAGTATACCATGTTTTTGCTAATTTTTACAATTTGATTGCGCCATGATTTCGTACAAACCCAACAAACACAACATGTATAACATAACTCTAACAACAAAAATAACTCTAACAAGCAATTTAGAGACCCAAAAATCAAAGTTCATGCTAATTTTACATATTTTGACGTATTTAGTGAAATCAAACACCACGAATTCGTTAATCAACCAATCAAATCCATTTAACTTGCATTGTTTTTGTTTCTCAACGTATTAACAACATCCATTAACAATTTACAGATTACAACCCAAATTCCTAACCAATTTAAGCCTCAAAATAGACCAAAACATACATATTAAGCCAAAAACTCCTATTCTTAATCTTTAACATGTTTACATGAACTTGATTACTGAAAAACCAATTATAAACAACATAAAACGCATTATACATACTCATAAACATATATATTCCAATTCCTTAACAAATTAAACCCAAAAATCCAATTACAGAGAACCTAGAAAACAAAACTAAAAACTAGAAACTTAAGAATTTACCTTTGATTCTTAAAATGGATGATTAGCAAGCATTAATTATCCTTCTTCTTCCTTCCTTGAATCTCAAACCCCTCTGAATTTACAGAGAACTTCCCTTTCTCTCTCAATTTCTCTCTTCCTCTCTTCTTCTCTGTTTTCTTAGACTTAGGAAAATAGACGTAAGAACAAAAACTAATAAAAGGGGTTTACGCAGAATCAAGCCTTCAGTTAAAAAAATCAAAGAGCCTCATCACTTCAAAAAATGAAGGATCAGTAAGCCATATTTGGATAGCACCCAAAAACTATTGGGATTGTAAGAAATCATGTGCGCAATCAAATTGCAAAAATTAGCGGAAGCATGGTATATCAGAGTTTAAAATTTTCTACAAACCAATTACCCGGATCATCCTTTATGCGAATTATTAATTTAAAACAATAAATAAGAAGTTATGGAATCATACCATTGTAGAACTAAGCTTCCACAAGTACGAGTTCAACTCCTTGATCTTGGCAATCTCCTTGAATCTCTGGGATTGATTCCTTCCTTTGATCAACGTTAACCACCAAAGTGTTTGGCCTGTAGAGGTGATCCACAAATGAAGAGGAATTGTTCAAGAAGAAAGGTGGTTGACCAAACCCTAGTTTTTTTATTCTCTATAGAAAAGAAATACTCACCAACAATTGAAATTGCATCAACTGATATCTAACATAAGACTCCTCTTATATAGATATTGGTTATCCCTTCTAATCCTATTAGAAATAGGGTTTCATTTAATTAATTAAACTCCTTTAATTAATTAGGCTTCCCAACATATTGGGATTAATTAATTAAACTTCTTTAATTAATTTGCCTCCTAATCTTATTAGGAATGAATGAGAGTATTAATATTAAATTAATTCCTAAACTCCTTTAGAAATTAAAATAATAATAATTGTAATAATATTAATAAGACTCCTCTTATTAATTTATATTTAATATTTTCAAAATATTAAATAATAAACATTAAGCTATTTAATTTATTCTATCACCATAGATTAAATTAATTACACTTAAATGTATTATTATGATTATGCCATTACATTCTTAAATAATTATTCTTCTTTTTATGGTGTGATCCTTTAGGTTCTCCATATTAAATCGGTTGTGAATAAATCAATTAGAACAATTCTAATCTTATTTAAATAAATAAATAAAACTAATAATCTATTTAAATAATTAATATTTATTCTTCAATAGGGATAAGCCTCCCTAGCGATCAACGACTTTCCAGATAATATAGATTTCAACATTAATCATAAAAAAACCTGTGAGTAAATAGTTACCGTACAATTCAATCCTTCCATCATACAATGGCCCTATTAAATATAAGACATGGAATTACTGTTAATACTTATTTTATTTAATTATATATATTTCGATTAGAAAATACATAACTCCAAATAATGCAAATTAGAAACTCCTTTCTAATTTCATTCTGTCTTGGCCAAAGACTACTGGGTTGTCATTTAACGAATCGCATATGACATATCTCTTCTTTTACTAGAAGCGGTAGATTCTTTATTAATCATTCATTATCTCCATATGTAATTTATTACACCCATGCATACACTTTGATATACCCAAAGGGTCTTAAGGAATAAGTCAAAGTATAATTCATTACATACAAGATACTATGATGATCTCAAGTCCGAGGATCACTTGTACTACTATCACATTAGGAATTCCTATTGACAGGCAAGTAAAACTCCATTAGGTATTCCTTAGCGAGTCACGTTCAGTGTACTTATTCTCCAATAAGCACCTACATAATTGCTTTAGTGTCTCCACACAAGTGATCATGAGATCAATCATCCTCATCCAATGAGCAAGCAACATATGTACCAATCTATCCGGATTTACTAATACCCTCTTTAGTAATCCAACGATTGGAAACTATTTTAGTTTTAAGCTTTCTAAAAATTTAGATCTCATTAGCATGATCAACATCATGATTCTAAAAGTATTGCTTAAAACTATGGGTTATTTACATATTATAAAAACAGCATCATGTAGATAATTAAATGCTTTTAATAAACAAATACTTTTATTAATAAATAAATAAGATCGTTTACAAAGTATATGCTTTATCATCATACATGATTGACTTGTATGCATACTACTTTCAATCTTCCACTTGCACTAAAGTCAATCGCCATGGTATCTCATACCCATCTTCTCTAAGTGACAATCAAACTGTTGTTGTGTTAAAGCTTTAGTAAATGGATCTGCAATGTTGTCTTGAGAGTCTACACGCTCCAAGGTGACATCTCCTCTTTCAATGATCTCCCTGATCAAGTAAAATCATCGCAACACGTGTTTGGATTTTTGATGAAACCTGAACCTAAACATGGTTCAAGCAATAATCTAAATAGTACTCTTCGTTGCGATACTATTTAACTTTATCAATCAAGAAGCACGTAATCTTTACCGTGAGTCCTTAACTTACAAAAGTGGTTATTTGCAAGAGTGACCTCGACAGCTCAGCAATTCTAACAGTTTTCATGCATCACATAGCATACAACATCATATTCAGTTCATTCATTTATAAATAATTTATATTTACTACGCATGTTACTTTCACATAACAAGTATATCATCAAAGATCAACTTTCAATCTCATTTATATCTCATATATAGTTCATATATAAATTCACATTATCACAGCATAATATAATTCAACTAACAGTTATTGAATTCATATATCAAATAGAAACTGAAAGACTTGCCTGATTCGTAGTTTAACAACTACGACTTAACTGCTTAAGAATCTCTGCACTTTGTGTAATCCTACACAGTTATATTAATCATAGAGATCACACCCATCAGTTATACACTTCCATACATTCTCAATATAATAATAAGTATTACATTGTTGTCTAGCTTGGTTCTTAGAACCTTCGTCTCACATTCTTATCGTATTCCTAGAATAATTATGTAAGTATACGTATACTTTAACTATACGTACTTACTAACATTCTTCATATACAAATGCCTGTCTACCACTAATCTATTAACATATAGCTAGTGTAGTCCATCTTTTGAGTTAATCATTCTCATTTATCATTACTAACACATAAGACCATAACAAAGCAAATATACTCTATTAACCATCGAAGTCGAATTCAAGTATAAACATATGGTTCTATATAGCATGTATACACATTAAAGGATACTTTCATGCTCGTTTAACCTTTCCACGTGCAATCTACATGATATAGGTCCTAAGTCAATATTTCAACAATTTAAGGCCACTCGAGGTCATGAACATCTCAAAGTTCATCATGCTAGCTCTTTAAAAACATAAAGTATTCATGTAACTCATCTTGGGCATGTTCATGAATATTCATATTTCATACATGTAACTATTATAGTTATTAGTTTGAAAACATACTTCGTTTATGCTAAATTTCGTTTCACGACACGTAGTCATGGTGTATATACATGCATGTTACATGAGAGAGTCCAAGAGTGCTATTACATATGTTTATAAACATCAAAATCCAAATCTCAAGTTAACATGTTAACGTGCACGACCACAACTTATATTTTCATTAGTAAGCTCACTAATAAGGCTCGTATGTTCACATTACATTGTGGAACATATGTATGTAAGTTAACATGCTCTTTATGCATTCTTAAACCAACCAATATGTTTGCAAAATCAGAACGTTAGCATGGTATATACATGTCAAAAGTTCGTTTTGTAAAACTTACATTTTTGCTACTAGTGAGGTTTGCATGTTCGTATTTCATTATGAAGCTTATCTACACAAGTGAACATACGAATCATGTATTTCTAAGTCATACTCATATGCTTGAAGGGTCAAAATGTTAAAATAGATATAACATGTCAAAGTCCCTTTTTGAAACTCTAAGTTCATTTTGAAAACCACAAGTTATTTCATCACTCGTGTATGTAAACATAGCAACACATGTGCATATTAATAAACTTATATAGGCATGTTAAATCCATTAGTATGCTTGCTTAAGCTATCTTGGCCACTATCTCTTAACAAAATCTGCAGCAGACTGCAGAAAAAAATTTCAAGCTTCAGGGCCCGGCGCAGCTGCGCCGCTGGCCGGCCAGAGATAGAGATGTCTTCTGCTTCGGCAGGTTACACCCATATCACCAAATTTCTTCACGAATTCGGTTCTAATAAACCACATTCTAGTTTATACATGCTTATATGCTTATATAACAACTAATTAACACTATCCAATAAAAATCATGAATTCCAACTATTATCCAGAATTTAAGAAATCTCAGAGAATAATCATGAAGGACATGAGAATGTGATTATACCTTTGTTGTGCAAATGAACTTGCTGCTACTGAAATCTCCTACTGCTAGAATGATATTACTAATGTATATATATACATGCTCTCAATCTCATACTTAAGAAATCTCAGCAATGAACAATGGAGGAGAAGAGTTCATATTTATAACCAAATCAATACCCAGACAAATGCAAAATCTCCCAAATCAAACCAATAGATTGTAGAATTATATGGAGGTTAGCAATTAGTTGGTGAGAGCTGTTGGAACTCATCATGAATTCCTCACCCTTACTCATCATTTGCTATAGAATGCTGAGTTTGAGAGCAATAGGGAGTAGACTAGCTATTGAGTTATTCACGTGAGAAGGAAATGTGCCTCTCATTATGAGACAATGCACATACTCAGCATTCTAGCAACACACAACACTTAAATTATTATACACATAACATATACTTAGGTTATAATTTGAGTCACAATGTACTTTCAATATATAACTAATATTACAATGTAGCAAGTAGGGATACATATATTCAACATATAATCCATGTACATTTTATCTTACCGATATAATTCTATCGGGTACCATCATAGTGTATTGTCTCCTCTATTATTAAATTCAATAATTGTTTACAATATATCCATGATATATTATTTTATTGTATACTCACGTATAATTTTGTCACATAACCACATGATATATTCATGTAGCTTTCACAATCTAATCAATCTTAATACATGGTTTCTATATATAGTGTAGTCACCTTGTATTATATGTATAATATATAGTTAGCTAGCATATATTAACGGTTTAATTATCGCATGCTTGTTTGAAATAATTCATCTATTAAATATAATCTTATTAGATTTATAAATCATTCGCTCATTGATTTACTATTTATTCAAAATAATAATTAATCAACATATTATCACATAATTAATTGATAATAGTATTTTGTCCATAACAATAATTAATATAATAAGACAGTATATTTCATTCCTCATCAACTTAATAATTACAAATCCGATTATACTTATAATCGATTTCCTTATTATTATACTATCACTAGCCATAATAACAAATGCACATACTATAATAACAATTAATATAGATTAATTATTTAATTAATAATTCTTCCATCCTTGAATTAATCAATTCATTACCGAATCTATTATCGTGCCACACAAGACATATCTCACAAGCTTACACTAAGCTTATTCTAATTCTCGACACTTATTTATTTCCACCACATGTTCAATTTACTTAGGACTATTAAGTCAGAAGGTTCACATAGATAAATATATCGTGAATGGAAATATTCAAATATTCTATATAACCTTTACGGTAATATAATAACTCAAACTATTAAAATGCTAAATTACTTCAATTAATTATACTTATAATAAGTATAACTTTTATGCTTATAATAATTAATATATACTCTATTAATTATTCAAATAATAATATTCATGATCAAATAATAACTTCAATTATTTAATATATTAAAAAGCTTAGTTTCCTTTCATTAATTGAACTCCCTTGAAAAATACATTAGAAATTATGTATTTTGTCATAACATAAATATTATGTTTTCTCCGAAAAAAGACATTCATTATTAAAAAAATACTTTATTTATTGACTCAAGATATTATAATATAATATAATATCGAATAGTTACATGTACATATATTATATATAGAAAATAGATAGTAAGTTTATTTTCTATTAAAATAAATTGTTTCCATCAATTTATTAACATATAGCAAATACGTTTTAATATATTTACTATATTAACCAATCACACCTCATACAAAAACATATAAGGTAATATTATTATTTAAAAATAACATTTCCTCCTTTTATTAAAATAACTCAATATTAAAAATTATTTTAATACACTTTATTAGAAATATATAATAATTAGTTCTCTTTCTTTTCTATAAATTGTTCCCAAAACAATTTCTTCAAATATTCATTTATTCATTTAAAGATATAATGATTTTCATCTCCATTTAAAAACGTATATATATATTTAACATTATTCGCACATTAGACTTTCTCACATATTACTATTCTAAGTAATATAAAAGTATCAACTATAATTACATATTCCACACACTTATTTATTTACTCATTTACTTAAGTAAATTAAACACTGTACTATATTATCACCGTTAATTAAGCTTCAATATTCACACTATACTATTGCATAATATAACTCCTAACTTAAATTAACTCATATTTGTTCTTATTAGTTAATTCCTTAACTAACTCATACTTCACTATCCAAACCTATTTACGGATAGCGTAAGTGCTATTAATAACATACTAGTTATTAATACACATACACAAGAATATGGTGATTATACATTAAGGATATTTAATGTCACCAACTTACTATAATAAAATAATTCTATAAATTATTTAATATCGATAGGAATTTATCCACTTCCTTTATCTCCACTGAATCGTCTCTACGATAATTAACGATATATTTATTAATCACAAAAATCACTTATTACATAGTTCATATAACCCTATGTAACAAAATATCACATACCTCATATCACATATATATATTTTTATTCGAACCCATCTCACGGTTTAAGAATTTTATTTATTAAATCCTTATTTAATATTATCTGAAAATTCGGGTTCTCACATCCTCTCCCCCTTATTAGGATTCCGTCCTCGGAATCACCGAAACCTCCTCTACTCGGTGCCATTCCGAATATTACATATTCTCTTGAATAATTTTATTCATTCTCTTTTTGGAAGTTTTTATTATTATAACCTTCTCAATCGCATTATAGCATTTTCTCCTTTCTAAAGATCATTCTACTTACTACATTCATCCTTTAGAAGAATAAGAATCTTCCACGATTTTTCAATAATCGGGAAGTAGTATGAATAACTCAGATTTCAGATTATGCTGAGGGGTCACACAAGACCGTGAACTCTTCCACATTTACAAATGTTTCAATATGAGTCTCCACACTGTAAACTAGAGTGTTTATCAATCACAAGGACTGAAAACGCCCTCCACACGTACACTAGGTGGCTACCCTATTGAACTACTACGTTGGGCCGCAACGTAGCGTGTTGTAATGACTATATGAGTCATGTTCGTGACCACTGTCTCCGAAAATAGGTTCCTGTTATAGGATTGTTCAACTCAGCTTCTCAACTTCTACATCCGCACCAGAGCAATCTGGTTTGGCTCAAATACACAAGAATGCTTGAATTCTATAATAACTTTTCAACAATCGCCTAGCCGAATCAATTAGCTTAGACTCTTATCAACAATTTGGACATCAATCGAAATAATTTAGTCAACTTTTCATAATTTGAAAGAAAATCAAAAATCGTTTTATGACATTAAAATGCCGCACCCACTTAATAGTACGTTGAAGATTTCGTCATTTTGTGACTTTGTCATACTACATCATACCATAATGGGCTGACGATCTTACGATCACTTCCGACACTAGGTTCAATTGCATTGATGACTCCATCGTTTACCATCATACACCATATCAAATGATGCACATGGTCAAAATACATTTTGAAAGATTCTCAAATCATTTTTGTCTTAGCTGAAACAATTAGCTTAGACATACGAATAATGGTATTATTATTAAAACTAATTGGTTCAGTCACTTGACCCAATGTTCAAGTCCATTCGGATTTTGCTTGCGATTGCAGCTTATTACGACTATGAGATCTGGCAGATAGACGTGAAAACGGCCTTCCTCAATGAGAAACATGAGGATGATGTGTATATGACACAACTAGAGGGATTTATTTCAAAGGTTGGAACAAATCAAGTCTGTAAGCTACAACGATCCATTTATGGATTGAAGCAAGCTTCTCGTAGATGGAACATCTGTTTTGATGAGACAATCAAAGAGTTTGTTTTTATTAAAAATGAGGATGAACTATGTGTGTACAAGAAGGTTAGTGGGAGCGCTGTTTCATTCCTTGTATTGTATGTTGATGATATATTACTGATAGGGAATGACATTCCTATGCTACAATCGATTAAAATCTGGTTATCTAAACACTTCTCCATAAAGGACTTGGGAGAAACATCCTATATTTTGGGGATAAATATCTATAGAGATAGATCTAAAAGGATGTTTGGCTTATCCCAAGGAACGTACATTGACTCGATGTTAAAGAGGTTTACCATGGAAGATTCCAAAAGAGATCTCATGCCGATGTGCCATGAAATACATCTCTCCAAGAAATAGGCCTCAAAGACACCTAAGGAGAGAGACCGTATGAGTAAGATTCCTTATGCTTTAGCGATAGGATCTATCATGTACGGTATGATATGTACTAGATCGGATGTCGCTCATGCACTTAGTGTAACAAGCATATATCAGTCGAATCCAGGAGAAGAGCACTAGAAGGAAGCAAAAAATATTTTAAAGTACTTACGAAGGACTAAGGATGTATTTCATGTCCATGGTGGGTCTGAATTGAAACTCAAGGGCTTCACAGACTTAAGTTTACAAAAGGACCAAGATGACAGTAAATCTGTTCCAGGGTATGTGTTTACCTTGAACGGAGGCGCAGTGAGTTGAAAGAGTTCCCAGTGACAGAGGCAGAGTACATAGATGCAAGTGAAGCTGCAAAGGAAGCTGTTTGGATGAAGAAGTTCGTAACCGAACTTAGTGTGGTTCCTAGCATTGGAGGAGCAGTCCCCTTATACTGTAACAACATCGGAACTGTTGCACAGGCTAAGGAAGTCGTATTGTAAATAAGTATTAGTTAATACATAGAGGATATCGAATTGAGATGTAAACGTTTATACAATAATTCGAATATAGTGAATCATATATATTGATTCAAGGATTTGTAATTGATTTAAGATTGTGGAATCAATAAGAAGAATTTATTCAAAGGATATTGAAAAGTTTAAAATATTTCGCATTTTAGTAACATCGAATATGATGTAAAAACGAGATCTTGGATATAAATAGAAATTATATTCTAAATTGTAATAAAGCAAGTTATATTCTTTTAGTAATAAGTAAAAGGTGTAATAGTTTGGCGATAGTAGTATCGTGACTGCACCGAATCCGAGGTTTCGAAGGAACGTGGATTTGGGGGCGTCACAGGTTGGTATCAAAGTTGTAGGTTATAAACCTTAGGTAAGTGTGCCTTAGACTATAACCTGAGAGAGTGAAAGATAAAATTAAAATATATCTAAATGAAGATTCAAAGAAGAATCTCGAAATATCTAGAGAATGAGAATCAGGAGTTTCCTAACTCCGGTAATAAAAATTTTAAGATGATGTCTATTATATGAATATGACAAAGATAATGAGAATAAACTCGAATGGAGTTTGGCTGATAATTGGGAAAGAACCCTAAGGTATAGTGATGATCACGACGTGATCAGATTAAACTATGAATTGATAGATAGTCTGTAACGACTAAGTGTGTATAGCTTGATGCTATAACTGAATGTACTATAAAAAGTACGAGATGAACTCATGAAGAGTTGTATGTGGTAAAACGTAGAAAGCTCGTAACGAGCAAGTAATAGAGTAAGATAGAGTTAAGTGTTGGACTTCCATTGAGGACTCATGTGATGGCTTAGTTATACAAGCTTTTGTATGGGCAGAGGTTTTGTGCTTGCACTAAGTGCATCACATTGATAATCGTTGGAATGTTAGTGTCGCGGTATCATTCTACATATGGTGGAAAGGTGATTCTTTTCTCATATTTATTTTGATAGATAGAGATTTCTAAGATATAATTAGATAATATTAAGATTAGGTGTGAGTTCTTAAGACTCATGCCTATGACAAGTTCGTGACTCATAATCGTATGGTGGGACCCCTCAGCGAATGGACGATTTTGGTTTGACTAGGATAAGTTCCTCAACCCATATGATTGTGGTAAGTTCCTGAGCTTCCATGGTATGGTAAGTTGGTGAACTGTACTGAGAATAGATATAGTATTAAGATTATTGATATAGTGAGCATTGATAGTGGTAAGAGATCGTAGTTGATGGAGAAATTTGGATTTTTCTAAATCTTCTAGCTATGCTAGATTTTCAAAATTTATTGACTTCGTGCTAGTGTTTGCACTTCGATTTTCTTGAGAAAAACATTGGGTCAAGTGACTGAACCAATTAGTTTTAAAAATAATACCGTTATTCGTATGTCTAAGCTAATTGTTTCAGCTAAGACAAAAATGATTTGAGAATCTTTCAAAATGTATTTTGACCATGTGCATCATTTGATATGGTGTATGATGGTAAACGATGGAGTCATCAATGCAATCGAACCTAATGTCGGAAGTGATCGTAAGATCGTCAGCCCATTATGATATGATGTAGTATGACAAAGTCACAAAATGACGAAATCTTCAACGTACTATTAAGTGGGTGCGGCATTTTAATGTCATAAAATGATTTTTGGTTTTCTTTCAAAGTATAAAAAGTTGACTAAATTATTTCGATTGATGTCCGAATTATTGATAAGAGTCTAAGCTAATTGATTCGGCTTGGCGATTGTTCAAAAGTGATTATAGAATTCAAGCATTCTTGTGTATTTGTGCCAAACCAGATTGCTCTGGTCTGAATGTAGAAGTTGAGAAGCTGAGTTGAACAATCCTATAACGGGAACCTATTTTCGGAGACACTGGTCACGAACATGACTCATATAGTCATTACAACACGCTACGTTGCGGCCCAACGTAGTAGTACAATAGGGTATCCACCTAGTGTACGTGTGGAGGGTGTTTTTAGTCCTTGTGATTGATAAACACTCTACTTTACAGTGTGGAAACTCATGTTGAAACATTTGTAAATGTGGAAGAGTTCACGGTCTTGTGTGACCTCTCAGCATAATCTGAAATCTGAGTTATTCATACTACTTCCCGATTATTGAAAAATCGTGGAAGATTCTTATTCTTCTGAAGGATGAATGTAGTAAGTAGAATGATCCTTAGAAAGGAGAAAATGGTAGAATGCGATTGAGAAGGTTATAATAATAAAAACTTCCAAAAAGAGAATGAATAAAATTATTCAAGAGAATACGTAATATTCGGAATAGCACCGAGTAGAGGAGGTTTCGGGGATTCCGAAGACGGAATCCTTATAAGGGGGAGAGGATGTGAGAACCCGAATTTTTAGATATTATTAAATAAGGATTTAATAAATAAAATTCTTAAACCGTGAGATGGGTTGGAATAAAAATATATATATATGATATGAGGTATGTGGTATGTGGTAGTTTGCTACATAGGGTTCTATGAACTATGTAATAAGTGATTTTTGTGATTAATAAATATATTATTATTATATATCGTTAATTATCGTAGAGACGATTCAATGGAGATAAAGGAAGTGGATAAATTCCTATCGATATTAAATAATTTATAGAATTATTTTATCATAGTAAGTTGGTGACATTAAATATCCTTAATGTATAACCACCATATTCTTGTGTATGTGTATTAATAACTAGTATGTTATTAATAGCACTTAAGCTATCCGTAAATAGGTTTGGATAGTGAAGCATGAGTTAGTTAAGGAATTAACTAATAAGAATAAATATGAGTTAATTTAAGTTCAGAGTTATATTATGGAATAGTATAATGTGAATATTGAACCTTAATTAACGGTGATAATATAGTACAGTGTTTAATTTACTTAAGTAAATGAGTAAATAAATAAGTGTGTGGAATATGTAATTATAGTTGATACTTTTATATTACTTAGAATAGTAATATGTGAGAAAGTCTAATGTGCGAATAATGTTATATATATATATATATACTTTATTAAAGGGAGATGAAAATCATTATATCTTTAAATGAATATTTGAAGAAATTGTTTTGGGAACAATTTATAGAAAAGAAAGAGAACTAATTATTATATATTTCTAATAAAGTGTATTAAAATAATTTTTAATATTGAGTTATTTTAATAAAAGGAGGGAATGTTATTTTTGAATAATAATATTACCTTATATATTTTTGTATGAGGTGTGATTGGTTAATATAGTAAATATATTAAAACATATTTGCTATATGTTAATAAATTGATGGAAATAATTTATTTTAATAGAAAATAAACTTACTATCTATTTTCTATATATAATATATGTACATCTAATTATTCGATATTATATTATATTATAATATCTTGAGTCAATAAATAAAGTATTTTCTAATAATGAATGTCTTTATTCGGAGAAAACATAATATTTATGTTATGACAAAATACATAATTTCTAATGTATTTTTCAAGGGAGTTCAATTAATGAAAGGAAACTAAGCTTTTTAATATATTAAATAATTTAAGTTATTATTTGATCGTGAATATTATTATTTGAATAATTAATAGAGTATATATTAATTATTATAAGCATAAAAGTTATACTTATTATAAGTATAATTAATGGAAGTAATTTAGCATTTTAATAGCTTGAGTTATTATATTACCGTAAAGGTTATATAGAATATTTGAATATTTTCATTCACGATATATTTATATATGTGAACCTTGTGACTTAATAGTCCTAAGTAAATTGAACATGTGGTGGAAATAAATAAGTGTCGAGAATGAGAATAAGCTTAGTGTAAGCTTGTGAGATATGTCTTGTGTGGCACGATAATAGATTCGGTAATGAATTGATTAATTCAAGGATGGAAGAATTATTAATTAAACAATTAATCTATATTATTTGTTATTATAGTATGTGGATTTATTATTATGGCTAGTGATAGTATAATAATAAGGAAATCGATTATAAGTATAATCGGATTTGTAATTATTAAGTTGATGAGGAATGAGATATACTGTCTTATTATATTAATTATTGTTATGGACAAAATACTATTATCAATTAATTATGTGATAATATGTTGATTAATTATTATTTTGAATAAATAGTAAATCAATGAGCGAATGATTTATAAATCTAATAAGATTATATTTAATAGATGAATTATTTCAAACAAGCATGCGATAATTAAACCGTTAATATATGCTAGCTAACTATATATTATACATATAATACAAGGTGACTACACTATATATAGAAACCATGTATTAAGATTGATTAGATTGTGAAAGCTACATAAATATATCATGTGGTTATGTGACAAAATTATACGTGAGTATACAATAAAATAATATATCATGGATATATTGTAAACAATTATTGAATTTATTAATAGAGGAGACAATACACTATGATGGTACCCGATAGAATTATATCGGTAAGATAAAATGTACATGGATTATATGTTGAATATATGTATCCCTACTTGCTACATTGTAATATTAGCTATATATTGAAAGTACATTGTGACTCAAATTATAACCTAAGTGTATGTTATGTGTATAATAATTTAAGTGTTGTGTGTTGCTAGAATGCTGAGTATGTGCATTGTCCCATAATGAGAGGCACATTTCCTTCTCACGTGAATAACTCAATTGCTAGTCTACTCCCTATTGCTCTCAAACTCAGCATTCCATAGCAAATGATGAGCAAGGGTGAGGAATTCATGATGAGTTCCAACAACTCTCACCAACTAATTGCTAACCTCCATATAATTCTACAATCTATTGGTTTGATTTGGGAGATTTTGCATTTATCTAGGTATTGATTTGGTTATAAATATGAACTCTTCTCCTCCATTGTTCATTGCTGAGATTTCTTAAGTATGAGATTGAGAGCATGTATATATATACATTAGTAATATCATTCTAGCAGTAGGAGATTTCAGTAGCAGCAAGTTCATTTGCACAACAAAGGTATAATCACATTCTCATGTCCTTCATGATTATTCTCTAAGATTTCTTAAATTCTGGATAATAGTTGGAATTCATGATTTTTATTGGATAGTGTTAATTAGTTGTTATATAAGCATATTTAAACTAGAATGTGGTTGATTATAACCGAATTCATGAAGAAATTTGGTGATATGGGTGGAACCTGCCGAAGCAGAAGACATCTCTATCTCTGGCCGGCCAGCGGCGCAGCTGCGCCAGTTTTATACTGGCCAGCGGCGCAGCTGCGCCGGGCCCTGAAGCTTGAAAATTTTTTCTGCAGTCTGCTGCAGATTTTGTTAAGAGATAGTGGCCAAGATAGCTTAAGCAAGCACACTAATGGATTTAACATGCCTATATGAGTATATTAACATGCACATGTGTTGCTATGTTTACATACACGAGTGATGAAATAACTAGTGGTTTTCAAAATGAACTTAGAGTTTCAAAAAGGGACTTTGACATGTTATATCTATTTTAACATTCTGACCCTTCAAGCATATGAGTATGACTTAGAAATACATGATTCGTATGTTCACTTGCGTAGACAAGCTTCATAATGAAATACGAACACGAAAACCTCACTAGTAGCAAAAATGTAAGTTTTACAAAACAAACTTTTGACATGTATATACCATGCTAACGTTCTGATTTTGCAAACATGTTGGTATGGTTTAAGAATGCATAAAGAGCATGTTAACTTACATACATATGTTCCACAATGTAATGTGAACATACGAGCCTTATTAGTGAGCTTACTAATGAAAATATAAGCTGTGGTCGAGCACGTTAACATGTTAACTTGAGATTTAGATTTTAATGTTTATAAACATATGTAATAGCACTCTTGGACTCTCTCATGTAACATGCATGTATATACACCATGACTACATGTCGTGAAACCAAGTTTAGCATAAACGAAGCATGTTTTCAAACTAATAACTATAATAGTTACATGTATGAAATATGAATATTCATGAACATGCCCAATATGAGTTACATGAATACTTTGTGTTTAAAGAGCTAGCATGATGAACTTTGAGATGTTCATGACCTCGAGTGGCCTTAAATTGTTGAAATATTGACTTAGGACCTATATCATGTAGATTGCACGTGAAAAGGCTAAACGAGCATGAAAGTATCCTTTATGTGTATACATGCTATGTAGAACCATATATTAATACTTGAATCCGACTTCGACGGTTAATAGAGTATATTTGCTTTGTTATGGTCTTATGTGTTAGTAATGATAAATGAGAATGATTAACTCAAAAGATGGACTACACTAGCTATATGTAAATAGATTAGTGGTAGACAGGCATGTGTATATGAAGAATGTTAGTAAGTACGTATGGTTAAAGTATACGTTTACTTACATAATTATTCTAGGAATACGATAAGAATGTGAGACGAAGGTTCTAAGAACCAAGCTAGACAACAATGTAATACTTATTATTATATTGAGAATGTATGGAAGTGTATAACTGATGGGTGTGATCTCTATGATTAATATAACTGTGTAGGATTACACAAAGTGCAGAGATTCTTAAGCAGTTATAAGTCGCAGTTGTTAAACTACAAATCAGGCAAGTCTTTCAGTTCCTATTTGATATATGAATTCAATAACTGTTAGTTGAATTATATTATGCTGTGATAATGTGAATTTATATATGAACTGTATATGAGATATAAATGAGAAAGTTGATCTTTGATGATATACTTGTTATGTGAAAAGTAACATGCGTAGTAAATATAAATTGTTTATAAATGCATGAACTGAATATGATGTTGTATGCTATGTGATGCATGAAAACTGTTAGAATTGCTGAGCTGTCGAGCTTACTCTTGCAAATAACCACTTTTGCAGGTTAAGGACTTACGGTAAAGACTACGTGCTTCATGATTGATAAAGTTAAATTGTATCGCAACGAAGAGTACTATTTAGATTATTGCTTGAACCATGTTTAGGTTCTAGGAGCTGTACTTGATAGTTGTTTACGATGTTTAGTATTTGTCGTATTGTAAAGATGTATTAGTTAATACATAGAGGATATCGAATTGATATGTAAATGTTTATACAATAATTCAGATATAGTGAATCATATATATTGATTCAAGGATTTGTAATTGATTTAAGATTGTGGAATCAATAAGAAGAATTTATTCAAAGGATATTGAAAAGTTTAAAATATTCCTCATTTTAGTAACATTGAATATGATGTAAAAACAAGATCTTGGATATAAATAGAAATTATATTCTAAATTGTAATAAAGCAAGTTATATTCTTTTAGTAATAAATAAAAGGTGTAATAGTTTGGCGATAGTAGTATCGTGACTGCACCGAATTCGAGGTTTCGAAGGAACGTGGATTTGGGGGCGTCACAGGTCTCTACCTTGCCGTCCGCTCCAGTCTTTCTTTTAAAGACCCATTTACACCCAACAGGCTTAATGCCTTCAGGTGGTGAAACCAGAGTCCATACTTGGTTCTCATCCATGGAGTCCATCTCGAATTTCATGGCTTCAAGCCATTTTCCTGTGTCTTTATTACTCATAGCCTATTCATAATTCAATGGATCATCATCATCCATGATGCGTACCTCATCGTCATATTCTATGAAAAATCCATACCTATCAGGTATCTTCGGTACTCTTCCAGATTTACGAATAGAGTGTTGTACAGAAGGTGTCTCTACTTGAACAGGTTCATCCATTTGATCTGTAGTGTTTTGTGCTTCTTGAATTTCTTCCAGATCTATTTTTCTCCCACTAGCCCCTTCAATGATAAACTCCTTTTCCAAGAAGGTAGCGTGTTTTGCAACAAACACCTTTTGCTTAGTAAGATTGTTGAAATAGTATCCCAAACTTTCTTTAGGATATCCCACAGACGTTTATCAGATCTTGTCCCAAGCTTATCATTTTGAAAATTTTTCACATAAGCTGGATATCCCCAAATCTTAACATGCTTAAGACCAGGTTTTCTCCCTGTCCACATCTCATATAGAGTTTTAGGGACAGATTTCGAGGGGACCTTATTTAGTAGATATGCAGCCGCTTCTAGGGCATAATCTCAGAATATTACTGGAAGATTGGTAAAACTCATCATAGAACGAACCATGTCCAACAATGTTCGATTTCTCCTTTCAGATACACCATTTAATTGTGGTGTTCATGGTGGACTCCATTGTGAGATTATACCATTTTCTTTGAGACAATTGAGAAACTCACCGCTTAAGTTTTCACCACCTCGATCTTATCAAAGAATCTTAATACTTTTGCCAGTTTGTTTCTCTACTTCACTTCTGAACTCTTTGAACTTTTTAAATGATTCATATTTGTATTTCATTAAATACACATATCCAAATCTTGAGTGATCATCAGTGAAAGTAATAAAATAAGAATACCTTCCCCGTACATTCGTTGTCATAGGTCCACAAACGTCTGTGTGAACCAACGCTAATAACTCTATAACTATTTCTCCTTTTCCACTAAAAGGAGATTTAGTCATTTTACCCATGAGAAAAGATTCACAAGTTGGATATGATTCATAATCAGATAGCTCTAAGAGCCCATCCTTATGCAACATGGATAATCTTACTTCATTGATATGACCGAGTCTACAGTGCCACATATAGGTATAATTAACATCATATCTGTTTCTTTTCTTAGTTTGTTCTATTTGAAATATATTTTCATGCAAGTCAAGTTTATAAAGTCCATTTTGCAAATTACCAACACCATATAAAGCATTGTTATTATAAATAGAACAACTGTTGTTCTTTATTATAATGTCAAATCCATCAATATGTAATACGGAAACAGAAATAATGTTTCTAAATATATTCGGAACAAAATAACAATTATTTAAATTAATGGACTTGCCCGTAGGCAGTGCTAAACAATAAACGCCTTCAACTAATACAACAACCTTTGCTCCATTTCTCACTCGTAGGACAACCTCATCCTTCTTCAGCTTTCTACTTCTGACCAGTCCTTGTACAGTATTACATATGTGAGAACCACAGCCGGTATCCAATACCTAAGAAGAATTTTAACTTTTTGAAAAATTAATTTCAATCATGAACAAACCTTGATTGGAAGTCGAAGTTTCTCCAAGCTTCTTCTCTGCTAAAAACTTCTTGAAGTTCCTCACCCATTGACCCAGCTCTTTGTAATGGAAGCACATTCCTTTGCTAGCTCGATCAGGTTTCTTTTAATCCTTTTTGTTCACCTTGCCCTTAGCCTTCTTAGATTTCTTCTTTTCAGAAGATACCTTGGGCCTCTTCCTTTTCTTGGAAGAATCATCCAATATTAAGATATGATTTTTCTTGGATGGGAAGTGACCTTCTGCTGTTTTCAACATGTTAAGTAATTCAGGCAAGCTGACATCTAACTTAGTTATGTGAAAATTTACAACGAACTGTGAGAAGGTCTCAGCGAGTGACTGCAAGACTAAGTCTTGACTCAACTCCCCATCCATGACGAACCCAAGCTGTCCAAGGCGTTCAATCAGATTGATCACCCTTAGGACATGAGTCTTAACAGAAGTGCCCTCGGTCATCTAAGATAGAAAGAGCTCGTTAGATCTCTGATATCTAGCAGTCCTACTTTGTTCACCGTATAACTCCTTGAGGTGAAGCAACATAGTAGGAGCATCCATGTTTTCATACTGACGCTGAAGCTCTTTATTCATGGATGCGAGCATAATGCATTGAGTCACAGATGCATCATCTTGCCACTTTACAATAGTAGAAATCTCTTCCTCAGAGACTGTTTCTGGAACAGTTCCAGGGGCAGGTGAATTTAAGACATAAAAAATCTTTTTAGCAGTGAGATCTATTCTCAGATTCCTTAACCAGTCCGTGTAATTCGGTTCGGTCAGTTTGTTAGCATCAAGTATGCTACGTAGTGAAATTAGTGATTTCGACATTTTTAAATTTCTGCATGTGAAAAGATAATATTTTAGCAAACATTCATTTAATTAATTATTTACATACAAAGATAAATTAGGTCTTATTTTAAATTGGTATCTCCCACTATTTTCTTCAAACTATATTACCCTCACTTATATAGTTCGATAAAATCTAATTAAAGATTTTATAGTGAGAATAAGGATGTGACGTCCCCAAATTCGGGTACCTTCAAACCCAGGATATGGTGCTACACAGTGCTACTATCTACTCATACATTCCATTGAAGACATCAAGAACAATTTATAAGTTTACTAATTATTACATTCTATTAATCCCTTCCCAAGTATTCGTAACCAATACATTGTTCTGTGTCATATTATCAGTAATTACAATACTAATACTATACTATTACAAAGGTCACTATTTGCCCAGCTTGGACTTGCTTTTGTCTTTATCGGATCCTTTGATCCGTTCGCTCTTAGCTGAAATCATTTAGTTTTAAGCAAGAATGAGCATAAACAGCTCAGAAAGTTAAACAGTATATCTTGAAAAGAATCATATCTCTTGGTCTTCAATAAATGTACAATAGTTATGAAGTACTTAAGAAAAATTAAACTATTGTTGTGATTCCTTTAAAACCATTCCCAAAGACTTTATAGCCTCTTTGGAATCCATCCCGGTCAACGACCATGAACCATATTTTAGTTCTCATTCATAAAAGGAACAACCTGACACGAAGGCTGTAAGTTCGATATAGTTTATGAGCACATCCAGATGATCAGCCTGTAGTACTCTATGATGATCAACACTCATACATTAAACGTGTTTACGTTTAATTGGTGGCAACATCACGTGCCTGTCGAATTAACGATGTTTAAAACCTTTGTTTTATTCCTACTCAAGTTTACCTAAGAATCCGTACGAATCAATTGGCATAGGATCACAACATTGTATGTATTTTGGAAAGATTTGTGAAAAAACCCACCAAAATATGCTAAGTCTCAGTCTAGCCGAATCAAATGGCATCGACTATTCAATAACAATTCATGCATAAGCAATTATGCACAATGACCTCTTGTCCAACCATAACGTATAGACAAGTGTTTAGAAAACTTGCATTCATAGTAGAGAATGAACGAAGTTAGGAAACTTACCTTTGCGTCTTCTAATCCTTACACGTAGTCTACTCGATCTTTACAATGTCTACAAAGCATAACACGTAGTATACCAATGAGAATTCATAATCGCTATACAGTGTGTATCCTAACTTCTCCTTCTTGTATAACTTAATCGAATTGTTAAACTAATGACATTCGTTCAAGTTACTTAACATTTATTATGGCTTATTAAAATTCCTATGTTATATACCGAACTCTTATAGATCATCACTAATTATGATGATAAATGAGACTTCACTTGTTCCTTAACTTAATCTTGGTTTATGGTTTCCAAAACTAAAGTTCAATTACGTTTAATTCTTATAAACCCTTGGTTAAACATGTTGTTTAATGAGTGTATGTAACGACCCCAAAATTCGTACAATTCGACTCTCAATCTTGGCCGTTAACAATACATCGAACTTTTAACTTTACATCATTAATCGATATTAAACTTTAATAAAAATGCGGAATAATTAAAACTTTTATATTTCTTTTTATATTTCCCTGAATCTCAACCTTTATCATTACATATCTTTGATTCAAATATATTACATGAATCGCTTCATCAAAGTTATTATATAAAACTTTACATCCCAATTCAATATCCTTTATACTTCGGATAACTCAAACTTACAATTCCACAATTATGTTGCAATCAAAACATTAAATGCATTTCTCATCTAACATAAGTATACTTCTTGAATATTGATCTCTATAATTCAAATAGCACGTATCATTACCTTGAAACCTTGACCTACAAAAATAGTTTTTGCAAGAGTGAGCTCGACAGCTCAGCAAGATCTAACAGCTTTCATACATCACGTAGCACATAAATAACATGCTCATCTTATACATCATAATCGTTAGACTAACATATCATGCATGCTTTAATTCATATAACAAGTATAAAGATTGAGTTCCTTACTCAATCAACATTCTTTACTCAATCAATGAAGTCATAAATTGACTTTATCATTTCATACTTGCAACATATATAACATATCATGCTCTTTGAAATACAATTTAAAATAATTCGTCATCAAGTTCACATAGCAAATAGGAACTGAAAGACTTGCCTGGCTCGTAGATTACCAATTAACAAAAAATAGCTTATAATAATCTGCACTTCATGAATCCTACACAACGTATTACCATACACATCAACTATTAGTCATATAGCAACACTTAGCAACCGTTTAAGTAAATTCTACTTTACATTTCATAATTCTCTCCCATTTATTTGTTTAACACACACTGTCAAATTTTATGTATAATTAATAATATAAATTAATTATCACATATCTAATTTTCATAATTAGTTAACCCATTTAGGTTAACTCATTCTTCTTTAATTATTAAGTTAATAATTAATTACCACATAATTAATCACATCACATAATCATATTATATTTTCACATAATTAATCAACTAATAATTACGTACTCATATTAATTAAATTATAATTTAAACAAATTATAATTTAAAGTACACATTCTCCTCAATTATAATTAATCAAATTATAATTGCATTTTATATTAATTAAATTATAATTAAATAAATTATAATTTAAATTAAGCATTTATTTTGATTAAACTCCATTTATGCATTAAATAATAATTAAACCAATTATAATTTAAATTAAACAATTATTTTGATTATAATTAATCAATTTCAATTCATGCACTCATTAAATTATAATTAAATAAATTACAATTTAAATTACACATTCACCTTAATTATAATTATTCCAAATTATAATTACATATTAAATTATAATTAAATAATTTATAATTTAAATTAATCCTTTACTTTAATTATAATTATTCATTATATATTTTATTAATATAACTCATTACTATTATTTAGTATTTTAATGTATGCTTCAATTCATAAAATTTACCACATTAAGTTAACTTTCATGATACAAACAAAACTTCACAAAAAGTAACTTCTTTCTTTTCTGCATACCCCCTGCCGGGGCGGGCCCCTTGCAGCGGCTCAATTTTTGTTCGCGAATTGTGCAAAAAAAAAGTTAATTTGGCTTATTTCTCCATACCAAATTTCGATTTCAATCAACATAATTCATATAAACTTTTTAGAAAACATAAATTTAAAGATTCTAACATGTTTTATCACATTTAATCATCAAATCACATAATCGAAACTCTTAATTTTGAAAATTTTTGATAAAAACTATTTTCCAATATTTTTGATAAAATTGAACACTTTAAGTTTATTTCTCAATCAAAACATACAATTCCAATCACATTGAATTCGTTTCTTAACAAATTACAAGAATCCAAAATCAATTTGTACAAAAATTAACAATTAAACTTGAATTTTTGATTTTTAAAGAAAACTATATATTTTAAAAAATATTTTCACTATAACTTTTGATGAACATGAATTCTTCATGTTCATCATGTCTTCATGAATTAGACAACTCAATTATGCATACAATTCCATTATAAACATATATTAACACAATTCACATATAAAATTTCATGTTTACACTAACTTCATAAAACTCAATTTACAAAGAAATAAATAATGAAGAACATAATACATAGTTTAAAATACAAGGGTTAGAATTATACCCTTGATGCTTAGTGAGGAAGATGATGATGAGGTTTAGTAATAATTCTCTCAAAGCCTTCCTCCTTTCCTCTTCTTCTTCTCTCTTCTTTTCTTTCTAACTTCTCTTCTCTTTTCTATGTATTTTTCTCTTCTTGCTGTTCTAACTGACTAACACTTAGCTAATTCTAACTAACGTAGTTTTAACATATAACTAATATAATATATATTATATGTATAATTATATAATATATATAACTCCCAAGTATTTAAACCACCCGAATTAATACCATAATTGCAATTAATATATATAAGTTACAATGTTTGAATTTTTAAAAGCCCTAAGGCTTGTTTAGCAAAATAACTTATTTTAAAAACAGGTTTTTAGTAGTTAAGGTCCCGTTTGGCAAAACGAATTTAAAACAGTGCAAGGGCCTTGTTTGGGAAAACGGTTTTAAAAACTCTTTTAAATCTTTTAATAAATCCTTTAACACATATTTTTAATGTTATACTTTAATTAATTAAATTTTAACATTCTAATTTAATTAATTAAAAGTTAACATCAATTAATCACATAAAAATTATCACATAACAATTATAATTACTCGCTAATTATAATTTCATGTAACAATTATCTCATAACTTCATCTAATTTAATTATCTTAATTAAATTAGAACTATAACATAAAATCATTACATATATATTACACTTAATTAAATCACTTCACAACAATCACATAAATTATTTATTTAACTCAATAAATAATTCAATTAAAATATTTATTTAATTCAATATATATTAAAATTAATATATAAATTCTCTTCACACCAAATCACATATTTCACAATATATAACACATATACCCATACTCAAACTCGAAACATCTCATAATAAGAATTTTATTTATTAAATTCTCATTTATTAATTCTTAAAAATTCGGGTTGTCACAGTGTATATTCATCACTTACTAGCCCCTTAATTGATATACAAAAGGTTAAGTTATTACTAGCAATGTCAGAACTTTCTGCCATGCTAGCGCTGCGGTGCCAGCTTAGCCTTGTTGGGCGGCGTTGCGGCGCTGCGGCACTAGCCCTGCAGAGATTTCTCCTCGGAGTGGCGCGACAGTGCCAGTTTAAGCCTATTAAACGGCACAGCGGCGCCATCCCTGCATCTTAGAAAAATTTCTAAGCCAAGAAAATTCTGAAATTCCCGAGCTCGTAACGTGACCGTTATAACTCGGAATTGGCTCGTTCCAAAACCAATAGTTCACAAATGATATGCTCTATTATCCTATAAAGTCGGAATTCATTTCTGAATCCGTCTGGAGAAATTCGTTAATTAGTCCATTTTTACGTTTTCGTTAAACGTTCGTGAACGTTCAATGCTTAATTCTTCGTTTTAAGTCGAAAATTAGTTCGTTCTTGTTCTCGCAAGTCTTATTTACATGCTTACACATGTTACAATCGAAAACCATTATTTTCGATGCACATTACGACTTTTGACTTCTAATCCGAGAAATTTACGTTTTCGATAATTATCGTCTAATTGCGTAACTTTCGCCGAATCTTCATTCTTCATCATTTTTAGCTCAAACCAATGGGAATCAATCTCATAGTTGATTATTACTAATTCTAGTCATTCAAAACATTTAAGTTTTCATGGCTTAGCATGTTCATTTGATATGAATTCATTAAGTTCCTTTGCTTATTCTTAATGAGTTCTTAGTCTTAACATGTATAGCTTATTAGGGTTCCTAATTCACCATTACAACATCCTTATAACTTCCTTATAGTCATACATCCCTTAATCACTTCTCTATCAAAATTATTATTGAAAGAAAAGATATTACAAATTATTCCTTATGGTTATTCCTTTAGGGTTCTTGCTTGAATGAGTATGTAGACTCAAAGTCTTTCTTAGCTTCTTGGTAGATGAAGTTACTTCACAATTATCAACTAGCTCCTTCTTTCTCTCTTTAGGTGTTGGTGGATTTCTCAAACAATGAAAATATGAAAGGGAGCTCTCTTATTTATAGAATTGGCAAGAGTTGGGGTAGTTTGGTCATTAGGCTAAACCTCCTCAACTCCACCTCCTCACCATATCATGCCTATGTCCCTCCATGTGCTAGCATGTGCTAGCACATGGCCCCCCATGTGCTCCCACATGCCCCATATGGCCTTGGGTTGCCCCATCGGTTGCCCCATGGGTTTAACCCACCCGTTTACCCAACGGTTCGACCCACGGGTTAAATTATTAACTTTCATTCAATTTTAATTCTAATTCAATTCATTTCAACGTATTTACTCCGTATAAAATTCGTATTATACATCGTATAATTTCTCGTATTCTCTCCGTATTATTCTCGTATAATACATTGTATTATACGCGTATTCTTTTCGTATAATAATCATTTATTATTATACTTAATCAATTTGATCATTGATTTACTTTCCCTAACGCTTAGGATTTTAAGTCCCTACGCGAAAACTTCCTGAGCCATAAATGAATTATTATTACATAATCCACCTCGTCTTTAAATCCTATCATTACGTTTTTCTGGGAATTTCAATATAAATTTTCGAGCAGAAATGGATGAATAGTGATTTTCGTACTTTTCCTCCTGAAAAAACTCTTCTCGGCTAACTTAACTTTCAACGGTATATTACTGTCAAATCTTTCTACAGAATGTCATTCTGACATTCCGAACTCTCAAAATAGTCTAGAGTCTCCAACCCTAACCTTTAGGGTCAAACCCTAACCCTTAGGGTTGAATAGTGCCTATTTCGTATTTTCCCAGAAATATTTTTATTCTCAAAAATCTTTTATTTTCGTCTTATAAATTTATATCAATTATTTCTAGCACATAGCCAGAATCCTCCTCATTTCTGCATTCTCTAGGTCATAGAACGACCTACGATTAGCTTACTCAGTTGAATAAACAAAAAATCAAAATTTTATTCAATAAATCAAATAAAATTCATTTATATAAACGTTCGATTTTCTCGGGCGTTACAATCTCCCCTTCTTATAAGAAATATATCCCCAGAATTACAATACAAGTTAATCAAATAAATGAGGATAAACCTTCCTCATCTTGTCCTCGAGTTCCCACGTTGCTTCTTCAGCATTATGGTTCCTCCATATTGTCGGTGTTGGAAAATTTAAGAAATACCGCGGGTCGATTTATAACCCTATTTTCCTCAAATCAATCTTCCTAAGTTATCTCTACCCATATTCTTTTAATTGCGAAAAAGGTTTTGAAGGGTTTTTTTGGAAAGAGGACCAACATGTGTATATGTCGACGATTTAATTAAAACAGAGTCGCTAGTTGGTAGTTCTAAAATGATTGTACCAACTCAACCAAATTTGATTTGAAAAGCGGCCCAATTGCTGGACACTGTCGAAACTCGATCTTTTGAAATCGGAGTTTTGAGTTCGGGGGCATTAGTTAAGTGTGGGGAAGGTGTTAGGCACCCCACGACTCTCGTGTAAACACGGCACCACAATCTTTTTAATATTTCCCTTAAAATTGGAATGCATGAGTGAATGCTGTTTGAAAATTGGGCCTTTAGATTAATTAAAAGCTTTTACAGGCTTCATTGAGCTTATATACGAAGGGTTTGATTTGATTTAAAAATCAGTCTTTGATTTGATTTGCAAAAGCATTTGATTTGATTTTCATGAAAAGCTTTTATTTTGATTGAATTGAAAATAATGTCTTGAAAGCTGGTTTTAGCAAACCCTTACGCTGACATAGGAATTGAAGCATATCGCTACTCTCAATTTTATCTTTATAGCCTTAAGGCTGCATGCAAGTGGTGATTTGTCGGGCTGCATGCAAGTGGTGATTTTTTCGGGCTGCAAAGCATCCTCGACCACATAAATATAAAGTGTCGGTCTCCTCATGGGTATAAAAACCATCAGAGGGACGCTGACACGACAATCAATATTTTTACTATGTTGAGAACTTAAATACGGATAACCATTTTAAGGTCTGTGCATGTATATTTTATAGAAAAAACTGGCAGGGTACATCTGTAAATCGGAGTTTGTCCATCGTGGGAATCAGATTTTGATCAGTTTGATCATGAATCCCACAATTCTTATGCTCACATATGAGTGGCTAGAAAACCTGCACAGTTTGAATTTGTACAGAAGTAGATAAAAATCCCAAAATAGCCATAACCAGGGATTGATTCAGTAAATCTCGGTCCGCACGATCGAAGCGTCTCGTTCCCACTAGATAGCGATCTAAGGGACGCGAGGTTGCTTTTGAAGCTGAAACTATAAAAATAACTAGATTTAAAGAAATCTCAGCCATTATAGCTTCCAGGTTCTGTCGGGACCTATTTGAACCGTTGAAAGCTAGAAGTGGCGAGATTTGGATAAATCTAGTTCGCCTGCAGAAATGTCAGTGCAAATTCATATACAAATGAATGTTAAATGCAGCAGTTGAATAAATTGAATAAAGCAATATATATAATTATATATATATAAGCTGTAAAAGGGCGATGTGTTTTCACTAGCAAGCCCGGACTGGAATTGAAATATATATATATATATATATATATATATATATATATATTTATAAAAATTATAAATAGCCATGAAATGATCCAGGCTGTGACAGAAATGAAATATATATATATATATATATATATATATATATATATATATATGAAAGCAGTACAAAGGGCGATGGGTTTTCACGCCGGTGCCCGTACTATAATCGAAATTAATAGAAAAGTAGTCACCCAGAGACTGGGGAGAGCACCCAGTATGGGAAAGTGTGCAAAAGCAGTAAAATGGTAATGAAATAGTCCAGGTCGAATATATATATATATATATATATATATATATTGATAGAAATTTAGTCAACCAGGACTGATATGAGTACCAGTGATGGTGAATGTCGCTTATATATGCGTAAATATATATAAAAGCGGTAAACTACCTCGGATTTGAAATTCGGGCTTGATATAATTGAAATGTTAGTATATTTACAGTTAAATATATACAAAAAAGGTCCAAACCCGGACTGGGAAGATAACCTAGTCCAGCGAAGTTGCCAGAATGTGTGTGCTAGTGCATTGAAGCTACTGGAGCTGACGGATCGTCAATCCGAGTTGTAGAAATGCTGGAAAGGGAGTTTATGTACAAAAATATATCAAGTTTTGATGAAAACGGCCACAGAACTAAGTTTCGGGCATATTTAGAAAGTGAAATTTCGTGTGCAAGTGTAAAACAGTGCAAAGTAGTAATAGCAACTTGTTGATCGTAAAAATACTTACAATAGCCTGCATTACAGGCTTTTTGCCGAATCGTAGGCTTTAAACGTCCAAATCTATCGGTGATTTTTTGATATGTGGTAGTATATGGGTATATCTACATGTTGGAGTGAAACTATTTGGTTTTGGAAGATGTGTAAAAGTCAGAAAATCAAACTGCCAGTGCTTCGCTGCGTTTCTGAATTTTTTTTAAAATGAACGAGGGGGGCACATTTATTTATAGGCCAGGGAACCTCCACTCTACCTGCTATAGCTGTAGGTAGAGCTGAGGCTCCCCTAGGTGGGGCCCACGTTCCTGACTTGGTCATCTCAAAGTACGTGCACTCCGAGCAATGCGATGTCCGATCGAAATCTTTTTAACTTTTGATCAGAGCGTCCATTTGAGGCATGCGCTACCTTTCTGGAAAGCTCTCATTGAGAGTGTCGCAATGTCATGGGAAAAAACATTTTTCGGGTCCAGGAAGACGGGTTCATAACCAGGTCTTCTATTCCCCGCAGTTTATCCGTTGAGTTGTCTTGCGTAGTTGCCACTCGGGATCGTCGTTAGGGTTCATTCTGACTTGGGCGGCATCGATTTGGCTTGAGTTTGACTAAGTCAGTTGAGAGTTGATGAAATAACTGTTATACCCCTCCCGGGGCTGCCTGTAGTGTCGTCATGGTCGCTGGTTGACTTCCGGGAGCTGATCCCAAGACTTGGATCCCAATCGAGTCTTTTGACCTCAGGGTTGTCTCTGAGGCTGATGTGGTCGTACCTGGTTTTGCTATGAAGTTGTTGTGATGCTTCAGGTTGATGTCTGAAGTTGACCTGACGTCCCGGGTTGAGACCGGGGATGACCTGCACTTCCCGGGTTGAGACCGGGGTTGAGCTTGATAATCCGATTGATTGTTGGAACTTGATTGATGGTCCGATTGACTGTCGAAACTTGATTGATGGTCCGATTGACTGTCGAAGCTTGATTGATGATCCGATTGATTGTTGGCACTTGATTGATGGTCTAATTGACTGTCGAAACTTGATTGATGGTCCGATTGACTGTCGGAACTTGATTGATGGTCCGATTGACTGTCAAAACTTGATTGATGGTCCAATTGACTGTCGAAACTTGATTACCGATATTGGGAATCAGATTTAGGTTGAAGGACCGACGTTGGTGGTCAGATTTGGATTGATTGATGGTTTTACCGTCCTACCGGTTAGTATTAGGGCAAGGAAAATTTTGAGTGTCTACAAATGCCCCTCTTTATCATATTCATGTAACGTGGTGGAATGGACAGGATAAAGATTAGTAGACACTGGAAATAAAGAGTGCCAGAGATATTTTGAAGCTGGGTGTCTTGGAGTAGAATGGGGCTACTTTTGGCTGTGTGCGTTATCACTTTGCTGGGGATGACGCTATCCGGTGTTGCCATTGATGGTATTAGGAAGTTATCGCGAGCCAATTTTGTCATTCTCAGCGGTGGATAACATCACTCATGATAATTTGTTTGACTCTGATGAGTTTGTTGAAGATGATTTATCACAGATTTTCCCGTCTTGATCTGCTGGGGATGACGTCCTCTGCAATAGCTTCGTAGATTCTGAAGGGGTGAGCTATCACAGATTTTCCTGTCTTGATCTGTTAGGGATGACGTCCTCTGTGATAGCTTTGTAGGTATTAAGGAAGTGGCCAGGATTGATACTACCTCAATGAATATGTATAACAGATTCCATCATCTATCCTTTGTGAAGATGGATTATTTTGTGACTCTCAACCGTAGATCGTCTTCCGACATCTCATGGGACTAGTCTGAAGGTTGAAATTGATTTCGGTCGGCACCCAAACTTTGTTGGGGTTGCACCAACGGCTGAGTTGTCATCGGTCAGTACCCGATGCTTTGCTGGACTGGAACCAACGGCTGAATTATCACCGGTCAGTACCCGATTCTTCGCTGGACTGGAACCAACGACTGAGTTGTCACCGGTCAGTACCTGATGCTTTGCTAGACTGGAACCAGTGGCTGAGTTGTCACTGGTCAGTACTCGATGCTTCGCTGGACTAGAACCAGCGGCTAAGTTGTCACTAGTCTGTACCTGATGCTTCGCTGGACTGGAACCAACGGCTGAGTTATCACCGGTCAGTATCCGATGCTTCGCTGGACTGGAACCAATAGCTGAGTTATCACCGGTCAGTACCCGATGCTTCGCTGGACTTGAACCAACGGCTGAGTTATCACTAGTCAGTACCTGATGCTTCGCTGGACTGGGACCAACGGCTGAGTTGTCACCGATCAGTACCCGATGCTTTGCTGGACTGGAACCAACAGCTGAGTTGTCACCGGTCAGTACCCGATGCTTCGCTGGACTGGAACCAACGGCTGAGTTGTCACCGGTCAGTACCCGATGCTTTGCTAGACTGGAATTAACGGCTGTAACTGCTTCGGTTGGAACCCGAACTTTGCTGGGGCTGAGCCAACGGCTGAAACTGCTTCGATCAGAACCCGAACTTCGCTGGGGCTGAGCCAACGGCTGAAACTGCTTTGGAAATGGCAGTTTTGCGCAATTTTTGTGCAGTTCTTCCGTAGTTTAATCTGTCGATCCCCGGACATGGCTCCGGGCTGAATGTCAAGGGTCTCTGTGGAGTTTCCCTTTTTGTCAGGATTGCACTGCTTGAACGCAAGATTTCAGGACAAACCGCTCAATCGCATAGCAATTTCTCTTCAGGTTTGATTCGGCGGCCCGTTTAAACTTTGTTTCGACTCGAATCAAACCGGGCCCAAGGCAGGTGGAACCCACCTTGGCTACCGCACTTGGAGGTGTGATAGTCGTAGGTGGAGGTGTTCGATGGAATGCATGTGTGGGGTGAAGTTGTAACCTTAGCTTATAATTCCTTCGATTACCATTCGTTATCCATTTACTTGCTTTGATAATTAGTTAGAACTAAATTAACCACACTCCTATTAGTTTGCTGTTCGAATAAGACTTAAGCGATACAAAGATGGTATTTGGTAGATATTAGTGATAGTTCCTCGTGGCTACGACACTTTCCTTATCACTGTATTACTTGTTAGACCGCGTATACTTGCGCGTGTTTAGTGATCGATTTACCGACCAACAAGTTTTTGGCGTCGTTGCCAGGGAACTATTGTTCTAATATTGTCCAATATTGATTTAAATCAATTTAGTCTTAATTTGAACGTGTATATATTTCTTTTATTTGTTTGATCTTCCTTTTTGTTTTTAAGTTTACAGGTTATGGACGATCAATGTTATCAATGGCCTTATGAGAGGACGACACAACCAAGCTCGGAAGAAGGACTCGAGCAATTGCGAGTTCAAATTGCAAATGTCTTGCGGTTTTCTGACAATCTTGAGTGTCAGTCCACTCAGACCGCCTACTGTCAGGAACGAGCTGACATTGAACCGATTTCCTATCATCCAAACTGTCAGGGTTATCCAAACTCTTGGGACTACAATCAACAGCAATATCATGATCCGAATTACTCCTATCCGAATCACTTTGAATATCCATCTCCTTCGCAGTATAAGGTGACATTCCAACCCAATGAGAGCTTTTCGGTAGACTCAACAGAAGAAGAGAAAAGGCTTGAAGAGCTCTTAACCAACTTTATAGAGAGAAATGAGGTTCGAATGGCAAGTCAAGACGCCGCATTGCAAAGCCTCAAAAATCAATTGGGACAACTCGTCAAGGCCATCATAAATCCATCGCAAGGCAATCTACCGGTCATAATTGATCTCAACGATGAAGCAGTAGAGCATTGCACGGAGGATACGCAAGGAGAAGGTGATGAGTCTCACAAAGTTGTTGAGGGAGATGTCAAGGTGCAAATTTTCCAACCGGTGGAGTCTGAAGTTAGAGAAAAGAGGATCAAGAGTGGTTGTATTGTCAAGACTAATCAACAACTGAAAACCACGGTCACGATTGTGGAAACCCTGGAGGACCCACTAGCGCACAAAGAACGCTTTCAACTTGATGAAAAAGGTGAATTAGTGGATAATTCTAGTGGTGAAAGATTCTTCGTGCCGATGGGTGAAGAAAACGAGGATGATCAATCATCCATGTCTGCCAAAAATTTAAAGGAATTGACAAATAGGCGGCATGAAATGGTCATTTTTGCTTATGAGCCGGATTGAGCGGCATCGGTATAGTCAAGCCGACGACTTTAAAACAAGCTCTTGGTGGGGAGGCAACCCCATCTCAGTATCAATTTTCTCTATTTTTCTTTACTTATGTCTAGTTTATATTGTGTCTTTTCTTTTTACCATGTAAACATCGTTGCCAATGCGCATGTTTTTGTGATTATAGGATGCAGGCAGCATGTTATTTAGTATATTGCTAGTGTATATCTTAGTTAGAAATTAGTATCTAGAATGTTGTATACTTAGCATGATATCTATGTAATATATGTTGGCTAATACATGGTTTTTATACAGGGAAAAAACTCAGATACAAGGCTGGCGCCGCAGCGCCAGCATATCCACTGAACTTAGCGCCGTAGCGCCATGCTATTAATTTAAATTTCCTATCTCGCGTCATAGCGCCCAGGAACAAAGGGGGACTCGCGCCGCAGCGCCAAAAGAGAGGCCAACCTACTGCCAAGTCGCGCCGCGGCGCCAATCAACGAAGGAATGCTCGAGCCGCAGCGCCGGTAGCGAGTTTTGGTTTTTAAAAAACACAATGTGGCCAGCAGTTAGCCCACTACTCCTATTTTTTCTCGACGCATCTCGGTAGAACAAGCAGCCCAACCATCCATTTTCTCCACAAAACCCCCACCCTCTGCATAACACAACTGATTCACGACATCATTTACAAGAATCAGACCAACCTCAAGTCAGGTGAGAATTCAAAAGGAGATCAGCAGTAAACTAGGGTTTTTCCCCCTTCAAGGTATTTTATGTGGATTTCAGTCATTCACTAAGATATTTTGATTGAATTGTTGGGTTGGTGCTTTGTTGGTGTTTTTCTTGTTGTGTGATTTGGGCGATTTCCACTGACAGAAATCAGGGAAAGAGCATTGTCAAGCAAGGGCTGTTCAAATTAGATTTTCAGAACGCACGCAAGGTGTTTGATAATTTGCCTAAGAGAGAAATTTGACTGTTTTGTCTTAAAATTAGTGGGTTTCAGTGGGGATTTGCTGCCTATTACTTTAAGGGTTGCTTCTACAGAGAGTGGCACTGCTTAGGTACTATTTTTGTTCACGCCAACTGAAAAATCTGACATGGCATCAAAGAGACAGCGACTGAGAGTCGGCAGTTCCTCGTCCGCAGCACCAACGACATGGGACAACACCAAATTTGTTAATAAAGAGGCATGGAAACGTTACAAAAGCTCCTTTGCCGCACATAATTTGATTCTCGAAAGGGGTTTGAGGCCTGACAAAACAAAGGATGGCGAGTTGTTAGCCATGATTGCGGGGTCGCCAGTGGGTGCACTTCACAAAACCACCCGAATCGGCCATTATTTCTGTGGTTCGTGAGTTCTACGCTAATGCTAGTGCCAAGGGTCCTGCTGTTGTCCAAGTCAGGGGGCGGTCAGTGGCATTTGGAAGCCAAGCCATCAATACATTATTCGCGACTCCTGGTTTTGAGGGTATGGACTATATAGAGCCGGGACTCTGCAGCTATGACCTCGAGGATATTGTTAGGAGGCTCTGCAAGCCCGGGACTACATGGAAGACAAATGACTTCACGGGTGAGAGGACCAGTTTCCCGCATGCTGCACTCAGTCGCTATGGGAAGGCATGGTTCAGCTTTATTTGTGCCAACATGATCCTGACTCGTCACCTGAGCAACGTGACTAAGGATAGAGCGATCCTATTATTTGCCATTATCACGGGTCTGAACGTGGACATCGGAGTTCCCATCCATGAGTCAATCTTGAAGGCGATCAAGAGTAACATCTCTGCGGGACTTCCACATCCATCCTTGATCACCCAGCTGTGCAAGAGGGCAGGTATCCATTGGGGGCCAGAAGAGATAGCTCTGCCGCCCATGTCAGTCATTGACCATCAGACCATCAGACCATCTCACTGTTTCGATGTGAGGGACGGGGCCGTTTCTCATGTTAGATGCAAAGGATTCGGGCCATCTACTTAGCCACCTCCTACAGCAGAGCCCTCGCAGCCACCAGACGCAGGTCCAGCTTTACAGGGACTACTGGCAGAGATCATGGCATCCCTCACTCTTCTACATTAGAACCAGGACGCTAATGCTCAGAGGCAGCAGAGGCACATAGCAGCGGTGGCCTTGAGGCAAGACATAGCAATGCAGTATCAGACTGAGCTGGTCAACACGATGCAGAGCATATACACCATGTATAGTGGCTAGGATTCTGAGTTCACGCCATTCCAGTTCCCAGAGCCTCCTGTCTTCCCACCATACCCTCCACTATTGCCACCCGCCGAAGCTGACGAGGACGCTGCTGCTGCCAAGTGACTAGACTTCAGGGAAGCCCTCTTGTTTAGATTGATATATGTTTAGTAATGAGGGCATTGCTCACCTTAAGTTTGGGGGTGTTATTGTTTATTATCTATTTTATTTCTGTCTATTGCCATGATAGGTTGCTATTTTAGTACTTTGCTTATGCTTTTATCAGGATTGTAGTGCAGTCGTTTTGAACCGCAGTTTTATGTTTTGGGGTTTATTACTATGGATGCCATGAATAGTTTTTGGTTATTTATTAATTCTTTGATTATTATTAGCATGTTTGTGGTTTATAGCCATCTTTTTGGGGCTTTTACAGATTATATGCTTGTGCCATGTTAATGGCTTTATTACCCTATTTTGAGCTGCTATTATGCAAGGGTGGTATATTTATCACTAATTTTTTATTGTGGCTAATGACAAGCGTCAAGTAATTTTGTTTATCTCTTAGAGTCGTGTCAAGCATATATGAGCTAGGGGTTGTTCAATCGATAAGTAGAGACTGTTATTGATCCGTCCTTCTTAGCAAGCACCGACCAACTGTGTTTACTAGTTATTTTTTGAATGTAGTTCGCCGTTTATGCTTTGAGAGTTGTTCACTTTTATAAACTTTCATTTTTACAAGGTAATAAAAGACTTAGACGCTTATACAGTTTCAGATCTTGGATTCTGGCATGTTGACAAATAAAAAAATTAAAAGAAAAGAAGATTGAATATCGAAAGTCTTGCGGTGGGTCGAGATGGAGCGTAAAACGCACTCGCTCATAAACATAGGATCGATGTTGAGATGGAGCATAAAATGCACTCGCCAAATAATCTTCAGATTTTGTAAAGTCTAATTTGGCATTATGTTGATTACGTGGCCTTTGCTGCTCGAGTTATTAGATTCATAGGGGTGTTCCACACCTAGTGCCCTAAAGTCATCTGACTTGGGAGTCACTGATCAAAAGCTCATTAATGGGTAGCTCTGAATAGCCTAAGGTAATTATGACTGTCCGAGTCAGATTTTACTGTCTTCATACTAGAGCCTTTTGATCCTGTCCTGCACTCGCATCTTAGTCTTAATGCTTGTTGAATGTTTAAGTTACGAAGTGTGCATATTGGTATCAGCAATCGACTGTGCGAACTTATTTGAGCTCTGATTAGTTAAGATGGTTGGTCTCCACACACACACATAGAATGGATCGAATACAGTCTTATGCTTAAGAATGAATGAACCCTTACTAATATCTGTGTTTGCCCTGTTCTCTGGGAGTAGCTATGTTCAAGCTTAGAAGACATGATACTAGTATACTGTTTTATTGTTCTTTCGCGTGTGTTTTACTATTGTGAGTTTTGTGTTAGATAGTTTGCTCGAGGACAAGCAAAGACTTAAGTTTGGGGGTATTTGATTAGTGGAATTTATACCCACGAATCGGATACTTTATGGCTTAAATAGTTTCCTGATCGTCGTAGTTTTTATATAGTTTTATATGTTTATAGTATTATTATGCTTAACCGATGTATTGCAGGGCTTTACAGGACTTTTCTAGCTTTCAGGGGGCAAAACGAACAATTTACATACACTGGCGCCGCAGCGCCAATGCCTAGGCTTAATCTCGAGCCGCGGCGCCGCCCCCTGGTCCTTGTTAATGTCATCTTGGCGCTGCAGCGCCACAGTTCCTTCCTGGACCAGCGCTGCAGCGTGACCTTCGTTCTTTTGGTGCTAACATGGCGCTGCAGCGCCACCCATAAGCTCTATTACCCGCGCCGCAGCGCGACCTCCGGTGCCCAGACAGAGAAGGCTTGCTTTTGACCTAGAAAAAGGAAAAAAAGAGAGAGATATAGGGGAGAGCCTCTGCATACGGGATATAGAGAGGGAGACTGGGATAGAATCGGTTAGCTTAGCTTAGGATAGATTAGATCTTCTTTTGTACTTTCTCTCTCTAGTTATTAAGTAATGTTTGTAAATGTAGATTAGGTAGATTAGGGAAAAGTCTGGGATTTCCTTGGACCAACAAGAGCAGTGAGCTTGACAGATTGGAGAGCTTGAAAGGAGCGGAATGTTTGGAGACTGAAAAGCCTTGACATAGTTTATTCTTATCCATTTATTTCCTCTGATTTTGTAAGCCATAAATGTTGACTTTATTGCTACTTATATTTTGTTCAATAGCTATGAGCTAAGTATTGGCTCTGAGGTTATAATGGAACCCTTTGTTATTTAAATTGACTGTCTTATCTCTTTGGTTGGCACCATATGGTTTGGTTTAATATATTCATGCTTAATGATTCTCGCTAAGACATTGGTGATGATTTTGGTAATCTATATGATATCGAAAGAAGGATTATAGATTTACACCTTAATATATTGGCATGTGATTATGGGTTTCGACTGCATAAGTTGTGTGTAAATAGACATATATCTGTGTGCCACGTGTGACCTAGTTGAGAACTTATGCTTAAATCCTTGTTAGGTTAATTGGCATAGACATGTGTAGGATTATCACCTAGCTTGGACGTTCTTTTCTGTTCTATTCCCTATCGGGTGGATCTGGAGAGGATATGTTTGTGCATACCTCGACAGAGGTGTATGAGCACCTGTGTGTTCTCGGTCGACAAACTGTCGTGACCATTAAGACCAACGAGAGAAGGGTAGGAAGTTTGATGAAGCATAGCACGCCAGGTGTTCAACGGAATGCCTGTGTTGGGTGAAGTTATAACCTTAGCTTGTAATTCCTTCGATTACCATTCGTTATCCATTTACTTGCTTTGATAATTAGTTATAACTAAATTAACCACACTCCTATTAGTTATCTGTTCGAATAAGACTTAAGCGATACAAAGTTGGTATTTGGTAGATATTAGTGATAGTTCCTCGTGGGTACGACACTTTCCTTATCACTGTATTACTTGTTAGACCGCGTATACTTGCGCGTGTTTAGTGATCGGTTTACCGACCAACACTATACCTTTACCTATTTTCTCCGGGGCATGCGCCTATTTTCGGAGGGTGTTACGGAGGCTTGGTTAGGATTCCATCAGTTTTTGCTGGTGAGTACATCTTTCTGTACCTTTTTGATTTTTGCACTTATTTTTGGCAGTCCTGGTCACTGAGGACTTTTGATATTTGCATGGATAGCTTTGGGTATTTGAGAGGCTTCTTTGCCTACGGCCCGTTTTAGCATTAGGTCTGGGAGACCTATCCATGTGGACGGAGATGGCACCACTCTATTTTGACGGAGGTCCCTGTTGCTGAGGGATTCACTCATGCCCGCCTGTAGTTGGAGCTTTTGACGGCGGCCTTGATCACCTGGACGCCGTACACATTCGAGCACTTAACCGTTGAATTTGATGGAGGTTTCCCCACTGGTTGGAAGTTTGACTTATTGACCCGCATAGTCCCTATGTTGACGGGGGGAGGTTTGGAGCTCTATCTTGGAGAGTGTGCCATTCGGAGCGTTACAGAGGAGATCCGCATTCCCATTGCTCCTCCTGCTTGGCATCATTTTCCATTGTCCGTGCCTTTGACAGACATCCCTTTGGAGGGTATAAACAGCTTCGATCTATCAGAAGGCCCATACAGCCAGGCAGCCTTTTACAGTTGGTGGAGTCCTCGCACTATCGGGGCTCAGACTCGTGCCACCCATTTTACGGCATACATGGTGCCGGGGTCCGTGATGATGACAGACTGGATAGCTTATATTAGAGAGCCTACTCATGCAGACCAGATAGCACATCTGACCAGGGAGTTGGACCAGGCTCGTTTCTTTATCAGGCACCTTGGCCGAGATCCATCAAAGGCATCTTCATTTGACCCATCCATCTTTGGAGCAGGCCCCTCTTCAGGTCCATTCAGTAGCAGTTATACAGGGGCAGATCCTCCCTTATACCGCCCAGATATGCCTGATCCCAGTAGCTTTGTGCAGATAGATGATCTAGAGCAGGTCGATCGATTTGATACCGAGGTCTTTGACTTCCTATGATAGCAATGGCAGCTATATTTTTGGTCAGCCACTATTTTGGCTATTCGGCGTATATGCCATTATTTTGATAGACCACTGTATTAGCTGGGTGGTGGTGTCCCATTTCCCTGTATTCTTCCTTTCTTTTTGTACCAGGATATAGGGATGATGTATGCAGTAAATAGCTTTTTGTAGATATTTCTGTCATCTTTATCTGCTGTACCATGTTTATATTATTGTCATCATGCATGTATCATGTGTATGCATTCAGACAGTTGCGATTTGACTTGACCTCTGGACGGTCTTGTGATACGGTGCTACAGTTGACGACGTTTGCAGTTAACCGTATAGAGCATTTGCCACGGTTAGAGGTGGCTGCATCATTGCGGTCATGGTATGATAGTCTGCCTTTCCCAGCTAGGGGCACAGTTGACCAGATGCTGGGGCATTCGATGGCCCTTATATATTTTAGGGTCCAGACAGCTTTATTGATGGTGTCCTAGCCTTATGGGTACCGGAGAGACAGGTATTCCGCATTGGGCGGTGTGAGCTCTCGCCTATTCTGGAGGAGTACCAGAGATTTACTGGCTTGGATTTAGAGTCATCGTGTGCTCGGACGGCTATCAGTGATATACAGAGACCGTTTACTCGACTGTCCGGTCTTCGGCAGAGCATAGTCATGGATGAGATCGTTTTAGGGCATGTGATCTCCCTTGACTTCTTTATAGAGAGCTATGGTGAGCTTGATAGCTACGACCGTCACGTCAAAGATTTTATCATTTTCACAGAGGAGTGGCATACATCCAGGATAGACATGCTGCTGATGTGTATCATGGCGTATGTTTACATGCCATTGCATTTAGATCACCTTGATGTGGGATTGGTTGTTGTAGTTAGAGCCCTTAGGAAGAGTAGTACCATTATCCCTATGATCTTGGTGGAGACATTGAGGTCACTCACCTATTGCAGTACCCATCCAGCGGGGTTTTCCAGAGTAGCTCGGTCGTGTTGTATATGTGATTGATATCACACATACAACCGATTGGATCATTTAGACCTCATGCCTATTGTTTTAGCTATGAGATATCCTCAGTTTACTCATTTCGTCCGCCTGATTGTGTCCACTCAGAGTCCTGGTTAGCATTTTTGTCGGATATTGAGCATCCATTTGCAGTTTTATTATGCTCAGGGATGGCGACCCCGTTTAGCTTCATTACTCATGCATCTGGCATGGATTATTTGCCTTTGGCAGGATTGAGGGGTGTGACTACTTATCATCCCTTAGTAGTTATGGAGCAATTTGATCAGTGGCAGAGTATGTACCATTTTGAAGATTTTGCTGATCAGAGGATGTCGGCTTCATCGATGTCACCGACCAACTTGGTTAGATTTTATGAGTGTTGGACTCATAGGGAGAGGGCTGAGTTCTCCAGTAGACATCCGGGTCGTTCTCTGAAGTATTCTGCATGGTTAGAGGCAGGGACCGTAGTCGCAGTAGCAGAGCTTCATTTACCTCTGCTTGCAGATTCTGACGAGGAGGAGCCCATGGAGGTTCCCGATTCTCCTACTGAGGATGAGCTATTCGTAGATTTAGCAGTAGCTTTGATTAGTGATCCCCCGGTTATTCCCACAGGGACAAATCCATCTTTGTCAGATTCTCTATTCAGGATGACCTTGGAGAGAGATTCAGCTAGAGCGCAGATGTTGGCTGCCCTGTCTGGCAGGAATTTAGCTTTTGCTGAGAGGGATGGTCTCAGGACCGCTTTGGATACTGGATTGATGGAGCAGGAGGAGCTTCGCTCTGCTTTAGATACTGCCATTGTGGAGCGAGACGAGGTTCGCTCTGCCAGAGATGCAGCATATGTTGAGATTGAGGAGACTTTGATTTCTCGGGATGTAGCTTTTGCAGAGAGGGAGGAGGCTATAGCTTCCCGTGATTTCCACATTGCTGATAGTATTGCTCTCCGATCTTACACCCATTATTTGGTTACCGAGATGAGTGATTACATTGATGACCACAGTGCCACCTTGCAGATGACTGTGGATGTTCTTAGCCGTATGGAGGCTGAGTGGACTACTCTTACAAATGCTCCTCCATCTTCAGAGAGAGATGCCATGCTGGCATTGCTGACCCGTTTGTCCTTGGGTCCATAGACTAGCTTTATTTTTCCTGCATAGACTAGATCAGCCTTTTTTGTCATGTACAGGGCACTATGTATATAAAGCAGTTTATATATCAGAGAAATATATTTTTGAGATACTTCCCTGCTTAGATATGTATTGTCATCGCTGAGTGATTACCACTGCCGTCATGACTCGCAGTTGTTAATGCATTTTGAGCTTTTCCTTGATGGACTGACAGTTGAGGTGTCAAGGGAGTTCCTCAAATGGATCTAGTAACCAGACAGCTTGACAATATTTTAGCTTTTATTTGTCTTCGGTGTCTTGGAACTGGTCTTCCATTGTTTTATTTTTTTAAAGGTCAAACCGCGCCGTAGAGGGCTGCCTACGTACTCCCAGGTTGAGGGAGATCAGGTCATTCGTAGTTCTGGTTGAAGAGGTTTGCAAAGAGTTTATCTGGGGTTTGAATTTGGTTCGATGAGCTTTGGAATTTGATGCTGGGATTTGCAAGTTCTTTGGATTTTTGCTTGATTTGACCGCACCATAGATGGTTTCCTACGTACTCCCGGGCTGAGGGAGATCAGGTCATTCGTAGTTCAGGCTTCTCTAGTAAAAATCTGAACCTGATTCAATTTATAGGACCCAGATGCGGGAATGTATGTGCTTCAGACTTAGTACTTTTTCACGGTGTCTGAATTGATGAGTTGGAGAAATACGTTCCCGTCCATTTCTTGTAGCCTGATGGCTCCCCCTATAAGCACTTCCTTGATAATGAAAGGGCCTTCCCAGTTTGGGGCAAATTTTCCTTTGGCTTCATCCTGATTGGCCAGGATTTTCTTTAGCACCAAATCGTTTTCTTTGAATTGTCGGATTCGGACTTTCTTGTTGTAGGACCTGCCAATCCTTTGCTGGTATAATCGTCTGTGGAAAATGGTTGTGGCCCTTTTTTGGTCTATCAGGGACAGTTGATGATATCGGTCTTGCAACCATTGATCTTCGTCTATCTGAGCATCTATTAATACTTGTAAAGATTTCATCTCTACTTCTATGGGGTGGACTGCTTTTATGCCATAGACTAGTGAATAGGGGGTATCCCTAGTAGAGGTGTGCATTGACGTCCTGTAGGCTAACAGGGTGAGAGGTAGCAGGTCAGGCCAGTCCTTGTGATTGGCAGACATTTTCTGCATGATCTTCTTAATGTTTTTGTTGGCCGCTTCGACAACACCGTTCATCTTGGGCCGATAGATGACCGTTGCTGGCTTTGGGTTCAACTAGACCTATGACATCCATTCCCCATATAGAAAAAGGCCATGGTGAACTCATATTTTGCAGCTTATTTAGAGGAGCGTGGATGGAATTTCCATGTGTTTGGCATTGAAAACATCTCTTGACGTGATCATCATAATCAACTTTGAGTGAGATCCAGTAATGTCCTGTTCTGATTATCTTCTTGGCCAGCAGATGGCCGCTCATTTATGGACCACAGACTCTGCCATGGACTTCATCCATTAGTCTTTGAGCTTGCTCCTTGTCGAGGCATCTTAACAGGCCTATTCAAGCATCCCTTTTATAAAGTGCATCTCCGCTTAGATGGAATTTTATGGCCATTCTGAGAATCCATTTCTGCTCTAATTGGCTTGCACTATCGGGTATAGATCCATCATGGAGATATTCCTTGATGTCTTGAAACCAAGGTTACTTGACAAGAGGTATTTCGTCTGATACTTCTCCAATGTAATTCCCGTACGTTGGGGCTTTTTGATTTGTGAACTGGATGTTGGGAAACCCGCTCCTATTGGATATGCGGAATTAATGAAGCCAATGTTGCCAGTGCATCGACAAAGTCATTTCGACCCCGAGGAATGTGGACGAAGGTTATTGCTTCATACTCTTGGGACATTTTGAGGACTTCCCGATGATAGGGCAGCAGATGTAGTTCTTTTGTGAGATATTTGTCGGTGGTTTGTCTGATGACCAACTCAGAATCTCCAAAGACCAATAAGTGTTTGATACCCATAGATTGGGCTAGTTTCACCCCCAATATACAGCCTTCGTACTAGGCCGTGTTGTTGGTGTTGCCAAATTGATGTTTGGTAGCCACAGGATATTGATCACCTGTACCAGAGATAAGGACTGCCCCAGCTCCAGAACCTTCCATGTTTACCGCTACGTCGAAATACATTTTTCATGGTTGGACTATATTCTCTGACTAGAGTTGTTGAATTTTCATAATCCCATCATCTGGGAAATATGTCTCCAGGGGCTCGAACCCTCCTGAAGGTGCTTTTGCTAATTGATCTGCAATGCCTTGGCCTTTGATAGACTTTTGAGTCACGTAGACAATGTCGAACTGCTGTAGAATCAATTGCCATTTGGACAGTCGGCAATTTAACATTGGTTTGTTGAAGACGTATTTGAGTTGATCCATACGGGATATGAGATACGTCCTATGCCCATTCAAATAGTGTTGCAACCTCATGGCGGCCCATGCTAATGCACATCATGTCTTCTCGATCAGGGTGTATTTTTGTTCCCCACTGCTGAATCTTTTGCTAATGTAGTAGATAGCTCTTTCTTTGCTACTATCATCATTCTGTCCTAGCATACAGCCCATGGCATTGGTATTGACAGACAGGTACATGAATAAGGGGAACTCCATCCCTTGGAGGTACCAAAACAGGTGCTTCGACAAGCTGCTTTTTGATGGCAAGGAAGGCTAGTTGACAATCCTCAGTCCATTTGATGGAGGAATTCTTCCTTAACAGCCTGAAGATGGGCTCACAGGTTGCTATGAGCTGGGATATGAATTAACTTATGAGGTTGATCCTTCCTAGGAATCCTCGTATCTCCTTCTCTGTATGAGGCACGGGCATTTTAGAGATGGCTTTGATCTTGGCAGGGTCTAACTCAATGCCCCGATTGCTCACCAGGAATCCTAGGAGTTTGCCGGCCTTTACTCCAAAGGCGCATTTAGCGGGATTTAACTTGAGGTTGTACTTGCGCAACTTGTTGAACAGCTTTTTGAGATGGTCTATGTGATCATCCTCCCTCCGGGACTTAATGATGATGTCGTCAACATAGATTTCTATTTCGTTGTGCATCATATCATGAAAGAGGGCCATTATGGCTCGCTGATACGTTGCTCTGGCATTGATGAGGCCGAAGGATAGTCGTCGGTAGCAAAAAGTTCCCCAGGGAGTGATAAAAGCTATTTTCTCCCGGTCTTCTTCAGTAACCATGATTTGATGGTAACCAGCAAAGCAGTCTATAAAGCAATACATATCGTACTACGCAGTATTGTCAATCAGGATGTGAATAAAAGGTACCGGGAAATTGTCCTTGAGGCAGGCTTTGTTTAGATCCCGGTAATCTACGCAGACTCGTACCTTCCCTTCGGGTTTAGCTACGGGGACTATGTTTTATAGCCATTCGGGATATGTTGATACCATGATGATCCCGGCTTTGGATTGTTTAACGATTTCTTCTTTGACTTTGAGACTCCACTCAGGTTTCAATCGTCTGAGCTTTTGTTTGACTGGTTTGAACCCTTCTTTGATGGGCATCCGATGGATGACAACGTCTGTGGATAGACCAATCATGTCTTCATGCGACCATGCAAATACATCCTGGTACTGTGTTAGGAATCCGATCAGGTCGACTTTTTGATCCGATGTGAGGTCTAAACCTATTTGGATTTCTTTGATGGCTTTGGAGGTTCCTATGTTGATGGTGGAGGTTTGGTCAAGGTTTGGTTTGGGTTTGTCTTCGACCCATTCCTTGATATCCTCTGGCACCTCAAAGTCATCTTCCTCCTCTTGAACCAGACCCGACAAGTTGAAGCTCAATCTTACATCACGGTTGGAGTTATGTTGACAAGTTGGCATCTCATCAGCAAAGACACACATATCCAATGCTTGGGTTCTGAAAATAAAAATGATTTCATTAATATATACAACTTCTTAAATACACATAGCATTTGTAAAGCATGACAAAAGTTACTGCTCTAGCTGTGTAATCAAAAGTAAGCAGTCAATGAAAGCATGATTAAGGGCAGATTGACTGTCTGCCCCTTTACCTTTTTCGACTGGGGCAAGGGACACTGCTCTAATTGTCCAGTGTTAGATCCTCATGGATAGGGATGATGCTGGAAGCGTTCTCATCTGTCTCATCTTGAATGATAACTGAGACATCCTTTAGGATATGGCCAAGGCTTTTCTGGGGATTGTTCCTCTGTTTACCGCGAGGAAAGTGAGCACGATCTTCGTCGTCACTATCTGGGAGTACATCATTCATCCCTTCATAGTTGATAATAACTTTCATGTTAGCAAATGGGTTTCGTCCTTTGTACAGGATCTTTTTTTTACTTTTTTGCTATCTTCCTCAGGTTTGAGGGCTTTCCTTTCATGGACAGGTATGACCAGAGGGAACAGTATGGCTGATACTACAGTTGGGATTTTTTTCACAGGTTTTATCCATCCGGCACTCGTGAGGTCTGGGAGCAGAATTATGGAGGCATGAGCCTTGGGATGTTTGTGTCGGTTTCGCTGATTGGATCTGGATAAGTATCCCAATCCTACTCTTCCTATCTGGCTTGGGATTTGAATTGGCATCTTCATGTCGTGCTTATTCTTTCCTAACCCTTCTCCAGGCTAGAAACCCACACCTACCATTTCTTGGCCCACTGTCATTACTTCAGTGGAAATTTTAGGCCTCAGGGCTGGTGCCCCAATCGGTAGATATTGAATATAGCTCACCTCAAAAGCTTGAAAACTTGCAGGCTCAACTCTGGCGTCCAGGCTAATCACTGGCATGTCCCCACATATGTGGGTAGGGTATTCCGGTTCAGCATTCACTGTGATGAGGCTGTCGTTGATATTGAACTTGAGTTGCTGATGGAGGGTGGATGGAACAGCCCCAGCCATATGGATCCATGGCCTGCCCAACAACAAGTTGTATCCGGTGGCTTTGTTGAGCACCTGGAAAGATACATAAAAGGTGTGTGGCCCAATTTCTAGAGGAAGCTCGATTTCCCCTATAGCCTGGCGGCGAGATCCATCAAAAGCCCGGATAACCATGTGACTGGCTTTGATCCGATTTGGATTGATCTTCATTCTTTCCAACGTGTCGTATGGACAATTGTTGAGGGAAGATCCTCCATCAATAAGCACTCCTCTGATTACGTATCTGGAGGATATAATGGCTATATGCAGGGACTTGTGGTGGCTCCTTCCCTCAGCCGGGATATCATCATCTGTGAAGGAAATCATATTGTTGTTGAAAATGTATTCTATCACGTGATGAAATTTCTCTGTGTCTACCTTGTGTGTCAGATGGGCTTCTTCTAGTACCTTCACTAGGATGTTACGGTGATCCTCTGATGATAGGACCAAGTCTAGAATGGATATTTGCTTGGGTGCGTCTTTCAAGCTTTGCACTATCTTGATTTCATTGTGTCCCATCTTTTTGATGAACTCTTTGATCTTTTCTTCAGCTACCTTTTCTTTCTCCTTGGTAACTGGTTTAATCACCCGCTGGGGCAGGTACAATTGATTATCCTTTGACAGGATTGAAATGTTGTTTGAAGTAGAGCTTTCAATGTCCCCGTAGTTCCATGGGACCTTCTTCAGACTGAGGATTTGATATTAAGGCCTGAAGGGCAAAATTAGAGGCTGAGGTGCAGTCACCTTCACAGGATTTTGTTTGTCTTGGACCCCCTTACCTGTCAGCACCAGGTGTGTGATGATTGATTCTTTATCGTAGGATATAATGCATCGGGGATTCAGAGGCTATCTTTATCTGTCATATCGAGGATTTGATCTCCTCTGATTAGGTCACCTTTCTCAATCAGGTCTTGAATTAGGCTACGAAGTGCCCAGCATTCTTTTGTATCATGGTCGGGAGAGTTGGAATGGTACTAACATATTTTGTCAGGTTTGAATTTTCTGGATTGAGGGTTCAGCGGAGGTAGCAAGTTTTCAACCATTCCCTCGTTGATCATCATTTGCAGGGTTTCTTCCATTGACTGGTTCAAATTGGTGAAATTCCTTTAAAATAAGAACTTCCTACATGCTTGGACACTTGCTTCTTCGATCCCCTTGTCAGTCCAGGGTGTAAGCTCACAAGTCCGGCTATGATCTTGATTGGAATTGACTTTCGCTGGAGAAGAGCGACTGCCAATAGATTGATGGATTTGCTTCAACATCTTTCTGGTGAGTTGATGTTGGTAGACTACCAGTTCAGCCAACTGCTCGATTTGTTCCTTGATAGACTTTATTTCTTGCTCAATCAGGAATTGTTTTTCAAAAGCTTCCTAACTCATTGGGCTGATGTTGTTGGATTGAGTTGATTCTTTAACATAGCGGAGGTATTTGGATCCTTCTCCACTTGAAGTGTTGATCATGTTGACACTCTCCTCCTTGTGCTGTGGGAGAGGATTACCTTGGACATGTGGTTGATCTGGCTTTGTGACCACAATTTCCCCGCTATCAATTAAATCTTGGATTTTATGCTTGAAGGACCAACAATCTTGGGTGTCATGGCCCGGTGATCAGGAATGATAAGCACATTTCTTGCTAGGGTCGAAGTTGCTTGCATTAGTGTTAGTTGGCGGAAGGAGTTGGCCAATCTTCTTTTGAGCTGTCAGAAGTTTGAAGACGTTCTCGAGTGAATCGCCTAGCGGGGTGAAAGTCCTTTTGCGTTTGACCTCTATGTTTTTCTGGAATGAAGGATTTGAAGGTTGTGTTGCAGCTTGAAAAGGGGTATAGTTCCTCCTTTGAATGGGTGTATTATTCGAATTACTGCTGGAATTTTGTCCTTGTAACACCAAGGAAACTTCTTCATCTTTCTTTTTGTGGACCCTCCGGGGATTACTCCCATAATTTTTGGATTGGATATGCTCAGCAACAGCTTCAAGTGCCGTTAGGTCTTTTATTTTCCCAGGACTTGAGTCCCATTTCGGCCATTTTGCCATGTTTGATCATTTCAGAGAAAGGTTTTCTTATTCCTGCCAGGACCCTTTCATAATAAGGAGCTTCTTGAATATCGATGAAAGTCATGACTATTTCAGATTTTGTCATGGCTGGGATGACTTGTGATGCGACTCGTCTCCATCGCTGGGCATATTCTCTGAATGATTCAGTGTTATTCTTCTTGATTTTGGTAATTTGATACCGATCTGGAGCTAGCTGAGATTGAAAACTATTTTGGCTGAGGAAGGCATGGGCCAATTCTTCCTAACTGTGGATTTTGGAGTTGTCCAGACGGGCATACCAGGCTCTGGCTTCTCCAGTTCAACTCTTCTAAAATAGTTGCATTCGAAGTTTCTCGTCCTCAGCATAGGATCCGAGTTCTCCGATGAAGACTTTCAGGTGTGTTTAAGGATCCCTTAATCCATCATATTTCTCAAAATCAGGGACTTGGAATTTTTCGGGATACCAAGCCCCGGGAAATATGCATAGATCTGAGTAGTTGACACTGCCAAATGCCCCAGTCCCTTTGATTGACTGGAGGGTTTCTTCCATTTGTTGGATTTTCTTAAAAATGTCACCAACTTCTTGTTCTTTGCCTAGGATGGTGATTTCTGGAGTTTTGTTGATTGGGTCCTGGTTTTGGGGTCCAGGGATATGAGTTTTGGCCTTTTCTGTATCTTGACCGCTAGCACCACCACCAGATGCTCCTGGTTCTAGATAAGTTTGAGATTGTTTCTCTTTGAAGGCATTGCTTTGCTCTCGAAGGAAATCGGCTAGCTCGGCTATCTGATTTTTCAATCCTTTGAATTCTTCCTTAGATACAGGGGTGGATTCTGGTGAAGCACTTGAAGCCATGTCCGTAGATAGACCGGGTACTTTTCTGGCCTTTGATCTGGTGATGGGACCAATTTTTCCCTACCTACACCAAAACATAGGCGTGTCAGTATCTTGTGGTAGGTAATGACTGGATGTATGTGTTTTTTAAGTTTATCCTGCAAAATCGAGGTTAGTTATTTTAATGGCAGGATGACAGGATATTTGACAAGAAAGTAAATCTTTCATTATTGCCATTTACATTGTGCTCCTCAGTAATTGGAGACTTGACATGGAATTGAAAGAGGAAGGCATGAAGAAGCATCCCATCGAATTTGGTTGATCAGAAGCTGACCTATCCTAGGTTACTCTCGCGGCTTTTATTTTGGCATGAAGGTTCTCAGATCATCGCAATTTACTAGAAGGGAAGTTAATCCGATCGTTCAACTGGAGCGAATCTGGGTGGTGCATTTTCAGGAGGCAACCCCGAAGACTTAGTCATCCCCAGAGTCCTTACTTATCACCGATCGGGTTAGCCTCCTAGTGGAGGAACACACAACATACATTCACATACATCGGCCTCACCGCTTATGCATGCAATGATAATTCGTGCGAAACACTAATATGGGTGCGAAGCACTAAAGCATTGATTCTCATTCATTCAATGTAAAGGCATAGCATTCATACATTCAATGAAAGACGCAGCATTCACTCATCCAGTGACTATAGAGACGCAGGATTTCACGTATTCAATAGTTTTGAAAGGGAAATGTTTGAAAAGATTGGAAGCGGCCTAAGCCCTCTACTGTCCCCAGCAGAGTCGCCACCTGTCGACTTTGGAAAATTTAAGAAATACCGCGGGTCAGTTTATAACCCGATTTTCCTCAAATCAATCTTCCTAAGTTATCTCTACCCTTATTCTTTTTATTGCGAAAAAGGTTTTAAAGGGTTTTTTAGGAAAGAGGCCAACATATGTATATGTCGATGATTTAATTTAAACAGAGTCGCCAGTTGGTAGTTTTGAAAATGGTTGTACCAACTCAACCGAATTTGATTTGAAAAGCAGCCCAATTGCTGGACACTGTCGAAACTTGATCTTTTAAAATCGAAGTTTTAAGTTCGGGGGCTTGGTTAAGTGTGGGGAAGGTGTTAGGCACCCCACGACTCCCGTGTAAACACGATACCGCAATATTTTCATTATTTCCCTTAAAACTGGAATGCGTGAGTGAATGCTGTTTGAAAATTGGGCCTTTGGATTAATTAAAAGCTTTGACAGGCTTCGTTGAGCCTATATACAAAGGGTTTGATTTGATTTGAAAATCAGTCTTTGATTTGATTTGCAAAAGCATTTGATTTGATTTTCTTGAAAAGCTTTTCTTTTAATTGAATTGAAAATGATGTTTTAAAAGCTGGTTTTATCAAATCCTTACGCTGACATAGGAATTGAAGCATATCGCTACCCTTAATTTTATCTTTATAGCCTTCAGGCTGTATGCAAGTAGTGATTTGTCGGGCTGGGAAGCATCCTCGACCACAAAAATATAAAGTGTTGGTCTCCTCATGGGTATGAAAACCATCGGAGTGACGCTGACACAACAATCCATATTTTCACTATGTTGAGACCTTAAATACGAATAACCTTTTTAAGGTCTGTGCATATACATTTTAAAGAAAAAACTGGCAGGGTACATCTATAAATCGGAGTTTGTCCATCGTGGGAATCAGATTCTGATCAGTTTGATCATGAATCCCACGATTCCTAGGCTCACATATGAGTGGCTAGAAAACCTGCACAGTTTGAATTTGTACAGAAGCAGATAAATATCCCAAAATAGCCAGAACCAGGGATTCATTCAGTAAATCCCGGTCCGCACGGACGAAGCGTCTTGTTCCCACTAGATAGCGATCTAAGGGACGCGAGGTTGCTTTTGAAGCTGAAACTATAAAAATAACTAGATTTAAAGAAATCTCAGCCATTAAAGCTTCCAGGTTCTGTCGGGACCTGTTTGAACCTTTGAAAGCTAGAAGTGGCGAGATTTGGATAAATCTAGTTCGCCTGCAGAAATGTCAGTGCAAATTCATATACAAATGAATATTAAATGCAGCAGTTGAATAAAGCAATATATATAATTATATATATATATATATATATATATATATAAAAGCTGTAAAAGGGCGATGGGTTTTCACTCGCAAGACCGGACTGGAATTGAAATATATATATATATATATATATATATTTATAAAAACTGTAAATAGCCATGAAATGATCCAGGCTGTGACAGAAATGAAATATATAAATATATATATATATATATATATATTAAAGCAATAAAAATGGCAATGGATTTTCACGCCGGTGCCCGTACTGTAATTGAAATTGACAGAAAAGTAGTCACCCAGTGACAGGGGAGAGCACCCAGTATGGGGAAGTGTGCAAAAGTAGTAAAATAGCCACGAAATAGTCCACGCCAATTTAATATATATATATATATATATATATATATATATATATTGACAGAAATGTAATCAACCAGGAATGATATGAGTACCAGTGATGGTGAATGTCGCTTATATATGCGTAAATATATATAAAAGCAATAAACTACCTCAGATTTAAATTCGGGCTTGACAGAATTGAAATGTTAGTACATTTATAGTTAAATATATACAAACAATGGCCAAACCAGGACTGGGAAGATAACCCAATTCGGCGAAGTTGCCAGAATGTGTGTGCTAGTGCATTGAAGCTACTGGAGCTGACGGATCGTCAATCCGAGTTGTAGAAATGCTGAAAAGGGAGTTTATGCACAAAAATGTATCAAGTTTTGATGAAAACGGCCAGGGAACTAAGTTTCGGGCATATTTAGAAAGTGAAATTTCGTGTGCAAGTGTAAAACAGTGCAAAGTAGTAATAACAACTTGCTGATCGTAAAAATACTTACAATATCCTGCACTACGGGCTTTTTGTCGAATCGTAGGCTTTAAACATCCAAATCTACCGGTGATTTTTTGATATGTGGTAGTATATGGGTATATCTACGTGTTAGAGTGAAAATATTTGGGTTTGGAAGAAGTGTAAAAGTTGAAAAATCAAACTGCCAGAGCTTCGCTGCGTTTCTGAATTTTTTTTAAATGAATGGGGGGACACGTTTATTTATAAGCCAGGGAGCCTCCACTCTACCTGTAGCTCCCCTAGGTGGGGCCCATATGCCAAGCTTGGTCATCTCGAAGTACGTGCACTCCGAGCAATGGGTCGAAATCTTTCTAACTTTTGATCGGAGCGTCCGTTTTAGGAGTGCGATACCTTTTCAAATATCTCTCACCGAGATTGTCGCAATGACATGGGAAAAAATATTTTTTGGGTCTAGGAAGATGGGTTCATAGCCAGGTCTTCGATTCTCCGCAGTTTGTCCGTTGAGCTGTCTTGCGTAGTTGCCACTCGGGATCGTTGTTAGGGTTGATTCTAACTTTGGCGCCATCATTTTGGCTTGAGTTTGACCAAGTCGGTTGAGAGTTGATGAAATGACAGTTGTTCCCCTCCCAGGGCTGCATGTAGTGTCGGCATGGTCATTGGTTGACTTCCGGGAGCTAATCCCAAGACTTGGATCCCAGTCGAGTCTTTTGACCTCAGGGTTGTCTCTGAGGCTGAAGTGGTCATTCCAGATTTTGCTCTGGAGTTGTTGTGATGCTTCAGGTTGATGTCTGTAGTTCACCTAACGTCCCGGGTTGAGATCGGGGATGACCTGCACTTCCCGGGTTGAGACCAGGGATGAGCTTGATGATTCGATTGACTATCAAAACTTGATTGATGGTCCGATTGACTGTCGAAACTTGATTGATGGTCTGATTGACTTTCGGAGCTTGACTGATGGTCCGATTGACTATCGGTACTTGATTAATGGTCCGATTGACTGTCGAAACTTGATTGATGGTCTGATTGACTGTCAAAACTTGATTGATGGTCCGATTGACTGTCGAAACTTGATTGATGGTCCGATTGACTGTCGAAACTTGATTACCGATATTGGGAATCAAATTTAGGTTGAAGGACCGGCGTTGGTGGACGGATTTGGATTGATTGACGGTTTTGCCCTCCTACCGGTTAGTATTGGGACAAGGAAAATTTCGAGTGTCTACACATATCACCTTCACCGAAGGTATGACTTTGGTTCTCAACACTTGTTCTTTCCTATCAATGACTTGATAGGAATCTCCTCATAGGTTAAGTCTTTCTCGACTTGAATTGGTTCATACTCGATTACATGCTTGTAATCCGGCTTATAGGGACACAATTTCGAAACGTGAAACACGTTATGGATATGCCCCAACTCTGGAGATAATGTTATTGCATATGCTACCTCTCCTACACTCCTCAAAATTTCAAACTGTCCTATGAATCTAGGGTTTAACTTCCCTTTTTTCCCGAAGCGTATCTTCCCCTTCCAAGGTGACACCTTCAGGAACGCATATGAACCGACTTCAAACTCTCTGTTCTTCCGATGTGGATCGACATACTTTTTCTGCCTGTCTTGAGCTGCTACTAGTCGTGTCTGTATCATCTTAACTACTTCTGCCGTTTATTGTACCATCTCAGGACCTAACAATCAACGCTCACCCACTTCATCCCAGCAAAGTGGCGTTTGACACTTCCATCCATATAATGCTTCGTAAGGCGGCATGCCAATACTAGTGTGATCACTGTTGTTGTAGGCGAACTCTACTAGCGATAGATGATCGTCCCTACTCCCCTTGAAATCCATAACGCAAGACCTTAGCATATCTTCTAGCGATTGAATTGTTCTTTTGCTTTGTCCATCTGTTTGTGGATGGTACGCCGTGCTCAACCTCAGTTGTGTTCCCATCTGCTCTTGCAACCTCTTCCAAAAATTTGAAGTGAACCGCGGATCGCGATCGAACACAATCAAAATTGGCACTCCATGTCTCGAGACAATCTCGTTGACATAGAGCTTAGCTAACTGATCTAAGTTGTATCTGACTCTTATCGGCAAGAAATGAGCCGACTTCATCAAACGATCCACTATTACCCAAATAGCATCGTATCCTTTCTGCGTTATTAGATGTCCCACCACAAAGTCCATCGTGATATGCTCCCATTTCCACTCCAGAATCTCTAATGATTGTAACAAACCACTAGGTCGTTGATGTTCGGCCTTAACTTTCTGACAAGTTAAGCACCTACTGACGTACTCTGCTATCTCCCTTTTCATGTTCGACCACCAAAAATTGGTTCGAAGGTCTTGATACATCTTAGTACTACCAGGATGAATCGAGTACCTCGAGTGATGCGCTTCATCCATGATTTCCTCTTTCAACTCTGGCTCACACGAAACCCAAATTCTTCCTTCAAATCTCAATAACCCTTCGTTATCAAGACTGTATGCTTCCTTAGTACCGTCTGCAATCTTCTTCCTTATCCACTTGCACTCCTCAGTTCTGAGTTGCACCTCCTTAACCTTCTCCACTATTATGGCTTGGACTTCTATCGCAAACAACTTCTCCCCTTCTTTGATCGGACATCGTACTTCCAATTCCATTCTTGCCATCTCTGTCACCAACTCATTTTGCGATGTTAACATCGACAACTTCTCACAACCCTTCTTACTTAAGGCATCGGCCACTACATTTGCCTTCCCTAAGTGATACAGGATTTCACAATCGTAATCCTTTATCAACTCTAGCCATCTCCTCTATCTCATATTTAACTCCTTCTGTGTGAAGATATACTTTAGACTTTTATGGTCTGTGTAGATCTCACACTTCTCCCCATATAAGTAATGTCTCCATATCTTTCAGGAAAAAACCACCGCGGCGAGTTCAAGGTCATGAGTAGGATAATTCCCCTTATACTCCTTCAACTGCCTAGATGCATACGCAATGACCTTGCCATGCTGCATGAGCATGCAACCCAGTCCTTTATGAGAAGCATCGCTATACACTACAAAATTTTTCGTCTCATCCGGTAAAGATAATACCGGTGCTTGACTCAACCTCTTCTTCAGCTCTTGAAAGCTATCTTCACACTTCTCTGTTCATACGTATTTCACCGTCTTTCTGGTTAAGTTGGTTAACGGAGTAGCTATCTTCGAGAAGTTCTGAATGAACCTCCGATAGTAACCCGTTAAACCTAGGAAACTCCGCACCTCAGTCGGCGTTTTCGGCTGTTCCCAGTTCCTCACTGATTCCACCTTCGCTGGATCCACTGAAACTCTTTCCATGTCAATGACGTGCCCCAAAAACTGCATTCTCTCTAACCAAAATTCACACTTCATGAATTTTGCATACAGCCTCTCTTTTCTTAGTGCCTCCAACACTAATCTTAAATGTTCAGCGTGATCCTCCGTCGTCTTGGAATAGACTAGGATATCATCAATGAACACCACGACAAACTTGTCCAAATATTGCTTGAACACCCGGTTCATCATGTCCATGAATGCGGTTGGCGCATTCGTCAACCCAAATTACATCACTAAGAACTCGTAATGGCCGTAACGAGTCCTAAATGCTGTTATAGGTACATCCTCCGCCCTAACCTTCAACTGGTGATACCCCGTAGGTAAATCTATCTTCGAAAAATATTTTGCCCCTCTCAACTGATAAAAGAGATCATCGATCCTGGGCAATGGGTACTTATTCTTTATCGTTAGTTTGTTCAACTCTCGGTAGTCGATACAAAGTCTCAACGATCCATCCTTCTTTTTTACAAACAATACCGGTGCTCTCCATGGAGAAACACTTGGTTGAATGCACTTCGTATCCAACAGTCTTGCAACTTAATCATCAACTCTTTAAATTCTACTGGCACCATATGATATGGTGCCTTTGAAACTGGTGCCGTTCCAGGCGCAAGGTCTATAACAAATTCGGTCTCCTATCGGGTGGAAGACCTGGCAAGTCACTTGGAAATACATCCGCGTACTCGTTGACTATAGGTATTTGTTCCAACGTTTCTCCCAATCTTTGGGTATCAACAACATGGCATAAGTAACCTTCGCATCCCTTCTTTAACAATTTTCTAGCTTGCGTTATGGTTAGACAACAAGAGCGTCCTAGTGATTTACTACAGTAGAACACTACCTAGAAATTCGAAGGTTCACACTCTTATTTTGGCAATCTATCATTGCCCTATGGTTAATCAACCAGTCCATTCCAAGAATTACATCGAATTCTCCCAACTTTATCGGTATAAGATCTACCGACAATTTGTTACCTCTAATATCCACACAACAACTCCTATGAACCGAATCCATAGGAATTACTTCATCGTTAGCTACCTTAATGTTAAAGGTATTACAAGTTTTTCGGGGAGTAATCCTAATCGTTTAGCAAACTCACATGCTATAAACGAATCAAATAATACATATGCATTAATGTCGTTGACAGGAATGATACCTGCTATGACGTCGATTGATGCTACCGCATCTTGGACTGTCATATTAAAAGTACGGGCAGTTGGTCTACCCTGTGGTACTGCGCCACCAGTCGCCAGCTTATTACCACTAGCTCTTTTCCCACCATCCGAAGCTTTCTTTGGATAGTTACGCGCCATGTGGTCCATGGATCCACACATAAAACAACAACGGCTCTTCTTTGGACTAGGACAGTTAGGCGAAATATGCCTCTCCTGTCCACAGTTGTAGGAGACCGCCTTACCCTTGAGGCAGACTCCCAGATGAGTCTTACCGTAATTCTTTCACGCCTCCATCTTCCTCTTGGGAAATTCCTGCTTTACTCTGGTATTCCCGAAGCTAAAACCCTTCCTCTTCTGGCCACTCCTACTAGCTCCCTCAATCTTGAATGATACCTCAGTCTTAGCCTTATTCTTTGATAAGTGGGTTTTATGACCACTTATTCAAATATTAACTAGCTTATTTAACTTCTTAAACTTAAGTATATTTGTGCTTTTCATGTGTTTATGCTTTCTTTTTTAGTTTTCTGTTTGTGGAACTCTCTTGGTGTGCATTGAGCTTAAAAGGATGAAAGAGTGTTGGAAAGGGAAAAAAACACAGAAATTGGCTTATGGCATGATGATGGACATGACAAAAAGGGAGCAAGAAGCATTGGAAATGGGTGATTGGCAGGAGAAATAAGCATCATGAATCAAGCATGGGAAAAGAGTCAAAAAACTGCAGCAGAAAAGGAAGCCAAAAATCATCAGCTGGTGCACGGCGCAGCTGCGCCAGCTTCACGCCTTAAGGCTGCGCAGCTACGTCAGTAACCTTGGTCGGGTACCCTACTACACAGCTATGCCTCTTCTACTTTGCCTCCCTGCGCAGCTGCACCGGTCTTCTATCTTGCTGATTGACTTATTTTAAAAGGCAAATTTGGTTTTGGCTTGGGCAAGGATGCAAACTCGACCTTGTAGGCTATATTAGGGCACATTTTGGCACATATTGGATATATACTCCCCTTAAAGGAGCCCTAGCCCTAGTTCTCTTCTTCTTCTCTCTTTAATTTCTTGTCTAGATTAGCTTAGGAGTAGATTAAGGTTAGGTTTAGATAGTTAGTTATCTAGAGTTGATTGGATCAAAGATTGAAACAAGTGTATATAATTGAAGATTCAACCTTGGAGCTTGAGAAATCAGATTTGAACTTTCTATCTTTATTTTTTCTTGAATCTCTTTGTGTAATCTTTGGATGTTTATTTAATTTTTGGATGATATATTTGAGTCATTTATGACTTATACTCTATTTGAGATTTCAATGGAACCTTTTGCATAGTTTATATTGATATGCTTCCATGTTGGTCTTATTGATTGCTATGAGATTGTCTGTTACAATTTGTGCTTTCATTTCTTAATTGATTAGCTACCAATTACTGTGATAACCTATGTGGACTTGACAAACAAAATGTGGGTTTAGATCTAATCGTAGTAGCGAGCGATTGTATGTTTACATGGCGTTGGATGTATGATTTGTGCTTAGGATAGACATATACCGAAGCGCCGTTCGTAGTCAATTAAGAACTTGGACTTAAACCCTATTTATTTGTAAATCACATAGACATATAGGGGTTTAGATAATGTGGGTGTTCATGTGCGTTCTATCATCTGTGGATTGTATATGATATGAATTAGGTGCATTGAAAGATGGCCTTATCTCATTTTCGTGTTCTCGACTAACATTCTGTGACAATTAATTTGACCTAACTGGAAGTATGTTGATTTAGATGAATCATTAGGGGAAGTTGAGATCTCATATCTTCATTATCTGATTTTACTCTAGGATTATTTAGTTTTAGTTTAATTACTTGTTTAGTTTTAATTCCAAACAATTTAATCACTTGTTTAGATAAGACTGAAATAGTTATGGGCTAGTGATTTGGTGACTTTTATTAGTTAATTCTCCATGGGAACGATATCTTACTTACTCTTTATTACTTGTTGACCGCGTATACTTGCGCGTATTTGTCATTATATAAATAGGACAACAAGTTTTTGGCGCCGTTGCCGGGAAAACAATTGATTGTGAATAAACACTTCGGCTACGTCGAGTTCTGTGGCCTTTGATATTCGAGCAAGTAAGCCCTAGAGGTGTCTCTACACCCAGCGCCCTAAGGCCTTTTGGTCTGGGAGTCGTTGGCCGAAAGCTCGCTTACACGGGTATCATTGAAAAGCCTAAAAGGACTAGGCATTGCACAGTCAAAGGTATACATGAGAAAGAGCGAAAACGCCCTCGTGAGTTAATAAAAAGCATAATAAATCCCCTGCGAACCCTTAGCTTAAGTAATGCATGGTCTTAGTTAGAACTTATCTGATTTACTACTTTTGTTAAGTTGAAACCTGTTTTTCCCCTAAGAAGCATAGTATGTGATATATTTGTCCGAAAGAATGTTTAATGGTTGCTAGGCACACACACACTACATCAGTGCTGACAGGTTTGGATTTACAAGGATATGTCTCCTCGATGTCGCCTTCTTTCAGTTCATCCAGTTGCATGTGCACTTCTGGCTCTCCATCAGTTTTAGCATCCAATTCATAGCACCAAGTATTCTGAGGGCCATTGCTAACGGCTTCAAACATTTGAGGTTCTTGATTCTGAAGATTTTGAATTTCTATCCCTTGCTCAATCACCTCCTCCTTCATTAAAGCCATCATTTTTTATCAGTTCTGCATCAGGTTCTATGATGAATCGATGATATAGAAAATACCTTTTGATATCTTAAATTATTTTTGTCTAGCCGAAACAATTAGCATAGACTCTTCTTTAAACAACTCAAAACCATTGAAAATTATTTTTTTTGGTGTTATCATGCTGTAATATGTAACAATGTGTTAGTGGTTCGAAGCCCACATCTACACAATTGTAACCATGTATTGCTGATAACAAAAATTCATTTATATTTTTAAAGGCACATTAGTGCGAATTTAGCTTGATGTCAAAAATTTAAAGTCTAGCACAGCTAGAAGATTTGGAATACCTATGCTTCCATCATCAACTTTAATTACTCTAATGATCAATTACTTAATAATTCTATCTATTAGAAATCCTCAATTCTTCATCCTTAACTTTTCTATACCCCAGTATAGTTCATCAAACATACCACACGTTAAGAGTTCAAGAACTTTTCACAATAATATGAGTTTAGGAACTTATCCTAGCAATACGTAGTTCAAGAACCAATCAGGAACTGTCCATATGCTTAGGGGTTCAAAAATATACCATACGATTATGAGTCACAAACTTACCATAAGTGTGAGTTTTAAGAACTCGCACCTATCTTATATTCTCTACCTATCCAATATAATTATGAGAAAAGAATCATCTTCTCGTCATAAGTATATCGATAGCGCGACACCATCATTTCAATGATTATCAATGTGATAAACTAAGTAGTCGTTAGACCAAACACGAAACCCCAGCCCATACAAAGGTTTGTACAACTCAGCTATCACATGAGTCCTCAATTGAAATCCCACATAATCCTAGCCTCCTCTTTGCTCAATACGAATTTCATTTAATCCGTATATCATTCTTTTCAACTCTTTTGAGTTTAACTCATACTATTTTATAGTACCATATTCGTATAGCAATCCTGCTATAACATTTTCAATCAAACGATTGATCATCTATCCTCTTATGACCTCATCAGATCACGTTGTGACCTTTTCTTATAATCGTATTATATTACGATTCTTTTCTATCTTATGATCGTTTTATTTTACGATCTTCTTTCCATTTAATCATATTATATTATGATTTTACACTTTTCATCATATAGACTTTGTCTATTTATTATCACTTTTCATCTTTATTATTGGAGTCAGGTAACTCCAGATTCTTATCTTTGTAACTCTTCAAGATTCTTCTTTGAATCTTATTTATCATCCTCTTATCTAAATGATGAATTTTCTGAATTCATCTCTTATCACTTAAATTCTATTTGAGTTTATTCTTTATCCACATCTCTGCAGTTATAGCCTAAGGTAACCCTACCTAAGGTTTATAACCAATAGCTTTGATACCAACTATAGCGTCTCCAAATCCGGGTACTTTTTACCTCGGACCTGGTACATCATTTCTATAACTATTGCGGAAGATATAAGCATAAATTGTTTATACAGTAACTTTTATTACATAAACCCCAAGGTCTGTAACCTTAACTTCATACTTACCTTCAATATCTTAAAAGATTTACAATGTCATTTGCGTCAAAAAATTTAATAGTGCTAACTGCATAATAATTTAATCTTGCACTTTTCCTTTGCCTCTATCTTTATTCAAGCTTTCATCTTAATCTGAAAATTTTATCATGATATAGCAAGGGTGAGCAACAATTTTGCCCAACAAGTTTAAGTTCAAATGAAGATACATCATGATTGAAAAGGAATAATAATAAGCTGTCAAACTTTCAATAATATAATGATTGTGAAAGAATGCGAATCAATTTCAATACTGAATGACATAATCAATAATGCTGAATGGCCAACAATGAACATGAACAAATTCAACTAAATCATATGGTAATGAAGGTGATCAGCCTTCCATACCTGATGAACATATACAATATGCACAAGGTGCGAGTTAATAAACCATAGATGTGATATAATCAACAATGATTAACCACGAACATGCTTTGCAATAACAACTCAAGTTTGAGTTAGAGAACTTGTCTGTACCATCGATTACTGCTACGCAATCTAATTAAATCTCTTTATTGAAAAGACCTATCAGATATAAGATTGATCTTTCAATTAGTATAACATACCTTATTCCATAATACTATTACTTTAAAAGTAAACTATCTAACACTTAACCACATGGTCAAATATTAGATAACCTTTAACAGCATACTCATTTACAAGTCTAAACCTAGCATACATCGAGTCTTTAATAGATTCAATACAGTATACTGAGTGGTTTCTCGTAAACAACCAACAAATTAGTTTTCGTCTCGTCTACACTGTTTTCACAGCGAGTTAGATCGGTTACAAATTCGTATATACCTCCGTTCCCTGAAGGAATTTTTTAGCCCAAATACTATACATCAACAATTGCATAATACGACTGTACTACTTTAAACTTAATACTTATTTATAATTTCTTATCATCTTATATTAAATTGTCTCACATTCAGTCATATAGTGAAGTATTAGACATTACATTCAAGTCTTAGTAATACGATTATACTTTGATAATCTTTTAATCATGTCATAACTTATACTTATAAGTTTTCCTTTATATGTTATCTTAGTAAACTAGATAACATTTCAGTAAACTGAAGATACTATTTCAGTAAACTGAAAATACTATTTCAGTAAACCAGGTTGCATTTCAGCATCTTGAAATCATTATTTCAGCAGCTTGAAATCAGTTTTAGTAAACTGAAATCATTTCAGCAACCCAAAATCCAATTCAGCACCCTGAATTCTCATTTTAGTCTATTACAAGCATAATATAGTTCCTTGAATACCAAATTCAACAACTATATTGAAAAATAACTTAATTATCTTATTTTAATTTCCCGTCGAATATTATTAATTATGTAATAATATTTTCAAGCTAATGTTATTAACTTTTTAATAACATTCAAGTCAAATACTATTAATAATATTTCAATCAAATATCATTAGTCATGTAAAAATATTTTAAGTCATTTATTCAATTAATAACTTAGCACCACTTTTAAACTCTCATTTAATATTAATAACTATCATTTACTGATATTATTAATCACATAACCCGTGTAATTTCTTACACCATCAACAAGTCTATTGGATATGTAATAGACCTTAGGTTAATGATTTAATCAATTAACAACTTATTAAACCCTTAAACAATTATAATTGTTTAATTTATGAGTTAATATATGAGTTAATTACATTCTCTTCATTTATTAACTCTATCTTTAATTACCATTTAATATTAGTTAAATAGTAATTAATGAATTATCTTTAGTTATTAAATAATAATTAATTATATTCACTTATTAATCTCATTTGTCTTTAATTATTATTTAATATAAGTTAAATAATAATTAATTAATTTCTTATCCATAAATAAAAATTTACTTACTTACTTCATTAGTCTTTAACTATTCCTTAATATTTATTAAAGAATAGTTAATTAACATTTGAATTTATTTATTATTTAATATTGATTAAATAATAAATAATTTATTAAAAAAATTATTATTTCATTTCATAGATCTTTAATTATTTTGTCTCAAAAACAATTAATTAGTATTTGCTCTTATTTATAATTTTATAATAAATAATTATCTTGTTAATGTAATTAAGATATTATGTCATTACTACTCAATATCACCTAATTACCCTTTAATAATTATTTAATATGAATTAAAATAATAATTAATCACTTATTACACTTTACTAAAAATTTATTATTTCTACTATTTTCGTCACATTTTTCAGTTTTGGGGTCCTTCACGGAAACGCTTATAAAACAAAATCTACAACTCGGATTTAGGTTCCGTTGGAGGCGTTGGATTCGTATTTTCTTGAACTACATTTTTCATTTATCAACACCCAATTTGAAGCTGTATAGGACCCGAAAATCAGGGCCAAAGGGGCTGGTCAGCAACCTCACTTTCCGATTTTACCACCTAGAGGTGTTTTAACATAAATTCCATAACTTGTTCAAGTCTCAACATTTTTGTGTCATTCAAAAGGGATTATACTCATAACTTACAGCTCTATCACAACCAATAAGTAGATCTCAAATATCAAAAATGAATCTTCAAAATAAATCACATGGATGTCAAATATTAACTAAAAACTTCCATAAAAACTTACTAACTTCATTATTCCCAAATGTTTCTAACACAATCTAACAGATATAACCAAGATACATAACATATCTCAAGATCTAACCTTTTCATAAGGTTTTCACCAACAAGAACACAAAACTTCATAAATCACAATAAAAGTAACTAACTACACAAAACTTTAACTAAATCTAGAAAATAAATTTTCTTTTTCTTTACCTTCCTTTGCTAGCTACTTACCTTTTCCTTCCAAAATAAGATATAAACTTAGGATACATAGATGTTTGATCTCCTCCCTTTTCTTCTTCCTCCTTTGCCGTGAGCTCACTCTCTCTCTCTCTCTCTCTCTCTCTCTCTCTCTCTCTCTCTCTCTCTCTCTCTCTCTCTCTCTCTCTCTCTCTCTCTCTCTCTCTCTTGAATTTTCATTTAGCTCTCTTGGAAATGAAAAGGAAGGAACAAAACTACTAAATGTGGTATATTAATTTTAAATGCTAGATATACATTGTATATCTATCCATAATCTCCTAATATCTCTTTCTCTCTTATCCTTATCTTTCATCCTTATCTCCTTCCTTACTAGTAGCAAAGTAAAGGAAACAAGTGGCTAAATGAATTAAGGACACCTAAGCCTAAAGGATAAAAAAAAAAGTAATCATTGCACTCCTAATTCACCTACATGCCCGGCCACTTAAGGATAATTGCTCAAATTTTGATCTTATTTTAATTGTTAATTTACTTAACAAATGACTAAAAAGTTCCTCCTTAAGTGGGTCAAAAATTGGGCCACTTATTAATTCATTTGGGCTTGGAATACATCAACTTAGGCCACTAGAAAACCAAACTTAATTAAATTAGTAATTACCAACCTTGGGCTTCTAGTTTATTAAGTTATTGGGCTCCCAATATGTTGGTTAATTATTCAATTCATATACTAATCTTTCAAATCCATAACTAATTCATTAAGTGGGCTTGATAGATAATTCAATTTGGTTAATCCTCTAGTAATTTACTAATTGGACTATTACATAACTTTATAATATCAATATTTATACTTTATTTTTATAACCCAATTAGACTTACTTCAATCAAGTTATAAAATTAACTAATTGAGATGTACGAATTAAATCTCTAGGGTTAGGGTACTAGTATATAACTTTCATACTAGCCTACCATAATTACTATAACCCTTAGGTTATTTAGTTCTCATATCCAATATTGTTTGATTTAAACCCATCTCACATATGTCTTGACAGATTTAGCATCATTGACTATTATATAATACAATCACATAACATCTCCATATCTCACATATTCATACAAAATAATTTAATAGGTCGAGACATGTTCCACAAATCTCTTAGATTAAGTCACTAGTAAATAATTAAAATACTAGGACCACTAAATAAAGATAACGCTTTAGGTTATTTAATTCCAATACCTAATTTATAACATTAGGCTACAAAGCTTTCTTTAATTCTCTTTATATAGAATAAATATATATACATAATTACAATATATGTATTTACATAATCTCACACATGTCCCACATAAGTCATAATGTATTTACCTTATCATTCCTCTTTGCTAAAATATATAGCACATCACTAAATATATATATGTACCGATACATATACACAATTTCTTTATAACATCTCTTCACTTGAATTTGATTTCCTTAATAAAATTTTCCACATTCATAATCTCTTTCTTTCTTTCCAAAATTTCTATCATTATCATAATTTCTTTCAATTATTAAACCATATAGATTTTTCATAAAAATCTTAAATAAATCCTCTATTTCCACTATAGATTTTAAACTTTAGCCTTTAACTTAATCATTTAAGATTTTCCAAATTTTCGGGTTGTCACATTCACCCCTTCTTCTAAGAATTTCATCCTCGAAACTGCAGCCTACTAATCTCTACTCTATTTATTCATCAAAACTAGGTTTTTAACTTAACATTTATCTGATTTTATTCTCATTTATTGAGTACACACGACTTCTTTCTATGAGAAACTCTTCTATTATCACATACTACCATGACTTCTCTCTAAGGAGTTAAAAACTTTTCATATTATGCTGAGGGGTCATACAGACCATGAACTCTCAAGTTTAACGGTATTCACCGCAACCAATTCTGTAAACATGTTGTACTAGGTATGTTTACAATCACGAAGAAGGTAAACTACCTAGCTGGGTACGTTAGGTGATTAGCCTATCGCACCTTAATTTTCGGAACGACTATATGTGTTCTTAGATTGGAATATTTTATCGAATTATTATATCCTAATTTTTCGGGGTTGTTCTCCTCAGACTTAGCATAAGAATCCATACCAAAATAATTTGGTTAGGGATAAATTCTTAAAGAGATACTTGGATTTTCATAAACATTCGTCTAGCTGAATCAAATAACTTAGACATATACTAATAATTTGAATATCAATCGAAACATTTATGTGACCAAATTTAATTGGCACTTAACTTTTATTTAAAATTCTAAAAATTATTTTATGACGTCATGATACCGCACTGTATTTACAGTCCGTTTAAGGATTTCGTCATTTTATGACATTGTCAAACTACATCGTACCATAGTGGGCTGACGATCCTTAGATCACATCCGACACTAGGTATATCTGCATTGATAACTCCATCATTTTTTATCATTTCTGCATCAGGTTCTATGATGCATCGATGATATATTAAATACGTTTTGATATCTTAAATTATTTTTGTCTAGCCGAAACAATTATCATAAACTCTTCTTTAAACAGCTCAAAACCATTAAAATCATATTTTTTTGGTGTTATCATGCCGCAACATGTAACGATGTGTTAGAGGTTCGAAGCCCACATCTACACAATTGTAACCATGTACTGCTGATAACAAAAATTCATTTATATTTTTAAAGGCACATTAGTGCGAATTTAGCTTGATGTCAAAAATATAAAGTCTAGCACAGCTAGAAGATTTGGAATACTTATGCTTCCATCATCAACTTTAATTGCTCTAATGATCAATTGCTTAATAATTCTATCTATTAGAAATCCTCAATTCTTCATCCTTAACTTTTCTATACCCCAGTATAGTTCATCAAACATACCACAAGTTAAGAGTTCAAAAACTTTTCACAATAATATGAGTTTAGGAACTTATCCTAGCAATACGTAGTTCAAGAACCAATCAGGAACTGTCCATACGCTTAGGGGTTCAAAAACATACCATACGATTATGAGTCACAAACTTACCATAAGTGTGAGTTTTAAGAACTCGCACCTATCTTATATTCTCTACCTATCCAATATAATTATGAGAAAAGAATCACCTTCTCGTCATAAGTATACCGATAGCGCGACACCATCATTTCAATGATTATCAATGTGATAAACTAAGTAGTCGTTAGACCAAACACGAAACCCCAGCCCATACAAAGGTTTGTACAACTCAGCTATCACATGAGTCCTCAATTGAAATCCCACATAATCCTAGCCTCCTCTTTGCTCAATACGAATTTTATTTAATCCGTATATCATTCTTTTCAACTCTTTTGAGTTTAACTCATACTATTTTATAGTACCATATTCGTATAGCAATCCTGCTATAACATTTTCAATCAAACGATTGATCATCTATCCTCCTATGACCTCATCAGATCACGTTGTGACCTTTTCTTATAATCGTATTATATTACGATTCTTTTCTATCTTATGATCGTTTTATTTTACGATCTTCTTTCCCTTTAATCATATTATATTATGATTTTACACTTTTCATCATATAGACTTTGTCTATTTATTATCACTTTTCATCTTTATTATTGGAGTCAGGTAACTCCAGATTCTTATCTTTGTAACTCTTCAAGATTCTTCTTTGAATCTTATTTATCATCCTCTTATCTAAATGATGAATTTTCTAAATTCATCTCTTATCACTTAAATTCTATTTGAGTTTATTCCTTATCCTCATCTCTGCATTTATAGCCTAAGGTAACCCTACCAAAGGTTTATAACCTACAGCTCTGATACCAACTGTAGCGTCCCCAAATCCGGGTACTTTATACCTCAGACCTGGTACATCATTTCTATAACTATTGCGAAAGATATAAACATAAATTGTTTATACAATAACTTTTACTACATAAACCCCAAGGTCTGTAACCTTAACTTCATACATACCTTCAATATCATAAAAGATTTACAATGTCATTTGCGTCAGAAAATTTAATAATGCTAACTGCATAATAATTTAATCTTGCACTTTACCTTTGCCTCTGTCTTTATTAGAGCTTTCATCTTAATCTGAAAATTTTATCATGATATAGCAAGGGTGAGCAACAATTTTGTCCAGCAAGTTTAAGTTCAAATGAAGATATATCATGATTGAAAAGGAATAATAATAAGCTGTCAAACTTTCAACAATATAATGATTGTGAAAGAATGTGAATCAATCTCAATACTGAATGACATAATCAATAATGCTGAATGGCCAACAATGAACATGAATAAATTCAACTAAATCATATGGTAATGAAAGTGATCAGCCTTTCATACTTGATGAACATATACACTATGCACAAGGTGCGAGTCAATAAACCATAGATGTGGTATAATCAACAATGATTAACCACGAACATGCTTTGCAATAACAACTTAAGTTTGAGTTAGAGAACTTGCATGTACCGTCGATTACTGCTACATAATCTAATTAAATCTCTTTATTGAAAAGACCTATCAGATATAAGATTGATCTTTCAATTAGTATAACATACCTTATTCCATAATACTATTACTTTAAAAGTAAAATATCTAACACTTAACCACATAGTCAAATATTAGGTAACCTTAACACCATACTCATTTACAAGTCTAAACCTAGCATACATCGAGTCTTTAATAGTATTCAATACAGTATACTGAGTGGTTTCCCATAAACAACCAACAAATTAGTTTTCGTCTCGTCTACACTGTTTTCACAGCGAGTTAGATCGGTTACAAATTCGTATATACCTCCGCTCCCTGAAGGAATTTTTTAGCCCAAATACTATACATCAACAATTGCAGAATACGACTGTACTACTTTAAACTTAATACTTATTTATAATTTCTTATCATCTTATATTAAATTGTCTCACATTCAGTCATATAGTGAAGTATTAGACATTACATTCAAGTCTTAGTAATACGATTATACTTTGATAATCTTTTAATCATGTCATAACTTATACTTATATGTTTTCCCTTTATATGTTATCCTAGTAAACTAGATAACATTTCAGTAAACTGAAGATACTATTTCAGTAAACCAGGTTGCATTTCAGCATCCTGAAATCATTATTTCAGCAGCCTGAAATCAGTTTTAGTAAACCGAAATCATTTCAGCAACCTAAAATCCAATTCAGCACCCTGAATTATCATTTTAGTCTATTACAAGCATAATATAGTTCCTTGAATACCAAATTCAACAACTATATTGAAAAGTAACTTAATTCTCTTATTTTAATTTTTCGCCGAATATTATTAATTAATTATGTAATAATATTTTCAAGCTAATGTTATTAACTTTTTAATAACATTCAAGTCAAATACTACTAATAATATTTCAATCAAATATCATTAGTCATGTAAAAATATTTTAAGTCATTTATTCAATTAATAACTTAGCACCTCTTTTAAACTCTCATTTAATATTAATAACTATCATTTACTGATATTATTAATCACATAACCCGTGTAATTTCTTACACCATCAACAAGTCTATTGGATATGTAATAGACCTTAGGTTAATGATTTAATCAATTAACAACTTATTAAACCCTTAAACAATTATAATTGCTTAATTTATGAGTTAATGTATGAGTTAATTACATTCTCTTCATTTATTAACTCTATCTTTAATTACCATTTAATATTAGTTAAATAGTAATTAATGAATTATCTTTAGTTATTAAATAATAACTAATTATATTCACTTATTAATCTCATTTGTCTTTAATTATTATTTAATATAAGTTAAATAATAACTAATTAATTTTTATCTATAAATAAAAATTTATTTACTTACTCCTATTAGTCTTTAACTATTCCTTACTATTTATTAAACAATAGTTAATTAACATTTGAATTTATTTATTATTTAATATTGATTAAATAATAAATAATTAATTAAAAAAATGATTAATTCATTTCATAGATCTTTAATTATTTTGTCTCAAAAATAATTAATTAGTATTTGCTCTTATTTATAATTTTATAATAAATAATTATCTTGTTAATGTAATTAAGATATTATGTCATTACTACTCAATATCACTTAATTACTCTTTAATAATTATTTAATATGAATTAAAATAATAATTAATCACTTATTACCCTTTACTAAATTTTTTATTATTTCTACTATTTTCGTCACATTTTTCAATTTTGGGGTCATTCACGGAAACGCTTGTAAAACAAAATTTACAACTCGAATTTAGGTTCCGTCAGAGGCGTTGGATTCGTATTTTCTTGAAATACAGTTTTCATTTATCAAACACCCAATTTGAAACTGTATAAGACCTGGAAATCAGGGCCAAAGTGGCTGGTCAGCAGCCTCACTTTTTGATTTTACCACGTAGAGGTGTTTTAACATAAATTCCATAACTTGTTCAATTCTCAACATCTTTCTGTCATTCAAAAGGGATTATACTCATAACTTATAGCTCTAGCACAACCAACAAGTAGATCTCAAATATCAAAAATGAATCTTAAAAATAAATTACATGGATCCCACATATTAACTAAAAACTTCCATAAAAACTTACTTTATTATTCCCAAATGTTTCTAACACAATCTAACATATATAACCAAGATACATAACATATCTCAAGATCTAACCTTTTCATCAGGTTTTCACCAACAAGATCACAAAACTTCATAAATCACAATAAAAGTAACTAACTACACAAAACTTTAACTAAATTTAGAAAATAAATTTCTTTTTCTTTACCTTCCTTTGCTAGCTACTTTTCTTTTCCTTCCAAAAAAAGATATAAACTTAGGGTGCATAGATGTTTGATCTCCTCCCTGTTCTTCTTCCTCCTTTGCCATGAGCTCACTCTCTCTCTTTCTCTCTCTCTCTTAAATTTTCTTTTAGCTCTCTTGGAAATGAAATGGAAGGAATAAAACTACTAAATGTGGTATATTAATTTTAAATACTAGATATACATTGTACATCTATCCATAATCTCCTAATATCTCTTTCTCTCTTATCCTTATCTTTCATCCTTATCTCCTTCCTTACTAGTAGCAAAGTTAAGGAAATAAGTGGCTAAATGAATTAAGGACACCTAAGCCTAAAGGATAAGAAAAAAAAAGTAATCATTACTCTCCTAATTCACCCACATGCCCGGCCACTTAAGGATAATTGCTCAAATTTTGATCTTATTTTAATTGTTAATTTACTTAACAAATGACTAAAAAGTCCCTCCTTAAGTGGGTCAAAAATTGGGCCACTTATTAATTCATTTGGGCTTGGAATACATCAACTTGGGCCACTAGAAAGCCAAACTTAATTAAATTAGTTATTACCAACCTTGGGCTTCTAGTTTATTAAGTTATTGGGCTCCCAATATGTTGGTTAATTATTCAATTCATACACTAATCTTTCAAATCCATAACTAATTCATTAAGTGGGCTTGATAGATAATTCAATTGGGCTAGTCCTCTAGTAATTTACTAATTGGACTATTACATAACTTTATAATTATCAATATTTATACTTTATTTTTATAACCCAATTAGACTTACTTCAATCAAGTTATAAAATTAACTAATTGAGATGTACGAATTAAATCTCTAGGGTTAGGGTACTAGTATATAACTTTCATACTAGCCTACCATAATTACTATAACCCTTAGGTTATTTAGTTCCCATATCCAATATTGTTTGATTCATCTCACATATTTCTTGACAGATTTAGCATCATTGACTATTATATAATACAATCACATAACATTCTCCATATCTCATGTAATATCCGAGATTTTGTATGTAACTTAATAATTATCAATATATGAATTTATGTGAAACTCTTATGTGATTTTCTTTATTAGATGTTCATGTGTTATACATATGAGTGTTATTTTAAGATTGGTGATGTGAAGTATTTAAATAGTTGGTTTAGTTTAATTTAACTATTTAAATTGGTTAAGTATAGAATTAATTCTATTAATTTCGTGGGATGGCTTTAAAGTATGAGTTTGAGTTCGGAGTGGAATTTAGAGACGCAGACTGCGTATTTGAGTACGGAACGTCGAAATTAGTCAGGATAGACTTTAACCACGAAAATGTTCATCGGTTGACTTTTTGGTCAAAGTCAATCGGTTGACTTTATCGGGTAAAAAGTCAACCACGAATTTTGGAGATGAATTTGACGAAACGTATAGTCCCATGACGTTCGGGACGTCGATTTTTGTAGGAATCGATATAAGTATCGCAACGTTCGACTACGGAGGTCAAAATGGTCAAAATGATATATTAATTGATTTAATTGATTAAAATAGTATTTTAATATAGAAGTACAGCAGCTGTGGGGCAAGTGTGACTATCAAATTGGGACAAAAGGGAGAGGGAGTATACGTATTATGTAGAAAGTTGGCAAAGAGGAGGTTATATCTCCTTATGCCAAAGTCTTTTCATTTTCTTAACTCTATTCCACTAATCCACTAACACTAAACTGATGGGTAGACATTATGAGGTTGAATTGACGTTATGGAATTGGGAGGGGTGGAAGATTCAAGCTATATCAAGTTATATATATACTCTCCACCCAAATGCTTCCTCACTTTGCTAAAAATTCTAACCGTGAGAGGAAATGGAGAGAGTGTGAGCTTGAAGGGGCTTGGAGGAATTTTGGGGATTTGCAGAGTCTAAACAAGCAAGAAGTTAGGCTTAATTAGATTAACTCAAGTAGAAATTCGTCCAAGAGGTAAGCCATGAACCCATTTTCTAAGTTCTTAAGTAAAATATTGGAGAAAATGCATGACAATTATGAAGTATAGTCTGTTTTGATTATGTGATGGTTGGGTTGTGATTTCTTATGGTTATAGTATGTTAAGAACGGAAGTTCTGGTCTAATTATTCCAATTATGCTTTGAATTCCAAAGAATTATGCCATGTATGCTATATGTTTGATAAAATGCCACTAAGATGCTAAATTCATCAAAACATGAAAAGTTAGTGAGTTTGATTATTGTAACATGTGTATATATGTTAGTAGATGTGATCTGAACAGTAGCAACTAAGTTCCTTGCATGCTAGAATCAAAATCATAATTTTTGTCAAAGTTGGGTTAAAAGTGAAATCTGTGATTTTAGGGTTTTTCGGAGCCTTGGAATCATGGTTTCTATGACCCGATTAGTGTATGTAATAATTGTATAAAATAGTATGTTGTAATGAAGTCCAATATGTCCAAATTTCAAAGGAATCGGAGTTATATTGTGCAAGTTATGAATTTCGTAAGCAAGCATGTTGGTATAAAAATCTACAGAATTCTGGGAATATTTAGAAATTTTCTAAGTCCGGAAGGCAGTCTGGCAAGCTTATCTAGGCTGCCGAATCGAGGTCTTAACGTGTCATGTTCATGTAGGTTATATTTTTGTAAATTACTATGCTGCATGAAGATTGTGGTGTCCAATTATCAGAGTCATATCATCATTACGTTAATGGGAATTGAATCGTGAAGTAGGCTGCTCGAAATGAAAAACTGTCTGGGCATGAAGAGCAGCGCAGCTGCGCCGGTAATACGGCTTGGGCCTGCGCAGCTGCGCCGGTCCGGGTCGGGTCGGGTCATCCAGGGTCGATCCGGTTGGGTCAGAAAAAATGTCAGAAATTTTATTTTTTTCCAGGTTCGAATATGGTACCCCTGGACCTATAAGATACAACATGCTTATGTAATTGAATGGTATTGTGTAATTAAATTGCATTGTTAATTGATTACATGTTAGTTGATAATCCAATTAAGATAAAAGGAAATCATTATATTTCAGAGTCATGTTCGAGAACCTAATTGCTTAACGTGACACATATGAATAGGTTACGTGAAGAGCTAGTAGATAGCGTAAATTGTAGCAGACGGATCAGCCAAGTTTCTTACCCTATTTTTCATTGATAAATTATTCAAGCCTTACTTCTTTTTTTGCGGTAAGGGTAAGTACCGAGCTCGTGTTTATTCGTTGACACGTACAAGTTCCTTTGACGTAAAGCTCTACAACTTCAATTATCTTGCAAATTTTATTGTTGATTACCCAGTTATTGCTTCAACTGCTATGCTTTAAAGTTCTGTTTATTTAAAGAACTGTTTCTAAGTATGTTTCCTGGCCTTTGTTTTCGGCTAGTTATTATTGATGAAAAATGGTTTAATTCAAATCTGTCAAAGCTATTTAAAGTTTACCAATCCAAATTGTTTTGGTGCGGTCTCGCATGAATACTAAGATGAACAACCAGAATAAACGGGCAAACAGATGTCGGGTATATGGTCCCATTTATGCTTATGCAATTTAAACTTGATACTTGTGCACAATGTAGGGTACAATAGACTGATCACTTGGAGTACTTGCAGAGACCGTTTACAATCTATGTGATTGTTAAATCGTCTGATGTTTTTTTTCGATGAAATAAAGTAACGTTCAGGGTATTTAACACCCCTTAGTATGATATCAAGAATTCTTAAACTCCTATTCTTGATATTCCTATTTAACACTTGATAATTCTTTCAACTGTTATAGCTATTCAGATGTTTTTACTCCTGATGTATGTTTTCAAACTTCTTTATATACTTGCTGGGCAATTTGTGCTCATTCTTGCTTAAACCTTTCAGTTAAGGATGAGAAGGCTGAGGGCTGAGGGCTCGGGCAAGGACAAGGGAAAGTCTAAGATGAAATGTTGAGAGTTGTTTATGTAATAAGTTTATATTTTTGCATATGATGTTATGTAGCGATAAACGCTAAGTTTAAGTTTGAGTTTATTTAAGGTTGTAAAGACTTGGGACTTTATTCGAATAAGTATGTAATAGTTATTATTAATATTATGATTATTTCTGGAGTTTACTTAGTTAGATGATGATGTATGTTGTACCGTGAGTACCATGTCCTGTGTTTGATGTTACACGAATTTGGGGGCGTCACAGGTTGGTATCAAAGTGTAGGTTATAAACCTTAGGTGGGGAACCTTAGACTATAACCTTAGGAAAGTTAGTGGAGGATATAAGGAGGTGAACTCACGTAGAGTTCTAAGGGTTGTGTCAAATCTATTTTTCTACAAAACAAAATCAACATCTATTTTAAAATACTAATCGAGTTGTTTGTCTTGATTGTAGGATGTCAGGAGAAGAGGAAGTTAGAGATATCCACATAGTGAGTGAGCAGTTGGTGACAGCTGTACCTGAGCCTGAGCCTATAGCTGAGGCAGCAGCTGAGTCAGACCCAGAGGAGTATCCTGAAGAGGAAGAGGAGCCCGAGGAGGACTCTAAAGAAGCACCTGAGGATACTATGTTGGATGAGTTGATGGATAGGATTACTGAATTGGACGACAAGGTCCATGAGTTGGAGGAGCTGTATCAGGGGGAGCAGCAAGCTGTAGCATTACTTGAGGCGTTGGTGCACCACCTGATAATTAGGAATGGGGATCTGGCTGACAAGCTGTGAACAGCAGGTCAGAAGGCGGACAGGCTGAAGGATGAGAAAGAAGCTATCAGGACCCACTTCGGGCATACCATTAATGGGTTAGAGTCAAGGATTCAGAGTCTCCAAACTGACAAGCAGATTATTACCACATTCTGGGGAGATGAGAGGAGAGGCCGTGTTCGGGCCAAGAAGCTAATAGACGAGTTAGAAGGAGAAGTAAGAGATAAGAAGGTTAGGATGGATAGAATGAAGTACGCGTTTAAGTCAGTACATGGGAGGTTCCAGCATAGGGTGTATCACTTTCCACGTGAGGACTACCGGTATAGACATGCCATAAGCCGTGGGCTGGTGCTGGAGATAGCGGATGAAGAGCATGAAGACGCCATTAGGCGGGGTCTTTAGTTTATTCGTGTTAAACTTTTACTACTAGCGTATGGAACGCTTATCTATGAAATAAAACTTGGTTTCTGGTTTTTTTCCAAGTGTTTTGGGTTAAAGAGATGTAAATGGCATAATGCCATAAGATGATGAGATACCTTGTGATTATGGGTTTTTTTATAAATAAATATGCTTTTATTTAAATATGTGATGTGATGATTAAGTTTTATATGAATTATATATGCTGTAGGAATAAGTTATGAGATGATAACATTAAGTTTATTTAAACAGATAGATGGCTAGAGGAAGACGTCGTCAAGTACCAGAAGGGTCAGGCGGTAATGCTGGGGGTCCACCGAACCCCATGCAACAGTTTGTAGACATGTTAGTTGGGGCATTACAGAATCGAACCCCGAATACCAATAACACTCCAGCGGGCCAGGTGGCACACTTTAAGGACTTCAAGAGTACGGGACCACCAGAATTTAAAGGAACCACCGAACCCATTGAAGCCCAAACTTGGGTCAAGGAAATCGAAAAGGTGTTCGCTATCGCCCGAGTAGGAGATGATCAGAAAACAATCTTCACCACTTACATGCTGAAGGGTGAAGCCAATTTCTGGTGGGAGGCAAACTAGTCCAGGGCGGAAGAAGGTGTGATACCTTAGGAAGGATTTAAGAAGATCTTCTTCGAAAACTACTTTCCTGTGAGTATGCAGAGTCGCATGGAGATGCGATTCCTAGAACTGAAACAAGAAGACATGACGGTACCCCAGTACGCCGCAAAGTTCAACGAACTGGCGAGGTTCGCACCTCATCAGGTCAACACTGAGGAGAGGAAAACGAGGAGGTTTGAGCAGGGTCTCAAACCATGGTTATACAGTAGACTTTTGGTGTTGCAGACGAACAGCTTCACGACTCTCCTAGAGAAGGCTATAATTGTTGAGGGCAAAAGTGAAGCCCTAATGAAGTTTAATAAGGAGAAAAAGAAGAAGAATGAAGGAGGGAATCGCAGGGAAGGTAGCAGCAGCAGTGGTGCAAACAAGAGGAAGTGGAACAACAACAACAATAGAAATAACAATTTTAACTCGGGAAACTCTGGGGGAAAACCAGGGGAAACAAAGAAGAGGACTGAGGCATGCAAGGAGTGTGGGAGGAATCACTCGGGTGCATGTCTAAAGGGGAAGAATGTCTGTTTCAATTGCGGGTAAGAGGGGCACATCTCTCCCAATTGCTCTGCACCAAAGAGGAATGGATGCTTCAACTGTGAAGCATTGGACCATCAGGCAAGGAATTGCCCAAAGAAGAATTCAGCAGGAGGAAATGGAGGAAGGGGACCAAGTGGTGGAAATCTCACAATTACTGAACCACCAACTCAGAATCGACCAACAGCATGGACGTTCAACATGACGGTTCAAGATGCGATCGCATCCAAGGACGTGGTTTCAGGTATCATTCCGGTCAATGATATATCTGCTTACATATTATTTGATTCAGGTGCTACTTGTTCCTTCGTATCGTATGAATTTTCCCAACGATTAAACTTACCCCAGGAAGAATTAGAATATCCGATGAACATAGAAGTTGCTAATAAGGAAAGAATTCCCGTTAACCATGTCTATATGAATTGTGTTATAGATATCAGGGGATATAGGTTACCAGTGGATTTAATTCCAATTCAATTAGAAGAATGTAATGTAATTTTAGGAATGGATTGGTTATTTAACCATAGAGCAATGATAGATTTCCAGAAGAAGTGTATAAACCTTATGACTCCAGATAAGTCTAAGGTAGTGCTCTACGAGAGTAAGTCGCCGAGACACTCGAGTTGTCTGACGATGATGCAAGCAAAGAAGTTGCTAAGGAAGGGATGTATAGGTTATTTGGCCCATATCGTTGATACGCAGAAAATAGGGGTAGGGGTGGGACAGATACCAGTAGTGAATGAATTTATGGATGTATTTCTGGAAGAATTACCAGGACTTCCACAAGATAGGGAGGTCGAATTCATTATAGATTTAGTACCGGGAACGACACCGATTTTAAAAGCCCCATACAGAATGGCACCGGCAGAGATAAAGGAGCTGATGGTACAGTTGCAGGAATTATTGGATAAAAAGTATATTCAACCGAGTGTGTCTCCTTGGGGAGCACCAGTTTTATTTGTGAAAAAGAAGGACGGATCGATGAGACTTTGCATCGACTATCGAGAGTTGAACAAAGTGACGATCAAGAACAAGTATCCGTTACCTAGGATAGATGACCTGTTCGATCAGTTGAAGGGAGCGAGATATTTTTCCAAGATCGACTTGAGGACGGGATATCATCAGTTGAGGGTGAGGAAGGAAGATGTTCCTAAGACAGCGTTCAGGACTCGTTACGGTCACTACGAGCTCCTGGTGTTGTCATTTGGATTAACAAACGCACCAGCGGCATTTATGGATATGATGAATCGGGTGTTCAAGCAATACTTAGATAAATTCGTAGTCGTGTTCATAGATGATATCCTGATCTATTCCAAGACTCAGGAGGATCATGTTGAACACTTAAGGTTGGTATTGGAGGCGTTGAGGAAGGATAAGTTATACGCAAAATTTTCAAAGTGCGAGTTTTGGTTGGAGAAAGTTCAATTTATGGGTCACGTGATCGACAAGGACGGAATCTCGGTGGATCCAGTAAAGGTGGAAGCGGTACAAAATTGGGAACAACTAAAGACGCCAACTGAAGTAAGAAGTTTCTTAGGACTGGTAGGCCATTACAGAAGGTTCATTCAAGATTTTTCGAAGATAGCAGGAACGTTGACGAATTTAACGAAGAAGTCTGTAAAATTTGTCTGGACAGAGAAGTGTGAAGAAAGTTTTCAGGAGCTTAAGAAAAGATTGAGTGAGGCACCGGTGTTGTCTTTACCAGACGATACTGGTGATTTCGTAATTTTCAGTGATGCGTCGCACAAAGGACTTGGCAGTGTGCTTATACAACATGGTAAAGTTATTGCGTACGCATCGCGTCAATTGAAGGATTATGAGAAGGGATATCCTACCCATGACCTGGAATTGGCAGCGGTAGTATTTGCCCTGAAGATTTGGAGGCACTATTTATATGGTGTAAAGTGTGAAATATACACGGACCATAAAAGTCTGAAGTATATCTTCACGCAAAAGGAGTTGAATATGAGACAGAGAAGATGGTTGGAACTAATAAAGGATTACGATTGCGACATCTTATATCATCCGGGGAAAGCTAACGTGGTCGCAGATACGCTAAGCAGAAAGGGCAGTGGTAGGTTGGCAATGTTAACGGCTCAAGAGGAGTTGATTAAGGAAATGGCCCGTTTGGAACTCGAGGTAAAGAGTCCGAGTGAGTCAGATGAGAAGTTGTTCGCAATGGAGGTTCAACCGACTATTGGACAAAATCAAAGAAGAACAAAGCAGCGATGAAGAATGCGAGAAGGTGAGGAAAAGAATTTCAGATGGAGAGGAGCTTAAGTTCAATGTGGGTGGTGATGGATTATTAAGATTTGAGAGGAGAATTTGGGTGCCAGCGGTATCTGAATTAAAGGAAGAAATCTTGCAGGAAGCTCATAGCTCAAGTTACTCAATCCACCTAGGAAGCACAAAGATGTATCAGGATCTTCGCCAACATTATTGGTGGCCCGATATGAAGAGAGAAGTCGCAGAGTGTGTCAGTAAGTGTTTAACATGTCAGCGAGTCAAGGCAGAACATCAAAAACCGAGCGAGTTACTTTAACCTCTAGAAATTCCTAGAATGGAAATGGGAGCATATCACGATGGACTTCATGGTAGGACTTCCAAATACACAGAAGGGTTACGATGCAGTTTGGGTGATCGTTGATCGATTGACCAAGTCAGCGCATTTCTTGCCAATCAAGATCAGATATACCTTGGATCAGTTGGCGAAGTTTTATATCAAGGAGATCCTTTCCAGGCACGGTGTACCTATATCAATTGTGTCAGATCGAGATCCGCGATTCACAGCAAATCTTTGGAAAAGCTTTCAAGAACGCATGGGAACGCAACTGAGGTTAAGCACCGCGTATCATCCTCAAACAGACGGGCAGAGCGAAAGAACTATCCAAACGTTAGAGGACATGCTGAGAGCATGTGTTATGGATTTCAAAGGAAGCTGGGATGACCACCTACCGTTGGTGGAATTTGCATACAACAACAGTTACCACGCGAGCATCGGGATGCCACCTTATGAAGCTTTATATGGAAGGAAATGTAGAACGCCATTGTGCTGGGATGAAGTAGGAGAACATAAATTGCTAGGGCCAGAATTGGTGCAGCAAACTGCGGATGTGATCAAAATAATATAAGCGAGATTAGTGACAGCTCAGGATCGACAAAAGAAATATGCTGATCAACATCGGCAACAACTAGACTTCGATGTCGGCACTTATGTGTTTCTGAAGGTGTCACCTTGGAAAGGGAAAATGAGGTTTGGGAAGAAGGGAAAACTTAGTCCCAGATTCATAGGACCCTTTGAAGTGTTAAGGCGAGTCGGTGAGGTAGCTTATGAAATAGCTTTACCTCCGGAGTTAGAACATATACACAACGTGTTCCACGTATCAGTGTTACGACCCTATAAACATGATTACAAGCATGTCATAGAGTATGAACCCATTCAATTCGAAAAGGACTTAACCTATGAAGAGGTTCCAGTACAGATAATTGATAGAAAAGAACAAGTGTTGAGAAATAAGATAATACCTTCTGTTAAGGTAGTATGGAGGAACCACAACGCCGAAGAGGCTACGTGGGAACTTGAGGAGAAAATGATGAAAAATTATCCCTGTCTTTTTGTTTGATATGTAATGATTCCGGGGATGGAATCCTTATAAGGGAGGGTGAATGTAATATCCTGAGATTATTATGTCATTCAACAATTATCAATAAACGAATTTATGAGAAATTCTTGTGAGTTTTCTTTTATTAGATGTATATATTAAGGTAGTATGGAGGAACCATAATGCCGAAGAGGCTACGTGGGAACTCGAAGAGAAAATGATGAAAAATCACCCTAGTCTTTTTGATTGAGGTGTAATGATTCCGGGGACGGAATCCTTATAAGGGAGGGTGAATGTAATATCCGATATTTAGTATGTAACTTAATAATTATCAATATATGAATTTATGTGAAACTCTTATGTGATTTTCTTTATTAGATGTTCATAGTGTTATACATATGAGTGTTATTTTAAGATTGGTGATGTGAAGTATTTAAATAGTTGGTTTAGTTTAATTTAACTATTTAAATTGGTTAAGTATAGAATTAATTCTATTAATTTCGTGGGATGGCTTTAAAGTATGAATTTGAGTTCGGAGTGGAATTTAGAGACGCAGACTGCGTATTTGAGTACGGAACGTCGAAATTAGTCAGGATAGACTTTAACCACGAAAATGTTCATCGGTTGACTTTTTGGTCAAAGTCAACCGGTTGACTTTATCAGGTAAAAAGTCAACCACGAATTTTGGAAATGAATTTGACGAAACGTATAGTCCCATGACGTTCGGGACGTCGATTTTTGTAGGAATCGATATAAGTATCGCAACGTTCGACTACGGAGGTCAAAATGGTCAAAATGATATATTAATTGATTAAAATAGTATTTTAATATAGAAGTGCAGCAGCTGTGGGGCAAGTGTGACTATCAAATTGGGACAAAAGGGAGAGGGAGTATACGTATTATGTAGAAAGTTGGCAAAGAGGAGGTTATATCTCCTTATGCCAAAGTCTTTTCATTTTCTTAACTCTATTCCACTAATCCACTAACACTAAACTGATGGGTAGACATTATGAGGTTGAATTGACGTTATGGAATTGGGAGGGGTGGAAGATTCAAGCTATATCAAGTTATATATATACTCTCCACCCAAATGCTTCCTCACTTTGCTAAAAATTCTAACCGTGAGAGGAAATGGAGAGAGTGTGAGCTTGAAGGGGCTTGGAGGAATTTTGGGGATTTGCAGAGTCTAAACAAGCAAGAAGTGAGGCTTAATTAGATTAACTCAAGTAGAAATTCGTCCAAGAGGTAAGCCATGAACCCATTTTCTATAGTTCTTAAGTAAAATATTGGAGAAAATGCATGACAATTATGAAGTATAGTCTGTTTGGATTATGTGATGGTTGGGTTATGATTTCTTATGGTTATAGTATGTTAAGAACGGAAGTTCTGGTCTAATTATTCCAATTATGCTTTGAATTCCAAAGAATTATGCCATGTATGCTATATGTTTGATAAAATGCCACTAAGATGCTAAATTCATCAAAACATGAAAAGTTAGTGAGTTTGATTATTGTAGCATGTGTATATATATTAGTAGATGTGATCTGGACAGTAGCAACTAGTTCCTTGCATGCTAGAATCAAAATCATAATTTTTGTCAAAGTTGGGTTGAAAGTGAAATCTATGATTTTAGGGCTTTTCGGAGCCTTGGAATCATGGTTTCTATGACCCGATTAGTGTATGTAAATTTTTATAAAATAGTATGTTGTATGAAGTCCAATCTGTACAAATTTCAAAGGATTCAGAGTTATATTGTGCAAGTTATGAATTTCGTAAGCAAGCATGTTGGTATAAAAATCTACAGAATTCTGGGAATTTCCAAAAAATTTCTAAGTCCGGAAGGCAGTCTGGCATGCTTATCTAGGCTGCAGAATCGAGGTCTTAACGTGTCATGTTCATGTAGGTTATATTTTTGTAAAATACTATGCTGCATGAAGATTGTGGTGTCCAATTATCAGAGTCATATCATCATTACGTTAATGGAAATTAAATCGTGAAGTAGGCTGCTGCAAATGAAAAACTGTCCGGGCATGAAGAGCAACGCAGCTTCGCCGTTCATACCGCTTAACGCTGCGTAGCTGCACCGTTTAAAGAGGGCTTCTGGGTTGGTTGAGCAGCGCAGCTGCGCCGGTAATACGGCATGGGCCTGCGGAGCTGCGCCGGTCCGGGTCGGGCCGGGTCATCCGGGTCTGGTCGGGTCGGGTCAGGAAAAATGTCAGAAAATTTATTTTTTCCCAGGTTCGAATATGGTACCCCTGGACCTATAAGATACAACATGCTTATGTAATTGAATGGTATTGTGTAATTGAATTGCATTGTTAATTGATTACATGTTAGTTGATAATCCAATTAAGATAGAAGGAAACCATTATATTTCAGAGTCGTGTTCGAGAACCTAATTGCTTAATGTGACACATATGAATAGGTTATGTGAAGAGCTAGTAGATAACGTTAATTGTAGCAGACGGATCAGGCAAGTTTCTTACCCTATTTTTTATTGATAAATTATTCAAACCTTACTTCTTTTGTTGCGGTAAGGGTAAGTACCGAGCTCGTGTTTATTCGTTGACACGTACAAGTTCCTTTGACGTAAAGCTCTACAACTTCAATTATCTTGCAAATTTTATTGTTGATTACCCAGTTATTGCTTCAACTGCTATGCTTTAAAGCTCTGTTTATTTAAAGAACTATTTCTAAGTATGTTTCCTGGCCTTTGTTTTCAGCTAGTTATTATTGATGAAAAATGGTTTAATTCAAATCTGTCAAAACTATTTAAAGTTTACCGATCCAAATTTTTTTGGTGCGGTCTCGCATGAATACTAAGATGAACAACCAGAATAAACGGGCAAACAGATGTCGGGCATATGGTCCCATTTATGCTTATGCAATTTAAACTTGATACTTGTGCACAATGTAAGGTACAATAGGCTGATCACCTGGAGTACTTGCAAAGACCGTTTACAATCTATTTGATTGTTAAACCGTCTGATGTTTTTTTCGATGAAATAAAGTAACGTTCAGGGTATTTAACACCCCTTAGTATGATATCAAGAATTCTTAAACTCCTATTCTTGATATTCCTGTTTAACACTTGATAATTCTTTCAACTGTTATAGCTATCCAGATGTTTTTACTCCTGATGTATGTTTTCAAACTTCTTTATATACTTGCTGGGCAATTTGTGCTCATTCTTACTTAAACCTTTCAGTTAAGGATGAGAAGGCTGAGGGCTGAGGGCTCGGGCAAGGACAAGGGAAAGTCTAAGATGAAATGTTGAGAGTTGTTTATGTAATAAGTTTATATTTTTGCATATGATGTTATGTAGCGATAAACGCTAAGTTTAAGTTTGAGTTTATTTAAGGTTGTAAAGACTTGGGACTTTATTCAAATAAGTATGTAATAGTTATTATTAATATTATGATTATTTCTGGAGTTTACTTAGTTAGATGATGATGTATGTTGTACCGTGAGCACCATGTCCTGTGTTTGATGTTACACGGATTTGGGGGCGTCACATCTTACATATTCATACAAAATAATTTAATAGGTCGAGACATGTTCCACAAATCTCTTAGATTAAGTCACTAGTATATAATTAAAATACTAGGACCACTAAATAAAGATAACTCTTTAGGTTATTTAATTCCAATACCTAATTTATAACATTAGGCTACAAAGCTTTCTTTAATTCTCTTTATATAGAATAAATATATATACATACTTACAATATATGTATTTACATAATCTCACACATATCTCACATAAGTCATAATGTATTTACCTTATCATTCCTCTTTGCTAAAATATATAGCACATCACTAAATATATATATGTACCTATACATATACACAATTTCTTTATAGCATCTCTTCACTTGAATTTGATTTCCTTAATAAAGTTTTCCACATTCATAATCTCTTTCTTTCTTTCCAAAATTTCTACTATTATCATAATTTCTTTCAATTATTAAACCATAAAGATTTTTCATAAAAATCTTAAATAAATCCTCTATTTCCACTATAGGTTTTAAACTTTAACCTTTAACTTAATCATTTAAGATTTTTCAAATTTTTGGGTTGTCACAATAGTGCCTATTTCGTCTTTTCCCAAAAATATTTTTATTCTCGAAAATCTTTTATTTTCGTCTTATAAATTCATATCAATTATTACTAGCACGTAGCCAGAATCCTCCTCATTTCTGCATTCTCTAGGTCATAGAACGACCTACGATTAGCTTACTTAGTTGAATAAACAAATAATCAAAATTTTATTCAATAAATCAAATAAAATTCATTTATATAAACGTTCAATTTTCTCAGGCGTTACAAAGGATCTTATTTCAAATGTATATAGCCTTGTGTGTGCACAACAAACTATATATAAGTAAATAGGTAGACAACTCTTGTCAATTACATCATCATGTAACTCCTTGTATTTTATCTCTTAGATCATAATAGTCATCTGTGTGCACATCCGAACTAAAATGATTTAAGTTAAGTCTAACCTAGCACTTCTATATATTCAAAAAAGGAAAGTATTATCCTTGTGTATGCACAACAAAACAATATTATTCAATTTTCTTTATAAGTATCAAATGTGATTAAATTAACATCTTAAATACTTAATACTTGCCTTGTGTGTGCACAACAAACTCATATTAAATATTTAATGCTCTATTAATTTTATCATACTAGAAGGCGACATTCGATATTCTAAATATCTTTGAACGCTTTAGACTTAATATAATTTCTTTGAGGGGTTTGTTATTTTTAGTCTCATCTTGTTTAGCGCTCATGCACGTATATATATAAAATACGCGTCATTTTATTAAAACATGCAAAGCATGTTTGCATAAAATATAATATATATATATATATATATATATATATATATAATATTTAGCATGCACATCTAGAATACTATATTCTATCCAATTTCAATGTTCAAATAAACTCTTTATTTTAATTATAAAATTCTTAAGAATATTATATATCTATATAATAAAACAGAACTCATTTTGAATTTGGGCGAAAAAGCACAAGGACAGTTCAAATTCATTTTAATTTTAATATTTCGATAATAATAATAATATTTTGATAATTTTTATATTTCAAATATTTTCAAGTATACATTGAAGGATACTTGGTGTAAGTTGTAAAGAATACGAAGTTGTTTCTCTATGTTCTGCATGTGTAATCTGACTTTTTGTGTTCCGTCTTTTGTAAAGTTAACTAATTATACATGATTATGATGATTTTGGGTATGGAATGATGGTTGTTTTGGTGGTTTGTAGACATGTTTAGATTTTTCTAGATATCTATTTTTAAAGGAAACTCTGCCGAAATTTCTTGAAATTAGTAGCGACTAGCTTGATGTTTTGGTGGTTGGATATGTGTTGATGATTGAGGATGTATTAATTATTGTGCTGGTATGGTGAATTATGAAAATTGTTATGTCTGATTGTAAATTATTTTAGATTGCAAAGAGTCTTTAGGTAATGTAGTCTTTATATATATATATATATATATATATATATATATAAGGTGACTCAGAGTCTTGCATCACTTTAATGGGAAGTCTGTATTCACGTTTTAAAACCAATTAATTCGCATACATGCACCAATCAATCCGCCTTTTTTAAAACCAATCAATGATCAAAAACCAATCCGCTTTTTTTAATAGGAAGTCTGGAGTCACGTTTTGAAAAAGGAAATCAATGATCCACCGCCTTTTTTTAAAACAAATCAATTCGGTGCAGCATCAAAATCCACGAGAAAAAAAATCAATTCGCATACATGCAGTTTGGCTTCGCAATTGATTTTGTTTATCATAAAAATAATTTTATACAACTAATTATGCCCAATAAATTATTCTAAATACATACTCATATATATATATATATATATATATATATATATGGAATCAAAATAATTAATAATTCGCATAAAGTTTGGCTCTGATGCCACTATTGGGATTGTAAGAAATCATGAGCGCAATCAAATTGCAAAAATTAGCATAAACATGGTATATCAGAGTTTAAAATTTTCTACAAACCAATTACCTGGATCATTATTTATGCAAATTATTAATTTAAAACGATAAAGAAGAAGTTATAGAATCATACCCTTGTAGAACTAAGGTTCCACAGGTACGAGTTCAACTCCTTATTCTTCGCGATCTCCTTGAATCTCCGGGATTGATCCCTTCCTTTGATCAACGCTAGCCACCCAAGTGTTTGGCCTCTAGAGGTGATCCACCAAGGAAGATGAATTGTTCAAGAAGGAGGGTGATTGGCTAAACCCTAGTTTTTCTATTCTCTATAGAAAAGGAGTACTCTCCAACAATTAGAATTGCATCAACTGATATCTAACATAAGACTCTTCTTATATAGATATTGGTTAACCCTTCAAATCCTATTAGAAATAGGGTTTCATTTAATTAATTAATCTCCTTTAAGTAATTAGGCTTCCCAGCATATTGGTATTAATTAATTAAACTCCTTTAATTAATTTGTCTCCTAATCTTATTAGGAATAAATGAGAGTACTATTATTAAATTAATTCCTAAACTCCTTTAGAAATTAAAATAATAATAATTATAATAATATTAATAAAACTCCTCTTATTAATTTATATTTAATATTTCTAAAATATTAAATAATAAACATTAAGCTATTTAATTTATTCTATAATCATTGATTAAATTAATTACACTCAATGCATTATTACGATTATGTCATTACCGTCTTAAATAATTATTCTTCCTTTAACGGTGTGACCCTTTAGGTTCTCCATATTAAATCAGTTGTGAATAAATCAATTAGAATAATTCTAATCTTATTTAAATAAATAAATTAAACTAATATTCTATTTAAATAAATAATATTTATTCTACAATAGGGATAAGCCTCTCTATCGATCAACGACTTTTAAGATAATATAGATTTCAACATTAATCATAAAAGAAGCTGTGAGTAAATAATTACCTTACAATTCAATCCTTCCACCATACAATATCCCAATTAAATATAAGACATAGAATTACAGTCAAGTCTTATTTTATTTAATTATATGTATTTCGATCAGAAAATGCACAACTCCAAATAATGTAAATTAGAAACTCCTTTCTAATTTCATTCTGCCTTGGCCAAGGACTACTGGGTTGTCATTTAACAAATCACATAGGATATATCTCTTCTTTTACTAGAAGCAATAGATTCTTTATTGATAATTCATTATCTCCATATGTAATTTATTACACCCAAGTATACCATTTGATATACCCAAAGGGTCTTAAGGAATAAGTCAAAGTATAAATCATTACATACAAGATACTATGATGATCTCAAGTCCGAGGATCACTTGTACTACTATCACATTAAGAATTCCTATTGACATACAAGTAAAACTCCATTAGGTATTTCTTAGCGAGTCACGTTCAGTGTACTTATTCTCCAATAAGCACCTACATACTTGCTTTATTGTCTCCACACAAATGATCATGAGATCAATCATCCACATCCAATGAGCAAACAACATATGTACCAATCTATCCGAATTTACTAATCCCTTTTTTAGTAATCCAACGATTTGGAACTATTTTAGTTTTAAGCTTTCTAAGAATTTAGATCTCATTAGCATGATCAACATCATGATTCTAAAAGCATTGCTTCAAACTATGAGTTATTTACATATTATAAAAACAACATCATGTAGATAATTAAATGCCTTTAATAAATGAATACTTTTATTAATAAATAAATAAGATCGTTTACAAAGTATATGTTTTATCATCATACATGATTGGCTTGTATACATACTACTTTCAAAAACTCCTTTTTAATTTATTTTTATTTTCCTCTTAACATATGATTCACTTGTCACACCTATTAGCCAATTAAATTATATTGAACTTAATTCATTAATAAATCAAATTACACCTTATCAATAATTATAATTTCCATTTATCCATTATAATTATAATTTTGTTTAACAAATTATTAATTCTCTAATTTAATTATTAAATTAAATTAGAATATTATCATCACACTCGCGTAACATAATACACACCAATTACAAAATTATTTAACATAATTTAATTAACGTTGCCAATCTTAAATAAATTATTCCACAATAATTTCCATCAAATTTTTATTTTATTTAAATAAATATCTAATCTAAAATATTTATTTTATTCGATAAATATTTTAATTAGTTACAAAATCCACAATCGTTACATCAGGCAGCGCCGGTTAGCAGTTTGGTCCAGTGATGAGCTTTTAAGTGTATAATTCTAGGATTGTTTATGTAACCTTAATGAATGAATGATTGTAATGAGATGTAGAACATGTTATAAAATTTAATAACATATTGTAGTCACACATACGATAATTATACGTTATAATTTAGTAAGTTGTAAAAAACTTAAACTCGATGTTTGTAGGGTTTAGTAACATAGTTTAAATACTAAAAACTCACGTTATATGCTAGTTAAGGTTTCAAGATTTGTGGTATATGGTTAGTATAGTCAACTAAAGCTAAAGACTATACTTAGCTAAGATAACTAAGTTAAGTAAAATGGAAACTAAACCAATAATGTTAAGTAATATAACTAATTGGTGTGATGATCCTAAATGGTTTATGTAAGATACCTGGAGAACGTGTGTTATAATTGTGTAGCAAGCACACGAGGCAAGTTTCTTAACTCTACTTTTACATTGAGCAAGTTTTCTAACCTTGACTTATAATTGTTCAAGCAAGGTTACTTATAGTATCTAATGCCTATGTTTTGATTAAGCTTTCTATTTTTTCGAAAACACTATTTCGTTGTATGATTCTTATTCACTTGAAATCATTGTAGTCTATTATTGTTGAGATTCCACTTTACAAAGATTATATTGTTGTTGATATCAGACTATAATTAACAAAAAAAGATATCAGACTGTTATATGGCTAGTGAACCCTTATTTATTCAATTAGTCCATAGTTGATGAGCGTTCTAAAGAATTAGATTTTTCTTAAAGCTATTCCAAACCAAACTTTCTTTGGTGCGGACTCGATGTCTAAGCTGAGATTAACAAACCTAGTATAAGGGATTATATTACACAATAGCATTAAAATGTTTGTGCACAATACATTTTACGAAGGGTTGATCCCTCGTAGTACGAGATGGATGGTCCATATAGTCTGTAAGATTGTTAAAAGTTATGGTAGTAATACTTGTTAACCTAGGACATAGTTCATGGTCTTGTGACCCTCAATTATACTTTTGATCTTGATTTCTAGTATTGATTCAAAACTCGAGTTTTCATTTGAGCTTACAGTTCTTGAGTATCATTGACTATTTTCAATAAAGTTTATACTTTTCAATCAAAGCATATTCATTGATGATTCATATAATGTTATTGTTTGTTATTATCCTTGTGAGCAATTGTTTTGCTCACTCTTACATAAAATATTTCAGTTAAGCCCGAGAAACCCGAGGAGCCATCGACGAGCAAGAGCAAGGGCAAGGGCAAGGGCAAGATGAACCAATAAATAATGTTTAGTTGAATTTCTTTTCATGGAGCTTATGTAATCAGACTTATAGTTATGTTTTGTTTTACGCTGATGATGTAATAATTAAAGGCTAGATGACCTGAGATTTCGTATTAATGATGCAACCCTTTAATGGGATTATGATTTATGAAATTTATTATCCTTATTTATGGGTAGTTAGATGTGTTAAAGTTGGATAATGAGCACCAAATCTGTGGAATTGAAGTAGAACATTTCCTTAAAACGTTCCCACGTGATGACTCCCTCTCCCTCTCGGGACTTGTTAGCCTGCCACCAAAAACTAGCATCCGACTTCAACATGAAAGCCGCGAATGCTGTCTTCTAGTCTTCCCCCACCCTAGCCACGTCAAATACCTTCTCTATTTCCATAACCCATGTCTGAGCTTCGATAGGGTTAGTCGATCCTTTGAACTCAGGCGGTCCTACTGCCTTGAATTCCTTGAACGTTGTTCCCTGCACTTGCGGCTAATTCGCAAGAGCTCCGGTCAACAGGTTCACCAACTGCTGAACCGAATTAGGATTCGTCCCATCGTTATTGTTGTTGTTCGTCAAACCCTCGGGGTTTTGACGCGTTACTCTTCTTCTAGGAGGCATTTTCTGTTAAAAAAATATTATTATTAGACCCTTTATTCAACTATTAAGTATTCCAGTTCATACTTAAACGTTCTAGACAATTCAGTTCGCATAGAACACCAAGCACGTCAATAAACTTCTTTTATTCATTAGTCGTAGTTTTAAAAACATCAATCAGATAGCATTTCTGCCATTTACATCATCCTTCCTGAACTAGAAAAGTTGCAGGATTATATTATTAACTTATCTCATTCTTATCTCAAATTATGGGATTTACTTTATTTACTACAAAAAAAAAACAACACATAAACAAAAGCTATACTACTACTGCTACTGCTACTGCTACTGCTACTACTACCACTGCCTAGGCATATTAATACGTCGCACAGCCTCTCTGCGTTCCTCTTCCATTACCCGAAACGCCGTTCTTCTGTCCACCACATACCACGGTAAACCTTAGAACTGAGCTGGGTAGTAGAAAACATGGTCCTGAGCTCTTTCTATCGCTGTATGGAAGGCATATTCTGTTTCCCTCAACTTGGCTCTCTTGGCTTCAGCTTCACCTTCAGCTCGATCGGCTCGTTGATTAGCTCCCAAGCTTGACTCTTCAGCTCTGGCACGCTTCCTCGACTCCTCCTGGATATCTTGCTTTAGCTTCACCAGTTCAAATCGAGCAGTATCTCTTTCAACCTCCATATGTATCAGGTTCCACTGTGCATCTCCTAAGTCACTTGCCATTTCCTCGATCGTCTCGTCCCTCTGCTGGATAGTCTCCTCGAGATCTCCTACGCGTCCATGAAGCTCCACATTGCTATCGTAGACTGCCTCGTACATCTCAGCACTAGTAGAGTGAGGTGGGAATTCCTCTTCGTGATCCTCTTCCTCCTCTTCAGACTCGTCCTCGTCCTCATCTCTGGAATAGGTGTCAGCTCACGCTCCCGACCAGCTATGGTGATCACTGGAGATGGCTCTGTCTTAATCAGCTGCTCCCGGACATTATGTATGTCACGGGGAACCTCATCTCTAGGCACCTGAGGTACATCCTCTCTAGCCTGACTTGGTTCTCCCACGTTCGACATCCTGACAAAAGAATTTTAAAGTTCATTATTACGTGATAACGAATCGTCACTCTTCGAATACTATAATGTAAACACATAGCACATAAGGTAGTTTATTATCTTTACCTATCACATCTATATTTTCGATCTTACCATAAGGCTACTACCTAAGATTTTTCCCCACCTAAGGTTTCATAACCTATGGCTTTGATACCAACCTGTGACAACCCCAAATCCGGGTACTTCGTTTTCACATGATTTGGTGTTCACTTTCTAACTATAACAAACATCTACCCAATATATCACAACATAAATTACAATCTTTATTCAAAATAATAAAAGCTCCCTTAAAACAAGGGTTACAACCTTCTCAAACTCAATCCCAGGGTTACTCTAACCTTGACATAATAATAAAGTGCGGAATAAAAACAGGACATAAAAGTCTTATTACAATCATTTAAAAATAATTAAACAAGTCTTCACTTACATAGCTTTCCCTTGCCCTTACTCGTAGACGGAGCATCAGCATTATCACCCTTTACTGAAATTATTATTTAATGCAAGAGTGAGCAAACCACAGCTCACTGGAGTTTAAGAATAATATAGACATGAAAGGATATATTTAAAAGAATCTGAACAACTTAGCTTGCTTCAAAAATAAAGAATTGAATAATAATTCTCTATCAACATTAAAATTTAAATATAAAATTTATCTGAGGGTCATAAGACCATTGAACTCTTCTTGTCCTAGGTTATAAATATTTCTATTTAAACCTTTAACAGTCAATAAGACTATGGACCTTAACTCGTACTTAGGGGGATCAGCCCTTTGTACCATGTATTGTGCACAAACATCTTAACGCTATGCGTAATCATCTTCCCTAACAATTAGGGTTGTTCAACTCAGTAATTTGAATTCAAGTACGCACCAAAGAAAGTTTGGTTTGGATAAGCTTACAAAGGTAATTTAGAATTCACGTTCATCAACTAAGGATTAGTTGAATCGACTTTCAATAATTCATAAATAAAAGAATTATGAATTAACATATGCTTTAGAATGTAACTTAAAGCATTTAAAATAATAAACTAGATCTTACTTGAACAATAAGTTAAGATCATTTCGGTTAAGTAAATAATTGTCCAATACAGAAATAAAAAGGACATTCTCAACAATGAAAATATGAACATCAAAGAACTTGCGTAGAAATAGCGAGTTTAGGGTTTAGAAGGCTTGCCTTAAGCGCAAGCTACTTAACACAATTCACGTACTTTAATACTTCCTACACATATATATTAAGTCACAAAAACCTAAATTAGTTAACACATAACTAATTCACATAAGTGGTTAACCCTCATGGTTAACTCACTCTAATTATATAAATAATCAACTATCACATAATTAATTACATCACACACATACTCACATAATTAAATTAATTATGTATTTTAGCTAAATTATAATTAAACAATTATAATTCAAACACTTAATCAAATTATAATTACTTAAATTACATATACCTTTTAAATTATAAACAAATTATAATTTATAATCAATTAAACTATATCATGCATTATAATTACACAAATTATAATTAATCATGCAATTATCAATTTATAATCCACAATTAAACATGCATTTATTAAATTATAATCACATAGATTATAATTTAAATTAACATCTAATTGATTAAAATAAATCAACTTCTATACCTTATAATTTCACAAAAATTATAATTTAAATTAAACATTTACTCTTAATTATAATTAATCAAATTATAATTAAGTAGTTCAATTAAACAATTATAACTTATAATTTAAATAATATATTAGGTTTTCAAATCCTCTTTTTTTATTTTCCAAACATGCAATCGTCACATTCATATTAACAACATGTTATAGCAACTAGATATATACTCATTGTCATAGAATAATTAAACTAAGCTTAGAAATAACACTGCACAAAAACTAAAGTCACTGCCCCTGCCCAGGACACGGCGCAGCTGCGCAGCCCTTTGCCTTGATACCGGCGCAGCTGCGCAGGGTAAGGATCTGGGAAAGGCAGCCGGCGCAGCTGCGCTGCTTCTGGCTGTGTTACCGGCGCAGCTGCGCAGGAACACGGACAGAGGCAGACAGCAACGGCACCCTGCCAACAATCGGCAATTCACAGTAACTTAAACATTGCAAATCATACCTATGCAATAATACACATATATATAACATGCTTCTAAAACACAAAACCATCTAAACAATGATAATCACAGGTTTTAAAATCCAATTTGGCCATTTTCATGAAAACTCATATTTTTCATAAAATAATTCACTGTAACAACATATCTCCTCCAATTAAACTTATAACACATGTATTATATTCATGATTGACGATAGCATCATAAACAATTCTAAACATGCGTATTACTACATAAAATTTTTATAAGTTTTCATTCTAAAACTCAACCAACATATGAACTCTCAAGAACATCAATTTTCCATTAAAACATATTCTAACAACCATTTGATTTCTGAAAATCCTTTATAGCATACAATCACCAATAATAACACATGAACACAATACATATATATAAATTTATGGTTACACATTTCCATGAAAACTCAACTTTTGACAGAGAATAAAATACAAGGAATATATAGATTGAGTTCTATAATAATTAGAGATTATAGATAATAACTTTTGTTAATAGATTGAAAGAGAAAGTGATGTGAGTTCAATTCTAGAAATTTCTTCTTCCTCTTTTCTCTTCTCTGCTCTTCCTTTTCTCTGCTCTCTTTTCTTTTTAGTTCTTAGTTTAGACTTAGGAAAAACTAACGTAGTTTAGATATATTATAACTGATATAATATACGTATACTAATGATATATATGTAACTGCTAACTAATTAAGATATATAATAAATACATATTATTATATAAGTTACAACTATTTGAATTTGAAAAACCTTAAGGCTTGTTTGGCCAAAACAACATTAATTAATTTTTTTTAAAACAGATTATTATTACTAAGGCCATGTTTGGTAAAACAATTTAAAATCTTTTTCTTTTATTTTAACAAATCATTTTAACACATACTTTAATGTCATATTTTAATTAATTAAATATTGAACAACTAATTTAATCAATTAAAATTTAACATCAATAAATCACATAAATTTGCCACATAATTATAATTACTCGCTAATTATAATTCATGTAACACTTCATCACATAATTTATCTAATTCAATTATCTTAATTAAATTAGAACTATAATATAAAATTAATATACATTAATTAAATTAAATATTGCACATTCATTTAATTAATATATACACTTAATTAAATAACTCCATAAATCACAAAATTTATTTATTTAACTCAATAAATAAATCACATAAAATATTTATTTAATTCAATAAATATTTAAAATTAAATATAAAATCTCAATCATTACATATACGCGCTACACGCAAGTGTATGTGATCAACAAATAATATCCTGATAAGTTCAGATATCGTACCCACAGAGACAATAATTCCTATTTAATCAAACAAGTACCAGTTTTATACTATTTCAGCTTTATCAAACTAATGATTAAAAGATGATTTTCTAACTAAATACTACTTAAACTAATTTTAACATTAACTCAAGATTTTCACAAGTTTAAGATAATTAAGCCTACAACTTCACTTATTATTTCACTTCAGATAATATCCTTTTCTCCAATTCATGTCAATTACTCCAGATTATTAATCAAGAACACTAAAGCAGATATAACCATCTCTCAATGCATTACATCCATACTCACTCACATCCACAGATGATAGAATTAAGCAAGACACCTTAAATATCTAATTCACTATATCTCTATATGAACTACAATTGAATAAGGTTTAAAATCAAGTTCTTATCAGATTACATATGATGCATAGATATCTCTATCCTATAAATGAATTATAAATCCCAACTACGCAGAAATCACAATCATATGTCACTATGGCTAGTTCCAATCCCATATGTCATCTCTCGAATTCATATGGGATAACAAATAATCGGTGATCAGGCAATTATATAAATTAAGTACAACTCATAGCGAATAATCCAGAAATAATATTCATAAACTGAATTAAAGACTATTTAAGCATCCATTATATAATAAGATCCATCATAGGCTTAATTAGGAAATTAGTTCATCATAAACGAATAAAATCCAATAATCCACAGAGTATTAATCATTCTAAAAAAAAGTAAATATTAATAGAGAAAGAATGGAATATAAAACTCCGTTGTTACTCGTATCCACATTCGCCTTGCGTTCGTCGGGTTAAGCTCCGCTTCAATCCTTCGCCGCTGATCAAGTCTCAAAACTAGGGCTTCAAAATCTGTCTAAGTGTCTATTAATATGAGCCTCTTTTGCATATATATGTGTTAATCTCGATCAGCTACTTGCAGCAACTTCTCTCACAATCCAACTCAAAATAGGATTACTAACACAACTCTGTCGGCCATGCACCCCCGCGCGCTATGTACCCTTTGGAGGTGCGCCCCGGCCAGCTGCACCCCGACGAGTATATTAGCCTAGGAAACGCACCCCGGCGCAATTTGTAGAAGTCCAGCCCAAATTTTACTTGTCAACAGCCCAATCCATCCCTTCCTTCGCCCACTCAGATCCTGCACATAAACCCCACACACATGCATGAAAAGAACCTAAAACATACTCAAAGCAGTGATATCCTAGGTTTAAATGATACCGATTCGTAGGTATGAAACCTACTTATCAAATACCCCCAAACTTAAGATTTTTCTTGTCCTCAAGTGAAAACAACAATAAACTGAAAATAACACACAATGTATCTATATGTATGCATATGCATGACCTACTCCCTACATGCCTACGAATCTAGCAAAAGATTAACATGTTATTCAACACAGGCCTCAAAGATATCGTACGATACTCAAATAATACTGAAAAGTTAATGTATACTTCACTAGTACTTAATCAGTCCATCCAACCTTGTCCTCACTCATGTCGTGCGTGTGTGCTTGTTAACTATTCTAACCATCAACAGTTCAAAAACATCACATTCAAACTTCTTAGAGGGAAAATTTCAGTTAAACTCAGAATATTATGTATTTATGACAAAACCAAACAATAATAGTAATTACCGAGTTCAGGGACTTCAGATAGGGCTTATTTTTCTTATTTCTCATTCACGAGTGCGTTTTACGATCCATCCCGTGCTCACAATAGACCGTGCAATGTCTACATCTATTAGGCTTTTTAATGCTACCCATTTAGCAAACTTTCGACCAACGACTCCCAAACCAGATGGTTTTAGGGTGCAAGGTGTAGAAACACCCCAAGGGCTTACTTATTCAAGTAATAAAGGCCACAGATACAAACTAGTCCATGTGTTTATTCTTTCTTTTTCCTTTTCATTCCTCTTTTTTTCTTTCACCACACTGGCTCCCCCAAACTCAAGTTCTTACTTACTTTTAAACCTTTAATGTCAATATAAGAGTTTCATCAAATTTAACTAAGATTTCCCCCCCACCCCAGAAACAAGTTGTGCCCCTTGAACTGAGTTGATTAGACAGTTAAACTCTTACGTGCTAACCAGTTTCACAAGTTTCGGACAAAATTGGACTTTCATCTTGATTAACATCAGAACTCAACATTACTCTTCACGTTTGTTCGAGATAAAATGCAATAGCAATCCTATCATCGGCCGAGCTAAAAACATGCAAATCCATTGCTCAAACTCACGCAACCTATATGCCTAAATGCAAAAGCAAGTATTTTTATGATTTTTCTTGATTTTCTTTTTTTATATATATACCATATATTTAATGCACATATAACTAGTAATAATATGCTCTATTCTAAAATGCAACTTAATACAATGCAAAATGACATGAACATGCAATTAACTAACTAAATAAATAACTAAACTACCCTTACACAATTCAATGTCCTCATTGGATAAATCAATTAAAGTTCGAGGACTGCCCTGTGCGATCAAGCGTTATGCGTGACCGGTGGATCCTCAGTAGGTGGGTCATCAATCGGGTCCACCACGGGCTGTCGGGGAAAAAATGCTGGGAGTGGCTATGGGACTGGGAACTGGAATGCTTCACTGGTGGTGTTGAGTCGGGCGAAGGCAGCTGCGAGAGATGCATTGTACTCATTTTGCATGGCAAACATGTGGTCTTACCTAGCTGCTAACCCTTGGAACCGCGCATCGACATAGTGCTGCATATTTTGGAATTGGGCACTGAAATTGTACTTTGTGCGGGATATGGTGGAAGTCCCCCCGTGTTCATGTTCCTGCTCTTTCTCCTCACTAAAATCTGCATTCTGCTCGTCCTCCTCGTCATCACCGTATTCCTCCGAAAATATATAGCCAAGGCCGCGTGGGTGGGACACCCCCCCTTTCCATTTCGAATACCTCTGAATCAAATTAGGGTCTAGGCACAGTAGAGGTGTGACACCCCCAAATCCGGGTATTTCGTTTCCACAAGATTTGGTGTTCACTTTCTAAATAAATCATACATCTACCCAATAATAAAGAATTCAAAGTAAATTACAACCTTCATAAATACTTAAATAGAATCTTCCTTGACAAAGGATTACAACTTATCCAATATAAAATCTCAGGGTTTAACTAAACCTTAACATTAATCAAATAAATGCGGAAATAAAACATCATTAACTAAGTCTTATTACAATTAGATATTGAAGACAACAAGTCTTCACTTGCTCATCTTTTCTTTTCCTTTACTTGTTGACGATACGTCAACATTCTCGGGCTTAACTTCAAGGGGTTATAAAATATGCAAGATTGAACAAACAAAAGCTCACGTGAAATACAACAGTGATATGACATAACTGAATAACTTCGAAAGGTTTGAATGACTTTACTTTTATCAAAATAAAAAATTGAATAATAATTCTTTCATCATATTTAAAATTCGAGTATAGAATTTATCTGAGGGTCATACGACCTTGAACTATGTCCTAGGTTATAAATATTTCTATTTAAAACCTTTAACAGTCATTGAGACTATGGACCTTTAACTCGTACTTAGGGGGATCAGCCCTTCGTACCATGTATTGTGCACAACCATCTTAACGCTTTCGCATGAATGTCCCCTAATAAATAGGGTTGTTCATTCTCAGTATTTGAATACAAGTCCACACCAAAGAAAGTTTGGTTTGGATAGATAAAGGAACTTTGGAGTTTCAACTATCATCAACTAGGAGTAGTTGAATCAACTCACAATGCTTTAACAGTTCGATAATATAAGAATTATGAATCAAATGTAAGATACAACAATAGATTTCATGATAACTAGGCATGCTTTGGAAATAACTTAAAGCATTTGATAGATCACATAGATCTTTCTTGAACAACTAAGTCAAGATCACATTACTTAAATAATACTTCAATACTTATGCTTTACAAATATTTGAATACAGTATAACTTGTACAATACATAACAAGTTATGAAACGAAAATGAACTTTCATGATATATTGAGCAAGGGTTAGAGAACTTCCACAATGAAAAGATACAATCATAAAGCTTGCATAGCGTACAAAAATGGTTTAGAAAGCTTGCACAAAATAAATAACAAGTTTAGAAATAGAGACTTGCTTAAAGTAAAAGAATAAGGATTAGAGAACTTGCCTCGAGCGCAAGCTACACTTTAATAATTATAATCACTTCTACAATTACCCTACACATTACATTATGTTCAAAACATCTATCAGTACCTAACTATAACGTTCCAACCGTTGAACTTCATATTCAAGTTCAACTCACAACGTTGTTTACAACATAGGTTGCTAACTAGTCACATACGTGAGTCTATATTCACGACATACATTTCACAAGCTTATAACGCTTTAGATCATTATGTGTACCTTATGAAAGTAATACACCCATACATATGTAACACATTCATATAAGGCTTCAAATTATATTAAACACATCAAAAGTAGGTTATCTCATTACCTATTACACTTAACAAGTTATGAAAATACGTTAGCTAAACAAACATCGCACGAAAACTCAACGAAACACAAAACAAAAACTCGAACAGCAGGTTAACCCACTGGGGCAGGTCCCCCAAGGCAATAAGCCCCACTGGGCTGGGTCCCACTTCTGGTGGAAGTGCCAGTTCTCGAATTGGCAGAGAAATAAGCTAATTTGGCTTATTTCTTCACACCGAATTCGATTTTTCTCAACATGATTAACATGAAATTTGATAACAACAATATCTTGGACTCTTTAACATGATTATAACATATAAAATCCTTACAACACATAATCAAAACCAAGTTTTTCATGATTTTTGAAGAAAACTACAATATCAAACGTTCTTGACAAAAATTGTTATTACGAATTCGCTTTTCAATCAATTCATGTAATTCCAATCGCAATAACTCTAATTTTAACATAATAATATATCCCATGATCAATTTAAACAATAATTGACAAACACATACCAATTTTGACAGTTTAAAAGGCTATTCTTCAAAATTACTTCTCAGTAAAATACTGTAGACATGATTTCTTCTTGTTTAACAAAATTACATGGATTGAATTGCTGAAAAAACAATATAACTCATATATAATCATCAATATATATATATATATACATCACATATATACATCATGATCAAATAATTTACTCAAAAAGCTTTTACAGAGAAGTTTTAAACTATTAAAATATTGAAGAACATAATAAAATTCATGGAGTTCTAGGATTATACACTTTCTAGTTTGGATTAAGAGAAGAGATGGAGATAATGATGGGGCTTGCTTCCTTTTTGCTTTCTCAAAGCTTCTTCTTCTTTTCTCTTCTTCTTCTCCTTCTTCTCTGAGTATTCTCTCTAACTCTCTTCTCTGTTTTTCTTTCTTTGTTCTTCTAAAACTAACTGACTAATCTTTTAACGTGTATTATATTATAGATATAATATACATATACATATATCATATATATGTAACCTATAATATTAATAAGTATTATACTAATTACTATATTAACTACTAATAATTACATAAGTTACAAAAATTTGAAATTGAATAGCCATAAGGCCATGTTTGGGTAAAACCGCACTATTTTAAAAAACTAACTTTTTGAGCTAAGGCCCTGTTTGGAAAAATAAGATTAAAAGAGGTGCAAGGGCCTCGTTTGGCAAAGATCTTTTAAAACTCTTTTCTTTATTTAATAAATCTTTTTTTAACACATACTTTAATGTTACACTTTAATTAATTAAATCTTTATATTCTAATTTAATTAATAAAAATCTAACATCAATTAATCACATAACAATTATAATTACTCGCTAATTATAATTTCATGCAACACTCACCACATAAATCATCTAATTTAATTATCTCAATTAAATTAGAATTATACTATAAAATCAATATACATCAATTAAATTAAATATTAAATATTTATTTAATTAATATATAACTCTTAATTAAATCATTCCACAAAATCACATAATTTATTTATTTAATTCAATAAATAAATCACATAAAATGTAAGACCCTAAATCTTATGAATAAAGATTTAATTTTCTTTATATATTATTTTAAAATAGTAAGGTGTTGAATTGATAAATGTGATAAGTTATGGGTAGTATGTGCAAATTTTACAAAGTAAGCAAGTGGTTATAAAATATTCGTTGTGTCAGGAAAATATTCGTTTGGTCAAAGAATATTCTTTTTATCGGAGAATATTCGTACGACAGCGCAGTCATTGGTGGGAATCTGTGAAGCGTACCCAGCCTGCCGCATTCAACATGTCTTGGGAAGAGTTCCAGAAACTGTTCAATGACAAGTACTTTCCATAAAGTATTCGTCATATGAAGGAGGTAGAGTTTATCAAACTAGAACAGAACAACATGACTGTGTCCCAGTATGAGGCTAAGTCGCGGAGTTATCCCGGTTCGCATCTCATTTGGTTGATAATGAGGAATGTGTGACGCGGATGTTTCTAAGAGGTTTGAAACCCGAAATTCGTCAGTACCTCATTTCTCACAAACTTTATTTATATTCAGATGTGGTGAACAGGGCCCAATTGTTAGAACGAGATAATGATTATATTCAACCAAGGGACAACAACCAAGGTCGTACCAGTGGCAGCAGTCATCGAAACAATGACAACCAGCAGGGAGAAAAGTATCATGACAGAAGCGGTAATCACTTCGGTGGTAATCTTGGCCATGATAATAGAAGAATTGAGTCGGCGGGAGATTTCAAGAAGAGAAGGTACAACAATGAGAACGTGAAAACGTCCACAGTAGTACCAGCATCAACTGCTTTTAGGGGAGGAGAACGACCGCTGGTCGTATATTATAAATGCAGGAAAGAGGGACACATCAGTCCCAACTGCACACAACAATCCAAGGTGTGTTATAACTGTGGAAAGGAAGGGTACATAGCTCGAGTGTGTCTCGTAACAAAACCAAGTCCAGCATGGATGGTGACTCCAAAGGCTATCCCTGATAAGTCAAAGTCAGTGATTCCTGGAAGAGCTTTTGTCGTAACTACCCAACAAGCGAGGAACCCGAATGAGGTTATTACGGGTAAGCTAATCAAAACTCTTGCGAAGTCTATACCTTATTAGATATCGGTGCTACCCATTCTTTTATTTCACCTGCTTGTGCTTAACGTTTAAACTTTACTTCTGAGAAATTAGACTTTGACTTATCTGTTGAAACTCCTTTAGGAGAAACCTTCGTTACATCTACAGTTTACAAATCTTTCTTGATTCAAATTGGCACCCTCACCCTACCTGTTGATCTTATATCTTTGAAAATACTTGCATTTCATGTGATTTTAGGAATTGACTGGTTAACCACTTATCATGCCAAAATTGATTATTTTTGTAAGGTTGTTAGTTCTCATATTCCTAACCAACCTGTTGTGCGAATTCAAACAACTAAACCACTAAAATTAGTCAATGTCATTTCAAGTTAAAAAGCTATTCATTTATTGAAAAACGTATGTCAAGATTTCTTAGCCCATGTCACTAATTTAAACCAGAATACGTCAGGTTTGAATGATATTTCTATTGTTAATGAGTTTCCTGATCTATTTCCCGAAGAACTTCCTGGTCAACCCCCAGAACGTGAAGTTGAATTCTTTATTGACCTTGAACCCGGTACAAAACCCATTTCTAAAATCCCATATCGAATGGCTCTTATTGAACTTCAGGAGTTAAAGGTCCAAGTACAGGAGTTGTTAGACATTGGTTTCATTCGTCCTAGTACATCTCCTTGGGGTGCTCCTGTTTTATTCGTAAAGAAGAAAGACGGGAGTATGCGACTTTATATTGACTATAGGGAGTTGAACCACTGTCACCATCAAGAATAGGTATCCGTTACCTCGTATTGATGACCTGTTCGACTAGTTGCAAGGAGCACAATTCTTCTCAAAGATCGATCTTCGTTCTGGATATCATCAGTTAAAGATTAAAACTGAGGATATTCCAAAGACTACTTTCAGAACTCGATACGGGCATTATGAATTCTTAGTCATGTCTTTTGGATTGACTAATGCTCCTGCTGCTTTTATGGATATGATGAACCGTGTATTCAAGGAATATTTGGATCAGTGGTTGTCTTTATTGATGACATCCTCATCTATTCCAAAAGTCGTGAAGATCATGAGCACCACTTGAAGCTGGTACTTCAAAGGCTTCGTGAAAACAAGCTATATGCCAAGCTGAAGAAATGCGAGTTCTGGCTTGAGGAGGTAGCATTCCTTGGGCACGTAGTATCAAAACATGGAGTATCTATGGACCAGGCGAAGATTGAAGCAATACAAAGTTGGGAGCAACCAAAGTCGGTGACCGAAGTACGTAGCTTTCTGGGATTAGCTGGTTATTATCGAGATTCGTGAAAGGATTTTCTCGAATCGCTACTCCATTAACTCAGCTGACTCCGGAAAAATACAAAATTTATATGGAACGAGGAATGCGAGAAGAGCTTTCAAGAGCTCAAAAAGAGACTTATCTTGGCACCTGTTCTGACGATACCATCTGGTTCGGATGGATTTATCCTTTACAGCGATACTTCGGGCAAAGGGTTAGGATGTGTTCTCATACAACATGGGAAAGTCATAGCCTATGCCTCACGATAACTCAATGAATATGAGAGGAATTATCCTACTCATGATCTAGAGTTGGTAGCTGTCATTTGCGCATTGAAGATCTGGAGACATTACCTGTATGGGGAGAAAGTGGAGATCTATACGGATCATAAGAGCCTTAAATATTTTTTCACCCAAAAGAAACTTAACATGCGGCAACGACGTTGGCTTTAGCTGTTGAAAGATTACGACCATACCATCCAATACCATCCTGGAAAAGTGAACGTGGTAGCAGACGCGTTAAGTAGAAGATCATATGCGGGAATGAGTGCGATGCTATCAACACAAAGACCCATTTTATGTGATTTACAAAGGATGGAGATAGAGTTCAAGACTCCGGGCCACATGATGATGTCAAGTATACGCATAGAATCAGCTTTGATTGATAAAGTTAAAGCTGCTCAAGCTACAGACCCCGAGCTGATGAAGATGAAGAAAAAGGTGCAAGAAGTTGCTATTCCAGAAGCAAGAATAGATGAAGAAGGAATACTTCGAGTCAACTCCAAACTTTGTGTTCCTAACGATTCTGATTTGAAGTATAGAATCATGATTTTGGGTTAGTCTGCAGAAAGCTATGGGCACGGATTTACAATTCAGTTCGGCATATCATCCACAAACGGACGGGCAATCGAAAAGGACTATCTAAACTCTTGAAGATCTATTGAGACTCTGTGTTCTAGACTTCAAAGGGAGTTAGGATAAGTACTTACCGTTGGTGGAATTCTCCTACAATAACAGTTATCAGGAAAGTATAGGCATGGCTCCATTCGAGGCGTTGTATGGACGAGAGTGTCATTCTCCAGTATGCTGGGATGAGATGGGTGAAGCAACATTGTTGGGACCGGAGTTAGTACGTATGACTACGGAAAAAATTCAAATGATCCGGCAACGTATACAAACAGTACAAGATCGACAAAAGATTTATGCTGATCTTCATCGAAGAGACGTGGAATTCAATGTCGGAGACCATGTATTGTTACGTGTTGCTCTATGGAAAGGAGTTACGAGATTCGAGAATAGTGGAAAGCTCAATCCACGATTTATTGGTCCATTTGAGATCCTTGACCGAGTAGGAAATGTGGCCTATAGACTCGCTTTATCGCCTAGCATGTCTCTTGATCATAACGTTTTTCACATATCCATGCTACGTAAATATGTGAAAGACCCCAACCACATTATCGAGTTAGAACCAGACGAGATAGCTGAAGATTTAACATACGAGGAGGTACCTGTCGAGATCTTGGATAGGAAGGAATATGTTCTACGCTCAAAGGTTATACCTCAAGTCAAAGTTTTATGGAGAAACTATGATATTGAGGAAATGACCTGGGAGTTAGAATCGAAAATGAAAGCAAGGTATCCTCACCTCTTCGACATACCAGGTACGTACGTCAATTTCGAGGACGAAATTTCATAAGGTAGGGAGGTTGTAAGACCCCAAATTTTATGAATAAAGATTTAATTTTCTTTATATATTATTTTGAAATAGTAAGGTGTTGAATTGATAAATGTGGTAAGTTATGTGTAGTATGTACAAATTTTACAAAGTACGCAAATGGTTATAAAATATTCATTGTGTCGGGAAATATTCGTTTGGTCGAAAAATATTCTTTTTGTCGGAGAATATTCGTACGACGGCGCAGTCATTGGTGGACCCCACAACAGAATGAATGTCGGATGTAGAAAATGACAGAAATAACCTTTTTACAAAAATAACGATAAAACTTTTACTGTTAAAACTGTTGAAATATTCGGTGGTAAAAATACAGTAATACGCAGGTGTTGCACAGTGGCACACGGTATTATACAGTAATTCTAATTATTGATTCTTACGTAAGAAGTCACTCATTCAATAATTGTTACAGTAATTATTGTTCAATAATTTATATTATTGATCCAATAATTGCTACATTGATATTTTATATTAGTGATTCAATAATTGTCATTGCACAGTATTTCAAATTATCAAATCAATAATTCATATTATTTGAATAATATTATTAGATAGCATTATTGATAATGTCTAGAAAGTTCTGTCGAGGAAAGGGGTTAGGTTATATAATTGCGCGCCAATGAGGAGAAATCCTTATCGAAAAGCCCCTTCTTTCCTAGGAACGACCTGGTTGTCAATATTGTAGTTCTATAATATTATTTGTGAATAATTAATTGTTGATATATATGATAAGGAAATATTTATTCAATGTGGATTTAAACGGAGGAATTTTTAGCATGTGACATTTGTTGAAAGTTGGTATTTTATCTTTTTGATAAAATAATTCATTCAAATATATTATTATAATATTACATTATAGTAGTATGATGTGATTATATAATAGTATGATTTTTATAATTTAAATGGTAACATTATGATAGTTAATTCATGGTATAAAAGTAAAATAAGGTAGAAGAGAATAAATTAAATTTGAATTCTTATGATATAAGCAATGATGTCATCGGAATGATGAGGTAAGCAATGATGTAATCGGAACGATGAGGTAAGCAATGATGTCATAAGATCGATGATGTAAGCGATGATGTCATAAATTATGGCGAAAAGACTATTTTACTCTTATTCTGCCAAGCCTATAAATAGAAGCTCATTTCTTCATTATTTCTCACCAATTCACTAAAGTTATAGAGAGAGAAAGTATAGAGAGAATAAGAGAGAAAGAAGAAGAGTATTCTGCTATTATACTAGTGCAGTCTCCAAATTTTTATTAAGGTAAGGGGTATTATTTCTTTCGTATTCATGAAGAGAGTTATTTTATTTCAATACTCGTAAGGGTTGTTATTCCATTCTTTATTATTCTGTTGGAATAACCTGTCTACGCGGACTACCGCATGCATGGTGAAATCATGTAGTTATTCCATTATTTATTATTTTGTGGGAATAACCTGTCTACGCGGACTACCGCATCGTATTCATTTGTTATTAAATTGTGGAAATGATCTGTCTGCGTGAACTACCGCCTGACGAGTAAAAATCTATTTGCAGTTTCGTATGTTGTTTCATGTCAGATTCCTAACTCTAAACTTACTACGATAAGTATTGCTTCTATAATTTCTGAAATGGTCAGAAATTTTCTTGAGTTTTACGCTTCATCTAGTATCATTTCACCAGAATATTCTCGTGAAATTTTTATCTTTTCATGTTGAGTTACTATTCATGAGTTACTATCACGGGGTACTATTCACGGTAAAAAAAAATTCTTTGATTGGATCCAGGTTTTGATCTTCATTCTTGAACTCTGGATAAATTCTCTAATATTTGTCCTTTATCCCACTAGATTCGTTATTCGTATTATTTTTCATCATCCTTAGTCCTAAATGGTGATATAATTGAATATCTTTGGCCTGTAGTGCAAAGATGAATGATTACTTAATGAATATCTTTGGCCTATAATGCAAAGATGAATGATTACCTGATGAATATCTTTAGCCCGTAGTGCAAAGATGGACAGGTGCTGAGATGAACATGACCAACTGGTAATACAAATGAATATCTTTGGCCCGTAGTGCAAAGAAGAATATTTAATTCAAGATGTATATTGATTGATGTTACAGGGATAAAATATTGATGATGGACTTTTAAATCATAGAAGATAGTAGACTTCATTCTCTACTTAACTCTTCTAATGAATTGTTATTTTCGCTGCGAATATTGATCTAAAACTTGTTGTCCATAATATTTTATCTTATTTATTGAAGGCTAACGATAATTTATTTTTCATTATCTTAGTCATAATATTCTTTACTAGGCTAGTTGAGCTCACCCTTTTCATCTATTGTCCTCTTCAGGGAATGAAAATATTGCGGGGACTAGTCGGGCAATAGTGTGATGATCAGAGTTAGATCTGTAGAAATCCTCACTATTCTATAAAATAGTGGGACAATAATTGTAATGAATAAGGAATGAATTTGAGTGTTTATATTTCGTATTATATACGATTTGTATCGAAGCTCATAGTTTGTGTGGTCGTATTTTGCACGACCGTATGTTATAAAAGATTGTATTTGAATTCTGTACCATGTATTTGGCGACTCAGAATGGGTTGAGTATTGAACCTATTTTGGGGGCGTCACATAAAATATTTATTTACTCAATAAATATTTAAAATTTAATTTGTAAAATCTCAATCGTTACAAGAGGTTGCTAGATAGGCTCCGTGGAACTCCATTGTACCCCTGCCAGGGCACATAGTGCGCAAATTAAGGATGGGTGAGCCAAACCACCCTGGACTGAGCCACGAAGATTGCGACGGATATTGTGATGAATGAGGCGGCCCACGTCGATGGATCGGTCTTTATATATGGTATGTAGCAAAATCGCCCTTTCCTTCGTGACATCGCTCACGTGTGTGCTGGGAAGCAGTTTGGCACACAAGAACGCATGCCAAATTTTTCATACAGACTTAGGTGGTTGCTTTGAAAGTGAGACCCATTCGACGCCCATGTAGCGTCTGGCTTGCACAATTCTGACAAAATTTGATTATAGTTGGCGTCGCTTTCCTTGAGGACTGAATATTCACAAGTTATCTGAGGAAGATGGTAGTAGTCGTTGATCTCCTGCACGGTAAATGGGACCATTTTTCCTCTTACAAAGGTGAAGAATGGGGATTTATAGGGCACATTAATGTAGAATTCTTTGACCACCGCCACTACGGCGGCGTCCAGATGTGCCACGAGCGTCTTCCATCTCTGCTCACGAATCTGATTAAACATTTGCCCATTAAATTTGTCAGGAGCCAACCCACGCTCTGGCACCAAGGATTTGTTGGCGAGGTACTCAAATCGATCCGTCGCCTCGACGTTCAAGAATTTGTGTCTGTCTAACTGTCGTGAGGCGGTGGACGAGCCTTCCCCATATTGCCTTTTCTGTTGTCTGGATGTCATGGAATCAAGGTTGTGACCGTTGTTTGGTGTTGAGTAGAGGAAATGTTGTTGAGACCTGTTCATAAACACTTGGTGTGCAAGTGTTTAGGCCTTGATTATTGTTGCCTTTCACTTGATTTGTATGCTCAATTTGTGAATTTATCCTCCCTCTTGTGTACTCCTGAAATCTGTGCACCAAAGACCCATGAATTAAGATTACCTGTTATTGGCTCTATCAAAATTCGAAAGATTGGGGTTAATGTGAAGAACTCTTTCTTTCTTTGGAAGTCGAATGAGTGTGAACCCAAGATGTCGATGAGTGATTGTGGAGTGAGTGATTGATTGCTCTGATGATGAAGCCTGAGATAAAGTCGAAGATGAGTGCAAAGTTGGGTTCGGTCAAAAGTTCAATAAAACTTTCTTGCTTTTGGTTGTGAGGAGTTTAGAATGTATTATGCTTATGCCTTATACTGCTGAAGTCGTGCTGTTAAAAACAGAAAAATAGGGCGCGCGCTGGGGCGCGGGTTTTTTGTGCATAGAACTGCACCGGGGCAGAATTGACCAAAGGAGTCAGCGCCGGGGCGAGCCTTTTCCTTAACAAATTTTCATCGGGGCGAATTTTGGCTGAGGGGTACGCGCCGGGGCGAATTTTAGTGCATTGGAATTGCGCCGGGGAGCGATCTGATATTCTGCAACTGATTGGTGCAATACTTGGCAGCTCAATTTGAATCTCCGTGTATCACATTACACTTTCTAATTCCATCCTACAAGCAAAACATAACAGATTTAGTATTGGTATTTACTTGATTCGATAAACACCATTCCTATGCTAAAACATGTCCTAATCTACTCTACTCTACTTAACTCAGATCAAATAATTAGAATTTAAAAACAAACAAAACTGGAAATAAACTAATGATTGGGTCGCCTCCCATCAAGCGCTTAATTTATAGTCTTCAGTCGGACTACTCCCTGTTGTTATGCTTGATCGGCAAGGTCAATTGAGGTTTCTTGGCCATCGAGATCACCCCCCCCCCCCCCCCAGTAGTGCTTTAAACGTTAACCGTTGATTTTGAATGATTCGGTCGACTCTCTGCTGAATATTTTAACGGCGCCAGGTGGATACACTGTTTTGATTGTAAACGGGCCTGACCACCTGGATTTCAGCTTTCTAGGGAAAAGTTTTTCAACCGAGAGTTGAATAGCAATACTGATTGTCTCGGTTCGAAGCTCTTCTCTATAATTTTTTGATCATGCCATTTCTTTACCTTCTCTTTGTACAACTTGGAGTTTTCGTATGCTTGCAGGCGAAATTCATCTAATTCATTGATTTCCAAAAGTCACCTCTCCCCTGCTGTTGATAAATCGAAGTTCAGTTTCTTGATAGCCCAATATGCCTTATGCTCGAGTTTTACCGGAAGGTGACACGCCTTTCTGTAGACTAACTGATATGGGGACATGCCTATCGGGGTCTTATACGCGGTCCGGTTGATAGTAGTGTGCATACAAGTCAATCATGTATGATGATAAAGCACGTACTTTGTAAACAATCTTATTTATTTATTAATAAAATATTCATTTATTAAAGGCATTTAATTATCTACATGTTGCTGTTTTTATAATATGTAAATAACCCATAGTTTTAAGCAATGCTTTTAGAATCATGATGATGATCATGCTAATGAGATCTAAATTCTTAGAAAGTTTTAAAACTAAAATAGTTCCCAATCGTGAGATTACTAAACAGGGGATTAGTAAATCCGGATAGATTGGTACATATGTTGCTTGCTCATTGGATGAGGATGATTGATCTCATGATCATTTGTGTGGAGACACTAAAGCAAGTATGTAGGTGCTTATTGGAGAATAAGTTCACTGAACGTGATTCGCTATGGAATACCTAATGGAGATTTACTCGCCTGTCAATAGGAATTCTTAATGTGATAGTAGTACAAGTGATCCTTGGACTTGAGATCATCATAGTATCTTGTATGTAACAAATTATACTTTGACTTATTCCTTAAGACCTTTTAAGGTATATAAAAGGGTATGCTTGGGTATAATGAGTTACATATGGAGACAATGAATGATCAATAAAGAATCTACCACCTCTAGTAAAGGAGGAGATATGTCCTATGTGATTCGTTAAATGACAACCCAGGAATCCTTGGCCAAGGTAAAATGAAATTAGAAAGGAGTTTCTAATTTATATTATTTGGAGTTGTGCATTTTCTAATCGAAATACATATAATTAAATAAAATAAGACTTGACAGTAAATTCATGTCTTATATTTAATTGGGACATTGTATGGTGGAAGGATTGAATTGTATGGTAACTATTTACTCACAGGTTCTTTTATGATTAATGTTAAAATCTATATTATCTGGAAAGTCGTTGATCGCTAGGGAGGCTTATCCCTATTGTAGAATAAATATTATTTATTTAAATAGATTATTAGTTTAATTTATTTATTTAAATAAGATTAGAATTGTTCTAATTGATTTATTCACAACCGGTTTAATATGGAGAACCTAAAGGGTCACACCATAAAAGGAAGAATAATTATTTAAGAAGGTAATGGCATAATCGTAATAATGCATTAAGTAAAATTAATTTAATCTATGGTGATAGAATAAATTAAATAGCTTAATATTTATTATTTAATATTTTAGAAATATTAAATATAAATTAATAAGAGGAGTCTTATTAATATTATTATAATTATTATTATTTTAATTTCTAAAGGAGTTTAGTAATTAATTTAATATTAGTACTCTCATTTATTCCTAATAAGATTAGGAGACAAATTAATTAAATGAATTTAATTAATTATTTCCCATGTGGTGGGAAGCCTAAATTAATTAAAGGAGTTTAATTAATTAAAAGAAATCCTATGTCTAATAGGATTAGAAGGGTTGACCAATATCTATATAAGAGGAGTCTTATAATAGATATCAGTTGAGGCAATTCCAATTGTTGGAGAGTACTCCTTTTCTATAGAGGATAGAAAACTAAGCCAACCACCCTCCTTCTTGATAATTCATCTTCCTTGGTGGATCACCTCTAGAGGCCAAACACTTGGGTGGCTAACGTTGATCAAAGGAAGGAATCTAACCCGGAAATTCAAGGAGATCACGAAGAACAAGGAGTTGAACTAGTACCTGTGGAAGCTTCGTTCTACAAGGGTATGATTCCATAACTTCTTATTTATCGTTTTAAATTAATAATTTGCATAAAGGATGATCCGGGTAATGGTTTTGTAGAAATTTTTTAAACTCTGATATACCATGCTTCAGCTAATTTTTGCAATTTGATTGCATCACGATTTCGTACAAATCCAACACCGGTATGCCCATAGAACGTCGTCCAATTTCAACGGCCAATCTTTTCGATTAGGGTTGACGACTTTTTCCAGGATTCGCTTTACCTCTCGATTAGACACTTCTGCTTGTCCACTCGTCTGAGGGTGATAGGCTGTGGCGATTCGGTGTTTGACCCCATACTTTGTCAAGAGAGCAGTGAAGAAGTATTTGTTGCAGAAATGGCTCCTTTCATCACTAATTATTGCCCTTGGAGTTCCGAAACGGGTGAAAATATTCTTTTATAAGAATTTTAGTACAACCTTCGCATCATTCGTTGGTAGCGCAGCTGCCTCCACCCATTTCGAGATATAATCAACTGCTAATAAGATGGACAAATTACTGAACGAGGATGGAAAGGGTCCCATGAAGTCGATCCCCCATACATTAAAAATCTTGACTTCCAGGATCATGTTTAGGGGCATCTCGTTCCATTTTGAAATATTTCCCACTCTATGACATTTGTCGCAGTTTTTCACGCACTGATGTGTGTCTTTGAACAAAGTGGGCTAGAAGAAACCTGCCTGGAGGACTTTTGCGGCTGTTCTCTCACTCCCATAGTGTCCTCCGTATAATGAAGCATGACATGCCTGTAGAATGCTCTCAAATTCACTTTCCGGTACACATCGTCGGATCATTCTGTCAGCACACTGGAGGAATAAATATGGTTCATCCCACATATACCACTTCACATCGTGTAGAAATTTCCTCTTTCGTTGGCGAGTTAAGTCTGGTGGGAGGATGTTGCTGACCAAATAATTAGCGAAATTCGCGTACCACGGAAACTCGCCGTGTATCAAAAATAACTACTCATTAGGAAAAGATTCATTGATTGCTACCTTGTCTGTCTCGTCTTGCTTCGGATTCTCTAGCCTTGACAGATGGTCGGCCACCTGGTTTTCTGTCCCCTTTCTGTCCTTAATCTCTAAGTCAAATTTTTGAAGGAGAAGAACCCAGCGAATAAGTCTCGGCTTTGCGTCCTTCTTTTCCACTAGATACCGGATGACCAAGTGATCTGTGTAAACCACCACCTTTGTCCCTACCAAGTACGAGCGAAACTTGTCAAATGCATACACAACTGCAAATAATTCCTTTTCAGTGGTTGTGTAATTCAACTGTGCATCTGTCAGTGTCTTGCTCGCATAATAGATGGCGTGAAAGATCTTTTCCCGGTGTTGTCCAAGCACTACTCCTACTGCATAATCATTGGCATCACACATGAGTTCGAATGTCTTGGTCCAATCCGATGCTATGATTACTGGGGTAGTGGTTAACTTCTTCATCAATTAGTCAAACGCCACTAGATAGTCTTCATCAAACTTGAATGGAACATTCTTTTCTAATAGATTGCAGAGTGGCTTTGCATTTTTGAGAAGTCCTTGATAAACCTTCTATAGAATCCAACGTGCCTGAGAAAACTCCGAATCCCCTTTACTGAAGTCGGTGGTGGCAAATTTTCAATTATCTCTAACTTAGCCCGGTCGACTTCTAAACCTTTTCCAGAAACTTTATGCCCAAGAATTATCCCTTCTTGGACCATAAAGTGGCATTTCTCCCAGTTGAGTACCAGATTTGTCTCGACACATCTTTTCAGCACTAGGACTAGATTTTCAAGGCATCTATCAAACGATTCCCCAAATACCAAAAAATCATCCACAAACACCTCCACGCTGCGCTCCACCATATCTGAAAAGATTGCCATCATGCAACGCTGAAAAGTTATCGGTACGTTACACAGGCCAAATGACATCCTTCTAAAGGCAAAGGTGTCATACGGACATATAAACGTTGTCTTCTCTTGATCCTCCGGTGCAATGACGATCTAGTTATACCCGGAATACTCATCCAGCAGGCAGTAATACTCATGTCCAGCTAGTCTGTCCAACATCAAATCAATGAAAGGCAAGGGGAAATGATCCTTTCTAGTTGTCATATTCAGCCTTCTGTAGTCCATGCAGACCCTCCAGTCGGTCACTGTCCTTGTCGGAATCAGTTTGTTGTTCTCGTTCTTGACTACTGTCATCCCAACTTTTTTCGGGACACATTGAACTGGGCTCAACCATGCACTGTCTGAAATTGGGTAGATAATTCCAACATCCAGCCATTTCAAGATCTTATTCTTCACTACCTCTTTCATTATGGGGTTCAGCCGCCTCTGTTGTTCCACTGTTGGCTTGCTATCCTCCTCCAACAGAATCTTATACATACAGAATGATGGGCTGATTCCTTTTATGTCGGCGATTGTCCATCCATTAGCAGACTTGTACTCCCTCAAAACTCTTAATAGCTTACTTTCCTGTAGTTCGTTAAGTGCAAGTGCAATAATAACTGGTAAAGTAGCTGAATTACCCAAATAAGCATACCTGAGGTGATTAGGCAAGGGTTTGAGTTCTAATTTAGGTGGTTCCTCAAGAGATGGCTTCATCTTTGCTAATGAAGTTCCTGCTGCTTCCAATGGCTCAAATGGTAGTTTGAACCTATTTACTCTCGGATGAGCCTCTACCAGTTGCAGGTACTCCTTTATCTCAAAATCGTCTTCATCATAGTCTCCCATCAAAGTAGATTCAGTGGGTCGGTGCTCAGTATCCGATGTTGCTCATCACCCACCACTGTGTCAATAATATCCACCCGGAAACACTCCTCATCCTCCTTGGAGAAATTCATAGCCTTAAACACGTTGAAGGTGACCTCTTGCTCTTGCACCCTCATGGTCAACTCTCCTTTCTAAACATCAATGAGAGTTTTGCCAGTAGCCAAAAATGGTCTTCCAAGGATTATTGGAATATCCTTATCTTTTTCATAGTCGAGAATGATGAAGTTCGCTGGGAAGATGAATTTATCCACTTTAACCAAAACATCCTCAACAATCCCCCGTGGATAAGTTACTGATCTATCTGCTAGCTGTAAGGAGATATTGGTCGGTTTAGGTACTGGTAACCCTAACTGAGTGTAAACTGATAATGGCATAAGGTTTATACTGGCACCTAAATCACATTGACATTTGTTGAAAGCCAAACTCCCTATCTTGCATGGAATGGTGAAACTACCCGGATCCTTCAACTTTGGTGGAAGCTTCTTTTGCAGAATTGCACTACATTCCTCTGTTATTGCCATAGTTTTGAAGTCCTCTAATTTCTTTTTCTTCGACAAAATATCCTTCATGAACTTGGCATAACTGGGCATCTGCTCTAATGCCTCCGCAAAAGGAATATTTATGTGTAGCTTCTTGAACACTTCCAGAAACTTTGTGAACTGTTGCTCTAATTTCTGTTTTCGGATCCGTTGTTGAAATGGCGGTGGAGGGTAAACTACCGGTGTAACCACTTGTTCTTTTTCTGCAAATTTTTCTCCTGCTTTCCCTTCCACTATCTGTTCCACTCTGGTCTCAACTTGCATATCCACAGTCGGCTTCTCTAAAACCTTCTTAGCTAACTGTTTCCCACTCTGAAATGTAATAGCTTGACATTGCTCATACCCTCCCCTCAAATTCTTTTCTGTGTCACTTAGCAAGGCTCCTTGGGGTCAATTATTTTGTGCACTTGCGATCTGTCCAATCTGAGTTTCAAGATTTTTATTTGTCGCCAAATGAGTTTTCATCGCCGCTTCATTTCCTGTTATGTATTTGGCCACTACTTTCTCCAAATCTAGCTTTTTCTCCTGCTGTGGAGCTGGCTGTTGATGCTGATTCTGAAAACCAGGAGGGTATGCTTGTCGTGGAGCTTGCTGCTGGTTCTGATTCTGGTTATTGCTCCAAGAAAATTTTGGTTGGTTTCTTTCCCTCTGATTGTATGTATTCTGATATGTATTGGGTGGCCTGTTATAGTTAGCCACATACTGAACCAAAGCTGGGTTGATCGCACACTATTCTGTTGGATGCTCACCTGCACAAAGTTCACATATATATGCTACCTGCTGCGCGTTTTTTTTTTTTTGCTAATGTGGAGTTTCTGGGTCGCATCCATCTTCTTCGATAACGCTGCTAGTTGTGCAGATATAGTGGTCATAGAGTCCACTTCCAAAATTCCTGCTGCTGTGGGTTGAGTCAATCTCTCAGTCAGTCATTGATAGTCATTTGAAGCCATTGTGTCTATCAATGCCCATGCCTCCTCAAATTTCTCCATCATAAAAGCTCCACCTGAGGCTGCATCGATGCTAGTCCGTATATGACTTGCTAACCCATTGTAAAAGTTACTTAGCTGCATCCAATACGGGAATCCGTGATGTGGGCACTTTCTCAACAGCTCCTTGTACCTTTCCCATGCTTCATAAAGTGGCTCCCCTTGTAGCTGTGCAAATGAAGATATCTCTGTTCTCATCTTAAGTGTCTTCGATGGCGGGAAGAACTTAGCCAAAAATTTATGTGCTAGGTCATTCTATGTGGTGATTGACCCCGGTGGTAAAGAATGGAGCCAACCCTTCGCCTTGTCTCTGAGTGTGAACGGAAATAACCTCAACCTGATTGCATCGTCTGACACCCCGTTGCACTTGAAGGTGTCGCAGGTTTCTATGAAACTGAAGATGTGTTCGTTCGGGTCGTCATTTGGAAGACCCCCAAACTGGCATTTATTCTGCACCATCTGTATTGTCCCATGCTTAATCTCAAAATTGTTTGCATTGATCGCCGGCCTGGAGATACTCGAGTGAATTTCAGAAATCTTTGGTGTAGCATAATCCCTTAGTGGTTTGTCTTCGTGTTCAGCCATGTTTTCTCTGGGTGCTTCAAGTTCTTCTCGAGTCTTTGCAATCCACTTAGTTAACTTCTGAAACTGTTTGTCAATGTCGTCCTCGAAAGGCAACAAATCTGGCTTCTTCAATCTAGTTTGCATACACTACTCGAATGTACCTGAAATAACCAAACAAACAAAAAATAAAAATAAGAATATATATATATATATATGTTTAACTAAAACTAATCTAATTAAACTGATATTGTAAGTTATAAACGCAATTACTGTCCCCGACAACGGCACCAAAAACATGTTGAGTATTTTCTATACGCGCTACACGCAAGTGTACGTGATTAACAAATAATATACTGATAAGTTCAGATATAGTACCCACAAAGACAATAATTCCTATTTAATTAAACAAGTACAAGTTTTATACTATTTCAGCTTTATCAAACTAATGATTAAAAGATGATTTTCTAACTAAATATTACTTAAACTAATTTTAACACTAACTCAAGATTTTCACAAGTTTAAGAGAATTAAGCCTACAACTTCACTTATTATTTCACTTCAGATAATATCCTTTTCTCCAGTTTATGTCAATTACTCCAAATTATTAATCAAGAACACTAAGGCAGATATAACCATCTCTCAATGCATTACATACATACTCACTCGCATCCACAGATGATAGAATTAAGCAAGACACCTTAAATAACTAATTCACTATATCTCTATGTGAATTACAATTGAATAAGGTTTAAAATCAAGTTCTAATCATATTACATATGATGCATGGATATCTCTATCCTATATATGAATTATGAATCCCAACTACGCAGAAATCACAAACATATGTCACTATGGCTAGTTCCAATCCCATATATCATCTCTCGAATTCATATGGGATAACAAATAATCGGTGATCAGGCAATTATATAAATTAAGCACAACTCATAGCAAATAATCCGAAAATAATATTCATAAACAGAATTAAAGACTATTTAATCATCCATTACATAATAAGATCCGTCATAGGCTTAAATAAGAAATTAGTTTATCATAAACGAATAAAATCCAATAATCCACAAAGTATTAATCATTCTAAAAATAAAGTAAATATGAATAAAGAAAGAATGGAATATAAAACTCCATCGTTACTCGTCTCCACGTTCGCCTTGCGTTCGTCGGGTTAAGCTCCGCTTCAATCCTCCTCCGTTGATCAAGTCTCAAAACTAGGGCTTCAAAATCTATCTAAGTGTCTATTAATATGAGCCTCTTTTGCATATGTATGTGCTAACCTCGATCAGCTACTTGCAGCAACTTCTCTCACAATCTAACTTGAAATAGGAATACTAACACAACTCTGCCGGCCACGCGCCCCTGCGCGCTATGTACCCTTTGGAGGCGCGCCCCGGCCAGCTACGCCTCGGCGAGTATATTAGCCTAGGAAACGTGCCCCGGCGCGGTTTATAGAACTCCAGCCCAAATTTTACTTGTCAACAGCCCAATCCATCCCTTCCTTCGCCCACTCAGATCCTGCACATAAACCCCACACACATGCATGAAAAGAACCTAAAATATACTCAAAGCAGTGATATCCTAGGTATAAATGATACCGATTCGTAGGTATGAAACCTACTTATCACATTAATGAGAGGAAGGCGAGAAGGTTTAATAGCAGACACTAAAGCCCTGACTGTATAGCCGAGTCTCAATGTTCCATATGAATTCATTTGTAGCAGTGCTAGAAAAAATGATTATCACTGGAAGGAGGAATCAATGCTTTAACTAAATACAACAAGGAAGTGGAATGACAGTATCACTATTGGGAATCAACAAGGAAGTCAGAAGAAGATAGTGGAGGCTTGTAGCAACTGCGGGAAGAATGACGTGGGAGTGTGCATGAAAAGGAAAAGGGTATGTTACAACTTTGGTTAAGAGGTCCACATTACGCCAAATTGTCCCACCCAAAGAAGGGAGCATATTTTACTTGCTGGTCGAAGGATCACTTGGCTCGTGATTGTCCTAAGAAAGCAACAAGAGGACCTAGCGGAGGTAGGGGAAGCAGCAGCGGTGGCAATCTGACTATCACCGGACCAATGCCATCAAATAAACCAACTGCTCGAACATTCAACATGACAGTGCAGAATGCTGTGCAGTCAAAGGATGTGGTGTCAGGTATCATTCCGATCAATGATATAAATGCTTACATATTATTAGATTCGGGTGCCACTTGTTCATTTATATACGACGAATTTGCTAGAAAATTAGAGTTGCTTCGAGAAGAGTTAGGTTACCTTCTGAACATAGAAAATGCAAATAGGGAAGTGATTCCTGTTAGGTTTGCACATAAGAACTGTCGGGTAGATATTAAGGGTCGTGTGATGTCAGTGGATTTGATTCCAATTCAATTTGGAGAATTTGATGTTATCCTAGGAATGGATTGGTTGTTTAATAATGGGGCAATAATAGATTTTCAGAGGAAGTGTGTAAACCTTATGACTCCGAATAAGTCAAAGGTAGTATTTTATTGCAGCAAGTTGCCTAGACAAGCGGGTTATCTGACGATGATGCATGTCAGGAAGTTGTTGAGATAAGGATGTGTAGAATACTTAGCCTACATAGTCGATACCCGGAAGGTGGGTGCAAAGCTGGAAGAGATACCAGTTGTTAGAGACTTTGCGAACGTGTTTCCATATGATTTTTCAGGACTTCTGCCATATAAGAAAATTAAGTTTGTGATCAATTTTGCACCAGGGATTGCCTCTATATAAAAAGCTCCGTATTGAATGGCTCAAGTTAAGATGAAGGAGTTGATGGTTCAACTGCAGGAGTTATTGGATAAGAAGTATATTCAGCCGAGCGTATCACCGTTGGGAGCGCCGATGTTATTTGTCAAGAAAAAGGATGGGTCAATGTAGCTCTGCATTGATTATAGAGAGTTGAATAAAGTTACTATTAAGAATAAATACCTGTTGCCAAGGATCGATAATTTGTTCGATCAACTGAAGGGATCTAAATACTTTTCAAAAATAGATTTGAGAAGTGAATACCACTAGTTGAAGGTGAGAAAGGAAGATGTACCGAAGATGGCGTTCAGAACTCGATATGGTCATTACGAGTTTTTGGTAATGTCATTTTGTTTAACGAATGCGCCTGCAGCGTTTATGGACTTAATGAATAGGGTGTTTAAGCCATTTTTGGAAAAGCTCGCTGTGGTGTTCATTGATGACATGTGACGCCCCCAAATTCGAGTACTTGAAACTCGTACTTGGTGTTACACGATACCATTTCTTTGAGCGGAATAATATAATTTACAAACTTAAAATTTATATCAGAGTTATCTAATCCCAAGTACACAACCTTTAAAGTATTTTATTACATGATAGATAATAAATATTATCGTCTTAATAAAGTCTACTATTACACAAGATACCAAAAAACTTATTCCTTCAGCTTTCCTTTCCCTTTGTTTTTGTCAGAGCCTTCTGGTTGATCATGCTTAGCTGATACATTTAATTTAAAGCAAGAATGAGCATTCAATTGCTCAGCAAGTAATAGCAGATAATAAACCTCAGCTGAAAGAAATAAATATTTTCTTTGAAGTATACTTCTATAATGAATCAATAGTTGTGAAGTCATTTGAAACAATTCTTAATAACATATCAAATCGTTTAACATTTTTGAAATGACGTAGTGACTATCAATGCTGAGCGGTCAATAGACCTAGAACTTTCATTTTTTATTTTTGAAAAGGTTTAAACAGAAATTCATCTGTAAACCGCTCTGGTCTTACGGACATGTAGGGTGATCAGTCCCGTTACGTCTTGTATTTATCAATACTATCTGTTTGAACGATAATTTCGTTCACTCTGTTCGCCTTGGGCACATAAACAATTTCCCCATTACGGGTTGTTCATACTCAGTCTAGAGTCCTAACTAAACAATTCAGTTGGACGACTTTATCATAAATAATAATATTCAACAGTACAATTCAAACTATATCCAGCCGAGTCAAATAGCTTAGACAGTCTTTAAACCAGAAATACATACCGAAGTTTAATAGAATGTAACAGGATTTGTCATATCAATGAATTTCAAGTTTAAGAGTTCTTGCATGAGTACAACAGTTTATACAAGTGGGGACACTTGTATGATAAAAGACAATATTGATAAATAATAAACGAATGAAATATGATTCCACAATATAAGAATAATTTCATAAACGAATCATGGATATCATTACAGATATGAATAATTGACAATAATAATTCATGAACATGCTTTTCGCTTACTAGGATCCATCGCATAGAGTAAATGCAAAGAGTAAAGATACTTACCTTGATAGCTGATTACTGCTACGTAGTATAGCTTAAGCCTTTATCTTTAATACGAAGTCCTATCATCAATAGAATTATTCTTTTAATTAGAATAATACAACTTAACACATAATATTGCTTAAACATGTTTTTACATATTCATATCAGTTATTAAAACATATATGAACGTATACCTAGTCAAACTATGTCGATTTAGTTTGAGTTCGGTATCGCTTCGACATCCCGATTGCATTATTAACGAATTTATTATCAATAAAACTTTGTTCAAAAACTTAAATATTATATTAGATAATTTAATTATCATTTAAAATATTTTGCCAAATATTAAAATCATTTATAATGATTTTTCAAACACTTATATCATTTTTAATAATTTAATTGCTAAATAATTTCATTATCATTAATATTTAAATAATTTAAAATATTAATGAAATTCATGTCACTACATTAAAAGTTATTTATTATAACCTGAAAATATTTTTGAAACCTTAATATTACCATTAAATAATTTTTAAGATATTAAAATCATTTTTAAATAATTATCATTAATATTAAAATATTAATGTATTTCATTTCCAAATACTTAAAGTTATTTATTATAACTTAAAATATTTTTAAAATATTAATATTACTTTCAAATGATTTTTATAGTATTAAAATCATTTTTAAATAATTACCATTAATATTAAAATATTAATGTTATTCATATCAAAATATTAAAAGTTATTTATTATAACTTAAAATATTTTTAAAACATTTATTTCACCTTTAACTGATTTATCAAATATTAAAATCATTTTTAAATAATTTATTTAATATAATTATTAAATAAATTTATTATCATTAATATTAAAATATTAATAAAATTCTTATCAAAATATTATAAGTTATTTATTATAACTTAAAATACTTTTTAAAACTTTAATGTTATTTTTAAATGATTTTTAAAATATTAAAACTATTTTTAACTAATTTATTTAATATAATTATTAAATAAATTAAATATCATAAATATTAAATTATTAATGAATTTATCTCAAAATATTTTTTAAACACTTTAATATCATTTAAAATGATTTTTAATATATTAAAATTATTTTTAACTAATTTATTTAATATAATTATTAAATAAATTTAATATCATTAATATTTAATTAAATTAAAATATTAATAAAATTTATGTCAAAATATTAAAAGTTAATTTTTATAACTTAAAATTATTTTTAAAATTATTTTATGAATTTTGAATAATTAATTTCTATTTATTTTTATTTATTTTAATTAATATAATTATTTTTCAAAAATTAGCCTGTCGCTAAAGGTCTATGGTGACAGGAACCGTCGCCATAGGTGTTCTTGGCTGGGCCAAGAACACGCCGATAAATTTGACCGGAGTTTTCTGACAATCTGTTCGGTTTCTAGGCAGTCACTTGTGATGAAGTTGTAGTGTTAGTGTAATACTATACCCTTATGGTCATTTCAATACATAACAACATCTACACAGGATTCAGTGGCCGGTCAAACTAACATACCAAGACTGTTCTTCATTTCTGGGTTACTCAGAAATGAAGAAGTCAATGTCGGTCAACGCTTTTAATGGCCTCATATCTTTCAATCTGTTCATGTTATAGGAGGTTTAGACGTCGGGCCTTGTAGACTAAGTACCAGGGTACACCGTTCGAGCGCTAACAGAGTCTCTATATCAACAACCAGCAAGTTATAATCCTTCAAACAACCTGTCAGACCGCTGTCCAAAAATTCTGGGTTTCCCAGAAAACCAACCAGAACGTTCAACGCCTTTTGACCGACTACAATTTCTGATTCGTGTCTTTCTAAGGTTTGAGAGTGCTTTAGACTTGTAGTCCTCATGGCATACTATAATCTAGATATAAATTTACATCCTAACAATCTGCCAGTAGCGAGATCAAAGCCGATCAAAGTCATTGTCCGAACACGTTCTTCAGTTTTCTAGGTTACCCAGAAAACTCATTTCGTGTTCAGTCAACGGGTTTTGACCCTTTATAACTTACGATCTATACATGCTATGATCATGATTCCACTTTTAGAATACTAACATCATTGCATAGAACACATACAAACACTTAAACACAACATATCATAAACAGGTTGAGAATTATAGCCCCCGACTTTGGCCTGTCAGAGCCAAAATTAGGGTTCTTGCAGTTTTCGAATATTATTATTTTCATGCATCTAGATATTATGGAAACGTTATTTCTCAACCCAGATCACTAAATCACATAACATATAACATATTTAAACACTTAATCATAAAATCTAACGAAAATTTAAAGATCTAGCAAAAGGGTTTGGGTTTTATACCTTCTTGAACAAATTTGGATTTCTACTTTTTGATTATGATCTTGACTTGCTATGGGTTGTTCTTGACTGATATTTGGACTGAGTTCCTCTCAAAATTTCGTGGGTCTAGAGAGAGAAAGAGTAGCTTGGCTTGTGGGTAAAAAATAAATTGAAGTTTGCTTTTCTTTTTTTTTCTTTAGTTCCTATCCATATGATTCATTGAATCTGATCTTGCTAGCTGTCGATTTTTGGCAGATACAATGAGATTTGAGCATGTGATAATATCTAGCAAGTGTTGAGTCATAGATCTTGTTAAGATTTGCAAGCTACTTAATTAAAATAACACCAAAAAGGGTATTTTAGTAAACTAATAAAATATTTTAAGGGCATTCTTGTCATTCCACATATTTCTAGGATTTAACCCTTAGGTTTTAACCCTTATGGTTTGCCAAATAATTCTAGGGTTTGTAACCTTAAGTTTAAGGTTTAATAAAAATTCAATTAAAATGTCCTAATTTAAAATTAGGGTTTTCAAATAAAAATTAGGTTCTCTTAATATTATTAGGGTTCCCAAATTTATGAATTAGGGTTTCCTAATCATTTTTCTAAGCACATAATTTACACACTTTCATTTAAATACAACATAATCAGTTACTATGTTTACTATTTAAATTTAAAATAATAAATAAATTCTTAACATGTATTCATATAATTATGTCAATAATCATAATTATAATTAAAATCCATAATCATAAATCGTATTAATATACTTACATATATTTGAATACAAATATTGTTAATAATCATATTTAATATTCAAATTCCTTAAGAAAATAATTTCTTATTATTCGTAACATAAATATACTTCCTTTTAAATACAATTATACAATAATTGTATAAATCATGAAGTTCCATAACATAGATCAAAATTTAGAGTTTTGATCTATAATCACACTTTACCTTATATACTATTCTTAGTTAAGTTAAAATAATTAACTTAACTAATCTTGATAAATTCATATAATAAAATAATAATTATTATAATTCTAAGAATCATTTCATATATTATTTAAATAATACATTAATCATATTTTCATGAAAATTAAATAATAAAATATTTGTACTATCAAAATTAATTTATTATAAGAATATAATTTATAATAATCAACAATTCCTTTTTCAAAAAATTTATTTGAAATCATTCATGCAATAAATAAATATATATTTATCGCATATACACATATGTTTTACCTTGCACATATTTCCACATTTATTTTGATATAAATAATATAAATAAATAAAAAAATTATACGCAAAATTTCTTATTTAATTATATCGAAATCTTGAGTTATTACATTACATATTGATGTACTCCAAAAAAAGAACATGTAGAGCACTTGAGAGTGACGTTAGAGGCATTAAAAAGAGAGAAGTTATATGCGAAGTTTTCAAAATGCAAATTTTGGTTGGAGAGTGTGCAATTTCTTGGGCATGTGATTGACAAAGGCAAAATTTCGGTGGATCCATCAAAGGTAAAAGTTGTGATAAATTGGGATCAACCGAAGATACCGTCAGAAGTAACGAGTTTCTTAGGATTGGCTGGTTATTATCGCCGTTTTATTCAGGATTTTTCCAAAATCGCTACTCTGTTGACGAATTTGACAATGAAAGTAGTAAAGTTCGTTTGGATGGAGAAATGCGAAGAAAGTTTTCAAGAATTGAAGAAGAGGTTAAGTATGGCACCTGTATTGTCGTTGTTAGATAATACAGGAAATTTTGTGGTGTATAACGACGCATCACATAAAGGACTAGGCTGTGTGCTTATGCAAAACAACAAGGTCATTGCGTATGCATCGCGACAAGTTAAAGGATTATGAGAAAAGGTATCCGACCCATGATTTGGAATTGGCTGCGGTGGTGTTTGCTTTGAAAATTTGGAGGCACTATATTTATAGGGAGAAGTGTGAGATATATACGGACCATAAGAGACTGAAGTATATCTTCACACAGAAGGATTTAAATATGCATCATAGGCGATGGTTAGAATTGATCAAGGACTACGACTGTGGAATTCTTTACTATCCGAGAAAAGCTAATGTGGCTGCCAATGCCTTAAGCAGAAAAGGCCGGGAGAAATTGTTGATGTTAACTACTCAGGAGGAACTCATAGCAGAAATGGCAAAGCTGGAATTAGAGGTAAGGTACCCGAAGGAGTCAGAAGAAAAACTATTTCAAATGGAGACTCGTCCAACTTTGTTGGACAAAGTAAAGGAAACGTAACTCCAAGATAAGGAGTTTGAGAAAATAAGGAAAAAGGGTGTTGGACGAAGAAGTCAAATTAAAAATCGATACCGAAGGATTATTGCGATCCGAAGGAAGAATCTGGGTTATGTCAGTACCGGAAGTCAAGGATGAAATTTTGAGCGAGACTCGTAGTTCGAGGTATTTGATTCACCCTGGAAGTACGAAAATATACCAGGATCTTTGACAACATTTATGGTGGCTAAATTGAAGAAGGAAGTTGTTGAGTGTGTTGCAAAGTGTTTAACGTGCCAAAAAGTCAAAGCATAGCATCAAAGACCAAGTAGTTTGTTGCAACCATTGGAAATACCATAATGGAAGTGGGAGCATATTATGATGGATTTCGTGGTAGGTCTTCCAACTACTCAAAAGGGTTATGACGCGATATGGGTTATTGTGGACCGACTGACAAAATCAACACACTTCTTGCCGATCAAGAATAGATTTAATTTAGATCAGTTGGCAAAATTATATGTTAAGGAGGTTGTCTCAAGGCACGGTGTTTCGGTGTTAATTGTGTCAGACCGTGATCCATATTTTACATCGAATTTATGGAAAAGTCTGCAAGAACGCTTGGGAACGCAGTTGAGAATGAGCACGGTGCACCATCCTTAAACTGATTGGCAGAGCGAAAGAACGATCGAGACATTGGAAGATATGCTCAGAGCTTGTGTCATGGATTGCAAGGGAAATTAGGACGAACATCTACCTCTAGTGGAATTCGTTTATAATAACAGCTATCACGCGAGTATTGGCATTCCGCCTTACGAAGCGTTGTACGAAAGAAAGTGCAGAACTCCACCATGCTGGGATGAGGTCGGTGAAAGACATCTGCTGGGATTGGAACTGGTGCAACAAACCCCAGCATTTGCCGCAGTGGTTCAAGGTCTCCTTGGGATGAGCCGTAAACCCGGACATCTTAGGATCGACTCCCACTAGCAACAAATGTGAAGGCATTTATGACTTCAGGGGCCACGGACCGCTAACGCAAGCTGGTTCGAAAGGCAAAACAGTTGGGTCCGGCCTGAGGGGATTAGTCCGACCGCGGTTGGGAAACCCCACATTATCAAAAAAATAAAATAAAATAAAATAAAAAAACAACTGGTGCAACAGATTGCCGAGATCATTAAAGTGATCAGGGTTAGATTGTTAGCTGCTCAAGACGGGCAGAAGAAGTATGCAGATTAGCACCGATAGAAACGGGAATTTGAAGTCAGAAGTTTTGTTTTCTTAAAAGTATCTCCTTGGAAGGGGAATATAAGATTTGGTAAGAAGGGTAAGTTGAGTCTGAGGTTTATTGGGCCCTTTAAAGTGCTGAGAAGGGTAGGTGAGGTAGCCTATGAAGTAGCATTACCTCCAGAATTAGAGAACATTCATAATGTGTTTCATGTTTCAGTGCTACGACCGTACAAACCAGATTATAAACATGTTATAGAATATGAACCCCTGCAAGTTGAGAAGGATCTGCCCTATAAAGAAGTTCATGTTCAGATAATTGACAAGAAAGAACAAGTTCTCAGGAATAAAGTAATACCTTCGGTTAATGTAATATGAAGGAACCACAATGCTTAAGGAGTTACGTGGGAACTCGAAGATAAGATGATGAAAAGTTATTCTGAGTTATTTGTTTAATCCACGTGTTGCGATTCTGGGAACAGAATTCTTGTAAGGAGGGGAGAATGTAATAGATGTGTTAATTGTGTCGTGATTCTGGGACATAATCCTTTTAAGGAGGGTAAGATTTAACGATTGTGGATTTTGTAAATAATTAAAATATTTATCGCATAAAATAAATATTTTATTTGGGATATTTATTTAAATAAAATAAATATTTGATGGAAATTATTGTGAAATAATTTATTTAAGATTGGCAATATTAATTAAATTATGTTAAATAGATTTATAATTGGTGCGTATTTTTTTACGCGAGTGTGATGAAAATATTCTAATTTAATTTAATAATTTAATTAGAGAATTAATAATTTGTTGAACAAAATTATAATTATAATGGATAAATGGAAATTATAATTATTGATAAGGTGTAATTTGATTTATTAATGAATTAAGTTCAATATAACTTAATTGGCTAATGGGTGTGACAAGTGAATCATATGTTAAGAGGAAAATAAAAATAAATTAAAAAGGAGTTTTTTGGTGCTAGTCAAACATGGCTTAGTGACCCTTTGTTTTTTTTAACTGATGAGGCTCTTTGGTTTTTTTAACTGATGGCTTGATTATGTGTAAACCCCTTTTATTAGTTTTTATTCTTACTTATATTTTCCCAAGTCTAAGAAAACAGAGAAGAAGAGAGGAAGAGAAAAATTGAGAGAGAAAGGGAAGTTCTCTGTAAATTGAGAGGGGTTTGAGATTCAAGGAAGGAAGAAGAATAATAATCAAAGCTTTCTAATCATCTATTCTAAGTGTAACGACCCCAAAATATGGACAACTACATCCCCGACTTTGCTCGTTAACAATACATTTACATTCTTCCTTTACATCATAAATCGATGCCATAATTAATAAAATTGTGGTATAATTTTAAACTTTTCTGTCTTCTTTCTTTATTTCCCTAAATCACAACCTTTATAATTTACATATCTTTGAATCAAATTTAATTTATAATTCACTCCATCAAAGTTGTTATATAAAATCTTACATCTCAATACAATATCTTTTATATATATTGAATAATTTAAACTTTACAGCTCAACATTAACTAATCATCATAAACTATCAAATACATCTTTCAGAACCTTATACATGATTCAAAGTAATACTTTCAACTAAAGTAAATCATCTCTTTGCATTACTTATGATTCCTTATCATTCAAATAGCATGTAGCATTACCTTGAATCCTTAACTTGCAAAAAGGTTATTTTTGCAAGATTGAGCTCGACAACTCAACAAATCTAACAATTTTCATGCATCACGTAACACATAATAACATGCTCAAATTACACATCATAATCATTTGACTAAACATATCATACATGATGTATTTCACATTTTAACTAAAGAATGAGTTCCATAACTCAATCATCTCAGTCATAAATTGACTTTCACAGTACATAGAGCATCATATATAGTTCCACGTGCATATAGCAGTCTAGATTACAAACAATCAGCCATCAAGTTTATAAAGCAGATAGGAACTAAAAGACTTGCCTGGTTTGTTGATTATCAACTACAGCTTAACTACTTTGCGTATATCCTACATCAGTTCAAAAGTTCATATACACATGCATCAGTTACACATATAATGAAATCACATTGACTCTTAGTCCTAATACTTTTACAACTTGCGTTTCTTTAAAAACTTGTAACCTATCTTCAAGTTTTAACTCCTTTATTTGACACTAAACACTTAGTTAAGTCATTAAGTTACCCTTCGACTCAAATTTCTTTATACTTCCCTTTTAATCAACACTTTAACGTTCGGTTAAGTCTTTAAAGCTTACCTTCACATCACATTAGATGTATATTAGGTTTACTCAACTTACTTAAAAATCTTCATAACAAGCTTCTCAAATCCTTCTTGTAAAATATTAGTTAGCATTTCGTTAAATCTATAAGTCAAAACTATAATCTTTAACTTCAGGTCTGATTATACTAGCCATATACCATGAATCTGAAATCCTTCCTAACATACAACATAAGGCTCGGCATCTAAAAGACATTACCAAACCTCATCGAGTTTTTAAGTCTTTTAAAACTAATTAATACCGTCCTTGTGATCACATTATGAAATCACATCTTATTACCTAATTTAAGCTTCACTATAATCATATAATGAGATTATATCAACATTCCCAGCATCATACACTTAAAAAATTCATGTCTGGGTCAATCTGCCCACCCCCGCTGGGGCGCAGTTTTTGAACTGAAAAACTTCGCTAGGGCGGAGAACCAGCCAAGGCGCAGTTCATTGCACTGGAAACTCTACCGGGGGCGGAGAACCCCAGACTCAGAACCTGTTGTTCGCGAAGAGCACTTCTCCAAGCCAAAAACTCCCAATTTTCCTCACTTAAACAACAAATTAAACATACCCAAAAGATATAAACTTTGTAAACTCATAACCAACCATGTATAGCATGATTATAACAACTCAAATCAATTAAACCACCAAATCAAAAGATTTAAAACCAAGTTCATGCTAGTTCTTCATATTTTAACATATTTAGCTTATTCAATCACTACGAACTTGTTATTTAACCAATTTTTTAAATTTTTTTTGCTAAGTGTTATTTAACCAAATTGATCAATTTAAGTTTCGTTGTTTTCGTATTTCAACATACTAACAACATCTATCATCAATTTCAGATTCTATCCATAAAGTAAACATCAATTTTGACTCCAACACAAACTAAAATGTACATATGTCTACAAAACTCAAATTCTTCATTTTAAAACATGTTTCCATGCATTTGATTACTCAAAATCGTTTATAAACAACATATAACAGATTATACACATCAATTAACATATATGCTCAATTCCTTAACAAATCATTCATTAAAAATCCATTTTCTAACAAAGAACTTTGAAAGAAAATATAAAGTAGAACTTTAGAATTAGGTTGCTTACCTTTGTCCTTTAGATTATCTAGATGATAAGAGAAACTTTGATTGAATCCTCTTTCTTATTTGAATTCTCAGAATTCTTCTTCCAAAACTCACATAGCTTCACAAACCCTCTATATCTCTCTTCTCTGTTCTGTGTTTTTCTTTTCTGTAGAATTTAGCAAATAAACTGATAGATTTTTAACGTATATTCTAATTAGCTTAGCCAGTTTCAAAAACTAAAGACCCCTTTAGCAGTTACAAATAACAAGGTCACAAGACCTTATTTGGCTAGCATTAATCTAGTCTCCCTTTTTAATTTAATTTTTTTATAATTTCCTTATAATATGATACATTTGCCACACTAAACTTAATTAAATCATACTCTTTACTTAGCCAACACAATATTTACTTAGCTAATAAAATCATAATTTTATTTAATAAATCATTAATCCTCTAATTTAATTATTTAACTAAATCAGAATATTTCCATTCTATTAACGTAATAAAATACGCACCAATTATAAAATCATTTAACATAAATCTCATCAATAGTATCACACTTAAAAAAATTATCCCATTAAAATATCTCCATCAAATATTTATTTTATTTCAAAAATATTCCAACTAAAAAAAAATATTTTATTCGATAAATATCTTAACTATTTACGAAATTCACAATCGTATTACAGTAACGTATTACATATATATGTAATATATTACTCTCTCATTTTATTAAAATAAATATATTTACATTAATTCACTATTTTAATTAAGTGAATTACTCTCATTATTTATAAAATTTTATTCGTAACAATTCCATTGCCAACAAGGCATAATAATCAAATTATATTATTTCATAATATAATTTTTAACTTAATTTAAATTAACTAATATTAATCAGTTAATTTTCCTTTCGTCACAATTTCATTTACTTTCTTCAATAGTTAAATTAACTATTAAATCTCTTTTTCCCAATATATGAATATATATTTCTTTTCTATATTCACACTTAATCTCTTCACACCAAATCACATTTTTTTTCTAACATCTCATAATAAGAATTTTATTTATTAAATTTTTATTTTAATAATTTCTGAAAATCTAGGTTGTCACACTAAAAATCAAAGGTAAATTCTTCAATTTCTAGTTTTTAGTTTTTGTTTTCTAAGTTCTTTGTAATTAGATTTTTGGGGTTAATTTGTTTAGGAATTGGAGTATATATGTTCTTGAGCATGCATAATGTGTTTTATGTTGTTTATAATTGGTTTTTCAATAATCAAGTTCATGTAAACATGTTAAAAATGAAGAATATGAGTTTTTGGCTTAATATGTATGTTTTGGTTTATTTTGAGGCTTAAATTGGTTGGGAATTCAAGTTGTAATATGTAAATTGTTAATGGATGTTGTTAATACGTTGAGAAATGAAAACAATGCAAGTTAAATGGATTGAATTGGTTAATTAACGAATTGGTGGTGTTCGATTTCGCTAAATACGTCAAAATATATAAAATTAGCATGAACTTTAAATTTTGGGTCTCTAAATTGGTTGTTAGAGTTGTTTTTGTTGGTAGAATCATGTTATACATGTTGGGTTTTGATTCTATAAAGTTTATAGCGTCTGGGTGTATGCTTAATTTGGTTCTTAATTGTAGAAATTGGAAATTTTTTGTTGAAACAGAGATAATTCACGAACTGCAGAATCAAAGTATGCATCGCAGTGCCGCAACGCCTGCCTATGTGTAGGCTTGTCTGCGCATCGCAACGCTGCAGCACCGCAGCGCCGGTTCCTCAGTGTTAAGCCAGTGTCGCTGCGCCCTTAGCGCCGACTGCCTTGTGTAAGGCAGTGCTGCATCGTCGGTTAGCAATTTGGTCCAGTGATGAGCTTTTAAGTGTATAATTCTAGGATTGTTTATGTAACCTTAATGAATGAATGATTGTAATGAGATGTAAAACATGTTACAAGACTTAATAACACGTTGTAGTCACACGTGTTCGGTTTAACGAAATTGTGGCGCAATCAAATTGCAAAAATTAGCGGAAGTATGGTATATCAGAGTTTAAAAAATTTCTTCAAAACCATTACCCGGATCATCTTTTATGCATATTATTAATTTAAAACGATAAATAAGAAGTTATGAAATTCATACATGTGACGCCCCCAAATTCGAGTTACTTTTAACTCGGGTTTGGTGCTCATGATACTAACATAACCATTCATACTATCATATACCTGTCTTAGATTACATAAATATCTTACTTAAATCTCAGGTCCTATAGACTTTTACATAACTTAAATACCAAAAGATTACAAAACATAATACTAAAAGTATTTATTACATCAACTACTTGAGTTCATATAAGCACAGGCGCTTAACAAACATTTATTCTGCAACTTTGCCTTTTCCCTTATCTTTTCCATACGTACCAGCGTTCTCGGTTTTAACTGAAAGCATTATATTCAACGCAAGGGTGAGCAAAAGTTTGCTCAGCAAGAAAATAAACAATTGAATATAATGGAACAGAAAGATTTATAATTAAGAGGATATGAATCAATAGACACTGAACAAGACAGTTCTTTAAAAGTTTTGAGTCTGTAAATCAGGCTTTAGCATGCTGTAAGGTCAGATTACTAGTGAACTCTATACTAGAATTGACAGTACTAACACTGCAATCCATGGATACAAACAGTTAGTACAACTATTCTATATCCTAGACTTGTACTTTAGGAGATCAGCCTGAGTACCCTATATTGTGCACAACATAACAGTCTAATGACACATTACATGTCCTTCTGAATCATATGTCCGGTACAATATGCCCCTAAAAAGGGTTGTTCGTTCACAACATTATATAAGAGTCCGCACCACCAAAAAATGGTTTGGCAAACATTAAATGAGATTTTCATAAATGAATAATATCAATATATCTCAACATTTGTCTAGCCGAAATAATGGCATTAACGTACTTTCAATATCATAAGAACAAATGAATCTGAAGTATTGCAGTTCAATACTTTCAATAACTTGAAAAGATAAGCCTTTGAGTTAAGTACTTGCAATATAAACTTATTTGAGTAAGAAAGGTTGATGTACTTGATAACATCTTAACTATTCTCTTGAAGCTGATTGGAATAAAAAGGTTTTATTACCTTGTATTATTCATAAGTAAATGAGACAATTCAGAATTTAGAGAACATGCCTACATATGAATAAATCCAAAATACTTGCTTAATAAAGAGTAAGATTTAGATACTTACCATGTTTTTAGACTATTGACAAAAATTCAACTTAACTTATTCTCACAGAGCCTACACAAATTTATTTGCATTTACAAGCATATTAGCCAAATAGCCAAGTCATATAACTTATATGATCACATATCACATAATCACATTGATCATGCCTTTAATTCATAATTCAACTTTCGATATATTTCTATACATTTTTCAAATACCTCATACATGCTTTTAAGATAGCCATTTCTTTCTATAATAAAGTTTGACAAAATCCCAGTTCATGAATCTCATATAATTTCAATTCATCTTTGTATCTTACTATATGAATATATCATAATTTTCTTCATAGCTTAAGTATTCAAGTTGAACACAAGATATTTCATGATTTAATTATGATTATATCATATAGGACTAGAATCATGGTTCCCAATTTGCTTTGCAACTTATATTGACAAACTATTTTATCAAACTTATAGCATTTCTTAGATATGTCAACACAGCCCCCTTGTAGCATTAACACCCCTTTAAGGCACTAACAGTTCCCACTTAGCTTAGCACATGACATTCTATGTTCTTTATACATAGTTCAAGTGTCCAAGAGAAATTACAAGTGTTTTTCATGTTTTGGAGTAATCACAACTTCTTTGGTAATTTATAACTCTCATAACACTTTATAGTTTTATTTTGATGCTTTATTGTGTTAAATATACTTGCTCTATATTATAACACTATAACAGCCCCTTAGCTTATGTTACTTGTTATGCCACTTGCTTATCTTACCTTGTTCATTATTCATCTAATTATATTAGATGATGAGTTTATTATAAATCCTCTATACTTGCTTATTTAGGAAATTATAAACTTCTTAATTATAGTTAACTATTAGCTAAGCTTTGAATTTCAAGAGGACTTTTTCATCATAGCTATAGCAACTCTTTGCCACTGACGAAAACCAACTGCTGCTGCCAATGGGCAGCAGCCCTTGCTTCTTGCTCTAAATAATTCACTTTCCTCATGTGTCAATTCAATTGCCATAAACATTTAGCATGTTATATATATTTTATATCCTTATTTGTGTAGAGATAATGTAATACCCGAATTAAAAAAATAAATAAATAAATAAATGACTTTTTAAAACTTTGTTTTGAATATTTTAATTGGACTCTTATTGTGTTTGGGTCAAATTGTATTTAAGTATGCGGACTACACTAATTGGGCCTAATTTATATTGTGTAATATTTAAAATCCTAGTAGAATTAGGAGAGTCACTAAAATCTGTTTTTAAGTAAATAAATAGTTAAACCTAATTTTATTTCATTATACAAACCGAGAGAGGGAAGAGGCTGCCGCTTAAGGAGAGAAGGAGAGAGAGGTGATTTTCATATATCATTGATTTACGGGAGAGAAACAGGTGTGTATCTCTTCTTGTTGCTTTATGTATATCATGATTATTTGGTACTAGCTCTCATCATTCTAAATCTGACTATATAATAAAAAGGGGCCATGTATTGATTGGTTAAAAAAAACGTTAGCATGATCAGTGCTTAATGTAGGAGCACTAACAGATGTATATATATATATATACTTTCGTACGTAGGTATGTATTAATAATTTGAAATAGTTGCTATATGAGATTGATCTCCTGTTGGTTGTTATTGTTGAGTTCCAAAGGAAAAGAAACATATAAGTCAACTGTCCTCCAAGTATCGGATATTATATAGAAATAAAATATATCTTATTTAGCGGCTTTGGTAATTTAGTTTGGGTTTATTTTTGTAAAACAAATATAATCGAGAAATTGTGTATATTAACTCAAAATTAGTTAATTTTATTGATGAAATTATAAAAATTTAATTAAACAATATTATGTTATTAACGGGTTAAAGATGAAAAAAATATTTTGCAAACGTATTTATATTTATTTATTCTTTTGTTTAGTTCGAACGGAAGGAGTTTAACGAACTATATTGGAATATAATTTGGGTATTACATTGCTTAATCCAGGTACGGATTCCGTACTCTTTCAGCGACACTCTTGTTAAATTTGATTTGATTTGTCCGTTCTGTTTCTTATTTCAAATTTCGTTATTATTTCACATAATTGTTTCTTGTGAAATTAGTATAATAGTTTCATTTTAGGGTTGATTCATATGACTCGAGTTTGTACTCTTTGAATTAGATTATCATGTTTACAATTTATTTTGATAATTGTAGAGCGGTACATGTTGTTACTTTCCTTTTTGAGACATTGTGATTATCATTTGATTTGGTTTAACATGTACACGTTAGAACCCCTTTGTGTTGATATTATGTCGCATATGTTGTGACATGATATTTTTGTTAGAATATACCGTAGGGTATACCTGAGCTATAACCACCTGTGGGGGTACCACAGGCATGTCGTCTTGGCACGAGAGGCATGACACTTTCCGTGGCGGTGTGATCAGTCCACGGCGTCTCCGTTTTGTGCTCCGGTGGGAGTTGGCCATTTGGTGTTTTGTTGTGGGAGGCGTATGGGTCGACCCTAGTTTTCTGTTTTGTTCTGTTCTGCGGAGTGGCGATGTTTGTGCCAAACACGCCTTCCGATTTTACATACATTTGGATTCGCGGTCCAATGTGTGTGACTTGCCTGTGTGGCATTATTTGACCTTGCCTGTGTGGCAAGGTATATTTCTGTTTTATTTTGAGCTCGGTATGAAATAACACCTAGCCATTTGATTCAGCCTATTATTTTATTATGTTAGTTTTGTTAGTTTCAGTTCAGTTCAGTTCATTTATTGAGTTAGTTATTTCGTTTCATTATTCTTGTATTCTATATCCGTACTGGGCATTTGGCTCATGCTGTGTTTTTCTTCCGGCAGGTAATCAGGGGGATCAAGGGCAAGTGTGATGAGAGCTCCTTTCAATCCAATGGTCTAGGAATATTCTATTTAGGCTGGATATATTAATTTCTTTAGAGTTGTAATAATTATTTCAAATTATGGTTTGGGCCAGTTTGGCATTTATTCTGGTTTGACCTTATTGATATTTATTAGTTTTAAATATTACTCTTTCGTGGCATGGAGGTTTCGTTCGGTTTTGTTGTGGTTTGAGTAACCTTCCTTTCTATTTCGGGAAGGGGGTGTTACAGAGTTGGTATCAGAGCTTAGGTTCTTTCTTGTAGAAAACCTAATTAGGTTTGACCTGTGAGTTATGGGTAGAATTCTGGGTTAGGTTTTGTTCAGTTTGATTTTCTGTTCAGCTATATTCAAATCTGTCTCTAATCTATTTTGCTGATATTTGTTGATCTCCTTCTTAGATGGCTCGTAGATCCGCTAGAGTTGCTGGGAGGCGAGGTAACAATAGGGGAAGAGGTAATGGTCATCCCGATGAGCAACCTAATGACCAGATTAATGCTCAATTGGCTAACTTGGTGAATCAGGCGGTTAATCAGGCTTTACCGCAGTTGGTGGCACAGGTGGTACAGGCAATGCAGCAGCCGCCAGAAATTCCTGAGCAGGGGAACTCGGGGAATAATGGTCCGCAGGCAAACGAAGAGGAAGGGAATGCGGATGGTCTTGATCAACAGGTGGTTCCAATGTACGTATGGTTGGAGAGGTTTCAGAAGCAGAAACCACAGTCTTTCAGTTCGGCTCCAACCCCAATTGATGCGGAGAATTGGATTGGTCACTTAGAGAAGATCTTTGATGTATTGGGGTGCTCAGATAATCAAAGAGTGTTGCTTGCTGTTTATAAGCTAGAGGGGGATGCTCAGAGGTGGTGGAAAGCGATGAAAACAACAAAGGGTGATGGGTATGTGGAGACACTTCGATGGGCAGAGTTTTGTGAGGTCTTTTATCAGCAGTACTTTCCGACTGCTGATAAAGAGGCCTATGCTAGAGAGTATCTGTCTATTCGGCAGAAAGATGATGAGTCCATCACGGATTTCATGACGAGGTTCACCAGGTTGGCAGGTTTTGCGGGAACCTCTACAGGGACTGCAGCGGAACAAGCGGAGAAGTTCAAGTGGCGGATTCATTATAGGTATCGGCAACATCTCATTAACACCAAGTTTGTAGATGTATCGGCTGTGGCAAATGCGGCCAAGAACATTGAGATGGAGCGGCAGGACTTTCGGTCTTCCAAACCGGAAGGGAGTCGAAAGAGGGACAGAGATGACCACCAGGGTCAAGCTTCGAGTCAGCATGTGCAAAACCAAGGTCAATATCCGGGACCAGCTGGTGGGGGTAACCCAAATCTTCTTTCGATAGTTCCGTGTGCTACTTGTGGAGCTAATCATCCAGGGAGACAGTGTTATAGAGTTACCGGTGCATGCTTCTTGTGTGGCCAGATGGGTCACGTGGCTAGAAATTGTACCGGGCCACGTGAAAATGGTGGAGGTGGTGATAATGGTGACAACGGGGATCAGCGTCAGGGTGGTCGAGTGTTTACCTTGACACATAATCAAGCGGCAGGTGCGCCAGGTACTGTTTCTAGCACTATTTTAGTTGACAGTCGTGATGCTTCTGTTTTATTTGATAATTAAGTTCGTTCTTTTCTTTTGATTCCGGGGACGGAATCCTTTTAAGGGGTAGGTGATGTAATACCCGAATTAAAAAAATAAATAAATAAATAAATGACTTTTTAAAACTTTGTTTTGAATATTTTAATTGGACTCTTATTGTGTTTGGGTCAAATTGTATTTAAGTATGCGGACTACACTAATTGGGCCTAATTTATATTGTGTAATATTTAAAATCCTAGTAGAATTAGGAGAGTCACTAAAATCTGTTTTTAAGTAAATAAATAGTTAAACCTAATTTTATTTCATTATACAAACCGAGAGAGGGAAGAGGCTGCCGCTTAAGGAGAGAAGGAGAGAGAGGTGATTTTCATATATCATTGATTTACGGGAGAGAAACAGGTGTGTATCTCTTCTTGTTGCTTTATGTATATCATGATTATTTGGTACTAGCTCTCATCATTCTAAATCTGACTATATAATAAAAAGGGGCCATGTATTGATTGGTTAAAAAAAACGTTAGCATGATCAGTGCTTAATGTAGGAGCACTAACAGATGTATATATATATATACTTTCGTACGTAGGTATGTATTAATAATTTGAAATAGTTGCTATATGAGATTGATCTCCTGTTGGTTGTTATTGTTGAGTTCCAAAGGAAAAGAAACATATAAGTCAACTGTCCTCCAAGTATCGGATATTATATAGAAATAAAATATATCTTATTTAGCGGCTTTGGTAATTTAGTTTGGGTTTATTTTTGTAAAACAAATATAATCGAGAAATTGTGTATATTAACTCAAAATTAGTTAATTTTATTGATGAAATTATAAAAATTTAATTAAACAATATTATGTTATTAACGGGTTAAAGATGAAAAAAATATTTTGCAAACGTATTTATATTTATTTATTCTTTTGTTTAGTTCGAACGGAAGGAGTTTAACGAACTATATTGGAATATAATTTGGGTATTACATTGCTTAATCCAGGTACGGATTCCGTACTCTTTCAGCGACACTCTTGTTAAATTTGATTTGATTTGTCCGTTCTGTTTCTTATTTCAAATTTCGTTATTATTTCACATAATTGTTTCTTGTGAAATTAGTATAATAGTTTCATTTTAGGGTTGATTCATATGACTCGAGTTTGTACTCTTTGAATTAGATTATCATGTTTACAATTTATTTTGATAATTGTAGAGCGGTACATGTTGTTACTTTCCTTTTTGAGACATTGTGATTATCATTTGATTTGGTTTAACATGTACACGTTAGAACCCCTTTGTGTTGATATTATGTCGCATGTGTTGTGACATGATATTTTTGTTAGAATATACCGTAGGGTATACCTGAGCTATAACCACCTGTGGGGGTACCACAGGCATGTCGTCTTGGCACGAGAGGCATGACACTTTCCGTGGCGGTGTGATCAGTCCACGGCGTCTCCGTTTTGTGCTCCGGTGGGAGTTGGCCATTTGGTGTTTTGTTGTGGGAGGCGTATGGGTCGACCCTAGTTTTCTGTTCTGTTCTGTTCTGCGGAGTGGCGATGTTTGTGCCAAACACGCCTTCCGATTTTACATACATTTGGATTCGCGGTCCAATGTGTGTGACTTGCCTGTGTGGCATTATTTGACCTTGCCTGTGTGGCAAGGTATATTTCTGTTTTATTTTGAGCTCGGTATGAAATAACACCTAGCCATTTGATTCAGCCTATTATTTTATTATGTTAGTTTTGTTCGTTTCAGTTCAGTTCAGTTCATTTATTGAGTTAGTTATTTCGTTTCATTATTCTTGTATTCTATATCCGTACTGGGCATTTGGCTCATGCTGTGTTTTTCTTCCGGCAGGTAATCAGGGGGATCAAGGGCAAGTGTGATGAGAGCTCCTTTCAATCCAATGGTCTAGGAATATTCTATTTAGACTGGATATATTAATTTCTTTAGAGTTGTAATAATTATTTCAAATTATGGTTTGGGCCAGTTTGGCATTTATTCTGGTTTGACCTTATTGATATTTATTAGTTTTAAATATTATTCTTTCGTGGCATGGAGGTTTCGTTCGGTTTTGTTGTGGTTTGAGTAACCTTCCTTTCTATTTCGGGAAGGGGGTGTTACAGATAACAACTCAAATTTTATGGTTAAATCTTTAAATCACATCATGTAATCAAAATTAATTTACCCAAACTGCTATAGTAGTTACATACTGCTTCCTGCTGCTGCAACCGCTGCTGTCAAAGACAGCAGCCCTGTTTCCCCCATTCAGCCCTCTATGTTTACCACTTATAGATTACACATTCATTTATTAAAACGACTTACAAAGAACTTAAAACAATTGCTAAACCAGAAAACCAACAAGGCACACCTAGCTGCTACAGCAGCCCCTTGCTGCACACCGCTGATGGAACACGCTGCTGCCTCTAGGCAGCAGCTCTTTCCATTGCCTCGCTTTTCTTCTCTTTATTACCCCATATCCTTGATCCTCTTGTGCTAAATCGGAGCTCATGGGAAGCTCCAACTGAAGCTACAAGACTGCTGTTGCCATCTGCTGCTGCGAAATGGGCAGCAGCCCTGGCCTTGTTTTCCCAAAATTCGATTTTTTTTCATCTTACATTTTAATTACTTTAATAGGCGAAATTCTTGGTCAATATAGTTGATACACTTACTCATTATAAGAAATATTAGCTGAGCATCCCTAGAAAATTCAGAGGTACCAGCCGAGAACTTAAAGGAAGTCCTTACCCAACGCTGCTACAACAGCTTTTCATTGTTGCTTGCTGCTACTCATTGCTACCTTTAGGTAGTAGTCCTTGTTCCTATTTATGTACTTTAAGATCCCTACAGACTCTTGAGATACTATAAGTGATGCAACCAACTGATTTGTTCAAGTCTGCAATAGCAGATACCTGAAGCTATCTGCTGCTGGTTCTAGTTACTGCCAGTGGGCAGCAGCCCTTTATTTTGGCCCTTTACTTAATTACACCTTAATCCCCACATTTTTAGCTTATTTTTATTATGTTCTAGATATCACCCAACTGATATACATCTATAATAGTACAAACAACAGTTGGGTTCTTAAAGCAACACAAGTGTATTGACTAAAAGTTTTAAAGGAGCTCTTAGCCCAAAGACTTTCATGCTTCCCCAGCTGCTACCAAAGCAGCAGTCCTGCCCCCTTTTATCTTCTCCAAAACAAGCTTGCCAGCTCACTACACAATCTATATACATATATATTTTAGGAGTTAGAAATTAAGTTTGATGGGTAAGCTTTTGGACTATGTTATAACGCCAAAATGCCTAGACTGAAAGCTCAAGGAAACTCTCAGTCAATACCACACATAAGCACTGCTGCTGCCGAGGCAGCAGCCCTACACTCTGCCTTACAAACTTGTATTCCTTAGGTTTGTTTTATGTCAATTACCAAATATATAATACTTGGTATATAGGAGTACTTTTAGAGTTTACAAAACCCCCACATTACAGTTTGACAGGCTGCCCCGAAACAGAATGTAAAGATGCTTGATATAAAAAATTTTAGTCTTTCATTTTAACTTAAAACTGAGTTTTGTTTTAACTTGACACACTTGAACACTCCAATTAACATCACCTATGTTATATAAATCAAACCCAATCTATAGTTTGGCCTAATATTTAGTTTTCAGTCAAAACAATTCTTTTATAACTTTTATCAAATAGTTGGTAGACACAGTTTTAAGCTATCAGTTTCACAACTATTGGTTTATATTATAAACCCATTTTTATCCTCCTTATTACTTCTCAGTCCAACCTATCTCCTTGTGCCTAAATTCAATACATAACTATAAAATAGCTTAACAAGAATCATGCATAACAGTTAACATAGCAACTAAAATCAATATAGCAGTCATTCTAGTCTATTTCAGGCCATCCGGCCATTACAGTCCACTAGTAGCAAGAAAATGGAATGGAAAGGATTGGAAAGAGCTTACCTTGATAGTTCAAAGATTACAATTGATTGCTGCTCAATCTCTTCTCCTTCTCAGTCGTTGTCTTACTGTTCTGTCTTTGTGACTACTATACTTTGGAGCTCAGTGAAGTGGTAGGACTAGCTGAGCTTGAGGTTCATTATATGGCTGAGTTTCCTTCTCTCTCATCAATCTACCTGATCCCTAGCTTGCATCCTATTTCACATAGCACTCCATTACACCTAACTGTCAGACTGCTTCTGCAATGGCCCCTAATAAGTTCCCTAGCAAGCCTACTTGACCCTTTGCAGTCTACTTGCCCCTCCTGTATTTTGGCTTCTAGCAATTCAATAATGCACCTTAGGTTGTGTTTGATAAATCTGACGATTAAGATCTGAATGATTATGATGTCTTAATAAATTAGAACTGAATGATTATGAGGTCTGAATTTAAAAAAAAATTTGATAACCTAAAAAGTAAGTTGTCTCTTAATGACACTATTTTACTATTTTAAAGGATAAATTTTTATTTAATAATTTTAAATATTCAATTTAATAAAAATGAGTGAATAATATTGTTGAATATATTTATATAAAAAAAATTTATCAAAAAAATTTCATTAAGAGGTACCTCTTAATTATTAAGATTTCATTTTCTGTCTTACCGATTAAGAGGCATTCAGAGGTAACAAAAAAAAAAAAAACAGCATCATGCCTCTTAGCGAATAAGAGGCAATCCATTAAGAGGCAATCAGATGTAAACAAACAACACCTTAGCCTCTAACTAAATACTTAACCAACTAACTGATTGCTCTCTTGGAACTAAATATGCTATCCGTTAACTTGTTATTTGAATAAAACTCAGTGTATTTCATTCCACCCATGTGGGCTGCTGGAATGGACAATGAAATGGGATGAATATGGATTTTTAAATTGGGCTTCATGTATTATTCTAAGGAACAATTACATATTATAGTACATTTTAATAAAATATTACAAAAAAAATGCATAAATAAAATATTTACAAAATTAGTGCATATGCAATATTTAATTACAAAAAGAGTGCATTCTTATCATTTTAATTATGCCCATGATTCTCTCCCACGATTCTCTCCCATGATTCTCTCCCACAATTCTCTCCTATGATTCTCTCCCACTCAGTCTTCTTCCTCCTCTTCTAACCCACCTTCTTCCTACTCTTCCACCACCGCCCTCCCCCACCTCACTGTTCCGCCGCTCCTCCTCCCGCCCCGCCCCACCCCCTACCCCCGCCACTCCCCTTCCTTCGCCTCCCTTCTCCTCCCCCCGCCAACGTCCCACCCCTCCCTCCGCCTCCTACCGCCACCCCTTTATCCTCCTCCCGCCCCACCCCTGCCTCCTCCCCTCCCCTCCCCTCCCTTCCCTCCGCCTCCCTTCTCCTCTCCCGCCCACTTCCCACCCCCTCCCTCCGCCTCCCACTACCATCCCCCTCCTCCCGCCCCCCCTTTCTCCTCCTCCCGCCCCTGCCCCGCCCCACCTCCTTCACTTCCTCCCCCTTCCTCCTCTTCCCCTAAATCGATCCACTGGCCGCGGTGGAGGCCCCTCCACTGGCCGCGGTGGAGGCCCCTCCACCACCGGTTGCTTCCCTTCCACCACCGGTCCATTCTCCAACTCCACTGGTAACCAAACCTTCATACGTTGGTAACCAAACAGGCATACCAAGGTAACCAAACCTTCATACCAAGGTAACTGAACCTTAATATGAAAGTTTCCTTGTTATGAAGGTTTGGTTACCTTGTTATGAAGGTATGGTTACCTTGGTATGAAGGGTTGGTTACCTTGGTATGAAGGTAACCAATTCAGTTTTATTAGGTTACCAATTTATTTTGAATGTGATGCAGTTGGTAACCAAAATTCATGCAGTAGGTTACCAAACAGTCATACCAAGGTAACCAAACCATCATACCAAGGTAACCGAACCTTAATATGAAGGTTTCCTTGTTATGAAGATTTGGTTACCTTGTTATAAAGGTTTGGTTACCTTGGTATGAAGGATTGGTTACCTTGGTATGAAGGTAACCAATTCAGTTTTATTAGGTTACCAATTTATTTGGAATGTGATGCAGTTGGTAACCAAACTTCATGTAGTTGGTTACCAAACCTTCCGATAAGGTAACCAATTCAGTTTTATTTGATTACCAAATTTATTTTGAATGTGATGCAGTTGGTAGCCAAACTTCGTATAAAGGTAACCATTCTAATTTTTATGGGTAACCAAATCGTCAAAAAAAAATTCAGAATAGCAACTCCGGCGATATAGCGGCGGCGGCGGGAGGCGGGGGAGGAGAATGATGAACAGTAACTCTTTCATAATTTTTTATTTTTAATTTTCCCATTTTGATTTAAATTTTGAATTATGGATTTGAAATTATTGTTAGATCTAAAAGATTTGAATTTGAATTATTAGTTATCCTTGATTTTAGATTTCCATATTTAATTTGAAATTGAATGGTTTGAATTTTTGCACTTTTTTGTAATTATTTTATGAATGCACTTTTTTTGTAATTACTTTGTAAAAGTTGTATAGTTCTGTAAAGGACTCTTATTCTAATCCTAGTAAAATCCATACCTCTAGAAACTTATGAAGGAGGCTTGCAAGCATATATATAATACAATTGGGTTAGCCCAATTTATATATCCTGGACTTTTAAATAAAGTATGGGTCCAAAATCTTAAAACCAATGTAACACATTTGCAAGCATACTTAGCAAAATTTAATATGGCCCAATATTTCAATATGGACTCATATTAAATATAAAACACATGAGTTTTATCTATTACATTCACTTAAGCTAGCAAATTTAGTTAGCACACATTATTAAAATAATGGTTCCATGTCATTTATGGTTGTACCCCATTTCTTTATTTGCTATTAAATAACACTTTCAATCACATCTTAATATAATTAATTCTTTGAATACAAAGATAGCTTTATATCAAGAATCTCTCTTAAGGAAGCTATGTTGGCTTTCTTTTTCATTCTTGATATTTATATAATATTATATTAATGTATATCATCATCTCTTTCTTTACCATTCATAAGCTAAGATACTTACTAAACTATTAAGTAATAAATAATTATAATGTCACAATAATAAATAAATTTATACGCAAAAAAATGACATTATAATGACTAAATAGTACATAGAATTTTCTGAGTCATTACAATACATTTGTAGAATGAAGCTTCCACAGGTACAAGTTTAACTTCTTGTTCTACGCGATCTCCTTGAATATCCGGGATTAGATTCCTTACTTTGATCAACGTTAGCCACCTAAGTGTGGGCCTCTAGAGGTGATCCACCAAGGAATATGAATTATTCAAGGAGGGTGATTGGCTAAACCCTAGTTTTCTATTCTCTATAGAAAAGGAGTTCTCTCCAACAATTGGAATTGCATCAACTGATGTCTATTATAAGACTCCTCTTATATAGATATTGGTCAACCCTTCTAATCCTATTAGACATGAGATTTCATTTAATTAATTAAACTCCTTTAATTAATTTAGGCTTCCCACCACATTGGAAATAATTAATTAAATTTATTTAATTAATTTGCCTCTTAATATTATTAAGAATTAATGAGAGTACTAATATTAAATTAATTCCTAAACTCATTTAGAAATTAAAATAATAATAATTGTAATAATATTAATAAGTCTCCTCTTATTAATTTATATTTAATATTTCTAAAATATTAAATAATAAACATTCAGCTATTTAATTTATTCTATCACCACAGATTAAATTAATTACACTTAATACATTATTACGATTATGTCATTACCTTCTTAAATAATTATTCTTCCTTTTATGGTGTGACCCTTTAGGTTCTTCATATTAAACCGGTTGTGAATGAATCAATTAGAACAATTCTAATCTTATTTAAATAAATAAATTAAACTCATAATCTATTTAAATAAATAATATTTATTCTACAATAGGGATAAGCCTCCCTATCGATCAACGACTTTCCTAGATAATATAAATTTTAACATTAATCATAAAAGAACCTGTGAGTAAATAGTTACCGTACAATTCAATCCTTCCACCATACAATGTCCCAATTTAATATAAGACATGGAATTACTGCCAAGTCTTATTTTATTTAATTATATGTATTTCGATTAGAAAATGTACAACTCCAAATGTAAATTAGAAACTCCTTTCTAATTTCATTCCACCTTGGCCAAGGACTACTGGGTTGTTATTTAACGAATCGCATAGAATATCTCTTCTTTTACTAAAAGTGGTAGATTCTTTATTGATAATTCATTATCTCCATATGTAATTCATTATACCCAAACATACCCTTTGATATACCCTAAGGGTCTTAAGGAATAAGTCAAAGTATAATTCATTACATACAAGATACTATGATGATCTTAAGTCCAAGGATCACTTGTACTACTATCACATTAGGAATTCATATTGACAGGCAAGTAAAACTCCATTAGATATTCCATAGTGAGTCACGTTCAGTAAACTTATTCTCTAATAAGCACCTACATACTTGCTTTAGTGTCTCCACACAAATGATCATGAGATCAATCATCCTCATTCAATGCGCAAACAACATATGTACCAATCTATCCGGATTTACTAATCCCCTTTTTAGTAATCCAACGATTGGGAACTATTTTAGTTTTAAGCTTTCAAAGAATTTAGATCTCATTAGCATGATCAACATCATGATTCTAAAAGCATTGCTTAAAACTATGAGTTATTTACATATTATAAAAACAATATCATGTAGATAATTAAATGCCTTTAATAAGTGAATACTTTTATTAATAAATAAATAAGATCGTCTCCAAAATATATGCTTTATCATCATACATAATTGGCTTGTATGCATACTATTTTTAATATAATGATTATACGTTATGATTTAGTAAGTTGTAAAAGACTTAAACTCGACGTTTATGGGGTTTAGTAACATAGTTTAAATACTAAAAACTCATGTTATATGCTAGTAAAGGTTTCAAGATTTGTGGTATGTGGTTAGTATAGTCAACTAAAGATAATGACTATAAACTTAGCTAAGACAACTAAGTTAAATAAAATGTAAACTAAACCAATAATGTTCAGTAATATAACTTATTGGTGTGATGATCCTAAATGGTATGTGTAGGATACCTGGAGAACGTGTGTTATAATTGTGTAGCAAGCACACAAGGCAAGTTTCTTAACTCTACTTTTACATTGAGCAAGTTTTCTAACCTTGGCTTATTATTGTACATGCAAGGTTACTTATAGTATTCAATGCCTATGTTTTGATTAAGCTTTCTATTCTTTCGAAAACACTATTTCATTGTATGATTCTTATTCACTTGAAATCATTGTAATCTATTATTGTTGAGATTCCACTTTACAAAGATTATATTGTTGTTGATATCAGACTGTTATATGACTAGTGAACCGTTATTGATTCAACTATTCCATAGTTGATGAGCGTTCTAAAGACTTAGATTTTTCTTGAAGCTATTCCAAACTAAACTTCCTTTGGTGCATACTCTGATGTCAAAACTGAGATGAACAACCCTAGTATAGGGGATTATATTACGCAATAGCGTTAAAATATTTGTGCACAATACATTGTACGAATCACTGATCCCCCAGAGTACGAGATGGATGGTCTATATAGTCTGTAAGACTGTTAAAGGTTACAGTAGGAATACTTGTTAACCTAGGACATAGTTCATGGTCTTATGACCCTCATTTATACTTTTGATCTTGATTTCTAGTATTGATTCAAAAGTCGAGTTTTCCTTTGAGCTTACAGTTCTTGAGTATCATTGACTGTTTTTAGTAAAGTTTATACTTTTCAGTCAAAGCGTATTCATTGACGATTCATATATACTGTTACTGTTTGTTATTATCCTTGTGAGCAATTATTTTGCTCATTCTTGCATAAAATATTTAAGTTAAGCTTGAGAAACCCGAGGAGCCATCGACGAGCAAGGGCAAGATGAACAAATAAATAATGTTTAGTTTAATTTCTTTTCATGGAGTTTATGTAAGCAGACTTATACTTATGTTTTGTTTTCCGCTGATGATGTAATAATTAAAGGCTAGATGACCTGAGATTTCGTATTAATGATGTAACCCTTTAATGGGATTATGATTTATGAAATTTATTATCCTTATTTATGAGTAGTTAGATGTGTTAAAGTTGGATAATGAGCACCAAATCTGTGGAATTGAAGTATCCAGATTTGGAGGTGTCACACCGGGCAAACTAGGCATACCATCAGCCGGGATGTGATTGTTGCTCTTGTGGATGAGAAGTATGCAAATCCGATTAGGCAGGGATTAGTCTAGTATAGACGATGTAATATATATATATATATATATATATATATATATATATATATAATAGTGTGTATCTATGTAAATATGTGAAATCCAGCTTTTGTGTGTAAATAGCGGGTTATCTTTTGTGTATCCCAACTTTTGAAATGAATTGTGGGTTAGTATTTATGTAGTTGAAGCATATTAATACAAAGAAAGTTATTAAATGTGCTTTGCGTTACGTGTTGTTGTTACTTAGTAAACGATGAACAAAAAGGAAGAAATGAACTGATAATAACCAAAACATTATCTATTTAAACATAAAATGCCGCTAAGAAAATATTAAGAAACTAAGAAGCAGAATCTCATAATGAGAATGAACAAGAGGGTCCTGTACGTTCAACGCAACAATTCGTAAACCTATTAAGGGAAACCTAAATAGAACTCCTACTGCAGTAACTGTAGATCCTGCAGTTGGACGTGTTACTAATTTTAAAGATTTTAAGAGCGTAGGTCCGCTCAAATTTAAGGGGACTACAGATCCCATAGAGGCCCAGTCTTGGGTCAAGGAAATTGAAAAGCCATTCATAAATGCCAGGGTAGGGGAGAAGCAACCTACATGCTGAAGGGAGAGGCTAATTTTTGGTGGGAGGCATATTAGAATAAAGCCGGTGAGGGAGTTATTGCGTGGAGTAGGTTCAAGGAGATTTTCTTTGAAAACTACTTCCTAGCAAGTATGCGGAGTCGTATGAAAGTGCGGTTCTTGGAATGACAACAGGGGGATATGACAGTTCCTCAGTATTCCTCTAGGTTTAATGAACTAGCTAGATTCGCTCCACATCAGGTGGATACTAAAGATAGAAAGGCTCAAAGGTTTGAGCAGGGACTGAAACCTTGGCTCTATAGTAGGATTTCTTTGTTCCAAAGAAACTCGTTTGGGACTATATTGCAGAAAGCTATTATAGCTGAGGGAGGTAGTGAGGCTTTAAGCCAATACAAAAAGAAAAGAAGAAAAAGAATAAAATAGAAGAAGGAGTCATAATTGAAGGAGCTAGCGGAAGCGGTGGACAGCAAAAGAGGAAGTGGATCAGCTCCAGGAATACTTGGGCAAAACAAGGAGACCCAAAAAGAAGGGTGGAGACTTATAAGAATTATGGGAAGGCTCATTTGGGAATCTTCCTTAAAGGAAAGGCGGTGTGTTACAACTACGAATAGGAAGGGTATATCGCTTCTAACTGTCCCAACACGAAGAAGAACCATGGTTGTTTCGTTTGTGGTTCAACTGATCATATGGCAAGGAGTTGCCCAAAGAAAGGAATGGATGGTAGTAAGGGAGTTAATAGTGGTCCAGCTCCACCTAGTAGACCTTCAGCGAGGACTTTTAATATAATCATTCAAGATGCAGTGGCATCAGGAAACGTAGTTTCAAGTATAATCTCAGTCAATAATAATAACGCCTATGTGTTGTTTAATTCAGGTGCAACTTGTTCCTTTGTATCATGTGAATTTACTAGACGTTTAGGTTCCCTTCTCTAGAAATTGGATATTCCTCTAAACATTGAAGTAGCGAATAAGGAATTAGTTCCTGTTGAACATATTTACAAGAACTATAATGTAGAGATAAGAGGACAAAGATTATCAGTAGATCTAATTCCGTTTAACTTGGGGGGAATTTGGCGTAATTCTGGGGATGGATTAGTTGTATAACCACAGGGCAATGATCGATTGTCAAAAGAAGAGTGTAAACTTGCGGACGTTAAGGTAATCTAAGGTAGTATTTTACAGTAGTAAGTCGCCAGGAGTTCTTGTCGTCTAACGGTGACAGAAGCAAGGAAGTTATTGAAGAAAGGATGTGTAGGATATATATGCCACATTGTTGATAACCAGCAAGTGGGAGCACTGATGGACCAGATACCTATTGTGAAAGAATTCACAGATGTATTTCTGAACGAACTATCGGGTCTTCCACTGGATAGGGAGATCGAATTTGTTATAGACGTTGTGCCAGGAATGACACCAGTTTCTAAGGCACCATATCGTATGGCGTCGGTAGAAATGAAGGAGTTAATGATTCAGTTACAAGAACTTTTAGATAAAATGTATATTCAATCGAGTGTGTCCCAGCTGGGGAGCACCAGTGTTATTTGTGAAGAAAAATGATGGATCGTTAAGAATTTGTATCGACTATCATGAGTTGGACAAAGTAACGATTAATAATAAGTACCCATTGCCTCGAATCGATGATCTCTTTGATCAGTTAAAAGGGGCTATGAACAAAACAAGAGAGAGGAGGAGATTTCAGTGGAGAAGAGGGAGAGAGAGGAGGAAGCTTTGATCTTTCTTCCTCTCAAAATCATCATCCACTTTGATAAATCAAGGAAGAATATCCACAAAGCAAAGGTATAAACACCTTTAATCAAAGTTATTTTTAGTTGTTTGAATCAAAAATTGAATCTATGGTTTCATAATCTCAAAACCTTAGATTTACATGTTAATAAGTGTGTTATGTGTAGATCTATAATTTTTGATGATCAACAGTTAGATCAAAAACAAAAAAAAGGAAACTATGTTTTAAAAAGTTAGAAAACTATAATTTTCTTAGCATAAGTTTTGTTTTGCTTGGATTTGGTGTAAGTTTGATGAAATAGATCATGGATCATGGTAGATCCATGAGTATTAGAGGTATTAGTATTTATTATAATAGTTTATGTTGGTTCATATGAGAGATCAAGAAAATTTTCTTAGAAATCGCAAAGGTTAAGAAATAAGATTTTTGAGAAAACAATACATGAAATTCAAACGATCATAACTCTCATTCTATTTCGAATTTTTGAGTGTGGTTAATTTCTGGAGTTAGATCTATAAGTCTTTTAACTTTTTCAAGTGGAATCACTGAAAAGTCCTTATAGATTTTCGTGTGGACTGATTTTAGCAAAGGACGCCAAAACAGAAAATGGACAAAAAGCTGCTACCACTATTTTGCAGGGGCACTTTCATCCACTTAATTTATGAAATAAATTCCAATCTTTTGAGACATGAAAATATATGAGATAAAGTAGTTTGTATCCAAAAATGAGCTCATTCTGACTTAAATTGAGCAAGTTATGACCATTTCAATATTTGTATTTTTTTGATAAAAATCGCTATAACCGGAATTATATAACTCCGATGGCCACAAAATTTAAACTGGAAGCTCACGTTAATACGTGTAAGATTCCGCCAAGAGTTGGGAATTTCTATAGTTAAGCATGATGTAGCAAATTTCTTAAGGTTTTAACTAGAAATGGATTTTTAAAAATACTTAAGGAAATTGAAAAATTCCTGAAAAATTATTTTTGTGTATGGAATATATGTGCATATGTGTGGCCAGAAGATAAAAAATAATAAGATGATTAGGTTAAAAAAAAAGGAATCCAGTTTGCTGGATTGGAATCTAGTTTACTGGATTGCAATCTAGTTTGCTGGATTAGACATCAAGTTGCTGGAATGGTCTGTTTGGATAATCCAGGATGCTGGATTGGTCTGTTTAGATAATTCAAGTTATTGGATAAGTATGTTTTGTCAATCCAGGCTTGTTGGATTGGATGTAAGTTGAATCCAGGTTTGCTGGATTAGAGGGCAATTGAATCCAGTGTGACAACCCGAATTTTCAGAAATTGTTAAAATAAGAAATTAATGAATGAAATTCTTATTATGACGTGTTTTGCGTGTAAGTAAATATATATATATATATATATATATATATATATTCATTTATTGGGATGATGAGGTTTAATAGTTAATTTAACTATTGAAGAAATTAAATGAAGTTATTACGGAAAGAAAATTAACTGAATAAGATTAGTTAATCTAATTAAGTTGATATTATATTATGAAATAATATAATTTGATTATTATGCCTTGTTGGCACTAGAATTGTTATTAATTAAATTTCATAAATGATGTGAGTAATTCACTTAATGAAATAATGAAGTAATGTGAATATATTTGTTTTAATAAAATGAGAGAGGAAGGTATGTTACCAATAAACGTAATATGTTAGTGTAATACGATTGTGAATCTCGTAAATAATTAAAAATATTTATAAAATAAAATAAATATTCAATGGAAATTATTATGGAATAATTTATTTAAGTATGATAGTATTAAATAAATTGATTAATATTTAAGTAGTGATTAGATGTATGGATTAAATAAATTGTATTGAGACAATTTATGCGAGAAAAGGAATTAAAGAATTATATATTATAATTATATAATTCATGTGAGTTAATTAAAATAAAAGTAATAAATATTAATTATTTTAATGGAAAGGGTTATTTTAAGTTGATGGTTATGTATATAATTTCGTAATATATGGAATAATAGTTATACATATTATAATTGTATAATTATTCAATGTAGTTAGCTAAATAATTTAGCAACATAGTTAAAGTGTGACATTTAGAGAAAAGAAGATATACCATATGATAAGGAGAATTATTAAAATAAATTAAAAGGATGTTTGAAGGGGCTAGCCAAACATGGCTTTGTGGCTTTTGGATTTCTATAACCCCTAATTTAATTGTATATTAAGTAATATAATAAGTATTAGTAATATACGTATTATATTATCAGTTATATGAGTTACGAGTTTTGTTTCTAAGCTTAAACTGAAAGAAGAAAAGAGAAAGGGAGAAATAGAGGAGAGAATGAGAGAGAATAGAAGTTCTCTGTGAAATTGGAGAAGAAGAGATGCTAGAAAAATCAAAAGAAACAAGATTTTTGAATTCATTTAGACAAGGTTTAGAAGAATCAAAAGGTATTAATTTATTTTTTCATTCTCTTGAGTTTTCGTTGAGAAATTGGATTTTTATGTTTAATTTTTTAAGAAATTAGTTATATATGTTAATGGTTATGTCTAATCCGTTCTATATCATCTAAAAGTTGTTGGATAGTGATCAAGTTCGTAAGAATGTGTTGAAAGATGAAGTTGAGAGTTTTGGTTGAAAAATATATGTTTTTGGTCTACTTAGAGACTAAAATTGATGATAAATTCTTGATGGAAATTTGAAATTGATTATGTATTATGATAGTACTCGAAAAAACGAAAACAACCCAAGTTGAACGAGTCAAAACGGATGTAAAACGAATTCGTAGGGATTGAATTCGCTAAATATGTGTAAAACATGAAAAATTATCATGAACACTGAATTGTAGCCCTTAAAAGGAATTGTTAATGTTTTTGAAGTTTTATAATTATCATATAGATGAGTAGTTCAATGTTTCACGAATCCATAGAGTTGAAAACGGACTCAATCAGATGTGTATAGCTTGATTTATGCAGATTGGAAGGAGGAAAGGGTTAGAAAATTTGCTAGAATAACAAATTGGAGAAAAAAATTACGTAATAGGCTGCCAGGGGAGCAGCTGCGCTTCCCCCAAGGCTGTTTGGGGCGCAGCTGCGCCGGAGGGTGGGGGGGAAGTCAATTCGGGACTATTTTGACCTCCTGTGGTAAAACGACCATAACGTTTTCATATGGACTCGGATTGAGGTGATTTAAGATGATTCGGAACGAGTACGAGTAGACCTACAACTTTTGTTCTTTAAGTTATTCAATTTGAGGTCGTTAGCTAGGGTCAAAATGGTCATTTGTGGGACTGATATGTTTTTAGAGGCAATCGAGGGGCGTCGGGCATGCACGTATGCACATGTAATGCTCCCGACCTTATAAAATGATGTTCTAACTTCCATAACATGACTATTAGGTATTATAATGATACTTAACATTAACCCTTGAGTATTAGACAATTTGGTTGGGCGTGCTAAGCGTGCACAAATGCGTGTCGTTTGGGCGTTCGAATAAGCAAGTTTGGCGTACGAACGTGCAAGCGTCTCAATGCCGTAATGAGTGTGTATGACCTTGTTTAATATTATGTTTTTAGTAAGAATGAAACATTATAGAGTAATATAACCCAATATAGGAGCATGCAAAGCACATGCAAAAGAGGCGAGTTAGGCGTGTGACGTATAAACGTCGAAACGCCGTGTAATGTGGTAATACACTTAAATAGTCTTTCGATTCTAATGAAACGAATATTATAATATATGAAATGTGATTAATATAAAACCAATAGGTAGTCCTAGCAGGACTTAAACACTTGAATGAATTTTGAATATTACGAAAAAAAATTATAGTGAAATATAAGTCGATAGTTAACACAATTAAATTGAACATTGTGTATTGATAATTGGAAGGGTTATGAGATGTAGAGTAAAGTTTACGTTATAACTAATATGAATTGCTATGTGACTGATAATTGATGTGCATGATTATATAATTGTGTAGGGCACGTGAAGTGCAGATATCTGTAAGCTGTTAAACTGTTATTGGTAAACAACGATCAAGGCAAGTCTTTCAGTTCTTATTTTCTACGTGAACTTGATGATGAACTGTTTTTAAATTGTTTTGCAAAGAGCATGATATGTTTTATATATGTTGTAAGCATGAAATGTTAAAGTCAATTTATGACTATATTGATTGATTAAAGAATGTTGATTGAGTAAGGAACTCAATCTTTATATTTGTTATGTGAAGTAAAGCATGTATGCCATGTTACTTTAATTATTATGAGATGTATGTTGAGCATGTATTTATGTGCTATGTGATGCATGAAAGCTGTTAGATCTTGCTGAGCTATCGAGCTCATTCTTGCAAATAATCACTTTTGCAGGTTAAGGATTCAAGGTAACGCTATGTGCTACTTGAAAGAAATGAATCAGATGTAATGCATGAAGATTTATATACTTTGGATGAATTGTTATTATTTTGGACCCTGTTTAAGGTTTCAGATAATGTATTTGATAATGTAGGATGGTTAACAGATGTTGAGTTGTAAAGTTTAAATTTTACCCGATGTATAAGGGTTATTGAACGTGGTTGTAAGTTTTAGTTTATAATAACTCTGACGAAGCGATTCATGAAATAAGATTGAATCAAAGTTATGTAATGATAAAGGTTGAGATTCAGGGATAATAAAGAAGGAATAATATAAAAGTTTTAAATATTTTGTATTTTTAGTGATTGTATTATTGATTAATGATGTAAAGTCTGAAAAAGGATGTATTGTTAACGACCGATATCAAGAGTTGTTTTGTATGAATTTTGGGATCGTTACAGTTGGTATCAGAGCTAATAGGTTATACACCTTAGGTAAGAGTACCTTAGGCTGTGACCTTAGAGAATTAGAAGTTAAGTTACGTATAATGAAAAGGTGATTCCTTTCACATATGTAGAAGTATATGATGAGTTAAATCCTAGAAATGTTATAAGACGGTGAGAATAACGAGGAATAAACCTCGAATAAAATGTTAAACTTTATGAACAAAGTTAGAAATTCTTAAAAGAAGTGTTAATAAATAAAAAAGAAGATTCAAAGAAGAATCTTGAAGAGATATGAAGATGAGAATCAGGAGTTACCTAACTCTAATAATAAAGATGACGAATAACGATGAATAGACGAAGTCTATAAGATTAAATCATAATGAGGTCATGATATAACATGATGAAAGGAAAAGATAAGAAGTTTTAAAACAAAACGATAATGAGATAAGAAAGACTCATAAGGGAGATGATTATAGAATAAGGTCACGACGTGATCTTTTAAAGTTGAAAGACAAATGGTCAGTAATGATTGAATAGTTATAGTTTGATGCTATAACGAGAATGTACTATGATATAGTACGAGGTTAACTCACGAGGAGTTATAAATGATGAGATGCAGAAAATTCGTATCGAGTAAAGAGCAAGTTATGAGCAGGATAGAGTTAGGTGGGATTTTAATTGAAGAATCATGTGATGGCTGAGTTGTACAAACCTTTGTATGGGCGAGGGTTTTGTGCTTACACTTAGTTATCACATTGATAATTATTGGAATGTTGGTGTCACGCTATCAATGTATATATGGTGAAAAGGTGATTCTTTTCTCATGTGTATATTTGATAGTTAGAGACTATTAAGATTAGTAAGATGTTATTAGGATTAAGTGCGAGTTCTTAAAACTCATGCTTATGGTAAGTTCATGACTCATAATCATATGGTATGTTTGGAACTCCTCAGCGAATGGACGCCTATGGTCTGACTAGGAAGTTCTTAAACTCATATTATTGTGGAAAGTTCCTGACTTCCAAAGTGTGAAAAGTTTGATGAACTATACTGGGAATAGAAAGGTTATGGTGTAGGAAGCATTGATGTTGTTTAAGGTTGATAGAATGATTAAGTAATGATGGAGTAAAGATTTAATTGATAGAGAAAGTTTCATATTCTAAATCTCCTAGCTTTGCTAGATTTTCAAAATTTATTGACTTCGTGCTGATGTTGCACTTCTGTTTTCTTAAAAAAAACATTGGATCAAATGATGGAACCAATGATTTTTTTTTAAAAATAGTGATATTATTCACATGTCTATGCTAATTGCTTCAGCTAGACAAAAATAATTTTAAATTTTCAAAATGTATTTTATGTGTTCTATGCATCATTTGATATGGTGTAGAGACAATAATCGAGGAAGTTATCAATGCAGTTAAACCTAGTGTTGGATTTGATCGTATGATCATCAGCCCACTATGGTATGATGTAGTATAATGACGTCATGTAATGACGAAATCCTCAACGTACCATTATTATGGACGGTATCAGGATATTATGAAAAGATTCATTTATTTTTAGTTTCCTTAAACTATAAAAAGAACAAGGGATTTATTTACTTTTAATTTTTTTAAATGAAAAAAAAATATTGAGTTGGTTAAAGATGTATGTATATATATATATATATATATCTCGATTGATGTCCGAGTTATTGTTAGAAGTCTATGCTACTTGATTCAGTTAAACGAATATTGAAAGATGTTCATGAAATTCTAGCATTATTTGTCAAACTATACCAAACCAAATTGTTTTGGTGAGGATTTAAATGTTAAGAAGCTGAGGTGAACAACCCTATAAAAGGGAAAATGTTATTGGAGACAATGGTTCCGAGAGTAACGCATATAGTCACTACGATGTTAAGATGTAATACGTTGTGCACGACGTAGGGGTACGATAGGCTGATCACCTAGAGTACTTGCAGAGAGTATTTTCAGTCTGTGTGATTGCTAAACATTCTGTTAAAGATGGTTTACAGTGGTGATGCACTATTAAACCTAGAGAAGTGTTCAAGGTCTTATGACCCCTCAGCGTGAATTAAAATCTTTTAAATTCCTATTATTCATATTGCTTCTCAATTATTGAGCAATTGTGGAAGATTTTTATTATTCTGAAGGTGAAGGTGGCAAGAATGATATTCCTAAGAAAGAAGTAGTTGTAGAACGCTTTAATCTAATGAATAAAGATTAACGTAGAATCTATTTCGATAGATTGAATGAATGAAGATTAATGAAAATTTCGAGGACGAAATTCTTAGAAGAATGGGTGAATGTGATAACCCGAACACTTAGAAGATAGTAAATTATGAAGTATATGAATTCGATGAGTAAGGTATATGGTAATAATCCTTGGAAAGAAAATGAACGAATTAAATAATATATAATACTCAAAATATAATGGAGTTCAAGTGAAAGGTATGAAATAAAACCTAGAATTTGTTGAAGAAATGAATGTAGTAAGAAATATATAAAACCTATACTAAGGTAATGTGTTGAAGTTATTCAACGATAAATATTTTTAAAGAGATTTGATGGAAACCTGAGTAAGGTAGGGTTTCGGTGATTCCGAGGACGGAATCCTTATAAAGAGGGAAGGATGTGATAAGCCGGATTTTCAGAAATTGTTAAAATAAGAATTTAATGAATGAAATTCTTATTATGACGTGTTTTGCGTGTAAGTAAATATATATATATATATATATATATATATATATATATTCATATATTGGGATGATGAGGTTTAATAGTTAATTTAACTATTGAAGAAATTAAATGAAGTTATTACGGAAAGAAAATTAACTGAATAAGATTAGTTAATCTAATTAAGTTGATATTATATTATGGAATAATATAATTTGATTATTATGCCTTGTTGGCACTAGAATTGTTATGAATTAAATTTTATAAATGAAGTAAGTAATTCACTTAATGAAATAATGAAGTAATGTGAATATATTTGTTTTAATAAAATGAGAGAGGAAGGTATGTTACCTATAAATGTAATATGTTAGTGTAATACGATTGTGAATCTCGTAAATAATTAAAATATTTATCAAATAAAATAAATATTTTAGTTAAAATATTTATGGAGTAAAATAAATATTCAATGGAAATTATTATGGAATAATTTATTTAAGTATGATATTATTAAATAAATTGATTAATATTTAAGTAGTGATTAGATGTATGGATTAAATAAATTATATTGAGACAATTTATGCGAGAAAAGGAATTAAAGAATTATATATTATAATTATATAATTCATGTGAGTTAATTAAAATAAAGGTAATAAATATTAATTATTTTAATAGAAAGGGTTATTTTAAGTTAAGGGTTATGTATATAATTTCGTAATGTATGGAGTAATAGTTATACATATTATAATTGTATAATTATTCAATGTAGTTAGCTAAATAATTTAGCAACATAGTTAAAGTGTGACATTTAGAGAAAAGAAGATATACCATATGATAAGGAGAATTATTAAAATAAATTAAAGGGATGTTTGAAGGGGCTAGCCAAACATGGCTTTGTGGCTTTTGAATTTCTATAACCCCTAATTTAATTATATATTAAGTAATATAATAAGTATTAGTAATATACGTATTATATTATCAGTTATATGAGTTACGAGTTTTGTTTCTAAGCCTAAACTGAAAGAAGAAAAGAGAAAGGGAGAAACAGAAGAGAGAATGAGAGAGAATAGAAGTTCTCTATGAAATTGGAGAAGAAGAGATGCTAGAAAAATCAAAAGAAACAAGGTTTTTCAATTCATCTAGACAAGGTTTAGAAGAATCAAAAGGTATTAATCTATTTTTTCATTCTCTTGAGTTTTCGTTGAGAAATTAGATTTCTATGTTTAATTTGTTAAGAAATTAGTTATATATGTTAATGGTTATGTTTAATCCGATTCTATATCATCTAAATGTTGTTGGATAGTGATCAAGTTCGTAAGAATGTGTTGAAATATGAAGTTGAGAGTTTTGGTTGAAAAATATATATTTTTGGTCTACTTAGAGACTAAAATTGATGATAAATTCTTGATGGAAATCTGAAATTGATGATGTATTATGATAGTACTCGAAAAAACGAAAACAACCCAAGTTGAACGAGTCAAAACGGAAGTAAAACAAATTCGTAGTGATTGAATTCGCTAAATATGTGTAAAACATAAAAAATTAGCATGAACACTGAATTGTAGCCCTTAAAAGGAATTGTTAATATTTTTGAAGTTTAATAATTATCATATAGATGAGTAGTTCAATGTTTCACGAATCCATAGAGTCGAAAACGAACTCAATCGGATGTGTATAGCTTGATTTATGAAGATTGGAAGGAGGAAAGCGTTAGAAAATTCGCCAGAATAACAAACTGGAGAAAAAAATTATGTAACAGGCTGCCAGGGGCGCAGCTGCGCTGCCCTCAAGGCTGTTTGGGGCGCAGCTGCGCCGGGGGGAAAAAGTCAGTTCGGGACTGTTTTGACCTCCTGTGGTAAAACGGCCATAACGTTTTCATACGGACTCGGATTGAGGTGATTCAATATGATCCAGAACGAGCACGAGTAGACCTACAACTTTTGTTCTTAAGTTTTGAAATTTTGAGGCCGTTAGCTAGGGTCAAAATGGTCATTTTTGGGACTGATATGTTTTTAGAGGCAATCGAGGGGCGTCGGGCATGCACGTATGCATATGTAATGCTCCCAACCATGTAAAATGATGTTCTAACTTCCATAACATGACTATTAGGTATTATAATGATACTTAACATTAATCCTTGAGTATTAGACAATTTGGTTGGGCGTGCTAAGCGTGCACAAATGCGTGTCGTTTGGGCGTTCGAATAGGCAAGTTTGGCGTACGAACGTGTAAGCGTCTCAATGCCGTAACGAGTGTGTATGACCTTGTTTAATATTATGTTTTTAATAAGAATGAAATATTATAGAGTAATGTAACCCAATATAGGAGCATGCAAAGCACATGCAAAAGAGGCGAGTTAGGTGTGTGACGTATAAACGTCGAAACACCGTGTAATGTGGTAATACACTTAAATAGTGTTTCGATTCTAATGAAACGAATATTATAATATATGAAATGTGGTTAATATAAAACCAATAGGTAGTCCTAGCAGGACTTAAACACTTGAATGAATTTTGAATATTACGAAAAAGAATTATAGTGAAATATAAGTCGATAGCTAACATAATCAAATTGAACATTGTGTATTGATAATAGGAAGGGTTATGAGATGTAGAGTAAAGTTTACGTTATAACTAATATGCATTGCTATGTGACTGATAATTGATGTGCATGATTATATAATTGTGTAGGGCACGTGAAGTGCAGATATCTGTAAGCTGTTAAACTGTTATTGGTAAACAATGATCAAGGCAAGTCTTTTAGTTCTTATTTTCTACGTGAACTTGATGATGAAATGTTTTTAAATTGTTTTGCAAAGAGCATGATATGTTGTAAGCATAAAATGTTAAAGTCAATTTATGACTACATTGATTGATTAAAGAATGTTGATTGAGTAAGGAACTCAATCTTTATATTTGTTATGTGAAGTAAAGCATGTATGCCATGTTACTTTAATTATTATGAGATATATGTTGAGCATGTATTTATGTGTTATGTGATGCATGAAAGCTGTTAGATCTTGCTGAGCTGTCGAGCTCATTCTTGCAAATAATCACTTTTGCAGGTTAAGGATTCAAGGTAACGCTATGTGTTACTTAAAAGAAATGAATCAGATGTAATGCATGAAGATTTATATACTTTGGCTGAATTGTTATTATTTTGGACCTTGTTTAAGGTTTCAGATAATGTATTTGATAATGTAGGATGGTTAACAGATGTTGAGTTGTAAAGTTTAAATTTTACCCGATGTATAAGGGTTATTGAACGTGGTTGTAAGTTTTAGTTTATAATAACTCTGACGAAGCGATTCATGAAATAAGGTTGAAACAAAGTTATGTAATGATAAAGGTTGAGATTCAGGAATAATAAAGAAGGAATAATATAAAAGTTTTAAATATTTCGTATTTTTAGTGATTGTATCATTGATTAATGATGTAAAATCTGAATAAGGATGTATTGTTAACGACCGATGTCGAGAGTTGTATTGTATGAATTTTGGGGTCGTTACATCCAGTCTTCTGGATTGGAAAATAGTTTACTAAATTAAAATTCAGTTTGAATCCAGGTTGATGGATTAGTTATGTCAGTTTTGTTGTGTTTGGAAACAAGTTGTTTGAATCTAGATTGCTGGATTAGGTATTCGACTTACTAAATTATAAAGAAAGACTTATAAAATAAAAAGATTAAGTGTTAATTCACAAGTTATATGATAAAATAAGTATTAAGTCTAAGGTAGTGCAATCGTATCATTTCATGGTTGAGGTATAGTAGTTGGGCTAAACGATTCCTTCATATGGGGAAGGTATATACGAATTAGTAACCGATCTAACTCACTATAAAAATAGTGTAGACGAGACGAAAACTAATTTATTAATTTTTTTGTGGAAAACCACTCAGTATAGTATATTGAATACTATTAAAGACTCTCGATGTGTGCTTGGTTTAGACTTGTAAATTAGTATGGTGTTAAGGTTATCTAATATTTGATTATGTGGTTAAGTGTTAGATAGTTTACTTTTAAAGTAATAGTATTATGAGATAAGTATATTTTACTAATTGAAAGATCAATCTTATAACTGATAGGTCTTTTCAATAAAGCGATTAAATTAGATTGCGTAGCAGTAATCGACGATACAGGTAAGTTCCTATACTCTTTTATTGAGCAAGTTCTCTAACTCAAATTTGAGTTGTTATTGTAAAGCATGTTCGTGATTAATCATTGTTGATTATATCACATCTATGATTTATTGACTCGCACGTTGTGCATATAGTATATGTTCATCAGGTATGAAAGGCTGATCACCTTCATTACCATATTGTTAAGATGAATTTATTCATGTTCATTATTGGCTATTCAGCATTATTGGTTCAGTCATTCATGTGACAACCCTGAAAATTTACAAGATCTTAAATGATTAAAAGAAAGGTTAAAGGATAAAACCTAGACGTGAATTGAGGAATAATTTAAAAAATTTAAGGAAGAACCTAAATGGTTTATTATTTGATTGAGAATAGAGGAATTATGGGTTATAAATTTCTAAAACCTAGAGATGAATCTATATGTGTTTGATGGAATATTAAGAATAAGGTACTACGATACTATAAAGTTCGGTGACCTAATATATAAATTAGGTATGTGAATTATGTGTACGATTATGTGAGTGTGAGTGTTTATAACTCATTAAGCCAAATATGGTTATTTAGTTAATAAACTATTAGAATATGTTATTGATTATGTGGATTATGTGTATGATTAAATAAATATACATTATATATTGTGTATACATTTATTTTGTATATAAAGATAATTAAGACTATGTAAATATCAATAATGTTGAGCATTAATTCTAGTGATAATAGATTTAATGGACTAAGGAGAGTAGGTAATTTTGTAGCCCAATTTGTAGCCCAATTGTTTAATTACACATTGGACTTGTAAATAAGTTGAGTTAATAACAATTAAGTTACTAAACTAGCCCAATATATTATGTATAGGGCAAGTATAGTGATGACCCAATATAATTATAGGAGGAAGCCTAAGTTTATTTTAACTAGTAAGCAATTTAAGAAATAGTCCAAGCTCAAAAGAAATTAAGTGTGAGCCCAAGCTTGGCCCAAGCTAAGCCCACTTGAGGAAGAGTATTTAAGTCATTGAATAAGTATAAAAATTAAAAAGTATAAACTATGTTATTTTGCTAGTCCAAAGAATGAAAATTGCAAGCCCAAAGATTTATTTGAGTAGCCCAATTGGTGGCCCAATTGAGTGAGGACATATTGGATACTAAGTAAGCTATTTGGGTCTTAAAAAGAAAATAAAATTGAGCCCAACAAGGCCTTGTGGCCGAAAAGTAGGAGGTGGAGCAAGGGGGGAGGTATGTGATGATGATAGCACTTTAGTTGGTGAACAACCCTTATTAGGTGTCTTTCTCTCATTCAAGTCAACACATTAACCAAGTCTTCAAGCTAACTCTTGAGCGCAAGAAACATCATAATCATTATGAGAAAGAGAGGGAGAGAAAAAAAAGGCAAGCCTGTGGTGAATATAGATAGATATATACAATATATCTATACATTTTATTAAAACAAAAGTCTATCTCATTTTTTATTTTGTTTCTCTTTCATCTCATTTCTATCTAAGCTAACAAAACAAGCAAGAGAGAGGAAGAGAGAGAGAGAGAGAGAGAGAGAGAGAGGCAATTTTGGCCAAGAAAGGGGAAGGAGAGATAGGAAGAGACTTTGATCTCTCTTCCACTCAAAATAATCATCCACCTTGATAGATCAAGGAAGAATATCCACCAAGCAAAGATATAAACACTTTTTATTTAAATTATTTTTAGTTGTTTGAATCAAAACATGGATCTATAGTTCAAAACTCCAAAACCATGGATCTATATGTATATAAGTGTTATATGTTTAGATCTAGCACTTTCAAGTGTTAAAAGTTAGATCAAAAGCAAGAAAAAATAAAACTATATTTTAAAAGTTAGAAAACCCTATTTTTTCTTAGTATTGATTATTTTTTTTGTGTTTGGTGGATTTTGATGTAATAAATCATGGATCATGGTAGATCCATGAGTTTATGATGTAGGGGTATGTAATATGATGACCAAAGTTAGATTAATCAAAGATCATGAAAGTTTTCTTATAAAACACAAAGTTAGAAAATTAGATTTTTGAGAAAACGTAACATGAAATTCAAACGACCATATCTCTCATTGTGTTTCGAATTTTTGAGTGTGGTTAATTTCTAGAGTTAGATCTAGAAGTCTTCTAACAGATCCAAGTGGAATCACTGAAAAATTCCATGTAGATTATCGTCTGGACAGTTTTTAGCAAAGGACGCGAAATCAGAAAAACCCAAAAAGCAATCTGTCCGAATTTTTGAAGGGTAGTTTCGTCCACTTATTTTATGAAATAAATTCCAATCTTTTGGGACATAAAAATATATGGGATAAAGTAGCTTGTGTCCAAAAATAAGCTCATTCTGACTTAAATTGAGCAAGTTATGACTATTTTAATATTTGCGTTTTTTCGACAAAAATCGCTATAACCAGAGTTGTGTAACTCCGATGGCCACGAAATTTAAACTGGACAAGATCCTGCCAAGAGTTGGGAATTTTTGGAGTTAAGCATGATGTAGCAAATTTTATAAGGAATTAACTAGAAATGGATTTTTGAAAAATACTTAAGGAAGTTGAAAATTTCCTGAAAAATTATTTTTGTATATGAAATACATGTATTTATGTATGGACAAAAGATAAAAAAATAATAAGATAATTAGATTAAAAAAGGAGAATCCAGCTTGCTGGATTGACCATCAGGTTGCCGGATTGCAATCTGGTTTGCTGGATTAACCATCAATTTGCTGAATGAGATGTTTAGACAATCCAGAATGCTAGATTGGTCTGTTTGGATAATCCAGGCTATTGGATTGGATGTCAGTTTGAATCTAGGTTGTTGGATTGTGGGATTTTGTGAATCCAGGTTACTGGATTATAGTTCAGTTTGAATCTAGGTTGCTGGATTAGGAATTCGACTTACTTAGTTATAAAGGACTTATAAAATGAAAAGATTAAGTGTTAATTCACAAATTGTATGATACAGTTGTGTTAAGTCTAAGATAGTGCAATCGTACCCTTTAATGGTTGATGTATAGTAGTTGGGCTAAACGACTCCTTCATATGGGGAAGGGATCTACAATTAGTAACGGATTTAACTCACTGTGAAAATAGTGTAGACGAGACGAAAACTAATTTGTTAGTTATTTGTGGGAAATCACTCAGTATACTATATTGAATACTATTAAAGACTCGATGTGTGCTAGATTTAGACTTTAAATAAGTATGGTGTTAAGGATATCTAATATTTGACTATGTGTTTAAATGTTAGATAGTTTGCTTATAAGGTATGTTATGCTAATTGAAAGATCAATCTTATAAACTGATAGGTCTTTACAATAAAGCGATTAATTTAAATTGCGTAGCAGTAATCAACGGTACAGGTAAGTTTCCTAACTCGAACTCGAGTTGTTATTGTAAAGCATGTTCGTGATTAATCATTGTTGATTATATCACATCTATGATTTATTGATTCGCACGTTGTGCATATTGTATATGTTCATCAGGTATGAAAGGCTGATCATCTTCATTACCATATTGTTCATTGTTGGTTATTCAGCATTATTGATTCATGTTCTTTCACAATTCTTATATTATTGAAAGTTTGTCAGCTTATTATTCTTTTCAATCATGATATATCTTCATTTGAACTTAAACTTGCTGGGCAAAATTGTTGCTCACCCTTGCTATATCATGATAACCATTTCAGATTAAGACGAAACTTCGGACACAGTCAAATACAAAGGCAAGTTCCAGGATCGGATTATTGTAGGTTAAACTTGTAATAGTATTGGACGCAAATGGCATTGTATGTCGTATAGGATATTAAATGCAGGTAATCAGTTAAGGTTAACAGACCTTGGGAATTATGTATAAAAGTTTATTGTATAAACAATTTATATTTATATCTTCCGCAATAATTATAGAAATGACGTATTGTAACGTACCATGTCCGAGGTTCTTGGGACCCGGATTTGGGGGCGCTACATTTGGTATCAGAGTTGTAGGTTATAAACCTTAGGTAGGGTTACCTTAGGCTATAACTGCAGAGATGAGAAATAGGAATAAATTCAAACAGAGTTTAAGTGATAAGTGATGAATTCGTGAAATTATTTATTAAGAAAAACAAAACGATCCTAAGATAGAAAAGAATCGTAATATAACATGATTATAAGAAAAGGTCACAACGTGATTTGATGAGGTCATAGGAGGACAGATGATCAATCGATTGATTGAAAACTTTATAGCAGAATTGTTGTATGACAGTTGTACGATTAAATTGTACTATGAAAACTCAGAAAAGAGTTGTAGAATTGTAGACACGGATTAAATGAAATTCGTATTGAGCAAAGAGGGTGCTAGGATTATGTGGGATTTCAATTGAGGACTCGTGTGATAGTTGAGTTGTACAAACCTTTGTATGGGCGGGGGTTTTGTGCTTGGTCTAACGACTACTTAGTTTATCACATTGATAATCATTAAAATGTTGGTGTCGCGCTATTCGCTATATGTATGTTGAGAAGGTGATTCTTTTCTCATGTGTATGACGGATAGGTAAAGAATTTAAGAATAAGTACGAGTTCTTAAAACTCATGCTTATGGTAAGTTTGTGACTCACAATCGTATGGTATGTTTTTGAACCCTAAGCGTATGGACAGTTTCTGATTGGTTCTTGAACTACGTATTGCTAGGATAAGTTTCTAAACTCATATTATTGTGGTAAGTTCCTGAACTCATAACGTGTGGTATGTTTGATGAACTATACGGGGGTATAGAAAAGTTATGGATGGAGAATTGAGAATTTTTAGTGTAGTAAGTTTTAAGTATGATAGAATAGATAGAATTATTAAGCAATTGATCATTAGAGGAATTAAAGTTGATAGTGAAAGCATAGGTATTCCAAATCTTCTAGCTATGCTAGACTTCAAAATTTTTGACATCAAGCTAAATTCGCACTGATGTGCATTTAAAAATATAAATGAATTTTTTTTATCAGCAACACATAGTTACCATTGTGTAGAAGTGGGCTTTGTACTACTAACACATCGTTACCTTTTGTGGCATGATAATACAAAAAATAATTTTTTAATGGTTTCGAACTCTTTAAAGAAGAGTCTACGCTACTTGTTTCGGCTAGACAAAAAAATTATTTGAGATATCAAAATGTATTTTATATATCATCAATGCATCATGGAACCTGGTGCAAAGATGATAAAAACGATGGAGTCATCAATACACTATTGCCTAGTGTTGGATGTGATCTAAAGATCGTCAGTCTACTATAGTATATTGTTGTATGACAAAGTCACAAAATGACAGAATCTTCAACGGCCTGTAAATACAATGCGGTATAATGACGTCATAAAATGATTTTCAGAATTTTAAAGAAAAGTCGAGTACCAATTAAATTTGGTCAAACACATGTTTTGATTGATGTTTGAATTATTAGTATATGTCTAAGTTATTTGATTCAGCTAGATAAATATTTATGAAAATTCAAGTATCTCTTTGAGAACTTATCCCGAACCATATTGTTTTGATTCGGACTCCAAGCTGAGGATGAACATCCCTAAATTGGGAAATATTTTTGCTTCAAAGGAGGATATAATGAACGCAAATGTCATTCCAGCATGTAGCATCTGATCAATGCAGGGTATAACGGGCTGATCACCCACTGTGCCCATGAGTATTACGGTTTACAGATGAATTTCTAGTTTAAACCTTTTCGAAATTGAAAAATAAAAGTTCAAGGTCTATATGACTCTTCAGCATAATATGAAAAGTTTCTAACTCCTTAGAGAAAAGTCTGGGTAGAATGTGATGATAGAATAGTTCCTCATAGAAGGTAGCCGGATGTACTCATTAAATGAGAATAAAACCAGATTAAGTTGAAAACTTAGTTTTGATGAATAAAAGGAGTAGGGAATAGTAGGCTGTAATTTTGAGGATAAAATTCTTAGAAGAAGGAGTGAATGTGACAACCCGAAAATTTATAAGATTTTAAATAATTAAAATAAAGGTTAAAGAATAAAACCTAGATGGGAATTTGAGGATTTAGTTAAAAATTTTAAAGAACCTATATGGTTTGATTTGAATTCTTAAAATGTGTATATGTATAGGTACATATATATATATATATATATATATATATATTTAGTGATATAATATATGTGACGAACGAGAATTTTGTACAGTTATTTGAATATTTATTGAAATAAATAAATATTTTTGATGATTTAATTATTGAGTTAAATAATTAATTCATAAGATTGTGGTAGATTAATTTAATTATATGTGTTACATTAATTAAATTAATGTGTAGTAATTTTATAGTTCAAAGTATATATTTAATTGAGTTTATTTGATTAAATGAATTAATTAAATAAGCATAATGTTACTTTAATTAATTTAATAATTAATTAGAGAATTAATAAATTGACATAATTAATAAATAAAAATATTAATTATGTGACAATGTGTTTAATGAGAGTTTGTCATATTTTATTTAATGGATTTAAATAAAATTAATTGGTTAATTAGTGTTGTGACTATTAATTATATTATAAGAGATTTCTTAAAATAAAGGGAAAGAGGGAATGGGAGACAGCCAAACTAGGCCCTAAGGGAAGTTGGGTGGTTAAGTATCTGACGTTAAGTGTATACGTATTATATATATACTTATACATATATCATATATGAGTTTTACATATCAGAGAAAAAATTTGAGAAGTTCAGAGAGAAAAAGAGAAGAATTGAGAGAGATTGAAAGGAAGAGAGATTTGAAAGATTCATTGTGTTGTCTTTGATTGTATCATCTTCATTACTAAAGGGTAATTCTTCTTTTCAAGTTTTCAAAATTAAGATTTCTTAAATAAGTACTTTAAGTTTTCTGTAAAAAAACTAGTTTTAAAATTAAGTTATGATATGGCTATATGTATATGGGTGTGTGTTTATATCATGTTTATGTTTGGTATGAATGATTTAAAATGATCAAAATCATGTAATTTGGCCTTAATTGGGTTTTTAAAAAGTTACAGAGTTTTTATACGTCTTTGTAAAAATTTCTCTGTTAATGATTGTTTTGAGAAATTAAGTAAGATATGATCATATAAAGATTGATATATGAATAGTAGTGTGTGTTGAATCATGTATACATGATTTACACTGATCACACCATGTAATTTTGTTGATAATTGGGTTGTATGAAATACAGAGTATTGAATATGGGTGAATAACCCATATGGGTGAAATAAATGCTGTAATAATATGTTTTAATTAAAATTGACACATGATTATGGTTGTATATGTTAAAACAAAGAGAATAGAATTGGAATGAACGGATTCGGTGTTATAACGAATCCGTAATGAGAAATTTCATATTTTTTTTTATCAAACTTGACAAAATTATGAAGAATAGTGAAATTAAATGTTTTAAATTGTGTAATTACGTGATTTAAAATGTTAGAAACATGCTAAAAGTGATTTATGATGTTCCTGTGAAGTTTATACTTCATGGGTAACATTACAAATCAGTGTATTGGTGTAAATTGGGAGAAAATGGCCGAGTTCTGTGTTCTTCGCTAGATTCTGGAAATTCGTAGCCGCGCCGTGCCAAAGGGTTAATGCCGCGCGGCCGCGCCTGTCTGGAAAATTCAAAAAAATTTCTAAGTGTTAAATTTTGAGTAATGTGTTTTAAATCTAATAAACATGAAGATTTGTTATGTATGTGATAAGATGTTAATACAAGATTAATAACTAGGCTATGTGATTGATTAATAAGTTAATTAATTGACTTGAAACCATTATTTGAAAAACCTAATAATGAGTTCGAAGAACACTGTCGTGAATCGATAATCATATCGAACCTGTGATTAATTGATATTGTGAATGTATTGATAGGTAAGAGTAATTAAAGAACGTGAATTATAATTATAGCTTGCGCACGAGGTAAGTTTCCTAACTATACTATTTAAATTGAGCAAGTTTCCTAAACTCAAATCTTTACATTTGAGCAAGTTCTAAACCTTACTTTTATATTGAGCAAGTTATAGACTTAAATTCTATATCAAGCAATATTCTTATTATTGATTACTCAAGTTCAGAATTTCATATGAGATGTTATGATTCTTTTAAAAGTATCATTTCACTATACAATACTTATTCGATTGTATACTCTTGAGTTCAAATTGAATATCATATATTGTTAAATCTTTTAAGACTAGCGAACCCTTATTGATTCGACTAGTCCATAGTCGATGAGCGTTCTAAATTCTAGAACTACTATTGAATTATCCAAACCAAACTTTATTTGGTAGGGACTCTGATGTCAAACTGAGATGAACAACCTTATTAAAGGGGAATTGATGATGCTTTAAGCATTGAGGTATTGTGCACAGTATCAGTACGAAGAGCTGATCTCCCTAAGTACGAAGTAAAGTCCATAGTCTTATGACTGTTAAAGATTAAAGGTTAATATACTTAACCTAGGATATAGTTCAAGGTCTTATGACCCTCAGATGTAATTTGACTCTCGATTATTATTCTTGATTCAAAAGTTGAGCTTTCTGTTATTCAGATTTCTTTGATTTCACTCGCATGTTATTATTATCATATTTTTATACTTGCAGGCATTCGTGCTCATTCTTGCATAATAACATTGCAGCTAAGAATGAACAATCTGGTGAGCCTTCTAGTAGCAAGGGCAAAGGAAAAGCTATCAAGTGTTGAAGACTTGTGATGTTATTGAAATGTTAAGTTCAAGACTAATGTGTAATGTTTAAGACTTATTTGTTTACGTTTCCGCAACAGAGATTTAAGGTTAAGTATGACCTGAGATTTATTATGTATTTATTATTTCAGATGTTGTAACCCTATTATAGGGAGATGATGATTTATTTATCTATTAAATGAATTTTAATATTTATAGGGTAGATAGTTGTATGATATTTGAACAGTGAGCACCAAATCCTGTGAAAATTTAGATACCGGATTTGTGGGTGTCACAAGTTGGTATCAGAGCCGTAGGTTATGAACCTTAGGTGGGGGAAAACCTTACGATAGTAGCCTTCGAGAACATAGAAATGATAACTCTTGTTGAGTTCTAAGAAAGATAATAAAATTATCTTATGTGCTATATGTTTATAATTATATACTTGCTCGAGTATAGATTAATATCACTTAATAACTAAGACTTAAAACTTATTTTGTCAGGATATCAGATACTGGAGAAGCTAGTCTGCCTAGGGATATTTTACCCCTAGAGATTAGAGATGAGGAGCCCCGAGACATACATACAATCTGGGAGCAGTTAGTATAGCCAGAGCCATCTCCGTTGATCACAGTCATTGGCCGGGAGCATGAGCCAGAGATTGACTCAGAGGAGGACCCTGAGCAGTTTGAGATCCCGACTGAGGCAGTCGAGGAGGAGGAGGAGGAAGACCTTGAGGAGTTCCCACCGAACTCCTATCAGTGCTGATATGTACGATTTATGTATCATCACAACATAGAGTTACGAGATACGATTCAGAGTTGAGGAGAAGACGGTTACTCAACAGACTACCATCGAGTAGAAGGATGGTGAGGTTGAGACACTCCACAATCGTCTTGGAAATATGGAGTGGGATTTGGTTCATGAGAAGGGCCAAAGTGAGCAGAAGTCAGAGGAGATAGAAAGGTTGAAGAATGAGATAAAAAAGAAAGAAAGAAAGACTCACCAAAGTAGAGGAAGCTTGGGTGAGCAATGCACGACGTGCAGATCTGGCAGAGGATGAGTCGCGTGCAAAGAAAGCTCAGGTTGCAGAGACGTGCTACACGCTTTTAAGGGCCATTGATGAGGCCCAAGACCAAGTTATGAGATATCCAATTCAGTGCGAGGGACTGTCCTAGGTATATGTTAGATCGCAGGACTATGTCCCGCATAATGGAGGAGGAGCGTAACGAAGCTGTCCGACGTCTTAGCAGGCCGTGATAGGACAGTATGATTATGTGAATGCTTAACTGATAATTAATAATGTAAATTCCGATGTGATTATAAACAAAGGAATATTCTGATGATTTAAATTCTGAAGATCTTTTATCTCGGGATAGTTGATGTAAATGGCAGAAATGTTATCGTACTATGTTAAAACTTTTGATTTTAATAAAATATCAAAGTTTATTCTAGATGATACGAGTTAAAATGATTATGTTAAATATTTGAGTTAAGTCTTAAGTATTTAAGAGATTGAATAAAGATCTAATGAACGTATATGTTAACAGAAATATGCAGCCAAGAAAGAGACAAAATCGTAGACAAGCCCAAGAAGGGTCAACGAATAACAATAACAACAATGATGCCAATGCAAACCCCGTTCAACAGTTGGTAAATCTGTTAGCTGGAGCGATGAATAATCAGTCTCAAGCTCCACCGAACACCTCTGTTAAAGACTTTAAGGCAGTGGGACCTGTGACACCCCCAAATCCAGGTACTTCGTTTTCACATGATTTGGTGTTCACTTTCTAATATAACATACATCTACCCAATGAATAAAGCAAAGTAACTACATCTTAAATTAAAATAAATAAATCTCCCTTACAACAAGGGTTATAACCTTTGTAAAATAAATCCCGGGTTACTCTAACCCTGACATGAATATAATAAAGTGCAAAAATAAAAACATAACATTCAAGTCTTATTACAATCATTCTCAATTAAATAAAACAAGTCTTCACTTGCTTTGATTTCCCTTGCCCTTACTCGTAGACGGAGCGTCAGCGTTATCAACCTTAACTGAAATTGTTATTTAATGCAAGAGTAAGCAAACCACAGCTCACTGGAGTTTAACAATAATAAATACATGAAAGGATATCTTTCAAAGAATTTGAATAATACTATTCGCTGCAACACTAAAGAATTGAATAATAATTCTTTCATCACAATTACAATTCAATATAGAATTTATCTGAGGGTCATAAGACCTTTGAACTCTTGTCCTAGGTTATAAATATTTCTATTTAAACCTTTAACAGTCAATAAGACTATGGACATTAACTCGTACTTAGGGGGATCGGCCCTTTGTACCATGTATTGTGCACAAACATCTTAACGCTATGCATAGTAACCTCCCCTAATAATTAGGGTTGTTCAACTCAGTAATTTGAATTCAAGTCCGCACCAAAGAAAGTTTGGTTTGGAGAAGCTTACAAGGAAATTTAGAATTCACGTTCATCAACTAAGAATTAGTTGAATCGACTTTCAATAATTCATAAATAACAGAATTATGAACTAACATATGCTTTAGAATCAACGTAAAACATTTAAAATAATAACTGGATCTTACTTGAACGATAAGTTAAGATCATTTCAATTAAATAAATAATTGTCCAATACAGAAATGGAAAGGACATACCCAACAATGAATATATGAATTCAACAAATTATATATAATTAACAAGTTTAAGGTTAGAAGACTTGCCTTAAGCGCAAGCTACTTAACTCAACCACGTACTTAAACACTTCCTATACACATTCAATTATAATAACCTAAATTAGTTAATACATAACTAATTCACATAAGTGGTTAACCCTCATGGTTAACGCACTCTAATTAAATAATAATAATTAACTATCACATAGTTAATTGCATCACTTACATATTCACATAATTAAATTAATTATGTATTTATAATTAAACAATTATAATTTAAACACTTAATAAAATTATAATTACTTAAATTATAATTACCTTTTAAATTATAAACAAATTATAATTTATAATCAATTAATATATATCATGCATTATAATTACACAATTTATAGTTAATCATGAATTATCAATTTATAATCCATAATTAAACATGCATTTATTAAATTATAATTACATAAATTATAATTTGAATTAACATCTAATTGATTAAAATAAATTAATTAATATTCATTATAATTTAACAAAAATTATAATTTAATTTAAACATTTACTCTTAATTATAATTATTCAAATTATAATTAAATAACTTATTTTATAATTAAACAATTATAGCTTATAATTTAAATACTATATTTGGTTTCAACACTTTCTTTTTCTCAAATATGAAATTATCAATTTATGTTAACACATGTTATAGCAGCTAGATATCCATTATCTTAGCAATAATATAAATTAGGCATGAAGACAATCTGTACAATTGTTTAAAACTCACTACCTCTGCACTGTGCACGGCGCAGCTGCGCAGCCAGCTGCCTTAAAACCGGCGCAGCTGCGCAGGTAAAGGCTCTGGTAAAAGCAAGCGGCGCAGCTGCGCTGCTCCTGGCCTTGCTTCCGGCGCAGCAGCTCGGTCAGACGCAGACAGCCACGGCTCTCTGCTTTACCGGACAACCCATACAAGCCAAAAATACAGTAACATAGACACTGTAAATCATAAACACGCTGTAATACATATATCTATCATTCTGTCAAAACATAAACTCATTTATACAATGAGAATCAATAGTTTTAAAAATCCAATTTGGCAATTTTCATGAAAAGTCATATTTTTCCATAAAATAATCTACTGTAATAGAATTCCTCAAGTAATTCAACTTATAACACATGAAATCTCTTCATAATTGAATATAACATCATAACCAATTCTAATTAGACATACTAACACATACAAATTCCTAAATTTTCCATTCTAAAACCAATCAATACACATAAAACAATATGAACAAAACTTTTTCCATGAAACTTGTTTTAACAGTAATTTAATTCCTGAAAATCCTCTTATGTCATTCAATTACCACAATCAACACATGGATACAATACATACATATAAAATTCATGATTTCACAACTTCCAAGTAAACTCAACTTTTGATAGAGAATAAAATACATGAAACATATGAATTGAGTTCTATAATTGTAAGAGTAAAATTATAGATTATAACCTTTTTGCTAATCGTTAGTGAAGAAGTTGATGATGATTAAGCACTTCCTTTTCTTCTTCTTCTCTCTTTTCTAACTCTTCCTCTGTTCTTTCTTTTCTCTCTTACACTGATATTCTTTCTAACGTAGTTTAGACTAACGTATAATATAATACGTAATAATATAAATAGGCTTAATTATATAGTATAACTGACAAATATATTAAGTATAATGTCAGTTACAAATTTCAAAAAGTCACAATGCCTTATTTGGCAAAACAAGGTTATTTTCAAAAACAGATTATTAATGCTAAGGCCATGTTTGGTAAACAGTTTATTTAAATAGCTTTTTGATAGTTAGGGTCCCGTTTGGTAAAAATAAGTTTAAAACAATTATAAGGGCCTTGTTTGGTTAAAAATTATTTAAAAAATCCTTTTATTTATTTTAAAAAATTATTTAACACATACTTTAATGTCACATTTTAATTAATTAAATATTAATCAACTAATTTAATCAATTAAAATCTAACATCAATTAATCACATAAAATTATTTGTCACATAATTATAATTACTCGCTACTTATAATCCATGTAACACTTCATCACATATCTCATCTAATTTAATTATCTCAATTAAATTAGAACTATAATATAAAATTAATATACATTAATTAAATAAATATAAATAAATATTGCACATTCATTTAATTAATATATAACACTTAATTAAATCACTCTATAAATCACATAATTTATTTATTTAACTCAATAAATAAATCACATAAAATATTTATTTACCTCAATAAATATATAAAATCTCAATCGTTACAATCTTCCCTCCTTAAAAGGATTCTGTCCCCAGAATTACACATAATTTTTTTTTCGTCTATTACATTCTTCCCTCCTTAAAAGGATTCTGTCCCCAGAATCTGTATATAAGAGGTTACACACAACTAAGCAAATAAATGTGGATAAGATTTCATCATAACATCTTTGAGTTTCCACGTAGCTTCTTCAGCACTGTGGTTCCTCCAGATTGCCTTAACAGAAGGTATCACTTTATTCCTAAGTACTTGTTCTTTTCTATTAACTATTTGAACAGGCACTTCTTCATACGTTAAGCCTTTATCAAATAGCAAAGGTTCATATTCCATTACATGTTTATAATCGTGCTTGTAAGATCTTAATACAGAAATATAGAAGACATTATGTATATTCTCAAGTTCCGGAGGTAATGCAATCTCGTAAGCAACCTCGCCCACCTTTTGTAGTACCTCAAAAGGTTCAATAAATCGGGGACTCAGCTTCCCCTTCTTACCGAATCAAATTTTCCCTTTCCAAGGAGATACCTTCAGGAAAACGAAACTTCCTGGTAAGAATTCTCGATTCTGTCGATGTAAATCGACATACTTCTTCTGTCTGTCTTGAGCAGCAACTAATCTCGTTCTGATCAGCTTCACAATTTCGGCGGTTTGTTGTACCAATTCTGGTCCCAACAATTGACGTTCACCGACTTCATCCTAGCACAAAGGAGTTCTGCATTTTTTGCCGTATAATGCTTCGTAAGGCGGCATGCCTATACTCGCATGGTAACTATTGTTGTAGGCGAACTCCACCAACGGTAGATGATCCTCCCAGCTTCCTTTGAAGTCCATCACACAAGCTCTCAGCATATCCTCAAGCGTCTGAATCGTTCTTTCGCTCTGGCCATCAGTCTGAGGATGATACGCTGTACTCATTCGCAATTGCGTTCCCATACATTCTTGCAAACGCTTCCAAAAATTCGACGTAAAACATGGATCTCTATCGGACACAATCGACATCGGAACACCATGTCGAGAAATAATTTCCATGACGTATAGCTTCGCTAGCTTATCCAGGTTGTACTTAACCCTGATCCGCAGAAAGTGGGCTGACTTCGTCAGTCGATCCACTATAACCTATATCGCATCAAATCCCTTCTGAGTCGTTGGAAGACCCACCACGAAGTCCATCGTGATGTGCTCCCACTTCCACTCTGGAATTTCTAACGGTTGTAGCAAACCACTCGGTCTCTGGTGTTCTACTTTGACTTTCTGACACGTTAAGCATTTCGTAACGCATTCGGCAACATCCCTCTTCATATTAGGCCACCAAAAATGATGCCTGAGATCCTGGTACATCTTTATACTCCCGGGGTGAATAGAATATCTAGAATTATGAGCTTCGCTCAGAATCTCGTCTTTGACCTCTGGTACTGGCGGTACCCAGATTCTACCTTTAAATCGTAACAGATCTTCATTATCGATCTTGAACTTGAATTCTTCACCATCGGTTATCCTCTTCCGAATCTTCTTACATTCTTCACCGTAAAGTTGTGCTTCTTTCACTTTGTTTACTAGAGTAGAACCAGTGGTTACTTGAAACAACATCTCATCCGATTCCTTCGGAAACTTCACTTCCAACTCCAATCTAGCCATCTGTTCTATTAAACGATCTTGATCAGTTAACACGTTCAGCTTCTCCCGGCCTTTCCTGCTTAAAGCGTCTGCGACAACGTTAGCTTTACCCAGATGGTAAAGTATCTCGCAATCGTAGTCTTTAATCAGTTCCAACCATCTTTTTTGGCGTATGTTCAAATCCTTCTGGGTAAATATATACTTCAGACTCTTGTGATCTGTGTATATTTCACACTTCTCTCCATATAAGTAGTGCCTCCAAATTTTTAGGGCAAACACTACTGCAGCCAATTCTAGATCATGGGTCGGATACCCCTTCTCATAATCTTTTAGCTGACGTGACGCATAGGCAATGACTTTGCCGTTCTGCATCAACACACAACCTAATCCTTTATGTGAGGCATCGCTATATACTACGAAATTCCCCGAACTATCGGTAAAGACAATACAGGCGCAGTGCTCAGCCTCTTCTTCAACTCCTGAAAACTTTCCTCATATTTCTCTGTCTAAACAAACTTAACTATTTTACGAGTCAAATTCGTTAATGGAGTTGCTATTCTAGAAAAGTCTTGGATAAATCTACGGTAATAACCTGCCAATCCCAAGAAACTCCTCACTTCAGACGGCGTTTTCGGCTCATCCAAATTCATAACAGCTTCAACCTTCGACGGATCTACCGAAATACCATCCTTGTCGATCACGTGGCCTAAGACATTGCACACGTTTCAACCAAAATTCATATTTCGAGAATTTAGCGTAAAGTTTCTCTAGTCTCAGGGCTTCTAAGGTTAGTCGTAAGTGTTCGACATGTTCCTCTTCGGTCTTGGAATAAACCAGGATGTCATCTATGAACACTACCACGAACTTGTCCAGAAATGGCTTGAACACCCTGTTCATTAAGTCCATAAATGCAGCTGGGGCATTTGTGAGACCAAATGACATTACCAAGAACTCATAATGACCATATCGAGTCCTAAAAGCCATTTTAGGTATATCTTCCTTCCTCACCTTCAATTGATGATACCCGCTTCTCAAATTAATTTTCGAGAAGTACCTCGCACCCTTCAGTTGATCAAACAAGTCATCGATCCTAGGTAAAGGATACCTATTCTTCATCGTCACTTTATTCAACTCCCTATAATCAATGCAAAGACGCATCGATTCATCTTTCTTCTTAACAAACAAAACAGGGCTCCCCACGGCGAAACGCTCGGTTGGATATACTTCTTGTCCAGTAATTCTTGTAGTTGAACCATCAGTTCCTTCATCTCAACTGGAGCCATTCGGTACTGGAGCCTTCGAAATTGGAGTAGTTCCCGGCGCTAAATCGATCACGAACTCTGTCTCCCTATCCGGCGGAAGTCCTGGCAAATCGCTCAGAAAAACGTCTACAAACTCCTTAACTACCAATATTTCCTCCACCTTCAGGCTTTCCTTATGCGTATCTACTATGTAGGCTAGATATCCTACACAGACTTGCGTCAGAAGTTTCTTGGCTTGCATAACCGTTAGATAACTCGCTTGTCTAGGCAATTTACTACCATAGAACACCAACTTCGACGGAGTCGTAAGGTTCACAGACTTCTTTTGACAGTCGATTACCGCCCCATGGTTGAACAACTAATCCATACCCAGTATAACGTCGAATTCCCAAGTTTAATAGGAATCAAATCTACTCTAAGTTCCTGACCCTTAATGTCCAATCTACAGTTCTTATAAACGCTCCTAACAGGAATAACCTCCCTATTCGCAATCTCTATGTTCAAAGGGTAAACTAACTCCTCTATAGGTAAGTCTAAGGTTTTAGCAAAATTATCAGATATGAATGAACAAGTAGCACCCGAATCAAATAATACATATGCATTTATACTATTGACCGGAATAATACCTGACACCACGTCTTTTGATTGCACAGCATCCTACATCGCATATTGAATGTTCGTGCAGTGGGTCGAGCAGTTTGCAATGGTGCAGTGATAGTAACGGTACTGCCGCTTCCATTCCCTCCGCTCCTTATTGACCCTACCGTCAGCTTCTTCGGGCAGTTGCGAGCTATGTGATCTTTGGATCCACATGTAAAGTAAGCTCCCTTCTTCGGGTTTGGGCAATTAGGTGCAATGTGGCCTTCCTGACCACAGTTGAAGCACACCCGCTTCCCCTTCATGCACACGCCAGTGTGATTCTTACCGCATGTAGCACATGCTTCAAACTTCCTCTTCTACTGGCTTCCCTGCTGACTCCCAGCAAAGGTATTATCAGACCACTTCCTCTTCTGGTTCACAGCACTGCTACCCCCAATCTTGGTTTCTACCTCATTCTTCTTTTTCTTATCTTGGTTGAACTTCGTCACCGGTTCACTTCCTCCCTCAGCAAGTATGGCTTTCTCCAGCACCTGCTGCAAAGGTATTCAGCTGGAGCATGGAAACCTTGCTGTAGAGCCAGGGCTTCAGTCCCCACTCAAACCTCCTCGCTTTCCTAGCGTCAGTGCTGACCTGGTATGTAGCGAACCTGGCCAATTCGTTAAACTTAGCGGTATACTTGGACACCATCATCCCTCCTTGCTTAAGTTCTAGGAATTGGACCTCCATCTGGTCCTACAAACTCGCTGGAAAGTACATCTCGTAGAACATTTCCTTGAAATGTTCCCACGTGATGACTCCCTCTCCCTCTCGGGTCTTGTTAGCCTGCCACTAAAAGCTAGCATCCGACTTCAACATGAAAGCCTGCGAACGCTATTTTATGGTCTTCCCCTACCCTAGCCACGTCAAATACCTTCTCTATTTCCATAACCCATGTCTGAGCTTCAATAGGGTTAGTCGATCCTTTGAACTCAGGCGGTCCTACTGCCTTGAATTCCTTGAACGTTTTCCCTGCACTTGCGGCTGATTCGCAAGAGCTCCGGTCAACAGGTTCACCAACTACTGAACCGAGTTGGGATTCGTCCCATCGTTATTGTTGTTGTTCGTCGAACCTTCGGGGTTTTGACGTGTTATTCTTCTTCTAGGAGGCATTTTCTGTTAAGAAAATATTATTTTTAGACCCTTTATTCAACTATTAAGTATTTAAGTTCATACTTAAACGTTTTAAACAATTCAGTTCACATAGAACACATAGCACGTCAATAAACTTCTTTTATTCATTAGTCGTAGTTTAAAAAAACACCAATCAAATAGCATTTCTGCCATTTCTATCATCTTTTCCTGAACTGGAAAATTTACAGGGTTACATTATTAACTCATCCCATTCTTATCTCAAATTATGGGATTTACATTACTTATTACAAAAAGCAATACATAAACAAAACTCTACTACTGCTACTGCCTCTACTGCCTAGGCATAGTAATACGTCGCACAGCCTCTCTGCGTTCCTCTTCCATTACCCACAACACCGTTCTTCGGTCCATCACATACCACGGTAAACCTTGGAACTAAGCTGGGTAGTAGAAAATACGGTCCTGAGCTCTCTCTATCACTGTATGAAAAGCATATTTCGTTTCCCGCAGCTTGGCCCTCTTGGCTTCTGCTTCATCTTCAGCTCGATCAGCTCGTTGATTAGCCCTCAAACTTGACTCTTCAGCTCTGGCACGCTTCCTCGACTCCTCCTGGATGTCTTGCTTCAGTTTTGCCAGTTCAAATTGAGCAGCATCTCTATCAACCTCCATATGTATCAGGTTCCACTGTGCATCTCCTAGGTCACTTGTCATTTCCTCGATCGTCTCGTCTCGCTGCTGGATAGTCTCCTCAAGATCTCCTACTCGTCCATGAAGCTCCACATTGCTATTGTAGACTGCCTCGTACATCTCAGCACTAGTAGAGTGAGGTGGGAATTCCTCTTCGGGATCCTCTTCCTCCCCTTCCTCCTCTTCAGACTCGTCCTCGTCCTCATCCTCTAGAATAGGTGTCAGCTCACGCTCCCGACCAGCTACGGTGATCACTGGAGATGGCTCTCTCCTAACCAGCTGCTCCCAGACAATAGGTATGTCACGGGACTCTTCCTCTCTAGGCACCTGAGGTACATCCTCTCTAGCTTTACTAGGTTCTCCAACGTTCGACATCCTGACAAAAGAATTTTAAAGTTCATTATTCGTGATATCGAGTACCTCTGTTAAAGACTTTAAGGCAGTGGGACCTGTGACACCCCCAAATTCGGGTACTTCATTTTCACATGATTTGGTGTTCACTTTCTAATATAACATACATCTACCCAATGAATAAAGCAAAGTAACTACAACTTAAATTAAAATAAATAAATCTCCCTTACAATAAGGGTTATAACCTTTGTAAAATAAATCCCAGGTTACTCTAACCCTGACATGAATATAATAAAGTGCGGAAATAAAAACATAACATTCAAGTCTTATTACAATCATTCTCAATTAAATAAAATAAGTCTTCACTTGCTTTGCTTTTCCTTGCCTTTACTCGTAGACGGAGCTTAACTGAAATTGTTATTTAATGCAAGAGTGAGCAAACCACAGCTCACTGGATTTTAACAATAATAAATACATGAAAGGATATCTTTCAAAGAATCTGAATAATACGATTCGCTACAACACTAAAGAATTGAATAATAATTCTTTCATCACAATTACAATTTAATATAGAATTTATCTGAGGGTCATAAGACCTTTGAACTCTTGTCCTAGGTTATAAATATTTCTATTTAAACTTTTAACAGTCAATAAGACTATGGACCTTAACTCGTACTTAGGGGGATCAGCCCTTTGTACCATGTATTGTGCACAAACATCTTAACGCTATGCGTAGTAACCTCCCCTAATAATTAGGGTTGTTCAACTCAGTAATTTGAATTCAAGTCTGCACCAAAGAAAGTTTGGTTTGGATAAGCTTACAAGAAAATTTAGAATTCAAGTTCATCAACTAAGGATTAGTTGAATCGACTTTCAATAATTCATAAATAATAGAATTATGAACTAACATATGCTTTAGGATCAACGCAAAACATTTAAAATAATAACTGGATCTTACTTGAACGATAAGTTAAGATCATTTCAATTAAATAAATAATTGTCCAATATAGAAATGGAAAGGACATACCTAACAATGAATATATGAATTCAAGAAATTATATATAATTAACATGTTTAAGGTTAGAAGACTTACCTTAAGCGCAAGCTACTTAACTCAACCACGTACTTAAACACTTCCTATACACATTCAATTATAATAACCTAAATTAGTTCATACATAACTAATTCACATAAGTGGTTAACCCTCATGGTTAACTCACTCTAATTAAATAATAATAATTAACTATCACATAGTTAATTGCATCACTTACATATTCACATAATTAAATTAATTATGTATTTATAATTAAACAATTATAATTTAAACACTTAATCAAATTATAATTACTTAAATTATAATTACCTTTTAAATTATAAACAAATTATAATTTATAATCAATTAATATATATCATGCATTATAATTACACAATTTATAGTTAATCATGAATTATCAATTTATAATCCATAATTAAACATGCATTTATTAAATTATAATTTGAATTAACATCTAATTGATTAAAATAAATCAATTAATATTCATTATAATTTAACAAAAATTATAATTTAATTTAAACATTTACTCTTAATTGTAATTATTCAAATTATAATTAAATAACTTATTTTACAATTAAACAATTGTAGCTTATAATTTAAATACTATATTTGGTTTCAACACTTTCTTTTTCTCAAATATGAAATTATCAATTTTATGTTAACACATGTTATAGCAGCTAGATACCCATTATCTTAGCAATAATATAAATTAGGCATGAAGACAATCTGCACAATTGTTTAAAACTCACTGCCTCTGCACTGTGCACAGCGCAGCTGCGCAGCCAGCTGCCTTAAAACCGGCGCAGCTGCGCAGGTAAAGGCTCTGGTAAAAGCAAGCGGCGCAGCTGCGCTGCTCCTAGCCTTGCTGCCGGCGCAGCAGCTCGGCCAGACGCAGACAGCCACGACTCTCTGCTTTACCGGACAACCCATATAAGCCAAAAATACAGTAACATAGACACTGTAAATCATATATACGCTGTAATACATATATCTATCATGCTCTCAAAACATAAACTCATTTAAACAACGAGAATCAATAGTTTTAAAAATCCAATTTGGCCATTTTCATGAAAAGTCATATTTTTCCATAAAATAATCTACTGTAATAGAATTCCTCAAGTAATTCAACTTATAACACATGAAATCTCTTCATAATTGAATATAACATCATAACCAATTCTAATTAGACATACTAACACATACAAATTCCTAAATTTTCCATTCTAAAACCAATCAATATACATAAAATAATATGAACAAAACTTTTTCCATGAAACTTGTTTTAACAGTAATTTAATTCCTGAAAATCCTCTTATGTCATTCAATTACCATAATCAACACATGGATACAATACATACATATAAAATTCATGATTTCACAACTTCCAAGAAAACTCAACCTTTTGATATAGAATAAAATACATGAAATATATGAATTGAGTTCTATAATTGTAAGAGTAAAATTATAGATTATAACCTTTTTGCTAATCGTTAGTGAAGAAGTTGATGATGCTTAAGCACTTCCTTTTCTTCTTCTTCTCTCTTTTCTAACTCTTCCTCTGTTCTTTCTTTTCTCTCTTACACTGATATTCTTTCTAACGTAGTTTAGACTAACGTATAATATAATATGTAATAATAGATATAGGATTAATTATATAGTATAACTGATAAATATATTAAGTATAATGTTAGTTACAAATTTCAAAAAGCCACAATGCCTTGTTTGGCAAAACAAGGTTATTTTCAAAAACAGATTATTAATGCTAAGGTCATGTTTGGTAAACAGTTTATTTAAATAGCTTTTTGATAGTTAGGGTCCCGTTTGGTAAAAATTGGTTTAAAACAATTATAAGGGCCTTGTTTGGTTAAAAATTATTTAAAAAAATTCTTTTATTTATTTTAACAAATTATTTAACACATACTTTAATGTCACATTTTATTTAATTAAATATTAATCAACTAATTTAATCAATTAAAATCTAACATCAATTAATCACATAAAATTATTTGTCACATAATTATAATTACTCGCTACTTATAATCCATGTAACACTTCATCACATATCTCATCTAATTTAATTATCTCAATTAAATTAGAACTATAATATAAAATTAATATACATTAATTAAATAAATATAAATAAATATTGCACATTCATTTAATTAATATATAACACTTAATTAAATCACATAATTTATTTATTTAACTCAATAAATAAATCACATAAAATATTTATTTACCTCAATAAATATATAAAATCTCAATTGTTACAATCTTCCATCCTTAAAAGAATTCTGTCCCCAGAATCACACATAATTTTTTTTTTCCGTCTTTTACAGGACCGCCAGAGTTTAAAGGCTCCACAAACCCGATAGAAGCTCAGACTTGGGTTATGGAGATAGAGAAAGTTTTTGAGGTCGCCCGAGTTAGGGAGGACCAGAAGACCGCTTACGCGATATTCATGTTAAAATCAGATGCCAGCTACTGGCGGCAGGCAAATAAGGTCAGAGGAGGAGAAGGTGTAATAACCTGGAAAAGGTTTAAGGAAATGTTTTTCGAGATGTATTTCCCGACCAGCTCCCAAAATCTAACGGAGGTGCAGTTTCTGGATTTGAAACAGGGAAATATGTCTGTGCCCGACTACGCGGCGAAGTTTAACGAATTGGCTAGGTTTGCCCAATATCAGGTGCATACTTACGAAAGAAAGGCTAGGCGATTTGAGCAGGGACTAAAACCCTGGTTGTATAACAAAGTGTCAATGTTTCAATTGAACACTTTTACTGGAGTTCTAGAGAAGGCCATCCTCGCTGAAAGTGGAAGCGAAGCGGTGACCAAGTACAATCAAGATCAGAAGAAGAGGAAGAATGAAAGTGAAGGAAATAATAAGGCTAGTGGCAGTAACACGAGAGGAACCAATAATCATAAATGAAGGTGGAATGACAACCCGTCGTCCGTAAATCAGCAAGGGAGTCAGAAGTTCCTAAATTCAAATCTTTACATTTGAGCAAGTTCTAAACCTTACTTTTATATTGAGCAAGTTATAGACTTAAATTCTATATCAAGCAAAATTCTTATTCTTGATTACTCAAGTTCAGAATTTCATATGAGATGTTATGATTCTTTTAAAAGTATCATTTCAGTATACAATACTTATTCGATTGTATACCCTTGAGAAGTTGTTATTCAAATTGAATATCATATATTGTTGAATCTTTTAAGACTAGCGAACCCTTATTGATTCGACTAGTCCATAGTCGATGAGCGTTCTAAATTCTAGAACTACTATTGAATTATCCAAACCAAACTTTATTTGGTGCGGACTCTGATGTCAAACTGAGATGAGCAACCCTGTTAAAGGGGAATTGATGATGCTTTAAGCGTTGAGGTATTGTGCACAGTATCGGTACGAAGAGCTGATCTCCCTAAGTACGAAGTAAAGTCCATAGGCTTTTGACTGTTAAAGGTTAAAGGTTAATATACTTGACCTAGGATATAGTTCAAGGTTTTATGACCCTCAGATGTAATTTGACTCTTGATTATTATTCTTGATTCAAAAGTTGAGCTTTCTGTTATTCAGATTTCTTTGATTTCACTCGCATGTTATTATTGTCATATTTTTATACTTGTGGTCATTCGTGCTCACTCTTGCATAATAACATTGCAGCTAAGAATGAACAATTTGGTGAGCCTTCTAGTAGCAAGGGCAAAGGAAAAGCTATCAAGTGTTGAAGACTTGTGATGTTATTAAAATGTTAAGTTCAAGACTAATGTGTAATGTTTAAGACTTATTTGTTTACGTTTCCGCAACAGAGATTTAAGGTTAAGTATGACCTGGGATTTATTATGTATTTATTATTTCAGATGTTGTAACCCTATTATAGGGAGATGATGTTTTATTTATCTATTAAATGAATTTTAATATTTGTGGGTAGATAGTTGTATGATATTTGAACAGTGAACACCAAATCCTGTTGAAATTTAGATACCGAATTTGGAGGTGTCACAATATATATATTTTAGCAAGAGGAATGATAAGAGTAAATATAGTATGAGATTTGTGGGATATTTCTCAAAGTATTAAATTATTTGGTATGAGTATGTATAATATTTGATTGCTTATATTTGTTTATTATATTATAAGCAAATAAAAGAAACTAATATAACCTAATATATATATATATATATATGAGGTATGAGAATTAAATACCCTATGGGTTAAGGCATGGAAGAATAATAGTATTGAAAATTTGTACTAACCTTAGAGATTTATTTTATATTATCTCAATTTATTAATTTTAAAACATAATTAAAGCAAGTCTAATTGGGTTAAGAAATTAAATGTATATGAGTAAGGAATTGAATTACAATTGAGTGAATAGAAACCCTAATTAAATGATTAGGGTAAAATAGAAGTTAAAAGTATTGGACCTAATCTAAATTACATGGCCCAAATAATTGTTTAGAAAGCCCAAAAGAAATTAATTAAAGCCCAATCTTTTAGCTAGTTGAAGAGGGGCATTTTGGATATTTAGTAAAGCTAAATATTGTAATAAAAAGAAAATAAAAATTAAATGGAAAGGAGGCCACATGGCCGGGTATATAGAAGTGAAAAGGAGGGGGAAGAATGTAATCATTATCCACTTTAGTTGGTCACCAACTCAACTTAGGTGTCCAATTATTATTTAACCAACAATTTTAACCAAGTCTACAAGAAACATATGGAGTGCAAGCAACTACTTAATTAATGGGAGAGAGAAAGACCAAGTGTGTGGAGGAAATATATAGATATATGTAATATATCTATACATTAGTTAACAAACAAAAATCTACTTACTTTCTCTTTCATCAATTATTTCCTCTCACTTCCTATCTTATGAACAAAACAAGAGAGAGGAGGAGATTTTGGTGGGGAAGAGGGAGAGAGAGGAGAAAGCGTTGATCTTTCATCCACTCAAAATCATCAACCACTTTAATAAATCAAGGAAGAATATCCACAAAGCAAGGGTATAAACACCTTTTATCAAAGTTATTTTTAGTTATTTGAATCAAAACTTGAATCTATGGTCTCATAATCTCAAAACCTTAGATTTACATGTTAATAAGTGTGTTATGTGTAGATCTATCATTTTTGATGATCAAAAGTTAGATAATAAACAAGAAAAAGGAAACTATGTTTTAAAAAGTTAGAAAACTATAATTTTCTTAGCATAAATTATGTTTTGCTTGGATTTGGTGTAAGTTTGATGAAATAGATCATGGATCATGGTAGATCCATGAGTATTAGAGGTATTAGTATGTATTATGATGGTTTATGTTGGTTAATATGAGAGATCAAGAAAGTTTTCTTAGAAATCGCATAGGTTAAGAAATCAGATTTTTGAGAAAACGATACATGAAATTCAAACGATCATATCTCTCATTCTATTTCGAATTTTTGAGTGTGAACAATTTTTGGAGTTAGATCTATAAGTATTCTAACTTTTTCAAGTGGAATCACTGAAAAATTCCTTATAGATTTTTGTGTGGACTGATTTTAGCTAAGAACGCTAAAACTGAAAACAGACAAAAAGCTGCTGCCACTATTTTGCAGGGGAAGTTTCGTCCACTTAATTTATGAAATAAATTCCAATATTTTGGGACATGCAACTATATGAGATAAAGTATCTTGTGTCCAAAAATGAGCTCATTCCATCTTAAATTGAGCAAGTTATGACCATTTCAATATTTATATTTTTTTGACAAAAATCGCTATAACCGGAGTTGTATAACTTCGATGGCCACAAAATTTAAATTGGAAGGTCACATTAATACATTTAAGATTCCGCCAAGAGTTGGGAATTTTTAGAGTTAAGTATGATGTAGCAAATTTCTTAAGGTTGTAACTAGAAATGAATTTTTAAAAATACTTGAAGAAATTGAAAAATTTCTGAAAAATTATTTTTGTGTATGGAATTTATGTACATATGTGTGGCCAAAAGATAAAAAAATAATAAGATGATTAGGTTTAAAAAAAAAGGAATCCAGTTTGCTGGATTGGAATCTAGTTTAATGGATTGCAATCTGGTTTGCTGGATTGGCCATCAAGTTGCTGGAATGGTCTGTTTGGATAATCCAGGATGCTGGATTGGTCTGTTTAGATAATCCAGGTTACTGGATAAGTACGTTTTGTCAATCCAGTCTTGCTGGATTGGATGTAAGTTGAATACAAGTTTGCTGGATTAGAGGTTAGTTGAATCCAGGCTTGTTGGATTGGATGTCAGTTTGAATCCAGGCTTGCTGGATTGGAGGACAGTTGAATCTAGTCTGCTGGATTGGAAAATAGTTTACTAATTTGAAATTAAGTTTGAATCCAGGTTGCTGAATTAGTTATTTCAGTTTTGTTGTGTTGGAAAACAACAAGTTGTTTGAATCTAGGTTGCTGGATTAGGTATTCGGCTTACTAAATTATAAAAAAGGACTTATAAAATAAAAAGATTAAGTGTTAATTCACAAATTATATGATAAAATAAGTATTAAGTCTAAGGTAGTGCAATCGTACCATTTAATGGTTGATGTATAGTAGTTGGGCTAAGCGATTCCTTCATATAGGGAAGGTATATACGAATTAGTAACCAATCTAACTCACTGTGAAAACAGTGTAGACGAGACGGAAACTAATTTGTTGGTTGTTTGTGGGAAACCACTCAGTATAGTATATTGAATACTATTAAAGACTCGATGTGTGCTAAGTTTAGACTTGTAAATTAGTATGGTGTTAAGGTTATCTAATATTTGATTATGTGGTTAAGTGTTAGATAGTTTACTTTTAAAGTAATAGTATTATTAGATAAGTATATTTTACTAATTGAAAGATTAATCTTATAACTAATAGGTCTTTTTAATAAAGCGATTAAAGCTAGATTGCGTAGCAGTAATCCACGATACAGACAAGTTCCTATACTCTTTTATTGAGCAAGTTCTCTAACTCAAATTCGAGTTGTTATTGTAAAGCATGTTTGGGATTAATCATTGTTGATTATATCACATCTATAATTTATTGATTCGCTCATTTTGCATGTAGTATATGTTCATCAGGTATGAAGGGCTGATCACCTTCATTACCATATTGTTCAGTTGAATTTATTCATGTTCATTATTGGCTTTTTAGCATTATTGGTTCAGTCATTCAATTATGGAAATTGATTCATGTTCTTTCACAATTCTTATAATGTTGAAAGTTTGTCAGCTTATTATTTTTTTTTCAATCATGATATATCTTCTTTTGAACTTAAACTTGCTGGGCAAAATTGTTGCTCACCCTTGCTATATCATGATAACCATTTCAGATTAAGACGAAACTTTGGACACAGATAAAGGCAAAGATAAGTTCCAGGATTGAATATTGTACGGTCAAAATTGTAATAGTATTGGACGCAAATGGCATTATATGTCGTATAGGATATTGAATGCAAGGTAATCAGTTAAGGTTAATAGATCTTGGGAATTATGTGTAAAAGTTTATTGTATAAATAATTTATGTTTATATCTTTTGCAATAGTTATAGAAATGATGTATCGTAACGTACCATGTCCGAGGTTCTGGGGACCCAAATTTGGGGGCGCTACAGTTCACCTCAATTTTCAACATCTGAATCCGCCCCAAAATAATTTGGTTTGGCATACTTTGTCAAGAACGCTCAAATTTCATAAACATCTTTCGATATTTGTCTAGCTGAATCTAGTAGCATAGTCTCTTAGCAATAATTCGGACATCAATCGAAATATATATATATATATATATATATATATATTTTTAACCAACTCAATATATATATATATATATATATATTTTTAATATAGTTTAAGAAAACTAAAAATAAATAAATCTTTTTATAATATCATGATACCGTACTGTCGTAATGGTACGTTGATGATTTTGTCATTATATGACGTCGTTATACTACATACCATAGTGGGATGACGATCCTACGATCAAATCTAACACTAGGTTTAACTGCATTGATGACTTCCTCGATTATTATTTCTATACCATATCAAATGATACATAAAATATATAAAATATAATTTGAAAATTTTAAATCATTTTTGTCTAGCTGAAGAAATTAGCATATACATGTGAATAATAGCACTATTTTAAAAATCCATTAGTTTAATCATTTGATCCAATGTTTTTCAAAAGACTCGGAAATGCAAAACATCAGCACGAAGTCAATAAATTTCAAAAATCTAGCATAGCTAGAAGATTTAGAATATCCAAATTTTCTCCATCAATATTAATCTCTACTCCACCGCTTCATTACTTAATCATTCTATCAATCTTTAGCACCATCAATGCTTTCTATACCATAACCTTTTTATACCTAGTATAGTTCATCAAACTTACCACACTTTAGAAGTTCAGGAACTTGCCACAATAATATGAGTTTAAGAACTTGTCCAAGCAATACGTAGTCAAAGAACTTATCAGGGACTATCCATAGCTTAGGGGTTCAAAAACATACATACAATTATGAGTCACGAATTTACCATAAGTATGAGTTTTAAGAACTCGCACCTAACCTTAATATCATCTAATCTAATCTTAATTGTCTCTAACTATCAAATATAAACATGGGACAAGAATCACCTTCTCACCATATATATATCGATAGCGCGACACCAACATTCCAATGACTATCCATGCGATAAACCAAGTGTAAGCACAAAACCCTTGCTCATACAAAGGTTTGTACAACTCAGTCACCACATGAGTCCTCAGTTGAAATCTCACTTAACTTTATCTTGCTCATAACTTGCTCTTTGGTCGATACGAATTTTATATATCTCATCATTTATAACTCCTCGTAAGTTTATCTCGTACTATAATATAGTACATTCTCTTTATAGCATCAAACTATAGCTATTCAATCATTACATACCATCTGTCTTTTACAATTTTAAAAGATCACGCCATGATCTTATTCTATAACCATCTCCCTTATGATTCTTTTCTTATCTCATGATCTTTTTGTTTTAAAATCTTCTTATCTTTACCTTTCATCATGTCAAATTATGATTTTATTTATGATTTTAATCTTATAGACTTTGTCTATTCATCATTATTCGTCATCTTGATTATTGGAGTTAGGTAACTCCTGATTCTTATCTTTATATCTCTTCAAGATTCTTCTTTGAATCTTTTTATTTATTTATCAATTCTTCCTTTAAGAATTTCTAATTTCGTTCATATTACTCAATATTTTATTCGAGTTTACTCCTCGTCATTCTCATCTTCTTCTTATAATATTTCTAAGACTTACCTCATCCTAAACATCTACGTATATGAAAAGAATCACCTTTTCCTCATACGTATCCATAACTCTATACTCGGTACACATCGAGTCTCTAACAGTGTTCAATTTAGTAAGCTGAGTGGTTTTCCACAAACAACCAACAAACTAGTTTCCCATCTCTTCTACACTGTATTTCACAACGAGTTAGATCGGTGGCTAGTTCATATATACCTCCGCTTCCTGAAGGAATCGTTTAGCCCAGATACTATACATCAACTATTAAAGAGTATGAGACGCCCCCAAATCCGTGTAACATCGATTATAGGACATGGTGCTCACGATACAACATACATCATCATCTATCTAAGTAAATTCCCATAAAAATAATAATATTATAACTATTACGTACATACTCCAAATAAAATCCCAAGTCTTTACAACCTTTAATAAACCACAACTTAAACTTAGCGTTTATTGCTACATTACATCATATGCGGAAATATAAACTTATTACATAAGGTAACTAGCATCATTTCATCTTAGACTTCCCCTTGTCCTTGCCCGAGCCCTCAGCCTTCTCATCATTAACTGAAAGGTTTAAGCAAGAATGAGCACAAATTGCCCAGCAAGTATATAAAGTAGTTTGAAAACATACATCAGGAGTAGAAACATCTGAATAGCTATAACAGTTGAAAGAATTATCAAGTGTTAAACAGAAATATCAAGAATAAGAGTTTAAGAATTCTCAATATCATACTAAGGGGCATAAAATACCCTGAACATTACTTTGTTTCATTGAAAAAATCATCAGACGGTTTAACAATCAAATAGATTGTAAACGGTCTCTGCAAGTACTCCAGGTGATCAGCCTATTGTACCCTACATTGTGCACAAGTATTAAGTTTAAACTGCATAAGCATAAATGGGACTATATGCCCGACATCTGTTTGCCCGTTTATTCTGGTTGTTCATCTTAGTATTCATGCGAGACCGCACCAAAGCAATTTGGATTGGTAAACATTAAATAGCTTCGAAAGATTTGAATTAAATCATTTTTCATCGATAATAACTAGCCAAAAACAAAGGCCAGGAAACAGTTCTGTAATGACATGAAACTTATAAGCATAGCTGTTAGAATAATAACTGAGTAATCATCGATAAGTTTGCAAGATAGTTGAAGTTGTATAACCTCACAATAAAGGAACTTGCACGAATAAATAGCTAGCACAAGTCCAATACTTACCCTTACTGCGATAAAAATGAGTAAGGATTGAATAAATGCCCAATAGAAATTAGGGGTTAGGAAACTTGCCTGATACGTCTGCTATCGTTAAAGCTAGCAATTAACCTTCACGTAACCTAATTATATGTGTCACAATAAGCCATTAGGTTCTTGAACTCTAATTCGAAAGAAAATGATTTCCTTTCATTATAATTTCATTATTAAACTACCACGTATGCTATCATCAAGCTAATTTAATCATATAACATGTTGCGTCATATAGATAAAGTGGTTCAATATGAGAACCTGAGTAAAAATAAGTTTCTGGAATTTTTCCCGGTCCGACCCGGACCGGCGCAGCTGCTCATCTGCGCAGGCACAAGCCTGATGAGTGGCGCAGTTGCGCTGCTCTTCGCTGCCCATAAATTTTTTTACAGCTTTGAGCTGCCCACTTTGCGAATTGATTCTGACCAAATCATGCATGATATGACTCTGACCTTTTGACACAACATACTTCATATAGCATAGTATTTTACAAAAATATCACTTTCCAGAAAACAGCAAGTTAAGGCCACGAAACCGTCTGCCTTGAAAAGCGTGCCAGAACAGGTTCTAACACTTAGAAAAATTCTGGAAAACCCAGATTTTCTGCAGATTTCTATACCAACAAGCTTGCTTACGAATTTCATATCTTTCTCAATAAAACTCCGATTCCTTTAAAATTTGGACAGATTGGACTTCATACAATATACTATTTTATAAAATTATTAGCTACCATAACCGGGTCGCAGAAACCATGATTTTAAGGCTCCGAAAAACCCGAAAAGTCACAGATTTCATGTTAACCCACTTTGACAAAAATTCATGATTTTGATTCTAGCATGCAAGGATTCAATCCCTACTGTCCAGATCACTCTTACTAGCATATATACATATGTTACAATAATCAAATTCACTAATTTTTCATGTTTTGATGAATTTAGCATGTTAGTGGCATTTTATCAAACATATAGCATGCATACTCGAATTTTATAATTCTCAATGTAATTGAAACATGATTAAGTCCAGAATTCTCATACTTAATAGACACATAACAGTAATACACCATAACATGGCAGCACAACGCCAAAACAAACCATCAACTATGATTATACATGCATTTCTCACTATTTTCCTCATGAACATATGAAATGGGTTATGAATTACCTCTTAGTGCGAATTTCCCCTTGTTTTGATTCTGATATTCCTTCCCCTTTGCTTGTTTAGACTCTCCAAATATCCAGAATTCTCAAGAGCTCTCAAACTCTCATTCTCTCAAGTTTATTTTGGTAAGGTTTCTAAGGAAAAGGAAAATACTATGGGAAAGAGATGCTCTTATAGAGCTTGAATTCTTGTGTAACGTAAATATGAATTCATCAGTTGAGAGGTTCTTGGCATATCCCATGATCAATTGTGTTAATGAACCAAGATAATGTGGGAGTTGAGAAAATGAAAAGGTGTTTGGTTTAAGGAATAAAACTAACTCCCTCCTCCTTCTATATTTGCTATATACGTATATACTCTCCCCCCTTGTCCCAATTTGGTGGTCACCAAGAGACCCACCAGTTGCTGACTTGTACTAAATATATTATAATATTATTTTAATTAATTAATCAATCATTTTGACCATTTTGCCCTCCGTAGCCGAACGTTGCGATACTTATATCGATTCCTACTAAAGTCGACGTTCCGGACGTCATGGGACTATCCGTTTCATCAAATTCATCTCCAAAATTCGTGGTTGACTTTTTACCCAAAAAAGTCAACCGGTTGACTTTGACCAAAAAGTCAACTGTGACCCATTTTCGTGGTTACAGTCTATCCTAACTAATTTCAACGTTCCGGACTCAAATACGCAGTCTGCGTCTCTAAATTTCGCTCCGAACTCAAACTCATACTATAAAGCCATCCCATGCAAATTAATAGAATTAGTTCCACACTTAACCAATTTAAATAGTTGAGTTAAATTGAACCCACCATTTAAATACTCCTCATCACATATCATAAACTGACACATGCATGTATAACATATATACATCTTATAAAAGAAAACTCACAAGAATTTCTCATAAATTCGTTTATTGATAATTGGTGAATGACATAATAATCTCGGATATTACAATTCTGCTCTTCAAAAAGAGAAAGAGAAAGTTCAGAAAGACATGTGACACCCCCAAATCCGGGTACTTCGTTTTCACAAGATTTGATATTCACTTTCTAAATAAAACATACATCTACCCAATAATAAAAAATATCAAAATAAATTACAACCTTCATAAATACTTAAATAAAAATCTTCCTTATAAAAGAATTACAACCTTGTCCAAAATAAATACATACATATATCATATATACATACGTAATGTTATATACACATTATACATATATCATATATACAGCAATTTTCTATTTTATATCATTCATCAGTTAGAGAGAAAATACTCAGAGAGAATTTAGAGAGAGAGTTTGAAGATATTAAAGGTTGGAGAAAACAAAGAGAGATTCTATCAATTTGAATCAAGAAGCAAAGGGTAATCCCTTATCTGAGATTCTAAGTTCGTGTTTTTATACCTTCTCCATGAAAACTATTTTTAAAGTTCACTGTAATTAAAATATGGATGAATTATTATATATATGATGATATGTATGGCAGTATATGTTCTTAATATGTTTTATATCATGTATTAATGTTTTAAAACAATCAATGTACATGTAAGCATGCTTTAACTGGAGTTTCATGAACTACAGAGTATGAAAGTTGTATATATGGCCCTTACGTACAAATTAAATGCTTTAAATCATTTGTTTAACTTTAAATTGTTGATTGAATATGATTATACATGTTTAAACGAAAAAAATGAACTTCGAACGGATGGATTTGGAGTTATAATGAATCCATGACGTTGGATTTCATGTTTTTCTTCAAAAACTTTCAAAATACCAAGAATAGTGAAATTATGTGATTTAATTTGAGTAATTACGTGATATAGAGTGTTAAAAACATGTTAGAATCATTACTCGATGTTCATATGAAGTTTACACTTCATAGGAATTACTGTACTAGTTTAATTTGTATTTATTTGGCCTTAACAGTCAAAAATCGCGCTGAACTGACTGGAGCCACCAGCTCCAGACCCGCCCCAGCGGGGGTCCAGACCAGCCCCAATGGGTACTATGCAGCAGGTGGCCTACCCTAGTGGGTATAACACCCACCCCAGCGGGTGTGTTGTTGAACAAAATTTAAATTTTTCCCGTTTGTGTGATTTTAAGCATAGCATGATGAGTAACCTAACTTGATGAACCTGATGACATGATGAACATGTAATACTATGCTATAACATGTTATTAACACACATTATATAATTTGAAGTTCATGTCAACAAACTAAGTCGTTGACATGTATAACATAATGTGAAGTTTCATGTTAATAAACTAAGTGTGAACTTGGATATTGTGATAGTATGACTTGATTATGATTGTCTAAGAACTTACGCTTGTATGGTATGCATGTTATGAGTTTATACTCATGTTATGTGGTTATTTGACGAGTTAATATTATAAACCAAGTTGTAAGTTGAACTTAAGTAGAAAGTTCAACAGTTAAACATGGCAGTTATGAAAAGTAATCAATGTCATATACATAATGTAATGTGTAGGACGTTGAGGAAGTGAATTATAGTTGTAATTTGTAGCTTGTGCACGAGGCAAGTTTGTTGGGAATTGTATATTCAAATTTGAAGTTGAAAGTAAATATAAATGCTTAAGTGTAAAGTCCTTCAAAGAACATATGTACAAGGACTTAGATGATAGATCAAAAATGTTAGGTTGATCTGTGCTTTAATGTTTATCATTCTGTAAATGAATGTATAGAAGAGAGATCAAAACTGTTAGGTTGATCTATTTTGAGATGTAATTGTAAAATCTTGACAAAATCGTAGTCTGTTAAATCCAGTCTGCAGAATCCAAGGCAGAATCATGGAGCTTCAAAGAAGATATCCAAAGATCATAGTCTGTTCTGAAAGCCACACTGAGAATCGTGGAATTGATTCAGGGTGCCTGCCGAGCCAAGTCAAGAATCGCAGTCTGCTCTCGGAAGCATGGAGTTCGTAAGATAAACAAGTGGAAATCGTAGTCTATCAAAGAGCTTAAGATAAATCGTAGTGTTCTCTACGATCAAGACTAAGTCCAGCCTGTGCAAGCTAACACATAACGATCATGGTACAAAGACCACGATCGTAGTGACCCTCCTGTCAGCATCAAAGTTAGTCTATCTGATAAGGGAGGAAGAATCAACAAATGAAGAAAGTCTTATAAACGTTGACAAATTGATAGTCCCAATGATCCTACAATCATCCTTAGTATATATTGAAGAAGCGTATTCGAGAAGCTAAGGAAATGACTATCAAGCCTGTAGAAAACAACTTTTTAGGTGTTAGGTGAGAGAACAGTCTGCCGTGTCAATGGGCCAGTCGGCTGTGCAGCAGGAAAGGCAGGAAGTCAACATCAGTGCACAGAACTGTCTGAAGCATTTAATGAAACAACGGATGCTTTCAACGGCTAGATTTCAAGTACTCCTTGATAAGCAAATCAGACAAGGATTCAGAACAAGCAAGCAAGTAAGAAAGAAAAAAAATAAGAAACGCTCAAGAACACTCAACGATAAACTCTACGATCCTGAAGAGGAAAACTTGCTTCGTTACTCAGTTTATTCAGAACTAATGCTTAATTGCAACTGAGTAGCACACCCCAGAATATAACTCTCAATCCAAAGTGTACCAAGTCATCTGGACTTGAAGAGTTCTAAGTGAACTAAAGAAGTTCCAAGATTGTTGATCTTGAAGAGTTCTTAGTGAACTAGAGAAGTTCCAAGGCAGCAAGCCTTGAAGGGATCTAAGTGATTTAAAGTTGTAAAGACATCCTTAGTGGATTTCCTACTCGTGGAGTAGAAAAGTGGACTAGGAGCCTTGAGTTCTCTGAACCACTTAAAACCTCTATGTTCATTAACTACTATAACTGCTATATCTTTTATAACTGCCATAACTGCTTATCAAACCAATATTGCATTATCTTAAGGGGAACAAAACATATATTCCGCTACAGTCAGTATATTCAATAACTGACAAGTATTTTATAGATAAAAAGTTTAAAATATCTATTCAACCCCCCTTCTAGATAACTATTGTGCCTTTGGGAACTAACAATTGGTATTAGAGCAGGTTCTCTCAATTAGCATGCAAAGCTTGAGTAGATCCAATGGCACAGCTGATAAGTGAGACCAAGACAGGTGGAGGCAGCAAGCCACCTATGTGCAATAGAGACAAGTTTGCCAACTGGAAAGTTCGAATGCAAGCCTATATGGACTCAATAGATGATGATCTATTTTAAACCGTTTTGAATGGCCCTATTTTCCAAAAAGGCTTGCACCAACTCCAGAAGATCCAAACAGAGTCGTGGTCAAGTTCAAAGCTGAATGGACTGACAACGAGAAGAAAGATGTCCAGCTAGATAAAAATGCTAAGAATATTTTTTTTTAGTCATTAGAAGATAATCTATTTGAGAACGTGGTCAACTGCAAAACTACCAAGGAAGTCTGGGAAGCACTGCTCATCATACATGAAGGAACTGAAGAAGTTAGAGAAAATAAGCAATCTCTACTGACTCAATAGTATGAGATGTTTACCCATGTTCCAGGAGAAAATGTCACTTCCACCTATGAAAGATTCAACTTGCTGCTCAACTCTCTTCGAGCTTTTGGAAAAGTCTATCCCAATAAAGATCTTATCATCAACTTCATGAGGTCCTTACCAAGCAAGTGGGATGCCAAAACCAGTGCAATCAGAGAATCAAAGAACCTGCATGAAATGATTGTCCAACAACTCTATGGCAACCTTCTTACTTACGAACTAGAGCTGACTCAACGAGCAGAAACTCTATCTAAAGGAAGAAAAAAGGATAAAGGAGTTGCTCTCAAGGCAACAGAAGAGATCTCCAAAGCTCACGATGAAGATGAATCTACTTTTGAGGAAGATGATGATGATAAAGTTGCAATGCTGGTCAGAAGACTCAGAAGGTTCATGCACAAAGGAAGAAGCGGCAAACCTAAGAGATTCAACAACAATAGCAGTCAGGAGCATATCAATGACTTATGCTACAACTGCAAGAAGCCTGGCCACTTCATTGCAAACTGTAACAAACCTATTAGAGAAGAGCTGAAAAGAAAGATAAATCCAAAGAAAGAGTTCAAAGGCTACAAGAAGCATCAGAAGAAAGACAATGGTCTTGTAGCTGGAAGTTCATAGAGTGACTCAGACAACGACACCAATTCTGAGTCTGAAGCTGATGAAGAACCTCAAACAGCTAACCTATGCCTGATGGCCAAGTATACAAACAACAAGAAAAGCACTGACCATCCTGAGGTAAGTATAGATGAGATATTTGACTTCAATACTCATGATGTAGACATTGATGATTAAAGAACTGCTCTTCATGACATGACATCTGATCTATATCAATACATGAGGTGGTTTAGAGTTCTGTCCAAAGATTATTCTTGTGACGCCCCCAAATCCGTGTAACATCGATTACAGGACATGGTGCTCACGATACAACATACATCATCATCTATCTAAGTAAACTCCATCAATAATAATTATAATATTATAACTATTACGTACAAAATAAAATCCCAAGTCTTTACAACCTTTAATAAACTAAAACTTAAACTTAGCGTTTATCGCTACATTACATCATATGCGAAAATATAAACTTATTTCATAAGGTAACTAGCATCATTTCATCTTAGACTTCCCCTTGTCCTTGCCCGAGCCCTCAGCCTTCTCATCCTTAACTGAAAGGTTTAAGCAAGAATGAGCACAAATTGCCCAGCAAGTATATAAAGAAGTTTGGAAACATACATCAGGAGTAAAAACGTCTGTATGACAATATCTCAACAGTTGAAGGAATTATCAAGTGTTAAACAAGAATATCAAAGATAAGAGTTTAGAATTCTCAATAGCATACTAAGGGGTGTTAAATACCCTGAACGTTACTTTGTTTCATCAAAAACCATCAGACAGTTTAACAATCAAATGGATTGTAAACGGTCTCTGCAAGTACTCCAGGTGATCAGCCTATCGTACCCTACATTGTGCACAAGTATAAAGTTTAAACTGCATAAGCAGAAATGGGACTATATGCCCGACATCTGTTTGCCCGTTTATTCGGGTTGTTCATCTTAGTATTCATGCGAGACCGCACCAAAATAATTTGGATTGGTAAAATTTAAATAGCTTCAAAAGATTTGAATTAAATCATTTGTCATCAACAATCTCTAGCTGAACAAAAACTAGAAAGCATTCCTGGAAACAGTTCTTTTAAATCGATGGAACTTTACAGCATAGCAATTGAATTAATAATTGAATAAACAGCAATAAAACTTGCAAGACAATTGAAGTTGTATAATTTTACGTCAAAGGAACTTGCATGCATATTTAAATAATCACAAGTACGAACTTACCCTCGCTGAAATCAAATGAATAAGGATTGATTAATTTCTCAATGAAAAATGATTTCCTTTCAGTATAATTTCATTATTAAACTACCACGTATGCTATCATCAAACTAATTTTATCATATAACATGTTGCGTCATATAGATAAAGTGGTTCAATATGAGAACCTGAGTAAAAATAAGTTTCTGGAATTTTTTCCCGACCCGACCCAAACCGGACCGACCCGGACCGGCGCAGCTGCGCAGCTGCGCAGGCACAAGCCTGATGAGTGGCGCAGCTGCGCTGCTCTTCGCTGCCCAGAATTTTTTTTGCAGCTTTGAGCAGCCCTCTTTGCGAATTGATTCTGACCAAATCATGCATGATATGACTCTGACCTTTTGACACAACATACTTCATATAGCATAGTATTTTACAAAAATATCACTTTCCAGAAAACAGCAAGTTAAGGCCACGAAACCGGCTACCTTGAAAAGCGTGCCAGAACAGGTTCTAACACTTAGAAAAATTCTGGAAAACCCAGATTTTCTGCAGATTTCTATACCAACAAGCTTGCTTACGAATTTCATATCTTTCTCAATAAAACTCCGATTCCTTTAAAATTTGGACAGATTGGACTTCATACAATATACTATTTTATAAAATTATTAGCTACCATAACCGGGTCGCAGAAACCATGATTTTAAGGCTCCGAAAAATCCGAAAAGTCACAGATTTCATGTTAACCCACTTTGACAAAAATTCATGATTTTGATTCTAGCATGCAAGGATTCAATCCCTACTGTCCAGATCACTTTTACTAGCATATATACATATGTTACAATAATCAAATTCACTAATTTTTCATGTTTTGATGAATTTAGCATGTTAGTGGCATTTTATCAAACATATAGCATGCATACTCGAATTTTATAATTCTCAATGTAATTGAAACATGATTAAGTCCAGAATTCTCATACTTAATAGACACATAACAGTAATACACCATAACATGGCATCACAACGCCAAAACAAACCATCAACTATGATTATACATGCATTTCTCACTATTTTCCTCATGAACATATGAAATGGGTTATGAATTACCTCTTAGTGCGAATTTCCCCTTGTTTTGATTCTGATATTCCTTCCCCTTTGCTTGTTTAGACTCTCCAAATATCCAGAATTCTCAAGAGCTCTCAAACTCTCATTCTCTCAAGTTTATTTTGGTAAGGTTTCTAAGGAAAAGGAAAATACTATGGGAAAGAGATGCTCTTATAGAGCTTGAATTCTTGTGTAACGTAAATATGAATTCATCAGTTGAGAGGTCCTTGGCATATCCCATGATCAATTGTGTTAATGAACCAAGATAATGTGGGAGTTGAGAAAATGAAAAGGTGTTTGGTTTAAGGAATAAAACTAACTCCTTCCTCCTTCTATATTTGCTATATACGTATATACTCTCCCCCCTTGTCCCAATTTGGTGGTCACCAAGAGACCCACCAGCTACTGACTTGTACTAAATATATTATAATATTATTTTAATCAATTAATCAATCATTTTGACCATTTTGCCCTCCGTAGCCGAATGTTGCGATACTTATATCGATTCCTACTAAAGTCGACGTTCCGGACGTCATGGGACTATCCGTTTCATCAAATTCATCTCCAAAATTCGTGGTTGACTTTATACCCAAAAAGGTCAACCGATTGACTTTGACCAAAAAGTCAACCGTGACCCATTTTCATGGTTATAGTCTATCCTAACTAATTTCAACGTTCCTGACTCAAATACGCAGTCTGCGTCTCTAAATTCCGCTCCGAACTCAAACTCATACTTTAAAGCCATCCCACGAAATTAATAGAATTAGTTCCACACTTAACCAATTTAAATAGTTGAGTTAAACTGAACCCACCATTTAAATACTCCTCATCACATATCATAAACTAACACATGCATGTATAGCATATATACATCTAATAAAAGAAAACTCACAAGAATTTTTCATAAATTCATTTATTGATAATTGTTGAATGACATAATAATCTCGGATATTACAGACTACGAATGTATCACTACTTAAACTTAACTTCTATAACCTAAGGTCATAACCTAAGGTACTCTTACCTAAGGTGTATAACCTATCAGCTCTGATACCAACTGTAACGACCCCAAAATTCATACAATACAACTCTCGACATCGATCGTTAACAATACATCAAACTTTTAACTGTACATCATTAATCGGTATTAAACTTAATAAAATGCGGAATAATTAAAACTTTTATATTTTTCTTTCTATATTTCCCTGAATCACAACCTTCATCATTACATATCTTTGATTCAAATTTATTTCATGAATCGCTTCATCAAAGTTGTTATATAAAATCTTACATTACAAGTCAATATTCATTCAACTCAACTTACAACTTAACAATTATAATACATCTAAATCATCAACTATATTTCTCATCTAAAAGTAAATAATCTTCTGGAATTGATATTGCTCTCTATCATTCAGTTAGCACGTATCATTACCTTGAATCTTTGACCTGCAAAATGGTTATTTTGCAAGAATGAGCTCGACAGCTCAACAAATCTAATAGTTTTCATGCATCACATATCACGCAATATCATTCTCAGTTCATACATCATAATCGTTTAACTAAACATATCATACATGTTATATTTCACATCTCAATTAAAAATTGAGTTCCATAACCCAATCAGTTTAGTCATAAATTGACTTTCATAGTGTAAAGCATCATTTATAATTGCACATACTTTCAACAGTCTAAATTACAACAATCAGCTACCAAATTCATAAAGCAAATAGGAACTGAAAGACTTGCCTTTATTGTTGTTTACCAATAACAGATTAATAGCTTACAGCTATCTGCACTTCACATGCCCTACACAATTATATAATCATGCACATCAACTATTAGTCTCATAGCAACGTATATTAGTTGTAATATAAACTTTACTCTACATCCATAACCCTTCCTATTAATTAATACACAATGTTCAATTTGATTATGTTAACTTTCGACTTATATCCCACTATATTTCTTCTTAGTCATACTCAAAGTTCCTTCAAATGTTTAAGTCTTGCTAGAACTCCTTATTGGTTTATATTAACCCCATTCCATATCTTATAATGGTCATTTCATTTGAGTTAAAATACTTTTTAAGTTCACTAACACTTGGCACGACGTTTCAATGTTCATTCGTCGCACGCCCGATTCGTCCCTCTTGCGTACGCTTAATATGCTCATACAACTTGTCTAAAACATCATTGATTAATGTTAAACATCATTATATTTCATAATATTCATGTTTTATAACTTAGAATAACATCTTTTATCGTCGAGAGCACTACACTTGCGTACGTGCATGTCCGACGCCCTTCGATTGCCTCCGAATACGCATCAGCCACAACGATGGCCATTTTGACCACTGCTAACGACTTTAAATCGAATAACTTAAAGAATAAAAATTTTAGGTCTACTCGTTATCTTTTCGAATCATCCTGAATCGCCTTAATCGGAGTTCGTATGAAGAAGTTATGCTTGTTTTACTACAGGAGGTCAAAATAGTCTCGCCTTACACTATTCTGGACAGCCTTCACACCCACTGGGGCGGGTGTTTTGCCCCTATAAGACCCGCTGGGGCGGGTCCCTCTGCTGGTGGGATTCCCAGCTCGCAAACTGTGCAGAGAAAAAGCTAATTTGACTTCTTCGCACCAATTTCCAATTTTAACTAACACAATGCATATAAAACTTTATGAAAACATAATCTTAAACTTCTAACATGTTTTTAATATACATAAACACCACAACACATAATCAAAACACATAATTTTATGATTTTGAAGAAAACACCATTTTAAAGCTTTCTTGAAGAAAATTAACACTGTGAGTTCGTTTTTAAACCAAATCACATAATTCAAATAATGTTTTGTTCGTTTCTTAACATATTATTATAATCTATGGTCAATTTACATAACATATCATAATCAAACACAAATTTTGATATTTAAGAAACTATTTTTCAAGATAGTTCACTGTAAATTGCTATGAACATGATTTCTTCATGTTCACATATTTACATGAGTTGAACCGCTTAATTTACCATATAACACATATAAAATAGTTTATATACATAATATAACACATATAGACCATCAATTTATAGTTTATCATGAAAACCAAATTATAGAGAACTTAAGATTATGAAAACATGGAAGAAAATGGTTTAACAATTGTAGAGTTAGATTATACCCTTTGTTATTAGGAGAAGATGATGATGGTGATGATGATGACTCCTTGTTTTGATTTCTCAAAACCCCTTCTTCCTTTTTCTTTCTTCTTCTCTCTAGTTTCTTAGTTTGATAAACACTCTACTTCTATTCTTCTTACTTACTCACGTATTATAGAATATAACTGATATACATATAATATAACATAATTATACATATAATATAACTGACAAATATTTAATCCTTCTACTAAATACATATCAGTTATATATTTTTAAAAATCAAAAGCCACTAGGGCTTGTTTGGCAAAAACCTTTTAAATTTAAAAACAGATTTTTAGAAGTTAAGGCCTTGTTTGGTAAAACATGATTAAAACAGATTTAAGGGCCTTGTTTGGCAAAACTAATTTAAAACCCTTTTATTTTATTTTAATAACTCTTTTAACACATAATTTCCAATATCACACTTTATTTAATTAAATCTCAACATTCTAATTTAATTAAATTAAAGCTAACATCCCTTAATTAACTAAAATTGCCACATAGCTTAAATTGCTACACAATTATAATTACTCATTAATCATAATTCCATGTAATAATTAGTAAATCTCTACTAACAAATACCACAAAATTACTTACACATCAATTAACATAGTGCACTTAATTAAATTACTCCAATACATGAATATAATTCTCTTCATACCAAATCGCACATTTCAGAATATAACACATATACATATACTCGTACTCGAAACATCTTAAAATAAAAATTTTATTTATTAAATTCTCATTTATTAATTCTTGAAAATTCGGGTTGTCACATGGACTCAGCTTCCCTTTCTTGCCAAATCGAATCTTCCCCTTCCAGGGAGATACCTTCAAAAAAACGAAGCTTCCCACTTCAAATTCTCGATTCTGACGATGATAATCGGCATACTTCTTCTGTCTATCTTGAGCAGCTACCAATCTTGTTCTGATCATCTTGACGATCTCAGCAGTTTATTGTACCAAGTCCGGTCCCAATAGTTGTCGTTCACCAACCTCATCCCAGTATAATGGAGTCCAGCATTTCCTGCCGTACAATGCTTCGTAAGGCGGCATGCCAATACTCGCATGGTAACTATTTTTGTAAGCGAACTCCACCAACGGTAGATGATCACTCTAGCTTCCTTTGAAGTCCATAACACAAGCTCTTAGCATATCTTCTACAGTCTGAATCGTTCATTCCCTCTGGCCATCAGTCTGAGGATGGTACGCCGTACTCATTCGCAACTGCGTTCCCAAGCATTCTTGTAATTGCTTCCAAAATTTTGACGTGAAATGCGGATCCTTATCTGACACAATTGACACTGGAACACCGTGTCTAGAAATAATTTCCTTTACGTACAGCTTCGCCAACTGATTCAAGTTGAATCTAATCTTGATCGGTAAGAAATGTGCTGACTTCATCAATCGATCCACTATAACCCATACTACATCAAAGCCCTTTTGAGTTGTTGGTAGACCAACCACTAAATCCATCGTGATATGTTCCCACTTCCATTCCGGAATCTTCAGCTATTATAATAATCCACTTGGTCTCTAGGTGTTATGCTTTGACCTTCTAACACGTTAAACATTTCGCAACGCATTCAGGAACGTCTCTCTTCATATTCGGTCACCAGAAATGTTGTCTGAGATCCTGGTACATCTTCTTACTCCTAGGGTGAATCGAATATCTCGAACTGTGAGCTTCGCCCAAAATTTCCTCCTTAACTTCTGGTACTGGCGGTACCCAAATTCTCCATTCAAAACGTAGCAGTCCATCATTATCAATCTTGAACTTTATCTCTTCACCATCGGTTACACTCTTCCGGATCTTCTCACACTCCTCATCACAAAGTTGTGCCTCTTTTACCTTGTCCACCAAGGTTGAACCGGTAGTTACCTGAAATAACTTCTCATCTGACTTCTTTGGATACTTAACTTCCAGTTCCAACTTAGCCATCTCATTTACCAACTATTTTTGAGCAGTTAATAACCTTAACTTCTCTCGACCCTTTCTGCTTAAGGCGTTGACAACAACATTAGCTTTACCCGGATGGTAAAGAATCTCGCAGTCGTAGTCCTTTGATAAGCTCCAACTATCTCCTTTGGCGCATATTCAAATCTTTATGAGTAAAGATATACTTTAAAATCTTATGATCTGTGTATATCTCATACTTCTCTTCATATAGGTAGTGTCTCCATATCTTCAGAGCAAACACTACTGCCGCTAATTCCAAGTCATGGGTCGGATACCCTTTCTCATAATCCTTCAGCTGACGTGATGCATAAGCAATAACTTTGCCATTCTGCATCAGCACATAGCCCAATCCCTTATGTGAAGCATCACTGAATACCACAAAATTCCTGCACTATCCGGCAATGACAACGCAGGTGCAATACTCAACCTCTTCTTCAGTTCCTGAAAACTTTCCTCACACTTTTTCGTCCAAACAAAATTAACTATTTTTCGAGTCAAATTCGTCAACGAAGTTGCAATTTTGAAAAAGTCTTGAATAAATCTTCTGTAGTAACCTGCCAATCCCAAGAAACTCCTCACTTCAGACGGTGTCTTCGGCTGATCCCAATTCATTACAGCTTTAACCTTTAACGGATCTACTAAAATCCCATCTTTGTCAAACACGTGGCCAAGAAATTGCACAGGCTCTAACAAAAATTCGCACTTCAAGAGTTTCGCGTATAGCTTATCCCGTCTCAGCGATTCTAATGCCAGCTTCAAATGTTTCGTGTGTTCCTCCTCAGTTTTGGAATAGACCAAAATGTCATCTATGAACACCACTACGAACTTGTCTAAAAATGGCGTAAACACCCTATTCATTAAGTCCATAAATGTTGCTGGTGCATTCGTTAGACCAAATGACATCACCAAAAACTCGTAATGTCCATACCGAGTTCTAAAAGTCGTCTTCGGTATATAATCTCTTCTCACCTTCAACTGATGATACCCACTCCTCAAATCTATTTTTGAGAAGTATCGAGCACCCTTTAGTTGATCGAACAAGTCATTGATCCTAGGTAAAGAATACATATCCTTGATCGTAACTTTGTTCAACTCCCTATAATTAATGCATAGCCACATCGATCCATCCTTCTTCTTGATGAACAATATCGGCGCTCCCCACGGTGATACGCTCGGCTGAATATACTTCTTGTCCAACAATTCTTGCAGTTGAACCATCAACTCCTTTATCTCTATCGGAGCCATTCTGTACGGGGCTTTCGATATCGGAGCAATCCCCGATGCTAAGTCAATCACGAACTCTATCTCTCTATCTGGAGGAAGTCCTGGCAAATCGCTCGAAAATACGTCTATAAACTCCCTAACCACTGATATCTTTTCTATCTTCGGACTCTCCTTACGAGTATCCACTATATAGGCTAAATACCCTACACAACCTTGCTTCAATAACTTCTTGGCTTGCATAATCGTCAGACAACTCTCTTGTCTAAGTGATTTACTGCCATAAAACACTACCTTCGATGGAGTCGTAAGGTTTACAGACTTATTCTGGCAATCTATTACCGCACCATGGTTAAACAACCAATCTATACCCAGTATAACATCAAACTCCCCAAGTTTAATCGGAATCAAATCAACCATCAATTCCTGACCCTTAATGTTCAATCTACAGCCCTTGTGTACAAACCTAAGAGGAATAACCTCCATATTCGCAATCTCTATGTTCAAGGGGTAAACTAATTCCTCTTTAGGTAAGTCTAAGGTCTTAGCAAAGTCATCAGATATGAATGAGCAAGTAGCACCCGAATCAAATAATACGTAAGCATTAATAATATTGACCAGAATAATACCTGACACCACATCCTTTGACCGCACAGCATCCTGCACCGTCATGTTGAATGTTCTAGCAGTGGGTCAGCTCGTCGGCGGTGGTCCAGCGATAGCCAAAAATGCTGTCACTACCATTTCCTCCACTTCCTGTTGACCCTCCTGCTGGCTTCCTTAGGTAACTTCGGGCCATGTGATCCTTAGATTCACATGTATAGCAAGCTCCCTTCTTCAGGTTAGGACAATTTGGCTCAATGTGGCCTTCTTGACCACAGTTGAAACATACTCGCCTTCCCTTCAAGCACACTCCAGTGTCATTCTTTCCACATGTAGCACATGCTTCAATTCTCCTCTTCTGCTGGCTTCCCTGTTTACTCCCAGCAGATATTCCACTTCCTTTTTTGGTTGTTAGCACCGCTACCACCAGTCTTGTTTTCTGTCTCATTCTTCTTTTTCTTTTGATCTTGATTGTATTTGGTCAAGGCATCGCCCCCACCTTCTGCGATGATCGCCTTTTCCAATAAAGCTGCAAACGTGTTCAGCTGGAACATGGAGGCCTTACTGTAGAGCTAGGGCTTCAATCCGTGCTCGAATCTTCTTGCCTTCCTCTCGTCAGTACTGACCTGGTACGTTGCAAACCTTGCCAGCTCGTTGAACTTCGCGATGTACTCCGGCACCGTCATAGTTTCCTGCTTCAGCTCTAGAAATTGAACCTCCATCTGGTTTTGAGTGCTTATTGAGAAGTGCATTTCAAAGAACATCTCTTTGAATTTGTCCCACGCTATCACTCCTTCTCCTTCCCTAGTCTTGTTGGCCTGCCACCAAAAGCTACCTTCCGACTTCAGCATGAATGTTGCAAAAGCCGTCTTCTGGTCATCGCTAACTCTGGCTAAATCGAAGACCTTCTCCATCTCCATCACCCACGTCTGGACCTCTATCGGGTTCATCGATCCCTGAAATTCTGGCGGTCCTACCGCTTTGAATTCCTTAAATGTAGTAGCTTGAACTTGCGGCTGATTTGCAAGCGCTCCCGTTAGTAGGTTCACCAATTGCTGAACTAAATTGGCATTCGTCCCATCGTTGTTGTTGTTGTTATTATTAGTCGAACCCTCTGGTTGTTGACGTGTAGGTCTTCTTCTAGGAGGCATCTTTCTGTTAAGGCATACTCTTATTAGATCCATTACTTATCTCTAAAATATTCAAGTTCAAACTTAAATATTTTAAATAAATCAATTCACTTGAACACATAACACGTCAATAAACTTCGTTATTTATTCATTCATAGTTTTAAAAACATAGAATAGATAACATCTCTTTTATTTATATCATCTTTTCTGAACTGAAACAAGTTACAGGATTACATCTGTGACGAACAAGATTTTATAATTTATTGAATTAAAATAAATATTTTTTCGATGATTTAATTATTGAGTCAAATAATTAATTAATAAGATTGTGGTAGATTAATTTAATTATATGTGTTACATTGATTAAATTAATATGGAGAATTTTATTATTCCAAGTATGAATTTAATTGAGCTTATTTGATTAAATGAATTATTTAATAAGCATAATGTTATTCTATTAGTTTTATAATTAATTAGAAATTTAATGATTTGACATAATTAATAAATGAGAATTTTAATTATGTGACTATGTGATTTAAGGTGGAATTATTCTATTTTATTTAATTGATTTAAATAAGATTATATAATTAATTGGGTGTGACATTATTTAACTATATGGTAAGAATTAATTAAATTAAATGGGAAGGAGTTAGTGTGACGAACAAGATTTTTGTAATTTAATTTGAATATTTATTGAATTAAATAAATATTTTTTGATAATTTATTTATTAATTAAATAATTAATTGATGAAATTATGGTAGATTAATTTAATTATTTGTGTTACATTGATTAAATTAATATGGAGAATTTTATTATTCCAAGTATGAATTTAATTGAGCTTATTTGATTAAATGAATTATTTAATAAGTATAATGCTATTCTAATTATTTTAATAATTAATTAGAGATTTAATGATTTGACATAATTAATAAATAAAAATTTTAATTATATGATTATGTGATTTAATGTGGAATTATTCTATTTTATTTAATGAATTTAATAAAATTAATTGATCAATTAGAAGTGTGACAATTAACTATATAATAAGAGTTAATTAAATTAATTGAGAAGGGAGTAATAAAAGGGGACTTAACCAAACAATGCCTTAATGGGGGTTGGGGCCAGTTAACCCAGTATGGATTAACTGACCACTATCTCCACCAGTTGCTATATACGTATATCTATATTAGCAATAGTTCTTCATATTTCAGACTTCATATGTTATTATCAGATAATAAGTTTTAGAGAGAAAAGTAGAGAGACAAGAGAGAAAGTTGGAGGATTAAAGCTATTTTATTAAACAGAGACTACAAGGGTATTCCCTGCATCCCAATTTTATTTCACGTATTATATTTCTCCATCACTGTATATTTCGAAGTTCACTGTTAAAGTGAAAGTTGTGATTTATGCATGAATTTATGATATATGTATGAATATATGTTCCTAACATGTTTTCCATCATGTAATCATGTTTTAAAACAATCAAGTCCATGTGAATATGTTTTAATTAAGTTTCAAAAGTTTTTAGAGTTTTTCCATTTACATGTTTTAAAGGTTCTCTATGAATGGAGAATTTGGTGATTGTTGATTATATGACCATATATGTGTTACTAATTCTTCATAACATGTTTTATACTATGTATGCATGATTTACAGTGATTAAATTCATGCAATCATGCCTTAATTGGGTTTTGTGAAGTTATAAAGTATAAAAGTTGTATATATGGCCTTATGGCCTTTACGAACAATTGTATGCCATGAATTATTTGTTTAACTTAAATTTGACAGTAGATTATGATAATACATGTTAAAACAAAGAAAACAAACTTTGAACGGACGGATTCGGAGTTATAACGAATCTGTGACGTCAAATTTCATGTTTTTCTTCAAAACCTTCAAGAACACCAAGAACAGTGAAATTACGTGATTTGATTCGAGTAATTGCATGATTTAAGATGTTAAAAACATATTAGTAATATTGTATGATATTTCTATGAAGTTTATAATTCATAGAAATCACGGTACTAGTTTAATTTGTATTTAATTGGAGTAATTGGGCTACGATCTATCAAAAATCGCAAACTAGAGTCTCACCAGCGGGGAGCCCGGCCCCAGCGGATCCTGGTAGGCCAAAAAACCCTGACCCAGCGGGGGTGTATGCTGTCCTGAGTGAAAATAGTGTAAGGTGAGACTGTTTTGACCTCCTGTAGTAAAATAAGCATTACTTCTTCATACAAACTCTGATTAAGGCGATTCAAGATGATTCAGAAAGATAACGAGTAGTCCTACAATTTTTATTCTTTAATTCTATTGATTTGAAGTCGTTAGAAGGGGTCAAAATGGCCATCTTTGTGACTGATGCTTATTTGGAGGCAATCGGAGGGCGCCGGACATGCCTGTACGCAAGTGTAGTGCTCTCGACGATAAAAGATGTTGTTATAAGTTATAAAACATGAATATTATGAAATATAATGATGTTTAACATTAATCAATGATGTTTTAGACAAATTACATGAGCATGTTAAGCGTACGCAAGAGGGACGAGTCGGGCGTGTGACGAATGAACGTCGAAACGTCGTGCCAAGTGTAATACTATGCTATAACATACTTGAGGACTTGATGAACATGTAATGCTATTCTATAACATGTTATTAACATATATTATATGATTTGAAGTTCATGTTAATAAACTAAGTGTGAACTTGAATATTGTGATTGTAAAACTTGATTATTATTGTTTGAAGGATTATACCTATATGATATGCATATTGTGAATTCATACTCATGTTATGTGGTTGGTTAATAAGTTAACACTAGGAACCAAGTTGTCAGTTGAACTTAATGAAAGGTTCAACAGTTGAACATAGAAGTTATGAAACTAATCGACATCGTATGCATAATGTAATGTGTAGGACGTTGAGGAATTGAATTGTAACTATATTTGTAGCTTACGCACGAGGCAAGTATTCTATCCCTAACTTATTATTGTTAAGCAAGTTTTCTTATTCATACTCTTTAAATTGAGCAAGCTTTCTAACTTCAAAGTTATTCATTGAGCAAGTTCTATACTTATGATTCTATATCAATCAAGTTCTTGTTCTTAATTATTCAAGTTCAAGATTTTATATGAGATATTATAATTCTTACTTCAGTTATACAATATTTATTCAATTGTATACTCTTGAGATTTATTATTCGAATTGAATATCATTTATTGTTGAACCTTGTAAGACTAGCGAACCCTTATTGATTTGACTAGTCCATAGTTGATGAACGTTCTAAATTCTAGAACTATTACTGAGCTTATCCAAACCAAACTTCCTTTGGTACGGACTCTAATGTCAAACTAAGATGAACAACCCTATTATAGGGGATTGATGATGCTTTAACGTTAAGATATTGTGCACAGTATGGTACTAAGGACTGATCCCCATAAGTACGAGAAGTAGAGTCCATAGTCTTATGACTGTTAAAGGTTTAAAGTATAAATACTTTACAACCTAGGATATAGTTCAAGGTCTTATGACTCTCAGAAGTTCTTTTGATTCTTGTTATTCATTCTTAATTCAAAAGCCGAGTTTTCTTATTTCAAAAGTCTTTGATTCACTCGCATGTTATTATATTATTGTTAAACTGTTATACTTGTGGGCAATTGTGCTCACTCTTACGTAATAATAACATTGCAGTTAAGAACGAAAGGTCCGACGAACCTTCTACTAGCAAAGGCAAGGGTAAGGTCAACAAGTGAAGAAGACTTGTTTTTTATTTAATATGTTTATGTTTAAGACTTATGTTAAAGTTTTGTAAGACTTATTATTTGTTTACGCTTCCGCATTTGAGATTTAAGGTTAGTATAACCTGGGATTGATGTATTTATTATTCAGATGTTGTAACCCCATAAGGGGAGGATTTATTTCTATCTATTGCATGGTTTGCATTTATTGTGGGTAGATAGATAGATGATATTTGTATAGTGAACACCAAATCCCATGGAACTAAAATATTCGGATTAGGGGGTGTCACAGTTAGTAAGGAATAGCCAAACAAGCCCCTAAGGGGAGTTGGACCAGTTAACCATTACGGAGTAACTTTTCCACTAACTTGTCAGTTGAATACTATACGTGATATTATATACATATATCATATATACATCCGTTCTATTTCATATTCATTCATCAGTTAGAGAGAAAATACTTAGAGAGAGTTTGAGAAAGAACTTGAGAGAATTGAAGGAATAAAGGAAGTATCTATCATCATCAAGCAAGTAGCAAAGGGTAATCTCTTCATTTTCATGGATATGTTTCACGTTCTTATATTTTCTATGAAAAACTATTTCAAAGTTCTCTGTGATTGAAGAGATTGATAATTGATGAGTATATGATGATATATATGTTAGTATATGTTTACAATATGTTTATATCATATATTCATGTGATTAGAGTAATCGATTTCATATAAACATGCTATAATTAGAGCTTTCCATTAACGGGTGTTTTGAGTTCTCTGTAAAACAACGATTGTATGATCAATGCATGAATTGATGATTTATGTGTATATACATGATAATATATAATCATAACGTGTTTTCTACCATCTATGTATGTTTTCAAACCATCAACTTCATATAAATATGTTGTAATCGTTAGACTAACATATCATGCATGCTTTAATTCATATAACAAGTCTAAAGATTGAGTTCCTTACTCAATCAACATTCTTTACTCAATCAATGAAGTCATAAATTGACTTTATCATTTCATACTTACAACATATATAACATATCATGCTCTTTGAAATATAATTTAAAATAATTCGTCATCAAGTTCACATAACAAATAGGAACTGAAAGACTTGTCTGGCTCGTAGATTACCAATTAACGAAAAACAGCTTATAATAATCTGCACTTCATGAATTCTACACAACGTATTATCATACATATCAACTATTAGTCATATAGCAACGCTTAGCAATCGTTTAAGAAAATTTTACTTTATATTTTATAATTATCTCCCATTTATTTGTTTAACACACACTGTCAAATTATATGCATAATATAAATTAATTATCACATATCTAATTCTCATAATTAGTTAACCTATTTAGGTTAACTCATTCTTCTTTAATTATTAAGTTAAAAATTAATTACCATATAATTAATCACATCACATAATCATATTATATTTTCACATAATTAATCAACTAATAATTCCGTACTCATATTAATTAAATTATAATTTAAACAAATTATAATTTAAAGTACACATTCTCCTCAATTATAATTAATCAAATTATAATTGTATTTTATATTAATTAAATTATAATTAAATAAATTATAATTTAAATTAAGCATTTATTTTGATTAAACTCCATTTATGCATTAAATCATAATTAAACCAATTATAATTTAAATTAAATAATTATTATGATTATAATTAATCAATTTTAATTCATGCACTCATTAAATTTTAATTAAATAAATTACAATTAAAATTACACATTCACCTTAATTATAATTATTCCAAATTATAATTACATATTAAATTATAATTAAACAATTTATAATTTAAATTAAACCTTTACTTTAATTATAATTATTCAAATTATAATTACTCATTATATATTTTATTAATATAACTCATTACTATTATTTAGCATTTTAATGTATGCTTCAATTCATAAAATTTATCACATTAAGTTAACTTTCATGATACAAACAAAACTTCACAAAAAGTAACTTCTTTCTTTTTTCTGCATACCCCCCGCCAGGGCGGGGTTTTTTTGGCCTTACAAGGCCCGCGGGGGTGGGCCCCTTGCAGCGGCTCAATTTTTGTTCGTGAACTGTGCAGAGAAAAAGTCTATTTGACTTATTTCTCAACACCAAATTTTGATTCCAGTCAACATAAATCATAACTTTTTAGAAAACATAAATTTAAAGTTTCTAATATGTTTTATCACATTTAATCATCAAATCATATAATCGAAACTCTTAATTTTAAAAATTTAGATAAAAACTATTTTTCAGTGTTCTTGATAAAATTAAAAACTGTAAGTTTATTTCTCAATCAAAACATACAATTTCAATCACATTGAATTCGTTTCTTGACAAATTACAAGAATCCAAAATCAATTTGTACAAAACAATTAAACTTGAATTTTTGATTTTTAAAGAAAACTATATATTTTTAAAAATATTTTCACTGTAACTTTTGATGAACATGAATTCTCTATGTTCATCATATCTTCATGAATTAGACAACTCAATTATACATACAATTCCATTATAAGCATATATTAACACAATTCACATATAAAATTTAATGTTTACACTAACTTCATAAAACTCAATTTACAGAGAAATAAATAATGAAGAACATAAAATATAGTTTAAAATACAAGGGTTAGAATTATACCATTGATGCTTAGTGAGGAAGATGATGATAAGGTTTAACAATGATTCTCTCAAAGCCTTCCTCCTTTCCTTTTCTTCTTCTCTCTTCTTTTCTCTCTAACTTCTCTTCCCTTTTCTCTGTATTTTTCTCTTCTTGTTGTTCTAACTGACTAACACTTAGCTAATTCTAACTAACGTAGGTTTAACATATAACTAATATGATATATATTATATGTATAATTATATAATATATATAACTCCCAAGTATTTAAATCACCCAATTAATACCATAATTGCAATTAATATATATAAGTTACAATGTTTGAATTTTTAAAAGTCCTAAGGCTTATTTGGCAAAATAACTTATTTTAAAAACAGGTTTTTAGTAGTTAAGGCCTCGTTTGGCAAAACGGATTTAAAATAGTGCAAGGGCCTTGTTTGGGAAAACAGTTTTAAAAACTCTTTTAATTCTTTTAATAAATCTTTTAACACATATTTTTAATGTTATACTTTAATTAATTAAATCTTAACATTCTAATTTAATTAATTAAAATTTAACATCAATTAATCACATAAAAATTATCACATAATAATTATAATTACTCGCTAATTATAATTTCATGTAACAATTACCTCATAACTTCATCTAATTTAATTATTTTAATTAAATTAGAACCATAACATAAAATCATTACATATATATTATACTTAATTAAATCACTTCACAACAATCATATAAAGTATTTATTTAACTCAATAAATAATTTAATTAAAATATTTATTTAATTCAATATATATTAAAATTAATATATAAATTCTCTTCACATCAAATCACATATTTCATAATATATAACACATATACCCATACTCAAACTCAAAACATCTCATAATAAGAATTTTATTTATTAAATTCTCATTTATTAATTCTTAAAAATTCGGGTTGTCACATTCTTCCCTTCTTATAAGGATTCCGTCCTCGGAATCAACGAAACCTCCCTTACTCGGTTTACACCAACCTCCTTCATAATTTTATCGTTGAATAACTTCAATACATTACCTTAACAAAAGTTATATATATATACTACTCTATACATATCTTCAACAATTTTAGGTTTTATTACATGTCCTTTAATTAAACACAATTATATCAAATATTATATATTCTACTCGTAGAATTCATATACTTCATAATTTACTATCTTATAAGTATTCGGGTTATCACATTCACCCCTTCTTCTAAGAATTTCGTCCTCGAAATTTTTAATCTTTAATCTTCGTATATCAATCTATCAAAATAGATTTTACGTTAATCCTTATTCATTGGATTGTTGCGTTCCACAACTACTTCTTTCTAAGGAATATCCTTCTTGCCACATTCTTTTTTCAGAATAATAAGAATCTTCCACAATTGCTCAATAATTGGGAAAGCGATATAAATAACTCAGGAATTTAAAAGATTCTTAAATCATGCTGAGGGGTCATAAGACCTTGTAATCATCTCTAGGTTTAATAGTGTTTCATCCCTAGTACTTCACACTATAAATTGCTCTAACAAAATGTTTAACAATCATACAGACTGTAAACATCCTACATCAGTGCTCTACGTGATCAGACTATCGCACAACTACGTCGTGCACAAACGTAGTACATCGTAACGACTATATGCGTTACACTCAGAACCTATTGTCTCCGATAACATGTCCCCTTTTTATAGGGTTGTTCATCTCAGCTTATTAACATCTAAATCCGCACCAAAATAATTTGGTTTGCATAGTTTGACCAAGAACGCTCGAACTTCATAAACATCTTTCAATACTTGTCTAGCTAAATCAAGTATCATAGACTTCTAGCAACAATTTGGATATCAATCGATATATATATATATATATATATATATATATATATATATTTTTTTTAACCAACTCAATAATTTTTTTTTATAGTTTAAGGAAACTAAAAATAAATAAATCTTTTTATAATATCCTGATACCGTACCGTAGTAATGGTGCGTTGAGAATTTCGTCATTACATGACGTCGTCATATCCATAGTGGGCTGACGATCCTATGATCACATCCAACACTAGGTTTAACTGTATTGATGACTTCCTCGAATATTATTCCTACATCATATCAAATGATGCATAGAAAATATAAAATACATTTTGAAAATTTCAAATCATTTTTGTCTAGCTGAAGCAATTAGCATAGACATGTGAATAATAGCACTGTTTTAAAAATCCATTGGTTCAATCATTTGATCCAATATTTTTCAAAAAAATAGAAATGCAACATCAGCACGAAGTTAATAAATTTCGAAAATCTAGCAAAGCTAGGAGATTTAGAATATAAAAATTTTCTCCATCAATTTAAATCTTTACTCCATCGTTTCAATACTTAATCATTCTATCAATCTTCAACAACATCAATGCTTTCTATATCATAACCTTTCTATGCCCAGTATAGTTCATCAAACTTACCACAATTTGGAAGTTTAGGAACTTACCACAATAATATAAGTTTAGGAACTTGTCCTAGCAATACGTAGTCCAAGAACTGATCAACGACTGTCCATACGCTTAGGGGTTCAAAAACATACATACGATTATGAGTCACGACTCACCATAAGTATGAGTTTTAAGAACTCGCACCTAACCTTAATATCATCTAATATAATCTTAATATCACCTCTAACTATCAACTATAAACATGGGACAAGAATCACTTTCTCACCATATATATATCGATAGCGCGACACCACATTTCAATGATTACCCCTGTCATAAACCAAGTGTAAGCACAAAATCCCTGCCCATACAAAGGTTTGTACAATTCAGCCACCACATGAGTTCTCAGTTAAAATTCCACTTAACTCTATATTGCTCATAACTTGTTCTTTGCTCAATACAGATTTTCTGTATCTCATCATTTATAACTCCACGTGAGTTTACCTCGTACTATATCGTAGTACATTCTCATTATAGCATCAACTATAACTATTCAATCATTACAGACCATCTATCTTTACAAATTTAAAAGATCACGCCGTGATCTTATTCTATAATCATCTCCCTTATGATTCTTTTCTTATCTCATGATCGTTCTGTTTTAAAATCTTCTTATCTTTACCTTTCATCATGTCATATCATGATTTCATTTATGCTTTTAATATTATAGACTTTGTCTATTCATCGTTATTCGTCATCTTTATTATTGGAGTTAGGCAACTCCTGACTCTTATCTTCATATCTTTTCAAGATTCTTATTTGAATCTTCTTGTTTATTTATTAATTCTTCTTTTAAGAATTTCTAATTTCATTCATGTTACTCAATATTTTATTCAGGTTTTATTCCTCTTCATTCTCATCTTCTTCTTATAATATTTCTAGGACTTAACTCATCATATACATCTACGTATGTGAAAAGAATCACCTTTTTATCATACGTAACTTAAACTTAACTTCTTATTCTTATAACCTAAGGTCATAGCCTAAGGCACTCTTACCTAAGGTGTATAACCTATCAGCTTTTATACCAACTGTAACGACCCCAAAATTCATACAAAATAATTCTCATTCTCGATTGTTAACAATACAACTTTATTCTAACTTTACATCATTATTCGATATTAAAATCACTAAAAATACGGAATATTTAAAACTTTTATATATTTCTTTATTTAGTTCCCTAAATCTCAACCTTTATCATTACATGTCTTTGATTCAAATTTATTACATGAATCGCTACATCGAAGTTACTATACAAAATCTTACATCACAAAGCAATATTTATTATACATCGGATAGCTCAACTTACAATTCCACAATTATGTTACAATCAAAACATTAAATGCATTTCTCATCTAACATAAGTAATCTTCTTGAATATTGATATCTATAATTCAAATAGCATGTATCATTACCTTGAAACCTTGACCTGCAAAAATAGTTATTTGCAAGAGTAGGCTTGACAGCTCAGCAAGATCTAACAGCTTTCATGCATCACGTAGCACATAAATAACATGCTCATCTTATACATCATAATCGTTAGACTAACATATCATGCATGCTTTAATTCATATAATAAGTATAATAGTGAGTTCCTTACTCAATCAACATTCTTTACTCAATCAATGAAGTCATAAATTGACTTTATCATTTCATACTTACAACATATAAAAAATATCATGCTCTTTGAAATACAATTTAAAATAATTCGTCATCAAGTTCACATAACAAATAGGAACTGAAAAACTTTCTTGGCTCATCGATTACCAATTAACGAAAAACTAACTTATAATAATCTGCACTTCATGAATCCTACACAACGTATTACCATACACATCAACTATTAGTCATATAGCAACGCTTAGCAATCGTTTAAGTAAATTCTACTTTACATTTCATAATTCTCTCCCATTTATTTGCTTAACACACACTGTCAAATTATATGTATAATTAATAATATAAATTAATTATCACATATCTAATTCTCATAATTAGTTAACCCATGTAGGTTAACTCATTCTTCTTTAATTATTAAGTTAATAATTAATTATCACATAATTAATCACATCACATAATTATATTACATTTTCACATAATTAATAAACTAATAATTACGTACTCGTATTAATTAAATTATAATTTAAACAAATTATAATTTAAATTACACATTCTCCTCAATTATAATTAATTAAATTATAATTGTATTTTATATTAATTAAATTATAATTAAATAAATTATAATTTAAATTAAGCATTTATTTTGATTAAACTCCATTTATGCATTAAATCATAATTAAACCAATTATAATTTAAATTAAATAATTATTATGATTATAATTAATCAATTTCAATTCATGCACTCATTAAATTATAAATAAATAAATTATAATTTAAATTACACATTCACATTAATTATAATTATTCCAAATTATAATTACATATTAAATTATAATTAAACAATTTATAATTTAAATTAAACCTTTACTTTAATTATAATTATTCAAATTATAATTACTAATTATATATTTTATTAATATAATTCATTACTATTATTTAGCATTTTAATGTATGCTTCAATTCTTAAAAGTTACCACATTAAGTTAACTTTCATGATACAAACAAAACTTCACAAAAAGTAACTTCTTTCTTTTCTGCATACCCCCCGCCGGGGCAGGGGTTTTTTGGCCTTGCAAGGCCCGCCGGGACGGGTCCCTTGTAGAGGCTCAATTTTTGTTCGCGAACTGTGTAGAGAAAAAGCCAATTTGGCTTATTTTTTCACACCAAATTTCGATTTCAGTCAATATAATTCATATAAACTTTTTAGAAAACATAAATTTAAAGCTTCTAATATGTTTTATCACATTTAATCATCAAATCACATAATCGAAACTCTTAATTTTGAAAAATTTAGATAAAAACTATTTTTCAGTGTTCTTGATAAAATTGAACACTGTAAATTTATTTCTCAATCAAAACATACAACTCCAATCACATTAAATTCGTTTCTTGACAAATTAGAAGAATCCAAAATCAATTTGTACAAAACAATTAAACTTGAAATTTTGATTTTTAAAGAAACTATATATTTTCAAAAATATTTTCATTGTAACTTTTGATGAACATGAATTTTTCATGTTCATCATGTTTTCATGAATTAGACAACTCAATTATGCATACAATTCCATTATTAGTATATATTAACACAATTCACATATAAAATTTTATGTTTACACTAACTTCATAAAACTCAAATTACACATAAAACATAGCTTAAAATACAAGGGTTAGAATTATACCCTTGATGCTTAGTGAGGAAGATGATGATGAGGTTTAGCAATGATTCTCTCAAAGCATTCTTCCTTTCCTCTTCTTCTTCTTTCTTCTTTTCTCTCTAACTTCTCTTCTCTTTTCTCTGTATTTTTCTCTTTTTGTTGTTCTAACTGACTAACACTTAGCTAATTCTAACTAACGTAGTTTTAACATATAACTAATATGATATATATTATATGTTTAATTATATAATATATATAACTCCCAAGTATTTAAACCACCCAATTAATACCATAATTACAATTAATATATATAAGTTACAATGTTTTATTTTTTAAAAGCCCTAAGACTTGTTTGGCAAAATAACTTATTTTAAAAATAGATTTTTAGTAGTTAAGGCCCCGTTTGGCAAATCGGATTTAAAACAGTGCAAGGGCCTTGTTTGGAAAAATGATTTTAAAAACTCTTTTAATTCTTTTAATAAATCATTTAACACATATTTTTAATGTTATAATTTAATTATTTAAATCTTAACATTCTAATTTAATTAATTAAATTAATTAATCAATTAATTATAATTATAATTACTCGCTAATTATAATTTCATGTAACAATTACGTCATAAATTCATCTAAGTTAATTATCTTAATTAAATTAGAACTATAATATAAAATTATTATATATATATTACACTTAATTAAATCACTTCACAACAATCAAATAAATTATTTATTTAACTCAATAAATAGTTCAATTAAAATATGTATTTAATTTAATATATATTAAAATTAATATATAAATTATCTTCACACCAAATCACATATTTCACAATATATAACACATATACCCATACTCAAACTCGAAACATCTTATAATAAGAATTTTATTTATTAAATTCTCATTTATTAATTCTTCAAAATCCGGCATTGTCACAGTTTACATTACTGATTGTTGGTTAATAAATTTGAAATGGGCAGAAAAAATTGGGTGGTCATGTGCCATCAGTTTGTGATGGTCTAATTGTTGGTATTGTCAGTTTTTGTGAAGTTTACATGATATTTTCGACGGAATTTGTAACGACCTCAAAATTCATACAATACAACCCTGGACATCGGTCGTTAACAATACATCCTTATTCAGACTTTACATCATTAATCGATGTTAAACTTAATAAAATGCGAAATATTTAAATTTTTTATATAATTCTTTCTTTATTGCCCCGAATCTCAACCTTTATCATTACATAACTTTGATTCAAATTTATTTTATGAATCGCTTCGTCAGAGTTATTATAAACTAAAACTTACAACCAGGTTCAATAGCCTTTGTACATCAGATAAAATTTAAACTTTACAACTCAACATCGGTTAACCATCATATATTATCAAATACATTATCTGAAACCTTAAACATGATCCAAAATAATAACAATTCAGCCAAAGTAAATAAATCTTCATGCATTACATCTGATTCATTACTTTCAAGTAGCACATAACGTTACCTTGAATCCTTGACCAGTAAAAGTGATTATTTACAAGATTGAGCTCGACAGCTCAGCAAGATTTAACAATTTTCATGCATCACATAGCACATAACAACATGCTCAACATACATCTCATAAACATTGGACTAAAATAACATACATGCTGCAGTTCATATAACAAGTGTAAAGATTGAGTTCCTTACTCAATCAACATTCATTACTAGATCAACATAGTCATAAATTGACTATAACGTTTCATGCTTTCAACATATATATAACACATCATGCTATTTGAAATAAAGATTTAAAATATTTCATCATCAAGTTCACATAGCAAATAGGAACTGAAAGACTTGCCTTGATCGTTGTTTACCAATAACAGTTTAACAGCTTACGGATATCTGCACTTCACGTGCCCTACACAATTATATAATCATGCATATCAACTATTAGTCACATAGCAACGCATAGTAGTTGTAATGTAACTTTACTCTACATCCCATAACCCTTCTTATTAATCAATACACAATGTTCAATTTGATGTGTTAACTTTCGACTTATATCTCACTATATTTCTTTTTAGTAATATTCAAAATTTATTCAAGTGTTTAAGTCTTGCTAGGACTACTTATTGGTTTTATATTAACCCCATTTTATATCTTATAATGTTCATTTCATTTGAATAAAAATACTTTTTACGTTCATTAACAATTGTCACGGCGTTTCGACGTTCATTCGTCACACGCCTGAATCGTCTCTCTTGTGTATACTTAGTGTGCCAATATAACTTATCTAATACATCATTTATTAATGTTAACCATCATTATATTTATTAACATTCATGTTTTATAACTTAGGACAACATCTTTTAGCGTCAGAAGCACTACACTTGCATACGTGCATGCCTGACGCCCTCCGATTGCCTCCGAATACACATCAGTCCCAAAGATGACCATTTTGACCCTGCTACTAACCTCAAATTAATAAAACTTAAGGAACTAAAGTTTTAGGTCTACTCGTGCTCGTTCCGAATCATCTTGAATCTCCTTAATCGGAGTTTGTATGAAAAAATTATGACTGTTTTACCACAGGAGGTCAAAATAGTCCTGGACTGACAACCCTTCCGGCGCAGCTGCGCCCCAAATAGCCTTGGGGGCAGCGCAGCTGTGCCACTGGCAGCATGCTACATGATTGTTTTTTCCAGTTGTTGTTCTTGCGAATTTTCTGACCCTTTCCTCCTTCTAATCTTCATAAATTGAGTTATACACATCCAATTGTGTCCGTTTTAGACTCTATGGATTCATGAAACACTGAACTACTCATCTACATAATAACTATAACACTTCAAAAATATTAACAATTCATTTTAAGGTTCCAATTTAGTGTTCATGCTAATTTTTTCATGTTTTACACATATTTAGCGAATTCATTCACTACGAATTCGTTTTACATCCGTTTTGAGTCGTTCAACTTGGGTTGTTTTTATTTTTTTGAGTACTATCATAATACATCATCAATTTAAGATTTTTATCATGATTTCATAACTAAACTTCGACTCTAACTACGCCATAACATACATATTTCATTAAGAATACAAGTTCTTCATCTTTAGCATAACTTCATTAATTCAATTACCTAAAAATTGCTTATAGATGATATAAAAGAATATATATACCCAAAAACATATATAATCAATTTTCTTAAGAAATCATCCACCAACATTATTACAATGAAGTTTAATAAGAACAAAACTTTAGATTTAGACAATTACCTTTGATTTCTTCTTTAAAATATCTAGATAATGTAGAAAACTTAGTTAATCTTATACCTCTTCCTTGAATCATAGAACTCCTCTTTACTCTCAATTTTCTCAGAGAGTTCTCTCCCTCAGTTTCTCTCTAACTTAGCCTTGTGAAACTTAAGCGTAAGTTTTATTTCCTAGCCCATTACAAAAACCCAAAGTCTCAGCAGTTGCAAAAACCAAGGGTCTCAAGGCCATGTTTGGCTAGAACCCAATTATCCTTTATAAACTCCTTATTATATAATATATATTCTTTTCTCAAAGTGTCACACTTTAACCATACTATTAAATTACTTAGCTAGCTAAACTAAATAATTATACAATTATAATATGTATAATTATTATACTTATACATTATGAAATTATATTCATAACCCTTAACTTAAAATAGACCTTTCCATTAAAATAATTAATAGTTATTCCCTTAATTATTTTAATTAACTCAAATGAATTATACAATTATCATATATAATTATTTAATTTCTTTCCTCGCATAAATTATCTCAATACAATTTATTTAAGCCCATACATCTAATTACTACTTAAATATTAATCAATTTATTTAATATCATCATACTTAAATAAATTATTCCATAATAATTTTTATTGAATATTTATTTTACTGCATAAATATTTCAATTAAAATATTTATTTTATTAAACATGTCATAATAAGAATTTTATTCATTAAATTCTTATTCTAATTATTTTACATTAACTCACTATTTTAATTAAGTGAATTACTCACATTAGTTATGAAATTTAATTCATAATACATTCATTGCCACAAGGCATAATAATCAAATTATATTATTATATTAGTCCATAATATAATTTTCAACTTAATTAGATTAACTTAATTCTCTTTTCAAACAATTCCATTTATCTTCTTCAATAGTTAAATTAAATTAACTACTAAACCTCATTCTTCCAACATATGGATATATATATATATATATATATATATATATATATATATCTTCTATATTCACATCACATCATATACTTCACAATATATAACACATATATACACATATCCAAACTCAAAACATCTCGTAATAAGAATTTTATTTATTAAATTCCTATTCTAATAATTTTTGAAAATTCGGGTTGTCACATTCTTCCCTCCTTATAAGGATTCCGTCCTCGGAATCACCGAAACCCTACCTTACTTAGGTTTTCATCAAATCTCTTTAAAAATATTTATCGTTGAATAACTTCAACGCATTACCTTAATATATGTTTATATATATATATATTCTACTACATTTAGTTCTTCAACAAATTCTTAGGCTTTATTTCAAAACCTTCAATTAAACACAATTATGTTTCAAATATTATATATTCTCTAACTCGTTCATTTTCTTTCTAAGGATCATTGCCATATACTTTACCCGTCGAAGTTATATACTTCATAATTCACTATCTTATAAGTATTCGGGTTATCACATTCACCCCTTCTTCTAAGAATTTCGTCCTCGAAATTTTTATTAATTCTTCGTTCATTCCATCTATCAAAATAGCTTTTACGTTAATCTTATACACTGGATTGTTTGCATTCTACAACTACTTCTTTCTAAGGTCTATCCTCCTTGCTACATTCTCCTTCAGAATAATAAGAATCTTCCACAATTGCTCAATAATTGAGAAGTGATATAAATAACTCAGAAATTTAAAAGATTCCAAATCATGCTGAGTGGTCGCAAGAGCTTGAACTTTATTTTTAGGTTTAACAATGCTTCACCCCCGGTACTTCACACTATAAAATCACATCGATACTCTAGGTGGCCAGCCTATCGTACCCCTACGTCGGGCCCAAACGTAGTACATCATAACGACTATATGCGTTACACTCGAAACTATTGTCTCCGATAATATGTCCCCTTTTATAGGGTTGTTCACCTCAGCTTCTTAACATCTGAATCCGCACCAAAATAATTTGGTTTGGCATAGTTTGACCAAGAACGCTCGAGTTTCATAAACATCTTTCAATATTTGTCTAGCTGAATCAAGTAGCATAGACTTCTAACAACAATTCGGACATCAATCGAAATATATATATATATACATATATATTTCTACCCAACAAAATAATTATTTATTTATTTATTTAAAAATGTTTTTTATATATAGTTTAAGGAAACTAAAAATAATAAGTAAATCTTTTCATAATACCCTGATACTGTACCATAGTAATGGTACGTTGAGGATTTCGTCATTACATGACATCATCATACTACATCATACCATAGTGGGCTGACGATCATACGATCACATCCAACACTAGGTTTAACTGTATTGATAACTTCCTTGATTATTGTTTTTACACCATATCAAATGATGCGTACATAAAATATATTTTGAAAATTTTAAATCATTTTTGTCTACCTGAAGCAATTAGTATAGACATATGAATAATAGGACTATTTTAAAAATCCATTGGTTCCATCATTTGATCCAATGTTTTTCAAGAAAATAGAAGTGCAACCTCAGCACGAAGTCAATAAATTTCAAAAATCTAGCAAAGCTAGGAGATTTAGAATATAAAACTTTCTCCATCAATTAAATCTTTACTCCATCATTACTTAATCATTCTATCAACATTAAACAACATCAATGCTTTCTATACCATAACCTTTCTATACCCAATATAGTTCATCAACTTACCACACTTTGCGAGTTCAGGAACTTGCCACAATAATATGAGTTTAAGAACTTGTCCTAGCAATACGTAGTTAAAGAACTGATCAGGGACTGTCCATATGCTTAGGGGTTCAAAACATACATACGATTATGAGTCACAATCTTACCATAAGTATGAGTTTTAAGAACTCGCCTAACCTTAAGATCATCTAATGTAATCTTAATTTCATCTAATCTAATCCCTATTGACTCTAACTATCAAATATACACATGGGACAAGAATCACCTTCTCACCATATGTATATCGATAGCGCGACATCAATATTCCAATGATTATCAATATGATAAACTAAGTGTAAGCACAAAATCCTGCCCATACAAGATTTGTACAACTCAGCCACCACATGAGTCCTCAGTTGAAATCCCACTTAACTCTATCTTACTTATTACTTCTTGCTCTATACTCGATACAGACATCTGTATCTCATCATTCAAAACTCCTCGTGAGTTAATCTCGTACTATAACATAGTATATTCTCGTTATAGTCTCAAACTATAACCATTCAATCATTACAGACCATCTGTCCTTTCAACTTTAAAAGATCACGCCGTGATCTTATTCTATCATCATTTTTCTTATAATTCTTTTCTTATCTCATTATCGTTTTGTTTTAAAAACTTTTTATCTTTACCTTTCATCATATTATATCATGATTTCTTTATGCTTTTTAATCTTATAGACTTTGTCTATTCATCGTTATTCATCATCTTTATTATTGGAGTTAGGCAACTCCTTAATCTTATCTTTATATCTCTTCAAGATTCTTCTTTGAATCTTCTTGTTTATTTAACAACTCTTCTTTTAATAATTTCTACCTTTGTTCATAAAATTCAACATTTTATTCGAGTTTTTTTCCTCGTTATTCTCACCTTTTTCTTATAACATTTCTGGGACTGAACTCATCCTATACATCTACGTATGTGAAAAGAATCACCTTTTCATTATACGTAACTTAAACTTAACTTCTTAATCTCGAAGGTCATAGCCTAAGGTACTCTTACCTAAGGTGTATAACCTACAGCTCTGATACCAACTGTAACGACCCCAAAATTCATACAATACAACCCTGGACATCGGTCGTTAACAATACATCCTTATTCAGACTTTACATCATTAATCGATGTTAAACTTAATAAAATGTGGAATATTTAAAATTTTTATATAATTCTTTCTTTATTGCCCTGAATGTCAACCTTTATCATTACATAACTTTGATTCAAATTTATTTTATGAATCACTTCGTCAGAGTTATTATAAACTAAAACTTCCAACCAGGTTTAATATCTTTTATACATTAGATAAAATTTAAACTTTACAACTCAACATCAGTTAACCATCATACATTATCAAATACATTATCTGAAACCTTAAACATGATCCAAAATAATAACAATTCAGCCAAAGTATATAAATCTTAATGCATTACATCTGATTCATTGTTTTCAAGTAGCACATAACGTTACCTTGAATCCTTGACCTGCAAAAGTGATTATTTGCAAGATTGAGCTCGACAGCTCAGCAAGATCTAACAGTTTTCATGCATCACATAGCATATAACAACATGCTAAACATACATCTCATAAACATTGGACTAACATAACATACATGCTGCAGTTCATATAACAAGTGTAAAGATTGAGTTCCTTACTCAATCAACATTCAGTACTCGATCAACATAGTCATAAATTGACTATAACGTTTCATGCATTCAACATATATATAACACATCATGCTATTTGAAATAAAGATTTAAAACATTTCATCATCAAGTTCACATAGCAAATAGGAACTGAAAGACTTGCCTTGATCGTTGTTTACCAATAACAGTTTAACAGCTTACGGATATCTGCACTTCACGTGCCCTACACAATTACATAATCATGCACATCAACTATTAGTCACATAGAAATGCATAGTAGTTGTAATGTAACTTTACTCTACATCCCATAACCCTTCTTATTAATCAATAAACAATGTTCAATTTGATGTGTTAACTTTCGACTTATATTTCACTATAATTCTTTTTAGTAATATTCAAAATTCATTCAAGTATTTAAGTCTTGCTAGGATTATTCATTGGTTTTATATTAACCCCATTTTATATCTTATAATGTTCATTTCATTTGACTTAATACACTTTTTACGTTCATTAACACTTGTCACGGCGTTTCGACGTTCATTCGTCACACGCCCGAATCGTCTCTCTTGTGTATGCTTAGTGTGCTTATATAACTTATCTTATACATCATTTATTAATGTTAACCATCATTATATTTACAAAGATTCGTGTTTTATAACTTAGGACAACATCTTTTAGTGTCAGAAGCACTAGACTTGCATACGTGCATGCCCGACGCCCTCCGATTGCCTCCGAATACACATAAGTCCCAAAGTTAACCATTTTGACCCCTGCTACTGACCTTAAATTAAAAATCTTAAAGAACGAAAGTTGTAGGTTTACTCATGCTCGTTCTGAATCATCTTGAATCTTCCCAATCGGAGTTCGTATGAAAAAGTTATGACTGTTTTACCACAGGAGGTCAAAACAGTCCCGGACTGATAACCCTTCCGGCGCAGCTGCGCCACTGGCAGCATGCTACTCGATTTTTTTTCTCAGTTGTTGTTCTTGCATTTTTTCTGACCCTTTCCTTGTTATAATCTTCATAAATTGAGCTATACACATCCAATTGAGTCCGTTTTCGATTCTATGGATTCGTGAAACACTGAACTACTCAACTACATAATAACTATAAAACTTCAAAAATATTAACAATTCATTTTAAGGGTTCCAATTCAGTGTTCATGCTAATTTTTTCATGTTTTACACATATTTAGCGAATTCATTCACTACGAATTCGTTTTACATCCGTTTTGACTCGTTCAACTTGGGTTATTTTTGTTTTTTCGAGTACTATCATAATACATCATCAATTTAAGGTTTTCATCATGATTTCATAACTAAACTTTGACTCCAACTACGCCATAACATACATATTTCATTAAGAATACAAGTTCTTCATCTTTAGCATTACTTCATGAGTTCAATTACCTAAAAATTGCTTATAGATGATATATAACAGAATATATATTCCCATAAACATATATAATCAATTTTCTTAAGAAATCATCCACCAACACTATTACAGTGAAGTTTAATAAAAACAAAACTTTAGATTAGACAATTACCTTTGATTTCTTCTTTAAAATATCTAGATGATGTAGAAAACTTGGTTAATCTTATACCTCTTCCTTGAATCACAGAACTCCTCTTTGCTCTCAACTTTCTCAGAGAGTTCTCTCCCTCAGTTTCTCTCTAACTTAGCCTTGTGAAACTGAAGCGTAAGTTTTATTTCTCAGCCCGTTACAAAAACCCAAAGTCTCAGCAGTTGCAAAAACCAAGGGTCTCAAAGCCATGTTTGGCTAGAACCCAATTATCCTCTTCTAATTTATTTTTTTATAAACTCCTTATTATATAATATATCTTCTTTTCTCTAAGTGTCACACTTTGACCATACTACTAAATTACTTAGCTAGCTAAACTAAATAATTATACAATTATAATATGTATAATTATTATACTTATACATTATGAAATTATATTCATAACCCTTAACTTAAAATAGACCTTTCCATTAAAATAATTAACAGTTATTCCTTTAATTATTTTAATTAACTTAAATGAATTATACAATTATAATATATAATTATTTAATTCCTTTCCTCGCATAAATTGTCTCAATACAATTTATTTAACCCATACATCTAATTACTACTAAATATTAATCAATTTATTTAATATCATCATATTTAAATAAATTATTCCATAATAATTTTTATTGAATATTTATTTTACTCTATAAATATTTCAATTAAAATATTTATTTTATTAAACACGTCATAATAAGAATTTTATTCATTAAATTCTTATTCTAATTATTTTACATTAACTCACTATTTTAATTAAGTGAATTACTCACATTAGTTATGAAATTTAATTCATAATACATTCATTGCCACAAGGCACAATAATTAAATTATATTATTCCATAATATAATTCCCAACTTAATTAGATTAACTTAATTCTCTTTTCAAACAATTCATTTATCTTCTTCAATAGTTAAATTAAATTAACTACTAAACCTCATTCTTTCAACATATGAATATATATATATATATATATATATATATATATATATATGTATACATATATACATATATATATATATATATACATATATATATATATATATATATATATATATCTTCTATATTCACACCACATCATATACTTCACAATATATAACACATATATACACATATCCAAACTCAAAACATCTCGTAATAAGAATTTTATTTATTAAATTCTTATTCTAATAATTTTTGAAAATTCAGGTTGTCACAGAATTCTAGATGAAATTTCTGTCAAAATTGTGCAATTGCAAAATTTGTGGGCCGTACAAGTATATTTATTTACTAATTAGTTTTTTAATATTAAAATAAACGAAGTAGTATTTACTTAGTTTCTTACTACTAAATACTAAATACTAAATACTAAATACTAAATACTAAATATTAATTAATAAATAAGATAAATAAAATAAATAATTAATTATTAATTATTAATAATTAATAATTAATAATTAATAATAAATAATAAATAATAACTAATTAATTAAAAGAGATAAATAATAAGTAATTAATAATAAATAAATAATCAATAATCAATAATCAATAATCAATAATCAATAATCAATAATCAATAATCAAAAATCAATAATAAATAATAAATAATAATAATAAATAATAATAAATAATAATTAATTAATTAAAATAGATAAATAATAAATAATAAATAAATAAATAATAACTAATAATTAATTAAAAGAGATAAACAATAAACAATAAACAATAATAAATAATAAATAATAAATAATAAATAATAAAATTAAATACAATACAATACAATATAATACAATAAAATTAAATACAATATTAATAAACTAAGTAGCACTTACTTAGTTGTGATGCAATATTCAATAAACTATGTAGCACTTACTTAGTTTTTCATTGACAAAATAAACTAAATAACATTTGCTTAGTTTGCCGCAATATTCAATAAATTCAATAAATATTATATGTATATATATATATATATATATATATATATATATATTTGTACTATACGTTGAAACTTAGAAACTCGTTTGACGCATAGGAGTGAATGCCGAATAGTAGTCCCCATATATATTCCAAATAACAGTTCTCATAAACTAAGTAGCACTTACTTAGTTTTTCATTGGCAAAATAAACTAAGTAGCATTTGCTTAGTTTGTCGCAATATTCAATAAACTCAATAAGTACTATATGTATATAAATATACATATATGTACTATACTTTGAAACTTAGAAACTCGTTTGACACATAGGAGTGAATATCAAATAGTAGTCCCCATATATATTTCAAATAACAAGTCTCATAAACTAAGTAACATTTACTTAGTTTTTCATTGGCAAAATAAAGTAAGTAGCATTTGCTTAGTTTGCTGCAATATTCAATAAACTCAATATGATTCTCTCTTCGATCTTCAATACACTCAATTACAAATATACATTTTATATTACAAATATCATTCCATTAACCATCAAATATGTAGACCGCCTTAATTTAACTGGCTAGGGGTATACTGATGACAATAGTTGCAAGGTATAGGAACAACTTAGGATGTCATCAACATGGTATCATGCAACATTAACACTCAAAGTCAATGTGAATAAATCATTGCGCTGTGTTGGCTTTGGTCACAATCCGTCCCCGCAACCACATTTTGGGACATTTATAAGTTTTCCTTCGCCACTTAAGATTCCTACTTAATAGTATTACATCTCTTTTCCTTTTAAATCAAAAAATGCATAAATTGCAATGAACTATATATGAATGAACAAAGCAGAGAAACTAATTAACCGGTCAGTTGTAGAATTTGCTATTAGTATTCTTAGAACTTTTCGAGGTCTTTAGTGGACAACCAATACCGCAACGAGTGCAGCGAAAGTAAGGTGGAAAATACTCTAACCCGTCGCCACATTTTATGGGTTGCATGCAACTCTTTATGTGACGTGACAGCTTTAGAGTATTTTCCACCTTCCATTTGTTGCCCCCGTTGCGGTATTAGTTGTCCCCTAAAGACCTTTGGAACTTCTAACTATCCTAATCTCATGTTCTAGAATTGACCGTTTAGTTATTTGCTCAACTTTGCTCATTCGTATATAGTTCATTGCAATTTATGCATTTTTTAATTTAAAAGGACAACAGTTATAATACGTTTAAGTCGGAAGATTAAGTGGATAAAGAAAAGGTATAAATGTCCCTACAAGCGGTTGCGGAGACGGATTGTGACGAAAGCCAACACAGCGCAATGATTTATTCACATTGACTTTGAGTGTTAATGTTGCATGGTACCATGCATATGCCAACTTAAGTTGTTTATGCGCTTTACAACTATTTGTCTAACTTAACTCTTTGCCAGCTCAAATAAGGCGGTTAACATGTTTGATGGTTAATGGAAGGATTATTTATGAACTATACTTTGGAACTTAGAAAGCCGTTTGACATTCACTCAGTAGGAGTGAATGTCGAATAGTTGGGACTTTTACTGGATGTTATGTCTTTCACTTAGGCAGGTGCCAATACGAAATAACACGTTTTTGTTGTTTTAAGGATTTTTCGGCTGTTATCTCTATATGTTCTCCGAGTACATACTTAGATTAAGTTATCTTAATCTATTTCGTGTACTTGGAGACCATAGGGAGGTGCTGTCGAAATTTTCTTAAAACAGTAGAAACGTGCGAAACGTGTTGGCAATAGTGAAGAGACGCATCCAAGGAACGGGATAGAAGCCTGAATTACCGCTTTCCTATAGAGCTGTCGTAATAGGAAAATACTCTAATTCATGCATGGACCACATGCAAGAACATCCCTGTACTGAAATCCGTTTGACATTCATTCATACATGGACCACATACATGAACATCCCTGTACTGAATGCGTGGTTTGTGCAGTTAAAGATGTCAGCTGACAGGAGTTGGATGTACCGTAGGATACGTAGTGATGGGAGGGGATTAGTCTCAGCTTATCGTGATGGGGTGTCAGATTTCTTGAACAAAGCAATAGAGCATGTTGATGATCCGAATGAAAAGATGTGATGCCCGTGTGTCAAGTGTAAAAACCTGATCTGGAAGAAAGTCGACGAGATTAAATTTGACTTATTTTCACGTAGATTTGTGGATGGGTACTTCGTATGGACTCATCACAGGGAATCAGCTAAGCGGAGAGAAGTGATCGACAGTACTGTGGAGGATGATATTCTACGGGATTCATACGCCAAAAACTATGATCCGGTGGAGATGTTGGTCGATGCTTATGGCCCTACTAATATTGACTGGGCTGAAAATGAGTCTTCTTCAAGCAGTGCTAAGCAAGTGCCAAATGATACAGCTGCTGCCTTTTACAAGTTGCTATCTGAATCTGGGGTCTCGTTGTATCCAGGAAATGATACGGACACCAAGCGTTCTGCAGTGACGATGCTATTACACTTCAAGAATGAGCACGACTGTAGTGAGAGAGGTTTCAATGATTTGCTTGCTATTGTTGGACAGTTCTTACCCAATGATCATAATTTTCCTGTGAATTATTACAAAGTGTAGAAGATGGTCAAGTGGTTAAATATTGGGTATCAGAAAATCAATGCTTGTGAGCAGGATTGCATGTTATACTATGAGGAGGACAGAGATAAGGGATAGTGTGATATATACAGCTTGTCGCGCTACAAGGTGACAAAATGTTGGGGGAATGACAAACATGTTCCTAAGAAGATCTTACGGTACTTTCCTCTTGCACCGAGGCTTCAGCGGCTATTCATGTCGTCTCATACGGCTCAACAAATGAGTTGGCATTGAACAAGGGATGTCATGCCTGGTCAGCTGACTCACCCAGTGGATGGAGATGAATGAAAGAGATTTGATGCAAATTATCTTGAGTTTGCCAAAGAAGTCAGGAATGTAAGACTTGGCATGGCTACTGATAGCTTTTGCCCTTTCAATAATTTTAGCTAGCCGTACTCAATTTGGCCAGCCATTATGGTCGCTTATAATCTTCCACAGTCGATGTGCATGAGGGATCCGTATTTGTTCTTAACTTTACTCATACCTGGGGATAAAAGTCCTACTAAAGACATTAACGTGTACCTTCGACCATTAGTAGATGAACTAAAGATGTTATGGGAGACAGGGGTCCAGACATATGATAAATCGATCTGCGAGAATTTTGTGATGAAGGCAGCCCTGTTATGGACTATCACTGACTTTTCGGCTCTTGGGATGGTTAGTGGTTGGTCAACTCAAGGGAAGCTGTCCTATCCAGTGTGTATGGGGGATGTGCAAGGCAATCAGTTGCAGCATGGGCGAAAATGTACCCTCTTTGGAACTGCTTGTAGATTCTTGCCTCTTGATCACAATTACAAAAAGATGTCTGCACAGTACAACAGAAAGACAGAGAAGAAGGGGGTTGTTGGTCGACTGTCGGGCATTGAGGTCTTGGGCTGGTTTAACCAGCTTGATTTTCCTTTGTCGGGGAAGGAGCACAGCAAATTGAGAGCAGCCGGGTACGGGAAGACTCATAATTGGACACACTCACCCATATAGTTTGAGTTGCCATATTGGGGTACACTTTCAGTTCGTCATTGTATAGATGTCATGCATACCAAAAAGAATGTTTTCGAGAACTTGTTTTACACCGTGTTAGATGCGAGTGGTAAAACCAAAGACAATGACAACGTTCGAAAAGATTTGGAGGCATTAAACATTAGGCCAGAATTGTGGTTTTGCCCTAACAATATGAAACCTAAAGCTCCATATTGTCTTACTAAGTAACAAGTTGAAGACGTGTGTAAGTGGGTTAGTGGGTTGCAGCTCCCAGATGGATATGCGTCGAACATAACACGTTGTTGTAAGGTCGAGCAATTGAAAATTTCTTGATTGAAGAGTCACGATTGTCATGTATTCATGCAGAAGTTGATCCGAATTGCATTCCATGAGATGTTACCCAGAAAAGTTGTGGATGCATTAACCGAACTTTCAAATTTCTTTCGAGATCTTTGCTCAACTGTAATTAAGTACACTGATGTGGAGCAGATGGAGAAAAATATTGTTAATACCATTTGCAAGCTCGAAATGATCTTCCTCCAAGATTCTTTGACTCGATGGAACATCTGCCTATTCATCTACCGTATGAACTCAAACTTAGAGGACCGGTGCAATATCGGTGGATGTATCTTTTTGAGAGATAATATAAACTATAAATTGCTTTATGTTGCTCATATTAATAATAATCATATATATTTGTCAGAATATTTATCTTAGGTATATGCGTCGATTAAAACAAAATGTGAAGAACAAAGCTCGTGTAGAGGGTTCTATTGCTAAACGCTATACTGAGGAAGAGCTTGTCAAATTTTATTCATTATATTTTGACGATGTTGTCTCAACGAAGCACAATCGCTTAAGTAAGAATGAGGTTGTTGGTCCATTGTCTTATACTGATGATGAGTTAGCTGTATTCACATATCCGGCTAAGCCATTTGGCCATGAGACGCAGACTTACTTAAGCGATAAAGAGTTGAAGATTGTATCTACATACCTGCTTCTAAATATGCCCGAAGTATCATCATACATCAGGTATGAATAATTATTTGCGGTATTTAGTGCAATTTATAAGTGTAGTCATCTATATGTTAAAGACATTTTACTATTTACGCAGTTCATCTGAAGAGGAAGCGTATGCTTCTAACCCAGTTTTTACTGCAGTAGAGTTGGAAACATTCACTAATGCTAATTTCCAACTGTGGTTTAAGCAAAGGGTAGAAGAAGAGAACATTTCTGAGCGTTTTATAGATTTCATCCGAGGACCGTACAAAGTTGTTAGTTCTTTTCCCGGATGCATCGTGAATGGGTACAGATTTAGGGTCGATGACTTGAATGAACTCACATCAGTCAATTCTGGGGTTATGGTGTTGGGAAGCTGCTACCAAATTCTGAGTCCAATTACTATGGACGTTTACAAGATATGGTTGTGCTCAATTATCACGGGGGTAAAAAGGTAGTTACATTTAAGTGTAGCTGGTTTGATACTAAAAAGGGGATTAAAGTTGATCGTAATAGAATCACAACCATAGATATCAAGTCGATGTTAAAGTCTGATGACGTGTTCATGTTAGCAACTCAAGCGACTTAAATGTATTACGCTCCTAATGTCGTAAATACTCGAAACCCCTGGTACACAGTAGTCACAACTAAAACACGTTCATTTGATGCTGAGAACATGTGGCAACCCGAGAATTTATAAGATTAATAAAATCTTAAATGAGTAAATAAAGGTTAAATAATAAGACCTAGACTGAAAATAGAGTATGGATTTAAAAATTTTAAAGAAGAACCTATATGGTTTGATTTGAATTCTTAAAATGTGTATATGTATAGGCACACACACACACACACACATATATATATATATATATTTAGTGATGTGATATATATGTTTGTACAAGAGGAATGATAAGAATAAAGATAATATGAGATTTGTGGGACATTTCTCAAAGTATTAAATTATTTGGTATGAGAATTGAATAACCTAAGGGTTATAGCATGAGAGAATATTAATATTGAAAATATTAACTAACCCTAAGAGATTAAGTTTATTATCTCAATTAATTAATTTTATTAAAGCAAGTCTAATTAGGTTAAGTAATTAAATGTGTATGAGTAAGGATTTGAATTACAAATTGAGTGAATAAAAACCCTAATTAAATTATTAGGGTAGAATAGAATTTAAAGTAATGGAACCATAGTGAATTACATGACCCAAATTATTTAAATGTGAGCCCAAAACATTAAATACAATGGCCCAAGTCTTGGCCCAATTAGAGAGGGACATGTTGAGCTTTTACTTACTAAATAAAGTATTAAAAAGCAAATAAAATGGATGAGTATAAGGGCATATGGTCGGTCAAGATAAGGAAGAAAAAGAGGGGATGAATGTAATCATGCAATCCAACAACTCCTACTAACTACTTGCTAGGTGTCACATTCTAAAAGGAGCCAACACCATTATCTTTACTTGTAAGCTAAGATGTAATCATTAAGAGAGAGAAGGATAGGATTTGCCAAGATATGGAATAGATATGATTTAGATCATATGTACAAAATTTACTAACACCAAATTCATTCTCTTTCATTTCATTTATTTCCTCTTTCCTCATAACTTAGCAAAACAAAAGCTAAACTAAGAGAGAGAGAGAGAGAGAAGGACTTCGGCCACAAGAGGGAAGAAAGAGAGGGAGTGTTTTTGCTTGTTTCAAAGTTCCTTAACTAAAACTTAAGAAGAAGAAGGAAGAACAAGCTAAGGTATAAAAAGTTTATATTTAATATAGTTTAAATTCCTTTGTGATTTGATTTGAGTTTGATTTTTATAAGGTTTTGATTTTGTGGTTCAAAAACCTTGGATCTAGGTGTTTATGCGTATTTTATGTTTAGATCTATCATTTTTTATGATCAAAAGTTAGATCAAAAGCAAGAAAAAGGAAGCTATGTTTTAAAAGTTAGAAAATCTTTATTTTCCTAGCCTAAAGTATGTTTTGCTTGGATTTGGTAAAGTTTTAATGAAATAGATGATGGATCATGGTAGATCCTTGATATTAAGGTGTATTAGTATGTATTATAATGATTTATGATGTTTAATGTTTGGTTAATCAAGAGATCTAGGAAGTTTTCTTAAAAAACATAAAGATTTGAAAATCAGATTTTTGAGAAAGCGCAACATAAAATTCAAATGACCATATCTCCTAGTGTATTTTGAATTTTTGAGTGTCGTTAATTTCTAGAGTTAGATATAGAATTCTTCTAACTTTTCCTAGTGGAATCACTAAAAAGTTCCATGCAGATTTCTGTGTGGACTGTTTTGAACAAAGGACGCCAAATCTGAAAATGAAAAAAAGTAGGCTGTCCGAAAATTATAAGGGTAGTTTCGTTCACTTAATTTATGAAATAAATTCCAATCCTTTGGGACATAAACATATATGAGATAAAGTAGATTGTGTCCAAAAATGAGCTCATTCCGACTTAAATTGAGCAAGTTATGACCATTTTAATAATTGCGTTTTCAACAAAAATCGCTATAACCGGAGTTCTGTAACTCCGATGGCCACAAAATTTAAACTGGAGGTCCACGTTAACATGTATAAGATCCTGCCAAGAGTTGTGAATTTTTGGAGTTAAGCGTGAGGTAGTTATTTTTTTAAGGAATTAACTTGAAATGGATTTTTGAAAAATACTAAAGGAAATTGAAAAATTCCTAAAAAATTATTTTTGTGTATGAAATACATGTATTGATGGATGGACAAAAGATAAAAATAATAATAAGATGATTTGGTTAAAAAAGGGGATTCCAGCTTGCTGGATTGGCCATCAAGTTGCTGGATTGCAATCTGGTTTGCTGGATTGGGCATCATGTTGCTGGGTGAGATGTTTGGATAATCCAGGATGGTGGATTGGTCTGTTTAGATAATCTAGGTTGCTGGATTGAAGGATTGATGAATCCAGGCTCGCTGGATTTGAGGTTAGTTGAATCCAGGCTTGCTAGATTGGAGGTCAGTTGAATCCAGTCTGCCAGATTGGAAAATAGTTTACTATATTAAAATTCAGTCTGAATCCAGGTTGCTGGATTAGGTATTCACCTTACTAAATTATTATGGACTTATAAAATGAAAGACTAAGTGTTAATTCACAAGTTGTATGATAAAGTAGTGTTAAGTCTAAGGTAGTACAGGCGTACTTTTTAATGGTTGATGTATAGTAGCTGGGCTAAATGACTCCTTCATATGGGGAAGGGATCTACGAATTATTAACCGATCTAACTCATTGTGAAAATAGTGTAGACGAGACAAAAGCTAATTTGTTAGTTGTTTGTGGGAAACCACTCAGTATACTATATTGAATATTATTAAAGACTCGATGTGTGCTAGGTTTAGACTTGTGTATGTATAGTGTTAAGGTTATCTAATATTTAACTATGTGTTTAAATGTTAGATAGTTTACTTATAAGGTATGTTATGCTAATTGAAAAATCAATCTTATAAACTGATAGGTCTTTTCAAAAAAGCGATTAAGTTAAATTGCGTAGCAGTAATCGACGTTACAGGCAAGTTTCTATACTCTTTTATTGAGCAAGTTTTCTTTAACTCAAAATTGAGTTATATTTTCAAAGCTTGTTCGTGAATAATTATTGTTGATTATTCACATCTGTACTGATTATTGATTCACACTTAGTGCATGTTGTATATATTCATCAGGTATGAAAGGCTGATCACCTTCATTACCACATTGTTCAGTTGAATTTATTCATGTTCGTTATTGGCCATTCATCATTATTGTATCGGTCATTCAGTTATGTAAATTGATTCAAGTTCTTTCACCAATATTATATTGTTGAAAGTTTGTTAGCTTATTATTTTTTTCCATCATGATATATCTTTTTTTGAATTTCAACTTGTTGGGCAGACTTGTTTCTCACCCTTGCTATATCATGATAAACATTTCAGATTAAAGCAAAACTTTGGATACAGGCAAAGACAAAGATAAACTCCAGAATTAGATTTGGATGCAGGTTAAACTTGTAATAGTATTGAATGCAAATGACATGGTATGTCATATAGGATATTGAAGGCAGGTATTAAGTTAAGGTTACAGACCTTGGGTATTATGTTGTATAAAGTTATTATATAAATAATTTATGTTTATATCTTCCGCAATAGTTATAGAAATGATGTATCGTAACGTACCAGATCCGAGGTTCTGGGGACCCGGATTTGGGGGCGCTACAGAACATGTTTGGTATAGATGAGGCGTTGCAAGAAGATGTTAGCAACAATTTGGCCGTAGTGTTCAATGCTGAAGATGTAATGGGTACTGATGTCATTGACGTACCTGACGATGAGGATGTAGAGGAAAACATCGTCGTGAATGATTATGTAGTCGTCGAGGATGATAACGATGACGAAACTGATCTCAAAACTGAGGATGAGGAAGATACCAAATCTGAGACTGATATACATGTTGATTCTGATGGGTTTGATGGCGTAAGTAATTGAAAATTAGCATTCATATTAGTAAATACCACATTGTTAAACCTTACATATTCATAATTTACCAATTTGGTTATTGTAGTAGGATATTCATGGCTAGACATAGCGGTGGAGGTCGCCGAGGTGGTGGGCGATCCGGTACTGGAGATGGTAGCCACGATGGAGGCTCGTCTTCAGGAGCTAGTAAATTGTCTTAACTAGGATTTAAATATATCTCAAACTGCATTAGTTTATGTTTATTGACTAAGTTAAATATAATTATTACAGATGCACCTCGTCGACGACACCGAGGGACGAACTGATAGTAGTGTGCATACAAGCCAATCATGTATGATGATAAAGCACGTACTTTGTAAACAAATATTATTTATTTATTAATAAAATATTCATTTATTAAAGGCATTTAATTATCTACATGGTGTTGTTTTTATAATATGTAAATAACCCATAGTTTTAAGTAATGCTTTTAGAATCATGATGATGATCATGCTAATGAGATCTAAATTCTTAGAAAGCTCTAAAACTAAAATAGTTCCCAATCGTGGGATTACTAAAAAGGGGATTAGTAAATCCGGATAGATTGGTACATATGTTGCTTGCTCATTGGATGAGGATGATTGATCTCATGATCATTTGTGTGGAGACACTAAAGCAAGTATGTAGGTGCTTATTGGAGAATAAGTTCACTGAACGTGACTCGCTATGGAATACCTAATGGAGTTTTACTCGCCTGTCAATAGGAATTCCTAATGTGATAGTAGTACAAGTGATCCTTGGACTTGAGATCATCATAGTATCTTGTATGTAATAAATTATACTTTGACTTATTCCTTAAAGTCCTTTAGGGTATATAAAAGGGTATGCTTGGGTATAATGAGTTACATATGGAGATAATGAATGATCAATAAAGAATCTACCACCTCTAGTAAAAGAGGAGATATGTCCTATGTGATTCGTTAAATGACAACCCAGGAATCCTTGGCCAAGGTAAAATGAAATTAGAAAGGAGTTTCTAATTTGCATTATTTGGAGTTGTGCATTTTCTAATCGAAATACATATAATTAAATAAAATAAGACCTGACAGTAAATTCATGTCTTATATTTAATTAGGACATTGTATGGTGGAAGGATTGAATTGTATGGTAACTATTTACTCACAGGTTCTTTTATGATTAATGTTGAAATCTATATTATCTGGAAAGTCGTTGATCGCTAGGGAGGCTTATCCCTATTGTAGAATAAATATTATTTATTTAAATAGATTATTAATTTAATCTATTTATTTAAATAAGATTAGAATTGTTCTAATTGATTTATTCACAACCGGTTTAATATAGAGAACCTAAAGGGTCACACCATAAAAGGAAGAATAATTATTTAAGAATGTAATGGCATAATCGTAATAATGCATTAAGTGTAATTAATTTAATCTATAGTGATAGAATAAATTAAATAGCTTAATATTTATTATTTAATATTTTGAAAATATTAAATATAAATTAATAAGAGGAGTCTTATTAATATTATTACAATTATTATTATTTTAATTTCTAAAGGAGTTTAGTAATTAATTTAATATTAGTACTCTCATTTATTCCTAATAAGATTAGGAGACAAATTAATTAAATGAATTTAATTAATTATTCCCCATGTGGTGGGAAGCCTAAATTAATTAAAGGAGTTTAATTAATTAAAAGAAATCCCATGTCTAATAGGATTAGAAGGGTTGACCAATATCTATATAAGAGGAGTTTTATAATAGATATCAATTGAGGCAATTCCAATTGTTGGAGAGTACTCCTTTTGCATAAAGGATGATCCGGGTAATGGTTTTGTAGAAATTTTTTAAACTCTGATATACCATGCTTCCGCTAATTTTTGCAATTTGATTGCATCACGATTTCGTACAAACCCAACAGTGGCATCAGAGCCAAACCTTTATGCAATTATTAATTTATTTTTGATTTCATATACATATAGGTATGTATTTAAAATAATTTATTGGGCATAATTTTATTGTATAAAATTATTTTTTTTAAGAAAAAAAAATGACGTTTTTTTTTGGGACGAATCACAATTTTTTTTTTGGGTGCTAATCTTGAATTCTGCAAAGAAAAGGTGTTGTCTCTTTCTTACTCCAAAAGAAGGTGACCCATCAGGAAATGACTCTTTTAATATAAGAAGGTGACTTCTTTTTAAAAAATAAATGTGAATTTATATTATATATATATAACCTGATTCGTTATATAAATATATATAATATATACGGTAATATCAAATATATATATATATATATATATATATATGATATATTTATATCTTATATTCTAAATAATTTTATAATTAAAATAAAGAGTTTATTTTAATCTTGAAATTGGATTTCATGCAATTTAAAATTGCCCATTAAATGATACTCATATATATATATGGAATATTTTAATTCATGAGATGAATATTTATTTATTGATATATATGGTGATATGTATGATAATAAATGGGGATTGATTATGGACTATTTGACCAATGTGATTGGATTTTATTTTAGTTGAATGCTTGAATGAATGGGTTTTATTAAATGGGGTCTGTGTACCTTGTCTTCTCTAATTTTTTTTCTTGATGTAAAATTCTATCTCCCTCCTATGTACTTCCCCTTGACTGCTGATCAAGGTTTTTATTTAAATTAAATAGTTTAATGTAATAGAAATAGTTAGAATTATCTTGAAGAAATTGGAGAGCAAGGAGCAAGGAGCGCGTGAAGACCCGTTTGTATGGAGCCCGGGTTTAAATGTAATAGTTATATTTAAATTTAAATTCTTGCACTCCTAGGTTTGACCTTTTGGTTCACTTGGTGGCTCTAGTGAACCAAACTAGAATAAAAGTCCATAATCAATTCGGGTAGAATATAGTATTCTATATTGCATGCTAAATATTATAGATATTATATTTTGTGCAAACATACTTCGCATGTTTAATAAAATGACGCGTATTTTATATATATATGTGCATGCGCGCTAAACAAGATGAGACAAATAATAACAAACCCCTCAAAGAAATAATATTAAGTCCGAAGCGTTCAAATGATATGTGGAATATCGAACGTCGCCTTCTAGCATGATAAATTAATAGAGTATTAAATATTTAATATGAGCTTGTTGTGCTATCCACAAGGCGAGTATTGCGTATTTAAGATGTTAATTAATCACATTTGATGCTTATCAAGAAAATTGAACGATCTAGTCTTGTTGTGCTATCCACAAGGACGAACATTTTTCTTTTTTGAAATTATAGAAGTGCTAGGCTGGACTTAACTTAAATCATTTTAGTTCGGATGTGCACACACTTGACCATTACGATTTAAGAGGCAAAATAAAATGAGTTATATAGTGATGAAATTGACAAGAGTTGTCTACCTATTTATTTGTATATCGCTTGTTGTGCTATCCACCCATATACATTTGAAATGGGATCCTTATTCTCAATAGCAAATCTTTAATTAGATGTTGCCGAACTATATAAGTGAGGGTAATATAGTTTGATAAAAATAGTGGGAGATACCAATTTAAAATAAAGACCTAAATTTATTTTGGTATGCAAAATTAATAAAATGAATGTTTGCTAAAATATTGTTTTTCACATGCAGAATTTTAAAAATGTCAAAATCACTAATTTCACTGCGAAGCATACTTGATGCTAATAAGCTTACCGGGCCGACGGACTGGCTAAGAAATATGAGAATAGTTCTCACTGCTGAAAAGATTTCTTATGTCCTAAACTCACCTGTCCCTAGAACTGTTCCAGAAATAGCCTCTGAGGAAGAGATTGCCACCATTGTAAAGTGGCAAGATGATACATCTGTGGCTCAATGCATCATGCTAGCATCCATGAATAGCGAGCTTCAGCGTCAGCACGAAAACATGGATGCTCCTACTATGTTGATTCACCTCAAGGAGTTGTATGGTGAACAAAGTAGGACTGCTAGATATGAGATATCTAAGGAGCTCTTCCGATCTCGGATGACCAAGGGCAAAGTGAACATAAAGGAACAAAAGAAATCTGATCCAGCTAGCAAAGGAATGTGCTTCCATTGCAACGAGCCGGGTCATTGGAAGAGGAACTGCAAGAAGTTTCTGGCAAAGAAGAAGCTTGGAGAAGCTTCGACTTCCAATCAAGGTTTGTTCATGATTGAAATTAATTTTTCAGAAAGTCAAAATTCTACTTGGGTATTGGATACCGGCTGTGGTTCTCACATATGTAATAATGTGAAGGGACTGGTCAGAAGTAGAAAGCTGAACAATGATGAGGTGATCCTACGAGTGGGGAATGGAGCAAAGGTTGCTGCATTAGCTGTAGGAACTTATTATTTAGCAATGCCTTCGGGCAAGTCCATTTATCTTAATAATTGTTATTATGTTCCGAATATTATTAAAAACATTGTTTCAATTTCTGTATTGGATATGGAAGGATTTAACGTTGTTATAAAGAACAATAGTTCTATTTATAAAGACGATATTTTATATGGTGTTGAAAATTTGCGAAATGGACTTTATACACTTGACTTACAAGAAAATATTTTTCAAATTGAACAAACTAAGAAAAGGAAAAGAGATGATATTAATTATACCTACATGTGGCACTGTAGACTCGGTCATATCAATGAAACAAGATTATCCAAGTTGCATAAAGATGGGCTCCTTGAGTTATCTGATTATGAATCATATCCAACTTGTGAATCTTGTCTCATGGGTAAAATGACTAAATCTCCTTTTAGTGGAAAAGGAGAAAGAGTTACAGAGTTGTTGGCATTGATTCACACAGACGTTTGTGGACCTATGACAACAAGTGCACGGGTGGGTATTCTTATTTTATTACTTTCACTGATGATCACTCAAGATTTGGATATGTGTATTTAATGAAATACAAGTCAGAATCATTTGAAAAGTTCAAAGAGTTCAGAAGTGAAGTAGAGAAACAAACGGGCAAGAGTATAAAGATACTTCGATCAGATCGAGGTGGAGAATACTTAAGCGGTGAGTTTCTCAATTGTCTCAAAGAAAATGGTATAATCTCACAATGGACTCCTCCAGGTACACCACAGTTAAATGGAGTATCTGAAAGGAGAAATCGAACACTGTTGGACATGGTTCGATCAATGATGAGTTTTACCGACCTTCCAATTTCTTTCTGGGGATATGCCCTAGAAACGGCTGTATACCTACTTAACAAGGTACCTACCAAATCCGCCCCAAAGACTCTATATGAGATGTGGAAGGGGAGGAAACCAAATCTTAAGCATGTTAAGACTTGGGGTTGCCCAGCTTATGTCAAAAAGTTTGAAAATGATAAGCTACAGACTAAATTCGATAAGTGTAGATTTGTGGGATACCCTAAAGAAACTTTAGGGTATTATTTCTATCATCCAACTGATCAAAGAGTGTTTGTTGCGAAACATGCTGCCTTCTTAGAAAAGGAGTTTATCCATGAAGGGGTCAGTGGGAGTAAGATATATCTTGAAGAAGTTCAAGAACCACAAATTACCATGGATCAAAGTCAACTACCTGACTAAGTAGAAGAACCTACTATACCACACCCTGTTCGTAAATCTGGAAGAGTACCGAAGATACCTGAGAGGTATGGATTCGTTATAGAGGATGATGATGAGGTACACATCATGAATGATGATGATCCATTGAATTACGAACAGGCTATAAGTAATAAAGACTCAGGAAAATGGCTTGAAGCTATGAAATCCGAAATGGACTCCATGTATGAAAACAAAGTATGGACTTTGGTTTCACCACCTGAAGGCATTAAGCCTATTGGGTGTAAATGGGTCTTTAAAAGAAAGACTGGAGCGGACGGCAAGGTAGAGACCTATAAGGCCCGACTGGTTGCAAAAGGTTTCAAACAAAGACAAGGAGTTGACTATGATGAAACCTTTTCACCAGTAGCTATGCTCAAGTCCATTCAGATTTTGCTTGTGATTGCAGCTTATAACGACTATGAGATCTGGCAGATGGACGTGAAAACGGCCTTCCTCAATGAAAAACTTGAGGAGGATGTGTATATGACACAGCCAGAGGGATTTGTTTCAAAGGGTGGAACAAATCAAGCCTGTAAGCTGCAACGATCCATTTATGGATTGAAGCAAGCTTCTCGTAGATGGAACATTCATTTTGATGAGACAATCAAAGAGTTTGATTTTATCAAAAACGACAATGAACCATGTATGTACAAGAAGGTTAGTGGGAGCGCAGTTTTATTCCTTGTATTATATGTTGATGATATATTACTGATAGGAAATGACATTCCTATGCTACAATCGATTAAAATCTGGTTATCTAAACACTTCTCCATGAAGGACTTGGGAGAAGCATCCTATTTTTTGGGGATAAAGATCTATAGAGATAGATCTAAAAGGATGCTTGGTTTATCCCAAGGAACGTACATTGATGCAATGCTAAAGAGATTTAGCATGGAAGATTCCAAAAGAGGTCTCATGCCGATGAGCCATGGAATACATCTCTCCAGAAACAGGCCCCAAAGACACCTGAGGAGAAAGCCCGTATGAGTAAGATCCCTTATGCTTCTGCAATAGGATCTATCATGTACAGTATGATATGTACTAGACCGGATGTTGCTCATGCACTTAGTGTAACGAGCAGATACCAGTCGAATCCAGGAGAAGAGCACTAGAAGGCAGTGAAGAATATCCTAAAATACTTGAGAAGGACTAAGGATATTTTTCTTGTCTACGGTGGGTCTGAATTAAAACTCGAGGGCTTCACAGACTCAAGTTTTCAAACAGACCAAGATGACAGTAAATCTATTTCGGGGTATATTTTTACTTTGAACGGAGGCGCAGTGAGTTGGAAGAGTTCCAAGCAGCAAATAGTTGCTGATTCAGTGACAGAGGCAGAGTATATAGCTGCAAGTGAAGCTGCAAAGGAAGCTGTTTGGATGAAGAAGTTCATAACTGAACTTGGTATGATTCCTAGCATTGGAGAAGCAGTTCCCGTTTACTGTGACAACACAGGAGCAGTTGCACAGGCTAAGGAACCAAGGTCTCATCAAAAATCTAAACACGTGTTGCGGCGATTTCACTTGATCAGGGAGATCATTGAAAGAGGAGACGTCACCTTGGAGCGTGTAGACTCTCAAGACAACATTGCAGATCCATTTACTAAAGCTTTAATACAACAGCAGTTTGATCGTCACTTAGAGAAGATGGGTATGAGATACCATGGCGATTGACTTTAGTGCAAGTGGGAGATTGATAGTAGTGTGCATACAAGCCAATCATGTATGATGATAAAGCACGTACTTTGTAAATAATCTTATTTATTTATTAATAAAATATTCATTTATTAAAGGCATTTAATTATCTACATGGTGCTGTTTTTATAATATGTAAATAACCCATAGTTTTAAGTAATGCTTTTAGAATCATGATGATGATCATGCTAATGAGATCTAAATTATTAGAAAGCTCTAAAACTAAAATAGTTCCCAATCGTGGGATTACTAAAAAGGGATTAGTAAATTCGGATAGATTGGTACATATGTTGCTTGCTCATTGGATGAGGATGATAGATCTCATGATCATTTGTGTGGAGACACTAAAGCAAGTATGTAGGTGCTTATTGGAGAATAAGTTCACTGAACGTGACTCGCTATGGAATACCTAATGGAGTTTTACTCGTCTGTCAATAGGAATTCCTAATGTGATAGTAGTACAAGTGATCCTTGGACTTGAGATCATCATAGTATCTTGTATGTAATAAATTATACTTTGAATTATTCCTTAAAGTCCTTTAGGGTATATAAAAGGGTATGCTTGGGTATAATGAGTTACATATGGAGATAATGAATGATCAATAAAGAATCTACCACCTCTAGTAAAAGAGGAGATATGTCCTATGTGATTCGTTAAATGACAACCCAGGAATTCTTGGCCAAGGTAAAATAAAATTAGAAAGTAGTTTCCAATTTGCATTATTTGGAGTTGTGCATTTTCTAATCGAAATACATATAATTAAATAAAATAAGACCTGACAGTAAATTCATGTCTTATATTTAATTGGGACATTGTATGGTGGAAGGATTGAATTGTATGGTAACTATTTACTCACAGGTTCTTTTATGATTAATGTTGAAATCTATATTATCTGGAAAGTCGTTGATCGCTAGGGAGGCTTATCCCTATTGTAGAATAATTATTATTTATTTAAATAGATTATTAGTTTAATTTATTTATTTAAATAAGATTAGAATTGTTCTAATTGATTTATTCACAACCGGTTTAATATAGAGAACCTAAAGGGTCACACCATAAAAGGAAGAATAATTATTTAAGAATGTAATGACATAATCGTAATAATGCATTAAGTGTAATTAATTTAATCTATAGTGATAGAATAAATTAAATAGCTTAATATTTATTATTTAATATTTTAGAAATATTAAATATAAATTAATAAGAGGAGTCTTATTAAAATTATTACAATTATTATTATTTTAATTTCTAAAGGAGTTTAGTAATTAATTTAATATTAGTACTCTCATTTATTCCTAATAAGATTAGGAGACAAATTAATTAAATGAATTTAATTAATTATTCCCCATGTGGTGGGAAGCCTAAATTAATTAAAGGAGTTTAATTAATTAAAAGAAATCCCATGTCTAATAGGATTAGAAGGGTTGACCAATATCTATATAAGAGGAGTCTTATAATAGATATCAATTGAGGCAATTCCAATTGTTGGAGAGTACTCCTTTTGCATAAAGGATGATCCGGGTAATGGTTTTGTAGAAATTTTTTAAACTCTGATATACCATGCTTCCGCTAATTTTTGCAATTTAATTGCATCACGATTTCGTACAAACCCAACACGAACCTCGGTATGTTCGATCGTCCGCCGGCAGTTCTACTTACAGTACCGATGGATGTCACTTTTGGACAATAAGTTTTAATATATTGTTAATATTTCTGTCAGTTATTGCAAAACACAATTCACATAACACATATTTTTTTATTTTTTCTGTAGTATACTAGACCCGGTGGCTAAGCACACCCTACACGTGATCTTTTTGATGCACCTCCCGAGAGGGTGTATGCGGTTCAGCCAGTATGAGCGGTACGATGCCACCTTTATGAAGACTGTCTTGTGGGAGTTTCACGTAAGTTAAGCATATTATATTAATTACTACATAGTTGTATTAGGATGACGAAATCAATTGTTCTTAATTTTTAAACTTTTGTTATAGGTTTATTATAGATTTGACCCGAGTATCTCTCAGACAGCTGGCGACGATGTGATTATATCACATGTCACTAAGAATTACTCTGGCTGGATGTATGAGATGTGGCAGAGGGTAGCCCGGGCAGTTGAGGACCAGCCCGGGACCACCATCATGTCTCACCAGCCCCGCATAGTCTTCGATTTAGCTTGGGAGGCTGTGTGTGCTCATTGGGATGCTGATGACTTCAAGAAGAAGTCTGAGCAGGCGAAGAAGAACTGTGGTCAGCTCCGCATAGTACACACAACTGGTTCTCAGTCGTTCAAGGAGGCGAAGACGGTAAGTGTGTTGTATTTAGTTGTTTAGTTATCAAGTTCTCACACAAATACTTAATACCTATTTTATGAATGTTTTTATTAGGCCTTGAGGAGGACCTTGGGTCGAGATCCCACCATTATATAGTTTTGGGATAGAGCCCATACGCCTAAAGACGGCGTGCTTTGTCTTAGGCAGCTGTAGCTATACGGGTAAAACTCATCTTACTATTTAGCTTTTAGTAATATTCAATTGTAAATAAAATGATATAATTAACACACTTATACAAAATAAATTACAGGACCGATTTTAGAGGCTTCGGGACGCTCGTATAGCTGAGCTAGGGGCTATTAGGACGGGTTCTGAGCCGTCAGACTCCGCCACTCCCCTTCCCTATATTGTATTAGATCGGGATGAGGATCTGAGACTATGGGTCGCATCTTAGGATCCTCCTACTAGCAGTATCGGCAGATATCGAGTGTTGGGTCTGCCGAGGATACCCGCATATACACTCCCTGGAGGTAATAATATTTTTTATGTTTCACAAAATTATCAGAATTTATCACATTATATAAATTATTATTAGTAATAGAATTTGTCTCTTTTTGTAGGCTCCAGCCATCGCCAGCGTCCGAGAGCACATGTAGGACCATCTGATACGGGCGCTGGCTTTGATGACGAGATCTTCTAGAGGCTGATAGGGCCGTGTCGGATAGGTTCCGTACCAATCTGGTCTTTCGCTGTCAGCAGTTGCCTAGCAGTTCTTGTCTTCACGAGGTTGCTTAGGAGGTTATAGCAGGGGCCTCCGCAGAGAGTACGGGATTACCGCGGGAGCAGTTCGACGCTTTCAGCGGCGAGATGCTCCGGATGGTGATTACCCTATTGGAGGAGGCTTTTCGTCCTCCCCCGCCTACTCAGGTATTCTTATTGTTTATGTTATTTTCATTTAAAGCTAGCTTGTTAATTCTCACATATATACGGACTAATTATTTTTATTTATAATTCTTTCAACATGGTGACGATGTAACGAATGAGAATTTTATATTAATTTTTATATTTATTAAATTAAATAAATATTTAATTAATTTATTTATTGAGTTAAATAAATAAATTCTTTGATTATTGTGGAGTAATTTAATTAAGTATAATATATCAATTAAGTGAATATTTAACATTTAATTTAATTGATGTATAATGATTTTATGGTATAGTTCTAATTTAATTGAGATAATTAAATTAGATAAAGTTTATGTGGAAATTGTTACATAAAATTATAATTAGCGAGTAATTATAATTGTTATGTGGTAAATTGTATGTGGTTAATTGATGTTAGCTTTTAATTAATTAAATAAGAATATTAAGATTTAATTAATTAAAGTATAACATTTAAACTATGTGTTAAAGGATTGATTAAAAATAAAGAAAAGAGTTTTAAAACTGTTTTGGCAAACAAGGCCCTTGCACCTGTTTTAAATTCGTTTTGCCAAACGGGGCCTTAACTACTAAAAACCTATTTTTAAATAAGTTGTTTTACCAAACAAGCCTTAGGGCTTTTTAAATTTCAAATATTGTAACTTATGTATTAATTGTATTAGTATATGTATTAAATAGATATCAGTTACATATTCTATATAATTATATGTATTATATGTATATTATATTATATCAGTTATAATATATCTAAGTTACGTTAGTTAGAAAGTTAGAACAAAACAAAGAAGAAACAGAGAGTTAGAGAGAAAAGAGAAGAAGGGAGAGAAAGAAGAAAGAGGAAGAGGAAGTTTGAAAGAATCAAACACATCACCATCATCATCTTCATCTTTTTCTTCTAATCAAAGCAAAGGTATAACTAATTTTATATTATGTTCTTCATTGTTTTTATAGTTTTAATTCTCTATTACTTGCTTTATATGAGGAATTGTGTATGTTCGGATATAATCCACCGACCCCTACATGGACAGAAGGCCTGGGCCGAGAGGAGCTTACCGGGCCCAATGGGCCGAAGCCAGGATTGGAGTAGCAGAGTTTGGGACCGGGTATCTGAGCTCTTTGGGCCAGAACCCAGACCCAGCTGGTATTATCCGGATCGGGCATCCTAGTCCCACAAGACCGGGGCCCAGACCAACATAATGATGATCGGGATCGGACTACCAAGCCCTTCGGGCTGGAGTCTAGACCGAATAGGTAATGATCGGGATCGGACTACCGAGCCCTTTGGGACGGGGTTCAGACCACTTTGTAAGGCCCATACCAAAGGTTATTTCTCGGATGGAGCCCGGAGCAATAAGGAGTCTAAAGGATTAAGGGTTTTAACCCTAATCTTATCTAAATACCAACTCTTATAAGGTAAATGGTTGGATAACCACCAACTTGTACTTTTAAAGGAGATTGCGTTGGACCCAAACAATGGTAACTGCCATGTTTAGGAGTCCTAATTCGACTGGGACATGGACTCTAGAGGCGGTGAGAATGACTATAAATACAAGGCTTGACCTAATGGTAACAGGTAATACCCACTTGAGCACTATACACTACTGCCTCCATTGTTAACCTTGTGACCAGCCTGTACTTATTCTCACACCGGAGCTATCACCCGGCGGCCCCAGCCGTTAAGCTTCGTTTGTGACGTGTTATTGTGCAGGTTTGAGCCCGTGGATTTGGTGATTGGACGCGCTGGTAAAACTTGGCGTTAACATTGGCGCTAGAAGGAGGGGATTAGTGCCTTAATTAATCACGTTTGTACTTTTTCGTAGAAGGACATGGCCAGTAAGGACGGTGGAGCTTCAGACCAGGAAAAGGCTAAGACCCACCCGACGACCCTAGTAAGGGCATCGATCAAAGACAGATTGGGACCTAGCAACCAAGAGGGCAATTCGGTGCAGGTCCAGTCAGCACGAAGGCAGCTGTTCGTCCCCAGTCAACATACTCCGATCCCTCAGCACACCCACGTGGAAGACAACCAGTCTCAGGCCTATGAACGACGGGATAAGGATCAGGTGGAGAACAGCAAGGACCAGCGTCAGTTTATTCTGTTGACCAAAATATAGCAGAATAAGGACGCCATGCTGGCCTTGCGTCTCCATCAAGAAGAATTGGAGTTGCAGATGGCTAAGGTGGCTGGAGAACAGGAGGCCTCTTCGAAGAAGTACAGGCATCGGAGCCGATCCAGATCTCCACGACAAGGTGAGACGGGAAGGAACAGAAGTCGACACAGAGGTCATTCTCGGGAAAGGAGGAGCCAAAGAAGGAGTCGTTCCCCCGAACGAAGATATGAACGCCTGGGCTGATCGGGACAGAGGGCGAAAATCGGATCTCCCGAATATGAGGGGGACAGGCGCAGACCTTCCTCCCGTAAGGAAGATACCGACCCCCTTCGCTCAACGAGTCGCGGAGTTGGAGAAACTTCTGGCTGCGAAAAATCAGTTGGGAACACCCTCGAGCTGCCACAGCTCGCCCTTCTCGCACGAGATCAATCAAGTCACTGCTGACCCAAAGAAGAAAATGCCCCCAATGGAGACATACGACTGAATGGGAGACCCGTATGATCATTCGGACGGATATGATAGGTTGATGACATATTACGGGCATTCGGACGCAGCAAAGTGTCATATGTTTGCAACCACCTTGAAGAAGAGTGCCTAGAGAGTGGATGGGAACTTTGGCATCGGGAATAATTACTTCATGGAACGATCTTCGGGAGAAATTCCATGCTAGATTCGGAAGCAACATGAGAAGGGGAAAGATCATAGCTTCCCTCATGCAAGTGAAACAACGTTCGGACGAGACTCTCGGCACCTACGTCAAGAGGTTTCGGGAAGCTATGGGATCAGTGGAAGAATTGAATTCACCACAGGCCTTGGGATTCTTCACAACGGGTCTGGATATGGGGAGGTTAAAGAAGTTGATGAAAAACCTAGTGATCAACCCACCCTCGGACTTGATTGAAGCCTTTCATCGGGCCGAAGGATTCATTGCCATTGAAGAGGCCATGGGAAATTTCAAGCCACCTTCACACGATAAGTCTAGGGACAGAGACAAGCCGAACAACCAACGATCGGACAATAATCAGGGGAGGTCGGATAATCAAGGGAAAAGAAACTATAACAGTGGAGGATCGGGCAATGGCCGACCACCTTTCCCAGGCAGAAGTGTCAACAAAGTTTTCACGCCCCTCAACATCGATCGAGCTAGAATATTGGAAGACATCAAGGACAAGCCCTTCTATGAGCCCTGCAGGACGAGGTCGAAACCTGGGAGGCGCAGCAAAAATAGGTATTGCAATTATCATCAGAATGCGGGCCATGCGACTGAGGAATGCCTGGATCTGGGGGATCTGATCGAGAAGAACATTCAGAATGGGACGTTGGTTCAGTATGTGGCCGGTAGGGAAAATACCGGAACTCAACCAAGAGAGGAAGACAGGACTCAGGCCCGAGAAACACAGACGAACCGGAATTCGCCCGCCCTGGGGGTGATTGATGTAATTTTTGGAGGTTCGGTAGGGCGCGTGACCGGATGGAAGAGAAGTGAACATCTAGATGCGGTCTTATCGATTGCTGAGTCCACAGCAAAGAAGGTCAGGGCTTTCCCGGGGGCAGTTATTACCTTTTCAGATGAAGACTACCCTTCGAATCCCATAGAGTCACATGATGGGGCATTGGTGATAACAGCCCAGGTCGGGCCAGTGGATATGAAGCGGATGATGGTAGACAATGGTTCCTCGGTCGACATACTATATACGCATGCCTATCAGAGGATGGACCTAGGGGGAAAGAAGATGGAACTGGGGGGAGAAGGACCATTGTACGGATTCAGTGGCGACCCGGTGCATGTGTCGGGCACCATCGTACTGCTGGTTAGGTTCGGTACAGCTCCTCAACAAATGGAGGTTATGGTCAGATTCTTCGTTGTCCAGGTGGATTCGGCTTACAACGCCATATTGGGAAGACCGACCCTGGCAGCCTTGCAAGCAGTCACCTCCATACCTCATTTCAAGATCAAGTTTCCAGCATCGAGCGGGATCGGGGAGGTAAAAGGCGACCTAGACATTGCCCGTAGGTGTTATCGAAATACATTGATCTCTTCAGGAACCGGGGTAAGTAAGCAGAAGTAGACGATGGCTATCGAGATAGAGCCATTTACATAAGGTAGCGCAGAGCCACTTGCATTACCAGCCGAAGAAACAGAGGATATACAACTGATCTTGGGGAACGAGAAAAAAATGATAAAGCTTGGCTCAGGATTGACAGAACCCTTCTGGGCCGGGTTGACCGATCTGCTTCGGGTGTACGTGGATATCTTTGCATGGGAACCCAGTGATATGCCAGGGGTGGACAAGTCAATAGCACTACACCGACTGGAAGTGGATCCCAATAAGAGACCGGTTATACAGAAGAGAAGAATTTTTTCCTCGGAGAGGCAAAAAATCATCGATGAAGAGGTTGCTAAATTACTGGAGGCAGGGTTTATCTTCGAAATTGACTACCCGGAGTGGCTGGCAAACGTGGTGTTGGTTCAGAAATAGAATGGGAAATGGAGAATCTGCATTGATTACACAGACTTGAATAAGGCCTGCCCGAAAGATTTCTACCCTTTGCCCAACATTGATCAGTTGATTGATGCCACTTCAGGGTACGGCATGCTGAGCTTCATGGATGCTTTCTCGGGATATCATCAAATCTCAATGGCTAAGGAGGACATCCCGAAGATGAGCTTCATCACACATCGGGCCATTTATGCATATCGAAAGATGACCTTTGGACTGCTCAACGCAGGGGCCACTTATCAGCGAATGATGAACTATGTGTTTACAAAGCAGCTAGGCCGAAGCATGGAGGTCTACGTAGACGACATGATTATAAAAAGCGTGTCAGTCCGAGATCATCTGGTGGACCTGGAAAATTGCTTTAAAACGGTTTAGAAATACAAGCTTCGCCTGAACCCAACAAAGTGTACCTTCGGATTGGGATCAGGAAAATTCCTGGGTTATCTGATTAGCAAAAGGGGCATCGAGGCAAACCCAGAGAAGATCCAAGCGATACTGGATATGAAATCCCCGAAGTGGTATAAAGATGTGCAGAGGCTGACAGGTCGAATAGCGGCTTTTCGAAGGTTCGTATCAAAATCAGCGGAAAGGTGTTTACCATTCTTCGACACTCTAAAGGGGCCAAAAAATGAAAAGAATTTCCAGTGGACCTCCGAGTGCGAAGACGCCTTCCAGGGGATCAGGCAATACTTGTCCTTCGACACCATTGGTGATGAAACCGATCCCCTTAGAGCCACTATATCTATATCTAGTCGCAAGCTCGATAGCGGTAGGGGCAGCATTGGTACGGGAAAAAGCGAGAAAGCAGTTTTTGGTCTATTATGTCAGCCACGTCCTTCGAGAAGCAGAAACTCGGTACCCTAACCTGGAGAAGTTCGCCTACGCTCTGATCATCGCGAGCCGGAAGCTTCGGCACTATTTCCAAGGTCGGCTGATGATAGTCTACACAGATTAACCATTGAAAAAAGTACTGCACAGGCCTGAAGTCTCGGGCAGGCTTGCTGCATGGGCAATGGAACTAATTCAATTCGCCTTAGAATACCATCTCCGGACGGCAATTAAGGGATAGGCCTTGGAGGATTTTGTCGTGGAGTGTTCTTTCACCGAACCAGATGTGGCTTCGGTCAACGAAGCTCGATCACTACAAACGGTCTGGACTCTCTACGTGGACGGGTCATCTACCTCAGACATCAGCGGAGCGGGGGTTATTCTGAATAGTCCCGAAGGGTTCGGGGTCTAACAGGCCATTAGGTTTCGATTCAAGGCCACCACCAACAAGGCCGAGTACGAAGCTATTTTGGCCGGACTTAGATTAGCCCGATGCCTGGAGGTACAAAAGATAGTGGTTTACAGTGATTCCCAGTTGGTAGTTAAACAGATATCGGGAGAGTATGAGACCCGAGGGGCCCGAATGGCAAAATACCTGGCAGAGGTAAAGGACGAACTCTCATACTTTGGGTCGTACAGTTGTCTAGGGATCGATCGGTCAGACAATACAGTAGCAGATTCCCTAGCCAAACTAGCCACAACCGAAGCAAGTTCTTTCACCGGATCAGTATACTTGGAAGTATTAGACAAACCTAGTATTCAAAGGACAGACGTACTGACCCTAGATCGGCTCGACTGTTGACTTACGCCTTACATCACTTACTTGGCCGTGGGGATTCTGCCGTCGGATCGCATGTACGCTAAAAAAATCAAGTACAGGAGCTCTAACTTCGTTCTCATTGATGGGGATGTGTACCGAAGGGCATTCACCTCTCCTTTACTCAAGTGTCTGAAGCCTTCAGAGGCTGAGTACACACTGAGGGAAGTACATGAAGGAATCTGTGGGGATCACATGGGGGCCAAGTCATTGGCTTACAAAATTCTGAGGCAGGGATACTATTGGCCGACCATCTTCCAGGAAGCAAAGGACTATGTCAAAAAATGCCCTAAGTGTCAGTTATATAGTTCTATCCCACATCGACCTCCCCAGGAGTTGTATTCAATCTTATCCCCAGTTCCATTTGCTATGTGGGGGATTGATATCTTGGGACCATTACCGAAGGCCAAAGGGCAGGCCACTTTCGTAATCGTCGCAATCGACTACATGACAAAGTGGGTGGAAGCCAAACCGTTACAAAAGATTACCGAACAAGAATGCCTCAAGTTCTTTAAGGAGTATGTTGTTTACCGGTTCGGCATTCCGATGGTCTTGGTCTCGGATAATGGCAGACAATTTGTGGGGTCAAAGTTTGAAACTTTCCTAAAAGAGTTAGGCATCCAACACAGAAAGACTTCAGTGGCCCACCCTCAATCCAATGGACAGGTAGAAGTCACCAATAGGATCCTGCTCACAGGAATTAAGAGAAGGTTGGATGAATTAAAGGGAAGATGGCCCGAAGAGCTGCTCAATGTCCTATGGGTGTATCGGACTACCCCGAGGACCACAAAAGGGGACTCACCGTTTAGGCTGGCCTATAGAACCGATGTGCTAATACCCGTTGAAATCGGATCACCGACACTTCGGATCAGTCAGTACCAAGAATTATACAATGATGATGGTTTACGATTGAATTTAGATCTGTTGGATGAGGTTCAGGATTCAGCATCGATAAGACTAGCTATATACCAGAAGAGAACGGCCCGACACTACAATCAGAAGCTGAAGCAAAGGAGGTTTGGGGTCGGGGACCTGGTTCTTTGGGAAGCAGAGGCATCTACCCCCCAAAACACGGGTAAGTTAATGCCGAACTGGGAGGGTCCTTATGAAGTAACTGAAGTGCCGAAGCCGGGAACTTATTGGCTTCGAACATTAGATGGCACAGAGGTAAAGAATACATGGCATGCTGGAACACTTAGAAAATATTATCAGTAAGAGTCGTGTAATTCTTTACTTTCGCTTATGTAAGTTGCTTTGTACATCAATAAAATAAAATGAATTTCTCTTCGCAAAATTTTTCGATCTTCATTTATAAAGTCTACAAAACCCATCGGACTAGCGATGAACAGATCCGATCAGAATAGTTACAAGACAGCTTGAACTGATCGAACAAAGTTACACGCAGATCCGATCGGGCAAAGTTACAAAATAAATAAAGAAGATAAAAAATTACAAGTGAAATCCTAAACTACGGATCAGGAACCTTGCCATCAGCATTGTCTCCGGCATCGGACTCTTCATCGGAGGAGTCTAGGATAGTAGCATCAAGCCCAACAGCTAGTCATCTTCGCCTGAGCCCGCTCCTTATGAGCTCCATAGCCTTCGGCGAATTGACCCATAATGGTATCGCGGAGCTCAGCCGACTCCTGATACTCTTGCGCACCCCGCTGCTTGGCTTCGACACACTCTGCCCCCAGAGCTGTATTTTCCCTCATCAGCTCCAGGTGTTGGGCGTGCATTTCAGAAATTTGGCTCTGAAGGATCAGAAGTGCGTTCTGCTTATCCAGATCCTTCTCTTTCAGAAGAGCCCTTTCCTCGATGAGCTGTTTATTATAGCCGTCAAGGGTAACAAACTCCTTCTGTAGATTATGATGAAGCCTCTGGAGTTCGTTGGCTTGACGTTCGGTGTAGGTCACCTTAGTGCGGGTATCGGCATGACCTTCCTTCTCCTTGGCCAAATCAGCCGATAACCCCCGAACATCCGCCTCGAGTATCTCCACCTCGGCCCGAAGCTGAGCCTCTTTCCGGGTAGCCTTAACGACAGGGGGGATAGCTCGGGCCAGAATGGCGTTAGCCTACATCGGGGAAAAAGAAATAGGTTAATAATGGACAGGCAGATATTCAGAGGATACAAACTAAACTTTCGGGAATACCTGACTTTGGGCCTTGATATACGCCACCATCAAGGCTTCGGCAGAATACCCTTGGAACCGGGCATCGTCAGCAGGAAGCCTGAAGTAATCCAAGCGGTCGAAAGGGAACACTTTTGATGGGCTCTTCGGCCAAAACGATTGGGGCGGAGACCGTTCGGAAGGACCGGCTTGGGCAGACGGGCCGGCAGCAGCAGAGGGCACGACCTCAGTAGACAGTTGGACCGCAGGAGTCTGCGGGGTAGCATCCGCTTGGATCTCGGCCATCTGCAGGTCGGGCTCATCTACAAGTTTTAGCTTCTTGGGGAAAGGCCTCAGAGTTTCTTCCTCGGTCTCCTCAGGATCCCCAAGAACTGAAACTGGGGGAGTTGGCAGAAGAGACAGCTTCGGGGTGGCCGATTTCGGAAGAGACGATTTAGAGGGACCCTTGGAAAGAGCCCTCTTCTTGCCTTTCTTCAATTGAGCCACCTTCTCAGCAGCAGTCATCTTCGTGACATTCTTCGGCTCAGCGGGAGAGGAGTCGGCTGAAACCTCAGAAATGGGGATTGTTTCCCCTTCGGGTGCGTCATCCCCGAGGGGTAAAAGGATCGGACCGGATCGAAAGGGGAAGGGGGTAAGGGACTCATCTGCACTCGTCGGCTTGAAGATGGTCACTGCAGAAACAAGAAGATCCATCAAAAAATTAGAAAAGCAAATCAGAAACTAATGCTCGAAAGGAAAAGAGGCCGGGATAGAATACTTACATCCATGCCTATACAGCCAGGTCTCATTGGCTAAAGCATCCAGGCTCCACATAGTCTTCTTCACCTTCCAATAGAACATTCGGAATCCATCTCTTCGGTTGGCGGGGAAGGTGGTCACTTTCACAATTGGGTCTTCGAGGGTGGCCCAGTTTGGGAGAAGTTGAAGGTCGGTCCCCTTGACGAAGATCTACTGATTGTGACAACCCTTGTTGCTGGAGGGAGTCTTGGCAAAGGTGGCTCGGCCGGAGACACGGTTCAGTTGATAGAAGTTGGGCTCCTTGGATTTGCCGATCGAGAACAAGACAAAGAAAAAATCAAGACCAGGGGCAATCCCTAGTTCTTGGCAGATAGCTATAAAGCTTACCAAGTGGATATACGAGTTCGGCACAAGTTGTGCGAACCCGATCCCCACAAAGCAGAGAAAAGACACGTTAAATTCGTGCAGGGGGAAGCGGACACCGCACCTCACGGCATAAGTGGGGATGGCCATCCATTTGCCTTCGGGGCGCCAGAACATTCTCTCTTCAGCCCTCGGTACCCGAAGCTTATACTCTTGAGGGATATTAAAAAGGGCTCGAGCGTTAGAAATCTGGGACGGAGTAATTGTAGACATGGTGTTGATGTGAGAATACTCCGTCTCAGAACGGTAGACAGACCGGATCCATGCCTTGGTTCCATCAGCAGTGTCACCGGTGGGAGCTTCTGGTAAATCGACCGGCACCAAATCGGTGCTGGTGATGGTGACGGTGCTGGCGATGGTGACGGTGGCGGCCATTTCAGCAGAAGTAGGGGTGACCTCAGTGGTGGGGGTCAAGTCGGTGGTAGAAGCAGCTGGAAGGATACTAGAATCTACCATTATAACAAAGAGTCGGTGGAAATGAGGTGATCTGGGGTGGTAAAAAGCCTGATTGGAGTAAGAGAAGTCTCTCACCGAAAATCGTGCTTACCGGAAAGTCTTTTGAAGTGAGCTTAGAGAAAGAGAGTTCGTAAAAAGAGACTGTCGTGGGGTGGGGAGGTATTTATACTGATGCTACACGAATCTCAATAGGCGGCTAATAATGACATTGGGCCGTTCATTTCTTGTGTAACGTGTACTGCATTAATTAGGTCGGTTGGATTACCCAGGAATCTCTTCAAATCTCTCATTAAATATCCCATTAAAGGCTTGTTATAATGAGAGACTGGGGGGAAATGTTCGGATATAGTCCACCGACCCCTACATGGACAGAAGGCCTGGGCCGAGAGGAGCTTACCGGGCCCAATGGGTCGAAGCCAGGATTGGAGTAGCAGAGTTCGGGACCGGGTATCTGAGCTCTTTGGGCCAGAACCCAGACCCAGCTGGTATTATTCGGATCAAGCATCCTAGTCCCACGAGACCGGGGCCCATACCAACATAATGATGATCGGGATCGGACTACCAAGCCCTTCGGGCCGGAGTCTAGACCTAATAGGTAATGATCGGGATCGAACTACCGAGCCCTTCAGGACGGGGTTCAGACCACTTTGTAAGGCCCATACCGAAGGTTATTTCTCGGATGGAGCCCGGAGTAATAAGGAGTCTAAAGGATTAAGGGTTTTAACCCTAATCCTATCTAAATACCAACTCTTATAAGGTAAATGGTTGGATAACCACCAACTTGTACTTTTAAAGGAGATTGCGTTGGACCCAAACAATGGTAACTGCTATGTTTAGGAGTCCTAATTCGACTGGGACATGGACTCTAGAGGCGGTGAGAATGACTATAAATACAAGGCTTGACCTAATGGTAATAGGTAATACCCACTTGAGCACTATACACTACTGCCTCCATTGTTAACTTTGTGACCAGCCTGTACTTATTCTCACACCGGAGCTATCACCCGGCGGCCCCAGCCATCAAGCTTCGTTTGTGACGTGTTATTGTGCATGTTTGAGTGCGTGGATTTGGTGATTGGACGCGCCGGCAAAACTTGGCATTAACAGTGTAGTATAATTCATATATGTTTAATATGTGTTATAACATGCTTAGATATGATTCAAATGGTTGTTTATAAAGTTTAATTCATGTAAATATGATGAACATGAAGAAATTATGTTCATAGCAATTTACATTGAACTAGTTTTGAAAAATAGTCCTTAAATTGTCAAAATTCGTGTTTGATTGTGATATATTATGTAAATTGACAATAGATTATGATAATATATCAAGAAAAAAATTAACATGCTTTGAATTGGTCGATTTAGTTTAAAAACAAAGTCACTATGACGAACGAGATTTTTGTAATTCAATTTAAATATTTAGTGAATTAAATAAATATTTTTTTGATGATTTAATTATTGAATTAAATAATTAATTGATGAATTCGTGGTAGATTAATTTAATTATATGTGTTACATTGATTAAATTAATGTGAAGAATTTTATTATTCAAAGTATGCATTTAATTAAGCATATTTGATTAAATGAATTATTTAATAAGCATAATGCTAATCTAATTAATTTAATAATTAATTAGAGATTTAATGAATTGACATAATTAATAAAGAAGAATTTTAATTATGTGACAATTTGATTTAATGTGAATTTATTATATTTTATTTAATTGATTTAAATAAAATTAATTGATTAATTAGAAGTGTGACGATTAACTATATAATAAGAGTTTAATTAAATTAAGTGGGAAAGAGTATATATGATACTAGCCAAACATGTCCCTAGAAGGAGTTGGCTAGTTAACCCACTAAGGGAATAACTGACCACGACAATGTCAGTGTAACTACACGTATATTATTTATCAGATTTATATACATATATATCATATCAAACTCAATATTCATATCAGAGAAAATAAACTTGGAGATTTCAGAGAGAAAACTTGAGAGAGATTGAAGAAGAAAAGTGGGAGAATTAAAGCTATTTTATCAAACAGAGACTTCAAGGGTAATCCCTACATCCCAATTTTATTTCACGAATTATATTTCTCCATCACTGTATATTTCAAAGTTCTCTGTTAAAGTGAAAGTTGTGATTTATGCATGAATTCATGATATATGTATGAATATATGTTCCTAACATGCTTTCCATCATGTAATCATGTTTTGAAACAATCAAATCCATGTGAATATGCTGTAATTGAGTTTTCAAAAGTTACAGAGTTTTAATTACGTCTTTTTAAAAATTCTCTGTTAAAGAACTATTTTGATAATTAAAGTAAGATATGATCATATAGATATCTGTATATGTTAATATCATGTGTTATATTGTGTATACATGAATTTACAGTGATCATACCATGGAATTTTGATTAAATTGAGATTTAATGGATTACAGAGTATAAATGTTGTATGAATAACCCATATGGGTAAATTAAATGCTTTAATCATATGTTTAAATTAAAATTGACGATTGAATAAGTTATACATGTTTAAACGAACAAAATAGAATTTCAACGGACGAATTCGGTGTATTAACGAGTCTGTAACGTTGAAATTCATGTCTTTTCTCAAAGTTTTACAAAATATGGAAAACAGTGAAATTAAATGTTTAAATTCGAGCAATTATGTGATTTAAAGTGCTAGAATCGATTTATAATATTTCTGTGAAGTTTATACTTCATGGGTAACATTACAAATCGTTGTATTAGTTTAATTTGGGATTTATTGGGCTGTTCTGTGCGTTCTTCGCGAACTGCAGAATTTGGGTCTGCGTCTCAACGCGGCCGCGCCGCTCCAAGGAACAAATGAAGCGCGCCCACGCCACTCCAAAGAACAATTGGAGCGCGGCCGCGCCTACAAGTAGAATTTCAGAATTTTTCTAAGTGTTCAAGTTTTCAAAGATGTGTTTAAAAACCTAATGCAATGAACATGAAGACATGTTAAGCATATAATAAGATGGTAATAACTTACGTTATGTGAAAATTAGTAAGTTAATTTCATAACTTAAATCGTTATTTGTAAAGTCTAACAACGTGTTCAAAGACTAATGTTGTGATTTGATGAGTATATCGAACTTATGATTAATGAGTATTATGAATGTATTGATATGTAAGATTTAATAAGGAACGTAAATTAGTTGTAGCTTGTACAAGAGGCAAGTTTCCTAAACTCAAACCTTTAAATTGAGCAATTTTCTAAACTCTACTTTTATTTAGCAAGTTTCTTAAATTCTAATTTATTCATTTATCAAGTCTTAGACTTATATTCTATATCGAGTAAGTTCTTGTTCTTAATTGTTCAAGTTCAAGATTTCATATTAGATGTTATAATTATTTTAAAGCATGATTTCAGTTATACAATACTTATTCGATTGTATATCTCTTGAGAATTATTATTCGAATTGATTATCAGTTTATTGTTGAATCTTGTAAGACTAGCGAACCCTTATTGATTCGACTAGTCCATAGTTGATGAGCGTTCTAAATTCTAGAACTATTATTGAGCTTATACAAACAAAACTTCTTTTGGTGCTGAATCTGATGTCAAACTAAGATAAACAACCCTTTATAGGGGATTATTTACGCTTTAGCGTTGAGATATTGTGCACAATATGGTACTAAGGGCTGATCCCCCTAAGTACGAGAAGTAGAGTCCATAGTCTTATGACTGTTAAAGGTTTAAAGTATAAACACTTTACAACCTAGGACATAGTTCAAGGTCTTATGACCCTCAGAAGTTCTTTTGATTCTTGTTATTCATTCTTGATTCAAAAGTTGAGTTTTCTTATTTAGAAGTCTTTAATTCACTCACATGTTATTATATTGTTGTTATATTGATATACTTGTGGGCAATCGTGCTCACTCTTGCGTAATAATAACATTGCAGTTAAGAACGAAAGATCTGACGAGCCTTCCACTAGCAAAGGCAAGGGGAAAGTTAACAAGTGTTGAAGACTTTTTATTTAATGTAAGAATGTTCATTGTTAAGACTTGATATTGTTTAAGACTTATTTATTTGTTTAAGTTTCCGCACAGATGTTTAAGGTTAGTTTAACCTTGGATTTTATTTATTATTCAGATGTTGTAACCCCTTAAGGGGAGGATTTATTTCTATCTATTGCATAATTTGTATTTATTATGGGTAGATAGATAAATGATATTTGCACAGTGAACACCAAATCCCGTGGAAATTGAAGTACCCGGATTTGGGGGTGTCGCAGTCACAGTGTTAATTTTCGTCAAGAACGTTTAATAATGGTGTTTTCTTCAAAAAAAATCATGAGAATTGTGTTTTGATTATGTGTTGTGGTGTTTATGTATGTTATAATCATGTTAGAAGTTTAAGATTTTGTTTTCTTAAAGTTTCATATGCATTATGATAGCTAAAATCGGACTTTGGTGTGAAAAAATAAGCCAATTTGGCTTATTTCTCTGCACAGTCGCGAGCCGGGTGAACCCACCAGTGGGGGGCCCCGCCCCAGCAGGGCATTTGGCCTAGGGAACCCCGCCCCAGTAGGGCTACTTGTTGTCCGGGATGTTAGTTTGTGTTCCGTGAAGTTTTTGTGCGATACATGTAGATAACTAAATGTGATGACATGTTAAGTGTATTAGACAATGAAATAACATATTTTTAATATGTTTAAGATAATTTGAAGTCTTATATTAATATGTTAAGTATGTACTTGAAAGTTATTATCATAGAGTACGATATAATAGTTTAAAGTGCTATACGCGTATGATGTGCACGATTGTGAGTTTAGACTCACGTATGTGTATAATTACCAACTTAAGTTGTAAACCATGTTGCTAAGTTGAACTTGAGTAAGAAGTTTAACGGTTAAACGTCATAGTTAGGAACTAATTGGTATTATTAACGTAATGTACTGTGTAGGCCGATTGAGAAAGTGATTGTATATTATAAAGTGTAGCTTGCGCTTGAGGCAAGTTCTCTAATCCTTACTCTTTATATTGTATAAGTTCCTAAACCTTTCTTTTACATTATGCAAGCTTGTTTCCAATTATTAACTTGTTAGGTACTGTACAAGTTATTTTGTATCCTAATATTCATAATGAACCAGTGTTAAAGTAATGCGATCTTGACTTATTTGTTCAAGCAAAATCTACTTAATCATTTAAATGCTTTAAGTTATTTCTAAAGCATGCCTAGTTATTATGAAGTCTATTGTTATGACTTATATTTGGTTCATAATTTTTATATTATCGAACTGTTAAATTATTGTTAGTCGATTCAACTACTCCTTAGTTGATGATAGTTGAAAACTCCAAATTTCCTTTTAGCTATCCAAACCAAACTTTCTTTGGTGCGAACTTATATCAAATACTGAGATGAACAACCCTATTTATTAGGGGGGGTTACTATGTGAAAGCGTTAAATGTTTGTGCACAATACATGGTACGAATGGCTGATCCCCCTAAGTACGAGTTGAGAGTCCATAGTCTAAATGTCTGTTAAAGGTTTTAAATGAAAATGTTTATAACCTAGGACAAAGTTCAAGGTCTTATGACCCTCAGATGATTTCAATATTCAAAATTCTAAATGTTGATTAAAGAATTATTATTCAATTCTTTATGAGAAAAAGTTATTCAACTCTTTTGAAGATATTCAGTTTATGTCATTATTATTGTTGTATTCCAAGTGAGCTTTTGTTTGCTCACTCTTGCATATTAATCATCCCTTGCAGCTAAAGTCGCGAGAACATTGACGTACCATCAACGAGTAAAGGGAAAGGCAAGATGAACAAGTGAAGACTTGTTGTGTTTTGTTTATGATATGTAATAAGACTTAAATGTTTATGACGTTTATTTTTTCGCATTAATTGTTATGTCAAGGATAGATAACCCTGGGATTATGTTTGGAAAGGTTGTAATCCTTTTTAAGGAAGATTTTATTATTTATTCAAGGTTGTAATTTATTTTGCATTCCTTATCAGTGCTGAGATGTATGACAAAATGTATGACCGTAACGTAGAGTTACAGGATATTGTTCAAGAGCTGAAGGAGCAAACGGTTACGCAACAATCCACCATCGAGCAGAAGGATGTTGAAGTTGAGACTCTTTACACACGTCTTAGAGATGTAGAGTGGGAGTTGATTCACGAGAAGGGCCAAGGTGAAGAAAAGTCAGAGGAGAAAGAGAAATCAGTAAGACTTGCCATAACAGAGGAAGCTTGGGTGAGGGATTCACGACGTGCCGATCTTGCAGAGGATAATGTTCGTGGAAAGAAAACAAAGATTGAGGAGATGTGTTATACGTTTCAGAATGCAATTGACAAGGCTTAGGATCGGGTGATGTACTATCCAGTCCAGTTCGAAGGTCTACCCTGGTATATGCTAGATCGCAGGACGATGTTTCGCATCATAGAGGAAGAACGCAGTAAAGCTGTTTGACGCCTTAGTAGGCAGTGATAGGAACAGATTGATTATGTGATAACTTACTTGATGTTAATAATGTAAATTCCGATGTGCTTATAAACAGAGGAATATTTTGATTATTTAAATCATGTACATTCTTTATCTCGGGATAGTTGATGTAAATAGTAGTGATGCTATCGTATTATTTTAAAACTTTTGATTAATAAAATGTAAGAGTTTATTTGAGATGATGTATTAAGTGATTATGTTTAAATTTTAAGTTAAGCCTTAAATATTTAAAGGATTGAATAATGATCTAATAAGCGTATATCTTAAATAGAAATATGCCGCCAAGAAGAAGACCAAACCGTCAACCGGCCCAAGAAGGGTCAATGAACAACAACAACGACGCCAATGCTAATCCCGTTCAGCAGTTGGTGAACTTACTGGCCGGAGCAATTAACAATCAACCTCAAGCTCCACCGAATACAACGTTCAAGGACTTCAAGGCGGTGGGTCCGCCTGAGTTTAAAGGCTCCATGAACCCGATAGAAGCTCAAACTTGGGTTCTGGAGATGGAAAAAGTTTTTGACGTCGCCAGAGTCAGAGAAGACCAGAAAACTGCCTACGCAACGTTCATGCTGAAATTAGAAGCCAGTTATTGGTGGCAAGCAAATAAGGTCCGTGGAGGAGAAGGTGTGATCACCTGGGAGAGGTTCAAGGAGATGTTCTTTGAGATGTATTTCTCGGTAAGTTCGCAGAATCTAATGGAGGTCCAGTTTCTGGAGCTGAAGCAGGGGAATATGTCCGTACCAGACTATGCGGTGAAATTCAATAAGTTGGCTAGGTTTTTCACGTATCAAGTGCACACCGACGAGAGGAAGGCAATGAGATTTGACCAGGGACTGAAACCCTGGTTATATAGCCAAGTGTCAATGTTCCAGTTGAACACTTTTGCTGGAGTACTGGAGAAGGCCATCCTCTTTGAAGGTGGAAGCGACGCGATGACCAAGTATAACCAGGATCAGAAGAAGAAGAAGAATGAAAGCAAAGGAAATACCAAGGCTAGTGGCAGTAACACGGTAGGAAATAACAATCAGAAGATGAGGTGTGTTGGGTTTGTACGAAATCGTGACGCAATCAAATTGCAAAAATTAGCGGAAGCATGGTATATCAGAGTTTAAAAAATTTCTACAAAACCATTACCCGGATCATCCTTTATGCAAATTATTAATTTAAAACGATAAATAAGAAGTTATAAAATCATACCCTTGTAGAACGAAGCTTCCACAGGTACGAGTTCAACTCCTTGTTCTTCGAGATCTCCTTGAATTTTCGGGTTAGATTCCTTCCTTTGATTAACGTTAGCCACCCAAGTGTTTGGCCTCTAGAGGTGATCCACCAAGGAAGATGAATTATCAAAAAGGAGGGTTGTTGGCTTAGTTTTCTATCCTCTATAGAAAAGGAGTACTCTCTAACAATTGAAATTGCCTCAACTGATATCTATTATAAGACTCCTCTTATATAGATATTGGTCAACCCTTCTAATCCTATTAGACATGGGATTTATTTTAATTAATTAAACTCCTTTAATTAATTTAGGCTTCCCACCACATGGGGAATAATTAATTAAATTCATTTAATTAATTTGTCTCCTAATCTTATTAGGAATAAATGAGAGTACTAATATTAAATTAATTACTAAACTCCTTTAGAAATTAAAATAACAATAATTGTAATAATATTAATAAGACTCCTCTTATTAATTTATATTTAATATTTCCAAAATATTAAATAATAGACATTAAGCTATTTAATTTATTCTATCACTATAGATTAAATTAATTACACTTAATGCATTATTACGATTATGCCATTACCTTCTTAAATAATTATTCTTCCTTTTATGGTGTGACCCTTTAGGTTCTCTATATTAAACCGGTTGTGAATAAATCAATTAGAACAATTCTAATCTTATTTAAATAAATAAATTAAACTAATAATCTATGTAAATAAATAATATTTATTCTACAATAGGGATAAGCCTCCCTAGCGATCAACGACTTTCCAGATAATATAGATTTCAACATTAATCATAAAAGAACCTGTGAGTAAATAGTTACCATACAATTCAATCCTTCCACCATACAATGTCCCAATTAAATATAAGACATGAATTTACTGTCAAGTTTTATTTTATTTAATTATATGTATTTCGATTAGAAAATGCACAACTCCAAATAATACAAATTAGAAACTCCTTTCTAATTTCATTTTACCTTGGCCAAGGATTCCTGGGTTGTCATTTAACGAATCACATAGGACATATTTCCTCTTTTACTAGAGGTGGTAGATTCTTTATTGATCATTCATTATCTCCATATGTAACTCATTATACCCAAGCATACCCTTTTATATACCCTAAAGGACTTTAAGGAATAAGTCAAAGTATAATTCATTACATACAAGATACTATGATGATCTCAAGTCCAAGGATCACTTGTACTACTATCACATTAGGAATTCTATTGACAGGCGAGTAAAACTCCATTAGGTATTCCATAGCGAGTCACGTTCAGTGAACTTATTCTCCAATAAGCACCTACATACTTGCTTTAGTGTCTCCACACAAATGATCATGAGATCAATCATCCTCATCCAATGAGCAAGCAACATATGTACCAATCTATCCGGATTTACTAATCCCCTTTTTAGTAATCCCACGATTGGGAACTATTTTAGTTTTAGAGCTTTCTAAGAATTTAGATCTCATTAGCATGATCATCATCATGATTGTAAAAGCATTGCTTAAAACTATAGGTTATTTACATATTATAAAAATAGCACCGTGTAGATAATTAAATGCCTTTAATAAATGAATATTTTATTAATAAATAAATAAGATTGTTTACAAAGTAAGTGCTTTATCATCATACATGATTGGCTTGTATGCACACTACTATCAAGGTGGACCGACAACTCGTCAACTGAAAATCAGCAAGGAGGTCAGAATAAGAGAATTGAAGCATGTCTGACCTGCGGGAAAGCTCACCCGGGGGTTTGTATGAAGGGAACACTGGTGTGCTACAATTGTGGTCAGGAAGGCCACATAGCACGTAACTGTCCTAACCCAAAGAAGGGCACCTGCTTAACATGTGGGTCGAAGGACCATTTGGCTAGGGATTGTCTCAAGAAAGGATCTGGAGGGGCAGGTGTAACGAATGAGATTTTGTATATTTAATTAAAAATATTTATTAAATTAAATAAATATTTTAATTGATTTATTTATTCAGTTAAATAAATAATTTATGTGATTATGTTATGGGATAATTTAATTAAGTGTAATATGATTAATTAAATTGATGTGTAAGTAATTGTGTAGTATAATTCTAATTTAATTGAGAATAATTAAATTAGAGGAATATTATGTGCTAAGTGTTTATAATGATTTACTAATTCGTTACATAAATTATGATTAATAAGGGAATTGCAATTGTGTAGCAATTTAGTATTATGTGTAATTTTAATTAATTAATTAATGTTAGCTTGTATTTAATTAAATTAGAAGGTTGAGATTTAATTAAATAAAGTGTAACATTTAAACTATGTGTTAAAGGATTTATTAAAATAAAGAAAATGGTTTTAAAGAGTTTTGCCAAACAAGGCCCTTGCACCTGTTTTAATTCCGTTTAGCCAAACGGGGCCTTAACTACTAAAAAACCTGTTTTTAATAAGTTGTTTTGCCAAACAAACCTTATGGCTTTTAAAATTCAAAATATTATAACTTATATATTAATTGCAATTATTATATTTATTAAGGGTCATTATGTTTTAGCAGTTATATATTTTATATTTATGTAAGTTATATTATATGTATATATGTTAGTTTAGAATAACAAAACAAGGTTAGTCTGTGTTATAAAGAAAAACAGAGAACAGAGAGTTAGAGAGAAAAGAGAAGAAGAGAGAGAAAGAAGAAAGAGGAAGATGAAGTGTGACAACCCGGATTTTCAAGAATTAATAAATGAGAATTTAATAAATAAAATTCTTATTTTAAGATGTTTCGAGTATGATTATGTGTATATATGTTATATATTGTGAAATATGTGATTTGGTGTGAAAAGAATTTTATATATTAATTTTAGTATTTATTGAATTAAATAAATATTTTAATTGATTTATTTATTGAGTTAAATAAATAAATAATGTAATTGTCGTGAAGTAATTTAATTAAGTGTAATATATTAATTAAATAAATATTTAATATTTAATTTAATTAATATGTAGTGATTTTATGGTATAATTCTAATTTAATTGGGATAATTAAATTAGATGAAGTTATGTGGTAATTGTTACATGAAATTATAATTTGCGAGTAATTATAATTGTTATGTGATAATTTTTATATGATTAATTGATGTTAACTTTTAATTAATTAAATTAGAATGTTAATATTTAGTTAATTAAAGTATAACATTAAAAATAGGTGTTAAAGAATTTATTAAAAGAATTAAAAGAGTTTTTTAAAACCATTTTTTCAAACAAGGTCCTTGCACCGTTTTAAATCCGTTTTGCCAAACGGGGCCTTAACTACAAAAACTTATTTTTAAAAATAATATTGTTTTCTCAAACAAGCTTTAGGGCTTTTAAAATTTATATTGTAACTTATATATATTAATTACAATTATTGTATTAATTGGGTGGTTTAAATATTTGGGAGTTATATATATTATATAATTATACATATAATATATATCATATTAGTTATATGTTAAAACTACGTTAGTTAGAATTAGCTAAGTGTTAGTCAGTTAGAAAAAAAGAGCAAACCAGAGAAAGAAAAGTGAAGTGAGAGAGAAAAGAAGAGAGAAGAAGAAGAGGAAAGGAGGAAGGCTTTGAGAGAAAGTCCTTGTTAAACTTCATCATCATCTTCCTCACTAAGCAACAAGGGATTCATGAAGTAGATTATTATAAGCTGTTTTTCGTTAATTGGTAATCTACGAGCCAGACAAGTCTTTCAGTTCCTATTTTCTATGTGAACTTGATGATGAACTATTTTAAATTGTATTGCAAAGAGCATGATATGTTATATATATATTGCAAGCATGAAATGTTAAAGTCAATTTCTGACTACATTGATTGATTAAAGAATGTTGATTGAGTAAGGAACTCAATCTTTATATTTGTTATGTGAATTAAAGCATGTATGCTATGTTATTCTAATGATTATGAGATATATGTTGAGCATGTTATTATTTGCTACGTGATGCATGAAAGCTGTTAGATCTTGCTGAGCTGTCGAGCTCACTCTTGCAATTAACCACTTTTGTAGGTCAAGGATGCAAGGTAATGATACGTGCAAGTTGAATGTTAAGATCAATAGCGATGCAAGAAATTATTTATTCTAGATGAGTAATGTATTTGTTTCCTTAATTGTAACATAATTGTTGAGTTATAAGTTGAGCTATCCGATGTATAGTGGATATTGCTTTGAGATGTAAGACTTTGTATAGTAACTTCGATGAAGCGATTCAAGTAATAAATTTGAATCAAAGATATATAATGATAAAGGTTGACATTCAGGGCTATAAAGAAAGAATATATAAAAGTTTTAAATATTCCGCATTTTTAATGATTGTATCGTCTAATAATGATGTAAAGTTAGAATAAAGTTGTATTATTAGCGACCGAAAATAGTATTTATATTGTATGAATTTTGGGGTCGTTACAGGAAGTTTAAAAGAATCAAACACACCACCATCATCATCTTCGTCCTTTTCACCTAATCAAAGCAAAGGTATAAGTAATTTTTATATTATGTTCTTCATTATTTTTATAGTTTTAGTTCTATATAACTTGAATTGTATGAGAAATTATTTAGTATAGTTCATATATGTTTAATATGTGTTATAACATGCTTAGGTATGATTCATATGGTTGTTTATAAAGTTCAATTCATGTCAATATGATGAACATGAAGAAATCATGTTCATAGCAATTTACAGTGAACTAGTTTTGAAAAATAGTCTTTAAATTATCAAAATTCATGTTGGATTGTTATATATTATGTAAATTGATCATAGATTATGATAATACCTCAAGAAACAAAAATAATATGCATTTAATTGTTTGATTTGGTTTAAAAACAAAGTCACAGTGCTAATTTTCGTCAAGAACGCTTAACAATGGTGTTTTCTTCAAAATTATGAAAATTAGTGTTTTGATTATGTGTTGTGGTGTTTATGTATGTTCAAATCATGTTAGAAGTTTAAGATATTATTTTCATAAAGTTTCATATACATTATGTTAGTCAAAATAGGACTTTGGTGCGAAGAAATAAGCCAAATTGGCTTATTTCTCTAGACAGTTCGCGAGCCAAGGAACCCACCAGTGGGTGGCCCCACCCCAGCGGGGCTTTTGGCCTAGAAACCCCAGCCCTAGCAGGGCTACATGCTGTCCGAAAATGTTAGTTTGGTTCCGAGTAGTTTTTATGCAGTACATGATTAGTTAACTTAATGTGATGACATGTTAAGTGTATTAAACAATAAGATTACATATTTTTGATATGTTTAAGATAATTTGAAATCTCATATTAATATGTTATGCGTGTACTTGGATATTATTATCATAGGATACGATATGATAGTTTAAAGTGTTATACGCATATGATATGCATGTTGTGAGTTTAGACTCACGTATGTGGTTAGTTAGCGAGTTAAGTTGTAAATCACGTTGTTAAGTTGAACTTAAGTAAGAAGTTCAACGGTTAAATATAATGGTTATGAACTAATTGGTATTGTAAACGTAATGTAATATGTAGGATAATTGTGAAAGTGATTGTAAGTTGTAGCTTGCGCTAGAGGCAAGTTTTTTCCTAAACCTTTCTTTTACGTTTATGCAAGTCTTCTAATTATACTCTTTCCTTGAGCAAGTTTCATATTCTAACTTGTTATTCATATGATAGGTATTGTATTCTCTATAATTTATATATTGAATAGTTATCTTATCAAAGTTTATTATTAAATTGACGTGACCTTGACTTAATTGTTCAAGTAAGGTTTACCTATTTTTCAAGTGCTTTAAGTTATTTATAAAACATGCCTATTTAATATGAAGTCTATTGTTATGACTTATACTTGGTTTATAATTCTTGTATTATTGAACTCTTAACTATTGTGAGTCGATTCAACTATTCCTTAGTTGATGATAGTTGAACTCCAAATTTTCTTTTAAGCTTATCCAAACCAAACTTTCTTTGGTGCGGACTCGTAAATAAATATTGAGATGAACAACTCTAGTAATAGGGGATTACCATGCGAAAGCGTTAAGATGTTTATGCACAATACATGGTACGAAGGGCTGATCCCCCTAAGTACGAGTTAAGAGTCCATAGTCTAAACGACTGTTAAAGGTTTTAAATAGAAATGTTTATAACCTAGGACATAGTTCAAGGTCTTATGACCCTCAGATGATTTCAATATTCGAAACTCTTTATTATTTATGAAAGGAAAGTTATTCAAATCTCTTGAAGCTTTTCAGTTTATGTCATTATTATTGTTGTATTCTAAGTGAGCTTTTGTTTGCTCACTCTTGCAATTAAATAACCATTGCAGCTAAAATCGAGAACGTTGACGTATCGTTAACGAGTAAAGGGAAAGACAAGATGAACAAGTGAAGACTTGTTGTGTTTTGATTATGATGTAATAAGACTTCGTTTATGTTATGTTTTATTTTCCGCACTTATTGTTTATGTTAAGGTTAGCAAACCCTGGGATTTATTCAATTAAGTTGTAATCCTTTTTATAAGGAAGATTTTTATTTAATGATAAAGTTGTAATTTATTTTGCATTCCTTATTATTAGGCAGTAGTTGGATGTTATAGTTATATAGTGAACACCAAATCATGTGAAAATGAAGTACCCGAATTTAGGGGTGTCACAGGTTGGTATCAAAGCTTTAGGTTATGAACCTTAGGTGGGGGGAAAACCTTAGGTAATAGCCTTATAGGAAGATCGAAAAGACAGATAATAGTTAAAGATAATAAACTACCTTATGTGTTATGTGTTTACGTTTAAGTATTCGAAGAGTGTCGATGACTCGATATCAAGTAATAATTAAACTTTAAAATTTTGTTTTCAGGATAACGAACGTTGGAGAGTCCAGTCAGGCTAGGGAGGAGTTACCCCAGATGCCTAGAGACGAGGAGCCTTGAGACATCCATGTCTTCTGGGAGCAGTTGGTTCAGAGAGAGCCGTCTCCATTGATCACCGTAGTTGGTCAGGAGGATGAGCTAGTATCTGACCGAGATGATGAGGATGAGTTAGAGGAGGAGGAGGAGGAGGAGGACCCTGAAGAGGAATTTCCACCTCACTCGACTAGTGCTGAGATGTACGAGGAGATATACAACCGCAACGAGGAGCTACATGGTCGAGTCGGAGAACTTGAAGTAACCATATAACAACGGGACGAGACCACTGAAGAGCTGGACAGTGAGCTTGGAAACACAAAGTGGGATCTAGTCCACATGGAAAGTGAAAGAGACGATGCACTGGCCAAACTAGAAAAGCTGAAGAATGACATCCAGGAGGAGTCAGCGAAGCGTACCAGAGCGGAGGAAACGAGCTTGAGAGCTACTCAACTTGTAGATCGAGCTGAAGACGAGGTTCAAGCGAAGAAGGCCAAGCTGAGGGAGACAGACTATGCTTTCCATACGACTATAGATAGGGCCCAGGATCGTGTCTTCTATTACCCAACTTAGTTCCATGGTTTATCGTGGTACATAGTGGATCGCAAAACGGTGTTTCGGGTAATGACGGAAGAACGTAGAGAGGCTGTGCGACGTCTTAACATGCCTAGATAGTAGAATTATTAATTATGTGTTTCTTTAATTAAATAAATGTAAATCCCATAATTTGAGATAATAATGGGATAAGATAATGATGTACTCCTCTTAACATGCCTAGATAGTAGAATTATTAATTATGTGTTTCTTTAATTAAATAAATGTAAATCCCATAATTTGAGATAATAATGGGATAAGATAATGATGTACTCCTGTAACTTTTTCAGCTCAGGAAAGATGATGTAAATAGCAGAGATGTTATCTATTCTATGTTTTTAAAACTACGAATAAATGAATAAAGAAGTTTATTGACGTGCTATGTGTTAAAATGTGAATTGAATTATTTAAATGTTTAAGTATGAACTTGAATATTTAAGAAATGAGTAAAGGATCTAATAATAATATTTCTTAACAGAACAATGCCTCTTAGAAGAAGACCTACACGTCTACACCCCGAGGGTTCGACGAACAATAACAATAACAATAACGATGGGACGAATCCCAATTTGGTCCAACAATTGGTGAACCTGTTGACAGGAGCACTTACGAATCAGCCGCAGATGCAAAGTACAACGTGTAAGGAATTTAAGGCAGTAGGACCGCCGGAGTTTCAGGGATCGGTAAACCCGATAGATGCCCAGACGTGGGTAATGGAGATAGAAAAGGTCTTCGACGTAGCTAGAGTTAGCGAGGACCAGAAGACGACTTTCGCGACTTTCATGTTGAAGTCGGAGGCTAGTTTTTGGTGGCAAGCCAATAAAACGAGGGAAGAAGAAGGCATTATAGCGTGGGAACATTTCGAAGAGATGTTCTTTGAAATGTACTTCCCCGTTAGCTCACAGGACAAGATGGAGGTCCAATTTCTAGAGCTTAAACAGCGAGGAATGACGGTGTCGGAATACGCCGCAAAATTTAACGAGCTGGCTAGGTTTGCTACATACCAGGTCAGTACTGATGCAAGGAAGGCGAGAAGGTTTGAGCGGGGACTGAAGCCCTGGCTCTACAGCAAAGACTCCATGTTCCAGCTGAATACGTTTGCAGTTGTACTGGAAAAGGCCATCCTCGTTGAAGGTAGAAGCGATGCGGTGACCAAGTTTAATCAAGATCAAAAGAAGAAGCTGAATGAGACGGAGAACAAGGCTGTTGGTAGCAGGGCTATCAACCAGAAAAGGAAGTGGAACGACAACACCTCTGCTGGAAGTCAACAGGGAAACCAGTAGAAGAAGAAGATTGAAGCATGTGTGACATGCGGGAAGAATCACATTGGAGTGTGTCTGAGGGGAAGGCAGGTGTGTTTCAATTGTGGTCAGGAAGTCCACATTGCGCCAAATTGCCCGAACCCGAAAAAGGAGCTTGCTACACATATGGATCTAAGGATCACATGGCCCGAAGTTACTCGAGGAAGCCAGCGGTAGGGTCAACAGGGAGCGGGGGACATGGCAGCGACAGCAGTTTGGCTATCGCTGGACCACTGCAGGCCGTTCGACCCACTGCCCGAACATTCAACATGACGGTGCAGGATGCTATGCAGTCAAAGGATATGGTGTCAGGTATTATTTCGGTCAATAGTATAAATGCATATATATTATTTGATTCGGGTGCTACTTGTTTATTCATACCTGATGAATTTGCTAAGACCCTAGACTTACCTAAAGAGGAATTAGTTTATCCTTTGAACATAGAGATTGCGAATAGGGAGGTTATTCCTGTTAGGTTTGTATACAAGAACTGTAGATTGGACATTAAGGGTCAGGAATTAATGGTAGATTTGAATCAGATAAAATTTGGGGAATTCGATGTGATACTGGGTATGGATTGGTTGTTCAACCATGGGGTGGTATTCAACTGTCAGAAGAAGTCGGTATACCTTATGACTCCATCGAAGTTAGTATTCTATGGTAGCAAATCGCCTAGACAAACAAGTTGTCTGACGATCATGCAAGCCAAGAAACTTTTGATGCAAGGCTGTGTAGGATATCTAGCCTACATAGTAGATACTCGTAAGGAAAGCCCGAAGATAGAAGACATATCAGTGGTTAGGGAGTTTGTGGACGTATTTTCGAGTGATTTGCCAGGACTTCCGCCAGATAGAGAGATAGAGTTCGTAATTGACTTAGTATTAGGGACTGCTCCGATTTTGAAAGCTCCATACAGAATGGCTCCAGTCGAGATGAAGGAGTTGATGGTTCAACTGCTAGAATTGTTGAATAAGAAGTATATTTAGTTAAGCGTTTCACTGTGGGGAGCGCCAGTATTGTTCGTGAAGAAGAAGGACGGATCGATGCGGATATGCATTGATTATAGGGAGTTGAATAAAGTCACGATCAAGAATAGGTATCCTTTACCTAGGATCGATGACTTGTTCGACCAACTGAAAGGTGCTAGATACTTCTCGAAAATCGATTTGAGAAGTGGATATCATCAGTTGAACGTGAGGAGAGAATATATACCGAAGACGACTTTTAGAACTCGGTATGGACATTACGAGTTCTTAGTGATGTCATTTGGTCTAACGAATGCACCACCTGCATTTATAGACTTAATGAATAGGGTATTTAAGCCATTCCTAGACAAGTTCATAGTAGTGTTCATAGATGACATCCTGGTTTATTCCAAAACTGAGGAGGAACACATTGAACACTTAAGGCTGACCTTAGAATCGCTGAGACGAGAGAAGCTATACCCGAAATTATCGAAGTGCGAATTTTGGTTAGAACGTGTGCAATTTCTTGGCCACGTGATTGATAAAGATAGGATTTTGGTAGATCCGTCAAAGGTTGAAGCTGTGATGAATTAGGATCAGCTGAAGACACTATCTGAAGTGAGGAGTTTCTTGGGATTGGCAGGTTATTACCTGAGATTTATCCAAGACTTTTCCAAAATTGCAACTCCGTTGACAAATTTGACTCGTAAAATAGTTAAGTTGTTTGGACAGAAAAGTGTGAGGAGATTTTCAAGGAACTGAAGAAGAGGTTAAGTACTGCACATGTGTTGTCATTACCAGATAGTACAGTAAATTTTGTAGTATACAGTGATGCATCACATAAGGGATTAGGCTGTGTACTGATGTAGAGCGGCAAAGTCATTGCCTATGCATCACGTCAACTGAAGGATTATGAGAAAGGATATCCGAACCATGACTTAGAATTGGCGGCAGTAGTGTTTGCTCTGAAGATATGGAGACACTACTTATATGGAGAAAGGTGTGAGATATACACAGATCATAAGAGTCTAAAGTATATCTTTACACAAAAGGATTTGAAAATGAGCCAAAGGAAATGGTTGGAACTGATCAAGGACTACGACTGCAAAATTCTTTATCACCAGGGTAAGGCTAATGTAGTTGCCGACGCTTTAAGCAGAAAGGGTCGGGAGAAGTTAAATATGTTAACTGATCAGGATCAGTTGATAGAAGAGATGGCTAAGTTAGAACTGGAAGTAAAGTATCCGAAGGAATCGGATGAGAAGCTGTTTCAAGTAACTACTGGTTCTACTCTGGTAGACAAAGTGAAAGAGACACAACTTCACGATGAGGAGTGCGAAAAGATCTGGAAGCGAATAGCCAATGGTGAAGAAATCAAGTTCAAGATTGATAACGAAGGACTATTACGATTTAAAGGAAGAATCTGGGTACAGCCAATATCGGACGTCAAAGAGGAGATTCTGAGTGAAGCTCACAGTTTAAGGTATTCGATTCATCTGGGAGTACGAAGATGTACCAGGATCTTAGACACCATTTTTGGTGGCCGAACATGAAGAGGGACGTTGCTGAATGCGTTGCGAAATACTTAACGTGCCAGAAAGTCAAAGCAGAACATCAGAGACCGAGTGAATTATTACAACCGCTAGAGCTTCTAGAATGGAAGTAGGAGCATATCACGATGGATTTCGTGGTTGGTCTTCCAGCGACTTAGAAAGGTTTTGATGCGATATGGGTGATAGTGGATCGACTGACGAAGCCAGCACATTTCTTACCGATCAAGATTAGATACAACTTGGATCAGTTAGCGAAGTTGTATGTGAAGGAAATTATTTCTAGACACGGTGTTTCGGTATCGATTGTGTTCGACAGAGATCCGCGTTTTATGTCAAATTTCTGAAAGCATTTACAAGAGTGCTTAGAAACGCAATTACGAATGAGTACGGCGTACCATCCTCAGACCAATGGCCAGAGCGAGAGAATAATTCAGATGCTAGAGGACATGCTGAGAGCTTGTGTTATGGACTTCAAAGGAAGATATGATGATCATCTACCGTTGGTGGAGTTCACCTACAATAATAGTTACCACGCGGGTATCGGCATGCCACCTTACGAAGCGTTATACGGCAGGAAATGCAGAACTCCATTATGCTGGGATGAGGTTGGTGAACGACAACTATTAGTACCAGAATTGGTGCAACAAACTACTGAGAACGTCAAGGTAATCAGAATAAGATTGGTTGCTGCTCAAGACAGACAAAAGAAGTATGGCGATTATCATCGACAGAAAAGAGAGTTTGCAGTGGGAAGCTTCATTTTCTTGAAAGTATCTCCCTGGAAGAGGAAGATTCGATTTGGCAAGAAGGGGAAACTGAGTCCCCTATTTATTGGACCTTTCGAGATACTACGGAGGGTTGGCGAAGTTGCTTACGAGGGTGTGTTACTTCCGGAGCTAGATACTATACACAATGTTTTACATATTTCCGTATTGCGACCGTACAAACACGACTACAAACATGTAATAGAATACGAGCCTTTACAGTTTGATAAAGACTTAACTTATGAAGAGGTTCCTGTTCAAATACTTGATAGGAAAGAATAAGTTCTTAGAAACAAAGTGCTACTGTAACAGATAAGTTTTTTTTTTGAGATTCTGGGGACAGAATCCTTTTAAGGAAGGAAAGATTGTAACGAATGAGATTTTTATATATTAATTATAAATATTTATTGAATTAGATAAATATTTTTATTGATTTATTTATCGAGTTAAATAAATTATGTGATTGTTGTGGAGTAATTTAAGTAAGGGTAATATATTTATTAAAGGAATATTTAATAATTTAATTGAGATAATTAAATAATCGTTGCATGAAATTATAATTAGCGAGTAATTATAATTGTTATGTGGCAATTTTTTATATGAGTAGTTGATGTTAAGTTATTATTTAATTGAATTAAAAGGTTAAAATTTAATTAAATAAAGTGTAGCATTTAAACTATAGGTTAAAGGATTTATTAAAAGAATAAAAAGGATTTTTAATTGGTTTTACCCAAACAAGGCCCTTACACTTGTTTTAATCTTGTTTTGCCAAACAGGGCCTTAGCTAATAATAATCTGTTTTAAAAATAAAGTTGTTTTTGCCAAACATGACCTTAGGGCTTTTTAAATTCAAAATTTTATAACCTATATATTAATTAGTAGTTAGTATATGTAATTAATATATAGCAGTTACATATTTTATATAATTTTATGTATTATATGTATAATATATGTATATCAGTTATATATGTTATACAATATAGTACGTTAGAAAGTTAGAACAACAAAGAAAGAAAGAACAGAGAAAAAGTTAGAGAGAAAATACTCAAAGAAGAAGAAGAAGAAGAAGAAGAAGAAGAAGAAGAAGAAGAAGAAGAAGAAGGAGTCCTTGCTAAAAGCCATCAAACATCATCTTCTTCTTCCTCACAATCAAAGGGTATAATCTCTAAGTTTCAATTTTCTATATTGTGTTTTATGTCCTCCATGTTTTTTAAAAAGAAATTATCTGTAATAATCTTTTTATTGAAAATTTCTTTATTTTGATATATATATATATATATATATATATATATATATATATATATGCTTATACATGATTTTTATAGTTGTTTAAGTGATTCAATTCACGTAGATACGATGAAAATAAAGAAATCATGTTCATAGTAATTTACTGTGAGCTTATTTTGAAAATAATCTTTAAATTATCAAAATTGGTGTGTGTTTGTTAATTGTTGCTTAAATTGATCATGGATTTTGTTAATATGTTAAGAAATAGAGTTAACACAATTGGTATTACATGAATTGGTTTAAAAACGAACTCACAATATAAATTGTTGTCAAGAACACTTGATAATGTATTTTTCTTCAAAAATCATAAAAATTGTGTTTTGATTATTTGTTGTAGTATTTGTGTATGTTAAAATCATGTTAAGAGTCTAAGATTTTATTTTCATAAAGTTTTATGTACATTATGTTGATAAAAATCAGACTTTGGTGCCAAGAAATAAGCCAATTGGCTTATTTCTCTGCACAATCGCGAACTGGGGGGAACCCACCAGATGGGGGCCCTGCCCCAGCTGGGCTAGAGTCTGTCCGGAGAAAAAAAATTGTGCTTCGTTGAGTTTTTGTGCAGTGCTTGTTTAGCTAACTTAAATTGATGACTTGTTAAGTGTATTAGACAATGAGATAACATATTTTTAATATGATTAAGATAATTTGAAGTCTCATGTTAATATGTTATATATATACTTGTATATTACTTTAATAAGGTACGACATGGTAGTTTAAAAAGTGTTATAAGCTTGTGAGGTGTATGTTGTGAGTGTAGACTCACGTATGTGGTTAGTTAGCAACTATTGTTATAAACCACGTTGTGAGTTGAACTTAAGTAAGAAGTTCAACAATTTAAACGTCATGGTTATGTACTAATAGATGTTATAAACATAATATAAAATGTAGGATAATTATGGAAGTGAATTGTAATTATAAAGTGTAGCTTGCTCTTGAGGCAAGTTTCCTAAACCTTTCTTTTACATTTCTACAAGTCTTCTCATTGTATTCTTTCATTGAGCAAGTTTCCTATCCCTAAAAACTTGTTATTTATATTGTACAAGTTCTCTAATCCTTACTCTTTATATTATACAAATTTGTTTCCGATTCTTAACTTGTTAATTATTGTACAAGTTATGTTGTCTTCTAATATTCATATTGAACAAGTGTTGAAGTATTGTTGAAGTAATGCGATCTTGACTTATTTTTTCAAGCAAGATCTACTAATGTTTCAAATGCTTTAAGTTATTTCAAAAGCATGCTTAGCTATTATGAAGTCTATTGTTATAGCTTACATTTGGTTCATAATTCTTATATTATCGAACTGTTAAAGTATTGTAAGTCGATTCAACTACTCCTTAGTTGATGAAAGTTGAAACTCCAAATTTTCTTTTAGCTATCCAAACCAAACTTTCTTTGGTGCGGACTCGTATCAAATACTGAGATGAACAACCCTATTTATAAGGGGAGGTTACTACGCGAAAGCGTTAAATGTTTGTGCACAATATATGGTATGAAGTACGAGTTAAGAGTCCATAGTCTATATGACTGTTAAAGGTTTTAAATAGAAATGTTTATAACCTAGGACATTGTTCAAGGTCTTATGACCCTCAGATGATTTCAATATTCAAAATTTTAAATATTGATGAAAGAATAATTATTCAATTATTTGTTGTTGATTAAAGTAAAGTTATTCTAATCTTTTAAAGTTATTCAGTTATGTCATATTATTGTTGTATTCCAAGTGAACTTTTGTTTGCTCACTCTTGCATATTTAATAATCCATTGCAGTTAAAGCCGAGAATGTTGACGTACCGTTAACAAGTAAAGGAAAATGCAAGATGAACAAGTGAAGACTTGTTGTTTTTTGATGTTGATTGTAATAAGTTTTTATTTGTGATGTTATATTTCTGTACTTATTTGTTTATGTTAAATTTAGCAAACCTGGGAGATTTTGAATAAGGTTGTAATTCCTTTTTAAGGAAGATTTTAATATTTATTCAAGGTTGTAATTTATTTTACATTCCTTTTTTTTGGGTAGATGTATGTTCTATTTAGATAGTGAGCACCAAATCCCATGAAAACAAAGTACTTGGATTTGGGGGTGTCACAGATACCTTCTATTAAGGTAATCTGGAGAAACCACAGTGCTGAAAAAGCTACGTGGGAACTCGAAGATGTTATGATGAAAACTTATCCCCAACTATTTGTGTAATTTCTTATATACCGATTATAGGGACAGAATCTTTTTAAGGGGGGAGAATGTGACGAATGAGTTTTTTTTATTGTGATTCTGGGGATAGAATCCTTTTAAGGAGGGAATATTGTAACGAATGAGATTTTGCATATTTAATTATAAATATTTATTAAATTAAATAAATATTTTAATTAATTTATTTATTGAGTTAAATAAATAATTTATGTGATTATGTTATGGGGTAATTTAATTAAGTGCAATAGGATTAATTAAATTGATGTGTAAGTAATTGTGTAGTATAATTCTAATTTAATTAAGAATAACTAAATTAGAGGAATATTATGTGCTAAATGTTTATAATGATTTACTAATTTGTTACATGAATTATGATTACTAAGGGAATTGCAATTGTGTACCAATTTAGTATTATGTGCAATTTTAATTAATTAATTAATGTTAACTTGTATTTAATTTAATTAGAAGGTTGGGATTTAATTAAATAAAGTGTAACATTTAAACTATGTGTTAAAAGATTTATTAAAATAAAGAAAAGGGTTTTAAAGAGTTTTGCCAAACAAGACCCTTGCACCTGTTTTAATTCCGTTTTGCCAAACGGGGCCTTAACTACTAAAAAACCTATTTTTAATAAGCGGTTTTGCCAAACAAGCCTTATGACTTTTAAAATTTAAAATATTATAACTTATATATTAATTACAATTATTATATTTATTAAGGGTCATTATGTTTTAGCAGTTATATATTTTATATTTATGTAAGTTATATTATATGTATATACAGTTAGTTTAGAAGAACAAAACAATGTTAGTTTGTGTTAGAAAGAAAAACAGAGAACAAAGAGTTAGAGAGAAAAGAGAAAAAGAGAGAGAAAGAAGAAAGAGGAAGAGAAAGTTTGAGAGAATCAAACACACCACCATCATCATCTTCATCCTTTTCTCCTAATCAAAGCAAAGGTATAACTAATTTTTATATTATGTTCTTCATTGCTTTTATAGTTTTAGTTCTCTGAAACTTGAATTGTATGAGAAATTATGTAGTATAATTCATATATGTTTAATATGTGTTATAACATGCTTAGATATGATTCATATGGTTGTTTATAAAGTTCAATTCATGTAAATATGATGAACATGAAGAAATCATGTTCATAGCAATTTACAGTGAACTAGTTTTGAAAAATAGTCTTTAAATTATCAAAATTCGTGTTGGATTGTGATATATTATGTAAATTATTCATAGATTATGATAATACATCAAGAAACAAAAATAACATGCTTTGAATTGTTTAATTTGGTTTAAAAACAAAGTCACAGTGTTAATTTTCGTCAAGAACGCTTAACAATGGTGTTTTCTTTAAAATCATGAAAATTCTTGTTTTGATTATGTGTTGTGGTGTTTATGTATGTTAAAATCATGTTAGAAGTTTAAGATATTTTTTTCAAAAAGTTTTATATACATTATGCTAGTTAAAATCAGACTTTGGTGCGAAGAAATAAGCCCAATTGGCTTATTTCTATGCACCATTTGCGAGCCGAACCCACCAGTGGGGGACCCCGCCCCAGCTGGGCTTTTGGCCTAGAAACCCCCGCCCCAGCGGGGCTACATGCTATCCGAAAATGTTAGTTTGGTTCTGAGTAGTTTTTATGCAGTACATGATTAGCTAACTTAATGTGATGACATGTTAAGTGTATTAAACAATAAGATATCATATTTTTGATATGTTTAAGATAATTTAAAATCTCATATTAATATGTTATGCGTGTACTTGGATATTATATCATAGGATACGATATGATAGTTTAAAGTGTTATACGTGTATGATATGCATGTTGTGAGTTTAGACTCACGTATGTGGTTAGTTAGCGAGTTAAGTTGTAAACCACGTTGTTAAGTTGAACTTAAGTAAGAAGTTCAACGGTTAAACGTAATGGTTATGAACTAATTGGTATTGTAAACGTAATGTAATATGTAGGATAATTATAGAAATGATTGTAAGTTGTAGCTTGCGCTTGAGGCAAGTTTTTTCCTAAACCTTTCTTTTACGTTTATGCAAGTCTTCTAATTATACTCTTTCCTTGAGCAAGTTTCATATTCTAACTTGTTATTCATATGCAAGGTATTGTATTCTCTATAATTTATATATTGAATAGTTATCTTATCAAAGTTTATTATTGAATTGACGTGACCTTGACTTAATTATTCAAGCAAGGTTTACCTATTTTTCAAGTGCTTTAAGTTATTTATAAAATATGCCTATTTAATATGAAGTCTATTGTTATGACTTATACTTGGTTTATAATTCTTGTATTATTGAACTCTTAATTATTGTGAGTCTATTCAACTACTCCTTAGTTGATGATAGTTGAACTCCAAATTTCCTTTTAAGCTTATCCAAACCAAACTTTCTTTGGTGCGGACTCGTAAATAAATACTGAGATGAACAACCCTAGTAATAGGGGATTACCATGCGAAAGCATTAAGATGTTTATGCACAATACATGGTACGAAGGGCTGATCCCCCTAAGTACGAGTTAAGAGTCCATAGTCTAAACGACTGTTAAAGGTTTTAAATAAAAATGTTTATAACCTAGGACATAGTTCAAGGTCTTATGACCCTCAGATGATTTCAATATTTGAAACTCTTTATTATTGATGAAAGGAAAGTTATTCAAATCTCTTGAAGCTTTTCAGTTTATGTCATTATTATTGTTGTATTCCAAGTGAGATGTTGTTTGCTCACTCTTGCAATTAAATAACCATTGCAGCTAAAGTCGAGAACGTTGACGTATCATCAACGATTAAAGGGAAAGGCAAGATGAAAAAGTGAAGACTTGTTGTGTTTTGATTATGATTGTAATAAGACTTCGCTTATGTTATATTTTATTTTCCGCACTTATTGTTTATGTTAAGGTTAGCAAACCCTGGAATTTATACAATTAAGTTGTAATCCTTTTTATAAGTACAATTTTTATTTAATGATAAGGTTGTAATTTATTTTGCATTCCTTATTATTGGGCAGTAGTTGGTTGTTATAGTTATATAGTGAACACCAAATCATGTGAAAATAAAATACCCGAATTTGGGGGTGTCATAGCAGGAACAAGGGGAACAGGGGAAACAACGGTGGCAATGCTCTAACTATCACGGGACCAACCGCAACCAACCGACCGACCGCAAGGACGTTCAACATGACAGTGCAGGATGTTGTGCAGTCTCGCGATGTGGTGTCAGGTATCATTCTGATCAATAAAGTTAATGCTTATGTATTATTTGATTCGGGTGCTACTTGCATATTCATACCCGATGATTTTGTTAAGAACTTGGGATTGCCTAAGGACGAGTTAGAATACCCCATAAATATAGAAATTGAGAATAAAGAAGTGATCCCTGTTAAGTACGTACACCAGAACTGTAGGATGGATATTAAGGGAAACGTTATGAATGTAGATCTTATCCCGATTAGACTTGGGGAGTACGACGTTATTCTGGGAATGGATTGGCTATTAAATTATGAGGCTGTAATTGATTGCCAGAAGAAATGTATTAACCATATGACTTCGTCAAAGGTTGTGTTTTATGGCAGCAAGTCGCCTAGACAAGCGAGTTATCTGACGATGATGCAGGCCAGGAAGTTGTGTAAGACTTATTATTTGTTTATATTTCCGCACAGACGTTTAAGGTTAGTATGTGTTATATTGATTAAATTAATGTGGAGAATTTTATTATTCCAAGTATGAATTTAATTGAGCTTATTTGATTAAATAAATTATTTAATAAGTATAATGTTATTCTAATTAATTTAATAATTAATTAGAAATTTAATGATTTGGCATAATTAATAAATGAGAATTTTAATTATGTGACTATGTGATTTAAGGTGGAATTATTCTATTTTATTTAATTGATTTAAATAAGATTATATGATTAATTGGGTGTGACATTATTTAACTATATAGTAAGAATTAATTAAATTAAATGGGAAGGAGTTAGTAAGGAATAGCCAAACAAGCCCCTAAGGGGAGTTGGACTAGTTAACCTGTGACACCCCCAAATACGGGTACTTCAATGTCCACGAGATTTGGTTTTCACTGTACAAATATCATATGTCTATCTACCCATAATAAATGACACCATTAAATAGATAGAAATAAATCCTCCTCTTATGGGGTTACAATATCTGAATCATAAATACATCAATCCCAGGTCATACTAACCTTAAATCTCAAATGCGGAATGTGACAACCCAAAAATTTATAATATCTTGAATGATTAACATAAAGGTTAAAGGATAAAACTTGGATGGAAATTTGAGGACTTATTAAAATAAAATTTTAAGGAGAACTTATAAGGTTTACTATTCGAATGAGAATATAGAATATATGGGTTACAAAATTTTTAAACCATAGAAATTTATTGTACGTAAAGGAATATTAAGGATAGGTACTACAATACCTATAAAGTTTGGTGACCTAATATATATATTAGGTATGGTAATTAAATAACCAAAGAGATTATAATATAAGAGAATGATAGTATTTAAAAATATATACTAATCCTAAGAGATTTATTTTGTACATCTCAAATTAATTAATTTTATAACCTAAGACCTGTGACACCCCCAAATCTGGGTACTTCGTTTCCACATGATTTGGTGTTCACTTTCTAATATAACATACATCTACCCAGTGAATAATGTAAAATAAATTACAACTTAAATTAGAATAGATAAATCTCTCTTAAAACAAGGGTTACAACCTTTTCAAGATAATCCCGGGTTACTCTAACCCTGACATGAATATAATAAAGTGCGGAAATAAAAACATAACATTCAAGTCTTATTACAATCATTCTCAATTAAATAAAAACAAGTCTTCACTTGCTTTGCTTTCCCTTGCCCTTACTCGTAGACGGAGCATCAGCATTATCAATCTTTACTGAAATTATTATTTAATGCAAGAGTGAGCAAACCACAGCTCACTGGAGTTTAACAATAATATAGACATGAAAGGATATATTTAAAAAGAATCTGAATAACTTAGCTTACTTCAACAATAAAGAATTGAATAATAATTCTTTATCAACATTCAAATTCGAATATAGAATTTATCTGAGGGTCACAAGACCTTCGAACTCTTCTTGTCCTAGGTTATAAATATTTCTATTTAAACCTTTAACAGTCAATAAGACTATGGACCTTAACTCGTACTTAGGGGGATCAGCCCTTTGTACCATGTATTATGCACAAACATCTTAACGCTATGCGTAGTAACCTCCCCTAGTAAATAGGGTTGTTCAACTCAGTAATTTGAATTCAAGTCCGCACCAAAGAAAGTTTGGTTTGAATAAGCTTACAAGGGTAATTTAGAATTCACGTTCATCAACTAAGGATTAGTTGAATCGACTTTCAATAATTCATAAATAAAAGAATTATGAATTAACATATGCTTTAGAAGTAAATTTAAAGCATTTAACATAATAAATGGATCTTACTTGAACGATAAGTTAAGATCATTTCAATTAAATAAACAGTTGTCCAATACAGAAATGGAAAGGACATTCTCAATAATGAATATATGAATTCCAGAAATTATACAAGATTAGGGTTTAGAAAACTTGCATAAAATTAACGAGTTTAGGGTTTAGAAGACTTGCATAAAAATTAATACAAGTTTAGGGTTTAGAAAATTTGCATAAAAATTAATACAAGTTCAGGGTTTAGAAGACTTGCCTCAAGCGCAAACTACTTAACACAATTCACTACTTTAATACTTCCTACACATAGATATTCAATCACAATAACCTAAATTAGTTAACACGTAACTAACTCACATAAGAGGTTAACCCTCATGGTTAACTCATTCTAATAATAATAATCAACTATCAAATAGTTAATTAAATCAATTATGTATTTAACTAAATTATAAATTAAACAATTATAATTCAAACACTTAATCAAATTATAATTACTTAAATTATAATTACCATTTAAATTATAAATAATCATAATCAATTAAACCACATCATGCATTTAATTACACAAATTATAATTAATCATGCAATTATCAATTTATAATTCATAATTAAACATGCATTTATTAAATTGTAATTACATAAATTATAATTTAAATTAACATCTAATTGATTAAAATAAATCAACTTCTATACATTATAATTTCACAAAAATTATAATTTAAATTAAATATTTACTCTTAATTATAATTAATAAAATTATAATTAAGTAACTTATTGTACAATTAAACAATTATAGTTTATAATTTAAATACCATATTAGTTTTTCAAAACTTCCTTTTTCTTAAATTATAACACATGTTATAGCAGCTAGATACATGCTCATTGTCATAGAATAATTAAACTAAGCTTAGAATTAACACTGCACAAAAACTAAAGTCACTGCCACTGCCTGGGACACGGCGCAACTGCGCCACCTTTAGTCTTGACACCGGTGCAGCTGCGCAGGGGCCAAACCTGCGAAAACCCAGCGGCGCAGCTGCGCCGCTTCTACCCTTACTGCCTGCGCAGCTGCGCCGGCAGCAGACATAAACAGAGCAGCTTCGCGAATAGTGCAGAGAAAAGTCAATTTGGCTTAATTCTTTACAATGAGTTCTCAATACAGCCAATATTTGATATATATATATATATATATATATATATATATATAATCATAACAGAAACATAATATGCAGTTTCTAACATATTTTGAATATACACATACATCAAATAACAAGGTTTAAAACACTTAATTCTATAAAATTTGAATAAAAGTAGTTTCCAGTGTTCTCGATACATTTAAACACTGTCAATTCATTTTTAAATCAAATCACATAATTCAATTCACTATGAATTCGTTTCTTGACAAGTGAACATAATCTAATATGAATTTGTACGATAATTAACAATTAAACATGAATTCCTTTGATTTACAAGAGAAAACTATCCTATATATATAATTTCAAAAATACTTCCCCTGTAATGAATTCATCATGCTTATCATATAATCATGAATTGAAAAATCTCATTCATCATACTAATCCATTATAACAAATTCCTAATAGGCATATTAACACACAATTAATTCATACTTTTACTCTAAATCTCAACCAAATATATAAATTTCATAAGAACACATATCCTCCATTAAAACATGTTCTGACAAAAATTTAATTTCTAAAATTCCTTGATTATGACATACAATTCATATAATAATCATTATAAACACAATTTATATATGTACATCATATTTGTATAACTTTCATGCTAAATCATATACACCGAGAACTCATATTCATGAAGAAAACATATAGAAATATAAAGAAATTAAAATAATACCCTTTTTGCTTAGATGATTGAAGAAGAAGATGATAGTGATTCCCTTCAAGCTTCTCAAGCTATATCTTTTCTTTCTCTTCCTCTTCTCTCTATCTTCTTCTCTATTATTTTCTCTGCTCTTTCTCTCTTTCTTTTCTTAGTTTGAGACTAACTTTAGAAAACTAACGTACTGATAGTATATACATATAATATAGAACACAGTTAATATATAATATATGTAACTCTCATATAATAAGTATATGCACTAACTACTAATTACAATGTAAGTTACAAAATTCAAAAGCCAACTTGGCTTGTTTGGCTATAGGAAAATTAGAAACTAGTTTTACTAACTTAGGAATGGTTTAGGTAAATTAGGTTTAAGCTAGTGTAAGGGCTCTGTTTGGCAACAGTCTTTTAAAACAAAAGCAAGGGCCTTATTTGATAAAATCATTTAAAAATCCTTTTTTTTTTATTTTAACAAATTATTTAACGCATACTTTAATGTCACATTTTAATTAATTAAATATTAATCAACTAATTTAATTAATTAAAATCTAACATCAATTAATCACATAAAATTGCCACATAATTATAATTACTCGCTAATTATAATTCATGTAACACTTCATCACATAATTCATCTAATTTAATTCTCTCAATTAAATTAGAACTATAATATAAAATTAATATATACACATCAATTAAATAACATTCATTAAATTAATATGTAACACTTAATTAAATCATTTCCATAAATCACATAATTATTTACTTCACTCAATAAATAATTCACATAAAATATTTATTTAACTCAATAAATAAATCACATAAAATATTTATTTAATTCAATAAATATTTAAAATTAAATATAAAATCTCAATCGTTACAAGTAATGCAAGTCTAATTGGGTTATAAAATTAAAGATATATGAGTAAGAAATTTATTTGCAAAGGTGTGTAATGGAACCCTAATTAAATGATTAGGGTAAGATAAAAATTAAAAGTATAGGACTAAGTTGATTTTATGGCCCAAAGAATTTAATAAGTAGCCCAATTATTTATTTAAGCATTAAACTTGTAGCTAAATTAATTTAATAGCAATTAAGTTGTTAAGCTAGCCCAATATATTATGTATAGGGTAAGTATAATAATGGTCTAATTTATTATGGGTGGGAGCCCAAGTTAATTTTAATTAGTAAGCATTCTAAGCAAAATTCAAGACAAAGGATTAAAATAAAACCCTAAGACTTAAGCCCAATTAGGGAGGGGTATGTTAGTCATTATGTTAAGTATTATAAAAACAAATTTGAGTGGATGAGAGGGCCATGTGTCTGGATTTGGAGAGGAGAAGTAAAGGGAGAAGAATGTAATGATGTTAGCACTTTAGTTGGTAAACAACCTTTGCTAGGTGTCACTCAGTTTAAGGAGCCAACACCTTTTTCTTTTCTTGTAAGCAAGCTCTTGTGATAACGATAAAGAAAGAGAATAAAGATATTGTGGATATGGGAGGGTCACTTGGCCGGGTAAGTGAGGAAGAGAAAAGAAGACAAACCAAAAGAAAGAAAAAGATAAGAAGGAAGAAAGAGAAATAAAAGCTAAATAAGAGAGAGAAAGAAATAGAAAGAACAAAAGGGAAACAAGGGAGACGGAAGAGGGTTCGGACAAGAGAGGGAAGAAAGAGAGGGAGAGTTTTGATGTTCCATAGTTTTCTAATCAATCTTAGGAAGAAGAAGAGGAGAATCAAGCTAAGGTATACAAAATTCCTACTTATTATAGTTTAATTTTTCTTTATTTGATTTGAGTTTGATTTTTTGTAAATTTATGATCTTGAGGTTAAAACCTTAGATCTATGTGTTTTATAGTGTTTCAAGTTTATATCTAACCCTTTTATGGATCAAAAGTTGAATCCAAACTAATAAATGGGAATTAGGTTTTTCAAAAGTTAGAAAACTTAATTTTTCTTAGCCTTGATTGTGTTTATCTTGTGTTTGGTGATTATTTGAGGTATTAGATCATGGATCATGATAGATCCATGGGTATATGAGATATTAGTATGTGTTATGATGTTTTAATGATGGGTTATGTTGGTTATTATGTGAGATATGGAAGTTTTCTTAGAAATCATCATAGATGGAAAATTCATATTTTGAGAAAACGCAACATAAAATTCAAACGACCATATCTCTCATTGTATTTCGAATTTTTGAGTGTGGTCAATTTCTGGAGTTAGATCTATGAGTCTTCTAACTTTTTCAAGTGGAATCACTGAAAAAGGAGTTATAGATTTTTGTGTGGACTGATATTAGTAAAGGATATCAAATCTGAAAAGGGACAAAAAGCTGCTGCCACTTTTTGCCAAGGGCTGTTTCGTCCACTTAATTTATTAAATAAATTTCATTCTTTTGGTACATGAAAATATATGAGATAAAGTAGCTTCTGTCCAAAAATGAGCTCATTCTAAATTAAATTGAGCTAGTTATGACTATTTCAATATTTGTATTTTTTCGACAAAAATTGCTATAACCGGAGTTGTATAACTCCGATAGCCACGAAATTTAAACTGGATATCCACGTTAACATGTGTTCCCGCCAAGAGTTGGGAATTTATGGAGTTAAGCATGAGGTAGCTAATTTCTTAAGGAATTAACTAGAAATGAATTTTTGAAAAATACTTAAGGGAGTTGAAAAATTCCAGAAAAATTCTTTTTGTGTATGAAATATATGTATATATGTATGGCCAAAGGATAGGAAAATAATAAGCTGATTTCGTATTTTCGTGAATAGGGTATTTCAGTTTCCTGAAATGAACAATTTAGGATGCTGAAATAGAAACTGAAATGTCTGGAAGAGAAGTCAGTTTGGTTTCAGCTTGCTGAAATGAAAACTGAAAATGTTAGAAAGGGAAGACAGTTTGGTTTTAGTTTACTGAAATGATATATTAAGTCTTCTGAATTCATAAATAGTTTACCGGGTTATAATAAGAACTTATAAATGAACGAGTAAGTGTTAAGTCTAAGGTAGTGCAATCGTACCCTTTAATGGTTGATGTATAATAGCTTGGCTAAACGATTCCTTCATATGGGGAAGGTATATACGAACTAGTAACAGATCTAACTCACTGTGAAAACAGTGTAGACAAGACAGGAAACTAATTTGTTAGTTGTTTGTGGAAAACCACTCAGTATACTATATTGAATACTATTAAAGACTCGATGTGTGCTAGGTTTAGACTTGTAAATGAGTATGGTCTTAAGGTTATCTAATATTTGACTATGTGGTTATGTGTTAGATAGATTACTTTTAAAGTAATAGTATTATGAGATAAGTATGTTATACTAATTGAAGGATCAATCTTATAATTGATAGGTATTTTAAATAAAACGATTAAATTAGATTGCGTAGCAGTAATCAACGATACAGAAAAGTTCTCTAACTCAAATTCGAGTTGTTATTAGTAAATATGTTCGTGGTTAATCATTGTTGATTATATCACATCTATGATTTATTGATTCGCACGTTGTGCATGTAGTATATGTTCATCAGGTATGAAAGGCTGATCATCTTCATTACCATATTGTTCAGTTGAATTTATTCATGTTCATTGTTGGCTATTCAGCATTATTGGCTTCAGTCATTCAGTTATGGAAATTAATTCATGTTCTTTCACAATTCTTATATTGTTGAAAGTTTGTCAGCTTATTATTTCTTTTCAATCATGATATATCTTCTTTTGAACTTAAACTTGCTGGGCAAAATTGTTGCTCACCCTTGCTATATCATGATAACCATTTCAGATTAAGATGAAACTTCGGACACAGGTAAAGGCAAAGACAAGTTCCAGGATTGGATTATTGTACGGTTAACGTTGTAATAGTATTGGACGCAAAAGGCATTGTATGTCGTATAGGATATTGAATGCAGGTAATCAGTTAAGGTTAACAGACCTAGGGAATTATGTGTAAAAGTTTATTGTATAAATAATTTATGTTTATATCTTCCGCAGTAGTTATAGAAATGATGTATCGTAACACGTACCATGTCCGAGGTTCTGGGGACCCGAATTTGGGGGCGCTACACGAAAGCGTAAACAAATAATAAGTCTTACACAACTTTAACATAAGTCTTAAAGATAAACATATCAAATAAACAACAAGTCTTCATCACTTGTTGACCTTGCCCTTGCCTTTGCTAGTTGAAGGCTCGTCGGACCTTTCGTTCTTAAATGTTATTATTACGCAAGAGTGAGCACGATTGCCCATAAGTTTAACAATATAACAATATAATTACATGCGAATGAATCAAAGACTTTTGAATGAAGAAAACTCAACTTTTGAATCAAGAATGAATAATCGAGAATCAAAATTACATCTGAGGGTCATAAGACCTTGAACCATGTCCTCGGTTGTCAAGTATATTTACCTTGCACCTTTAACAGTCATAGACTATGGACTTTACTTCTCGTACTTAGGGGGATTAGCCCTTAGTACCAATACTGTGCACAATATCTCAACGCTAAAGCATCATCAATCCCCTATCAAAAGGGTTATTCATCTCAGTTTCACACCAGAGTCCGCACCAAAGGAAGTTTGGTTTGGATAAACTCAATAACAGTTCTAGAATTTATAATGCTCATCAAATATGGACTAGTCGAATCAATAAGGGTTCGCTAGTCTTACAAGGTTCAATAATTAAACGATATTCAAAATGAATAATAACTTCTCAAGAGTATACAATCGAATAAATATTGTATAACTGGAATCATGTTTTTAAAGTTATTATAATATCTCATATGGAATCTCAACTTGATTAACAAGTATAAGAACTTGCATCATAATAGTATTTCAAGAATAGAAAACTTGCTCAATAAAAGTAAACTTTGAATATAGTAACTTGCTTGACATAAGAATAAGGAATAGAACGCTTATTCAAATTTAAGAGTTTAGATGAGGAACTTGCTTAACGATAATAAGTTAGGGATAGAATACTTGCCTCATGCGCAAGCTACAAATATAGTTACAATTCAATTCCTCAACGTCCTACACATTACATTATGCATTCGATGTCGATTAATTTCATAACTTCTATGTTCAACTGTTGAACTTTTCATTTAAGTTCAACTTACAACTTGGTTCCAAGTGATAACTTATTAACTAATCACATAACATAAATATGAATTCACAATATGCTTATCACATATTTATAATCCTTTAAACAATTATAATCAAGTTTTACAATCACAATATTCAAGTTCGCACTTAGTTTGTTAACTTGAACCTTCACATTATCTTATACATGTCAACACTTAGTTTATTAACATGAACTTTAAATCATATAATATGTGTTAATAACATGTTATAGCATAACATTATATGTTCATCAAGTCCTCAAGTATGTTATAGTATAGTATTACACTTGGCACGACGTTTCGACGTTCATTCGTCGCACGCCCGATTCGTCCCTCTTGCATACACTTAACATGCTTATACAACTTGTCTAAAACATCATTGGTTAATGTTAAACATCATTATATTTTATAATATTCATGTTTTATAACTTCGAACAATATCTTTTATCGTTGAGAGCACTACACTTGCGTACGTGCATGCCCGACGCCCTCTGATTGCCTCCGAATACGCATCAGTCACAAAGATGGCCATTTTGATGTTAGCGACTTCAAATACAAATACTTAAAGAATGAAAGTTGTAGGTGATGAGTGAGTTTTATACTTACGAATCAGATATTGTTTAGCTTAATTATTGTTATCCTTAAGTGTTTTTAGTATCTTTTTATTAGTTTTTGTGTTTATTTCTTGTAGAATGGAGCTGGAGGGATAAACTGGTCATTTGGGAGAAGAAAAGAATTAAAAATCATTAAAATTGGAGCTGAGTGGCATTTTTATAATTACCTGGTCTTTGTCTAGCGCATAGTGCGCTTGGATTGCACTAAACCTAGCGCATAGTGCGCTAGGCCACGCCTAATGTGGGTTATTTTTGCTGCTAAATTGATTTGAAAAAAAGAAGGACTCTGGAGGAGGGTTTTGACTAACACAAAAAGAAAGAAGACTTCAAAAAAAAGACGTATCGTGGAATTTCGGACGACAAGGATTTGCAGAGAGAACAACGAAGGAAAACACGAAGGAGGATTACAAGGATTGAAGATCAAAGAGAGAGTATTGGAGCAAATTCAGAGTTTCTTTTTCTCTTCTCTAGTTTTATCTTTTGTAATTACCTGGGATGTTTAGATTATTAATCTGGATGATGTTTTTCTTTATTATTATCATGCACTAAACTTTAATTAAGATTGCAACGGAACTTGGTATGTAGTTTAAATTTAACCTTCCCATTGAATGAAAGTTGGTTTTTATTGAATTGTTTATTATATCTTTTGCTTATTGATTAATTGTTTGGCCAACAATTACTGTGATAATCTATATAAAATTGGAAGATCGAGTATAGATTGAGATCTGGATATAATAACATCTGTTCATATAATCTGAATAGGGTTAATATGATTAGCATGTAGGATAGGAATATACCTATGTGTCTTTTGTATCCATTGAAAGAATTTGTACGTAAAACCCTAATTAACTTGATTCACATAGGAATATAGTGAATTAATTAACTAGGGTGTTCCTGGTAATTCTGTGTCTTAAGGATCAGATTTAGGAGGATTTGTTCACGTATTTTGGGAAAAAGTGTGTGAATTTTATAAAGCATTCTTGGATAATGATTCGTATTAATTAACTGAGTTAAATGGGATGTAAATTGATTTAAATGAAATACCAAGGGAAGTTGTAATCTTAACCTGTTAAATCTGCATTAATCTTGTGAACTTTGGTCTTAGTTATTAATTTTGCTAAGTTAGATTTTCATATCACAACCAATATTTCGTAGTTTAAAATAAGATTAATTGAATTAAAATTTATAATTGATAAAGGTTAATCTATTTCCTCGTGGGAACGATATCCTTGCTTGCTGAATATTACAATTGAACGCGTATACTTGCGTGTTAAAGTGCTATTAATAAAATAGGCAACAAGTTTTTGGCGCCGTTGCAGGGGAAATTAGTTTAATATTTCGTTATTATTAATTTTGATATAGTTAATCTTAATTTAGACTTTTTTTTTTCTCTCAGTTTATCTTCTCTTGTGTATGCAAACGAGATCGAAACAGCCGGAGCTTGAACCATACGAAGACGATATCGATAAAAGGTTCAAACAGTTGCGTAAGTGGGTTAAAGAAACGCGAGAGGCACTTGAGAAGAAAGATACAATGGCTGAGGGGCAACAAAAATCCCTTCAGGATTATGCTATGCCAAAAATGGATGGGATCAGGTCAAGCATTCAACGACCGGCAATTAATGCTGCAACTTTTGAGATTAAGCCAGGAACTATCCAAATGATTCAAAATTTGGTACAGTTTGGGGGCTTGGCTAATGATGATCCAAATGAGCACTTGGTGAGTTTTCTAGAGGTTTGTGACACATTCAAATACAACCAAGTCTCAGACGACGCAGTTAGACTTCGTTTGTTTCTGTTCACTCTTCGAGATAAAGCTAGAGGATGGTTACATTCACTTCCACCTGGATCCATTACCACATGGGATGATCTAGCATAGAAGTTCCTAGCAAAGTTTTTTCCTCCTGCCAAAACAGCAAAGTTGAGGAACGAGATAACCAATTTCACTCAATTTGATTCAGAGTCATTATATGACGCCTGGGAGAGATTTAAAGAGTACATGAGAAAATGTCCACACCATGGATTGCCCGATTGGTTAATAGTACAATCATTCTACAATGGGCTCATGGGTGGTATACGGGCTAGTGTTGACGCGGCATCTGGAGGTGCCTTCATGACAAAGAATTTTAATGAAGCGTACAGTTTGCTAGAGGTGATGTCAGCTAACAACTACCAATGGCCAACTGCTAGAATGACACAACCAAAGGTTGCTGGGATATTAGAGGTAGATGCAGTTACAGCATTGTCAGCCCAAATTGCAGCTCTAACACAGAAAATTGAACAGATGGGGAATAAAAATAGGCAAACTGTGGCGATGGTATGTGAATTATGCGCGGGGAACCATTCAAGTGATCAGTGTGCAATAAGTCCTGAATCAGTGCAATTTGTGTCTAATTATAATCGACAACAAGGTAATAATGCAAATAGTTATAACCCAGGATGGAGGAACCACCCAAATCTATCTTGGAGCAATAATCAGTCACAAGCACAAGCTCAAGCTCGAAGACAGTCAGATCCACCTGGATTTCAGCCTCAACACCCACAACCTCAACAACCTGACAAGTTATCTCAAATGGAGGAATTGCTTGCAAGAATGGCAACTCAGTTTGAAGCAACAACAAAGAACCAATCAGCAGCAATAAGGAATCTTGAAAATCAGATTGGGCAGATAGCAAGTGCTTTAAACAACCGACCTCAAGGTTCGCTACCAAGTGATACTGAGAAGAATCCGAGGAAGGATGGGAATGAACAATGTAAAGCAGTTACACTCAGAAGTGGGAAGGAGTTGACTACAGACTCTGATGAGAAGAAAAAAAATAGTAATGAGAAGGTGGATGGAAAAGAATCTGGAAATTCAGAAGGTAAATCTGAGAAAAGAATTATTGAAAAGCAGAAAGAAGAAAATCAGATGCCAGTTGCACCACCTTTACCATATCCACAGAGATTTCAGAAGCAGAAGTTAGACATACAATTTTCAAAGTTTCTAGAAGTGTTTAAAAAGCTGCAGATTAATATTCCATTCGCAGATGCTCTAGAACAAATGCCTAGCTATGTAAAATTCATGAAGGATATTCTATCGAGGAAGAGAAAGCTAGGAGAGTTCGAGACAGTAGCATTGACGGAGGAATGTAGTGCTATTTTACAGAGGAAGTTACCACCGAAGTTGAAGGATCCCGGTAGCTTCACCATTCCGTGCACAATAGGTACTCAGTTTTTCAGTAGATGTCTGTGTGATTTGGGAGCGAGCATCAACCTTATGCCATTATCAGTCTATCAAGAGCTTGGGTTGAAGGAAGCTACACCAACGAATGTCACATTGCAGCTTGCTGATAGATCTCTCACCTACCCCAAGGGAATAGTGGAAGATGTGCTAGTAAAGGTAGATAAGTTTATATTCCCTGTGGACTTCATAGTTCTTGACTTTGAGGAGGATAGCAATATACCGATTATTCTTGGGCGCCCGTTTTTAGCTACGGGTAGGACTTTAATTGATGTGCAAAAAGGAGAGTTAACAATGAGGGTCCAAGATGAAGAGGTGACTTTTAATGTATTCAAAGCAATGAAGTTTCCAAAGGAAGAGGAAGACTGTTTTTGGGTTGATCTGATTGAGGGAGCGATTAGGGAAACAAATATCAAAACAATAAATGAAGACCCTCTAGAAACAGCATTGGTAAGTGAGAACATGTCTGATGACTCAACTGCATTAGAATTGGCTCATATGTTAGATTCATTGCCAAAATTCACACGAGTCAGGCCAACAATTGAACCTTTGGACTACTGGGGAAAGCCATCAGAAAAGGTCAAATCATCAGTGGAAGAACCGCCAACCTTGGAACTTAAACCATTGCCTAACCATCTACGGTATGCATACATTGGTTCTTCTTCTACTCTACCAGTCATAATATCTGCATCACTTGATGAGGTTCAAGAAGAAAAGCTACTAAGGGTACTTCGGCAATACAAGACTGCTCTTGGGTGGACTCTTGCGGACATCAAGGGGATAAGCCCATCAATTTGCATGCATAAGATTCTATTGGAAGATGAAGCAAAACCGACTATTGAACAACAACGAAGACTCAATCCCATAATGAAGGAGGTTGTCAAAAAGGAAATTATTAAATGGTTGGATGCAGGAATTGTCTACCCTATCTCAGATAGCTCATGGGTAAGTCCGATTCAATGTGTGCCAAAGAAAGGAGGAATGACAGTAGTTGCAAATGAGCATAATGAATTGATTCCGACTCGAACAGTTACGGGTTGGCGGGTGTGTATGGATTACAGAAAGTTAAACAAGGCCACTCGTAAGGACCATTTTCCTCTACCATTCATAGATCAGATGTTGGACAGGCTTGCAGGGCATGAGTATTATTGCCTCTTAGATGGATACTCAGGTTATAACCAGATTGCCATTGCACCCGAGGATCAGGAGAAGACGACATTCACATGCCCATATGGTACTTTCGCTTTTCGCAGAATGTCTTTTGGATTATGTAATGCGCCGGCAACATTTCAACGGTGTATGATGGCTATTTTCTCCGATATGGTCGAACAAAATCTCGAGGTATTTATGGATGATTTTTCAGTTTTTGGGGATTCGTTCGATTATTGTTTGGAAAATCTCACTCTTGTGCTCAAACGGTGTATGGAAACGAATTTGGTTTTAAACTGGGAGAAATGTCATTTTATGGTGCAAGAGGGGATAATCTTGGGTCATCGAGTGTCATCAAAAGGAATTGAGGTTGATAGAGCTAAGATCGAAACCATTGAGAGCCTCCCGCCACCAGTTTCAGTAAAGGGTATTCGAAGTTTTTTGGGACATGCTGGTTTCTATAGAAGATTTATAAAAGACTTCTCCAAAATCACAAAACCACTTTGCAATCTTTTGGAGAAGGATGTCCCATTCAACTTTGATCAAGCATGCCTGGAAGCTTTTGATGTGTTGAAAAAGAAACTAGTTACTGCACCTGTAATCATAGCGCCAGAGTGGAGTATCCCATTCGAATTAATGTGTGATGCTAGCGACTTTGCGATTGGCGCAGTCCTTGGCCAACGAAAGGATAAAATTTTTCATGCTATATACTATGCTAGTAAGACGTTAACGGATGCCCAACTGAATTATACCACTACCGAGAAGGAGCTCTTAGCAGTTGTTTATGCATTTGATAAATTTCGCTCATATTTGATTGGGACAAAGGTGATTGTGTTTACAGACCATTCAGCAATTAAGTACTTGATAGCAAAGAAGGATGCGAAGCCGAGATTGATTCGATGGGTATTATTGCTACAAGAGTTTAACTTGGAGATCCGGGACCGAAAAGGAACAGAAAATTAGGTTGCGGATCATTTATCACGGTTAGAGAATGCAGAACTAAAAAAAGATGACACAACAGTGATCAACGAATTTTTTCCAGATGAACAACTGTTTGCGATAAGGATGGATACACCATGGTATGCAGATTATGTAAATTTCATTGTGAGTAAGGTGTTTCCGCCAGATTTGACGAGTCAGCAGAAGAAGAAATTTCTATATGATGTGAAACAGTATTTATGGGATGAGCCATTTTTATTTAAACAATGTGGAGATCAAGTAATAAGAAGGTGTGTTCCAGAAAGTGAAATGGAGAATATTCTGTACCAATGTCATGCATCTGACTATGGTGGTCATTTTGGGGGAGAAAGAACGGCAGCTAAGGTACTTCAATGTGGATTCTTCTGGCCAACACTCTTTAAGGATGCCCATGTATTTTCATTGAAATGTGATAGATGCCAAAGAGTTGGTAGTATATCAAAGCGACAAGAGATGCCACTAAATATGATCCTAGAAGTAGAATTGTTTGATGTTTGGGGCATTGACTTCATGGGACCATTTCCATCATCTTTTAGCAACTCCTATATACTTCTAGCGGTGGACTACGTCTCAAAGTGCGTTGAACCTATAGCATCGCCCACCAATGATGCTAAGGTTGTGGTTAAGTTCATCCGAAAGAATATTTTCTCTAGATTCGGCACGCCTCGTGCAATCATTAGTGATGAAGGCACGCACTTCTGTAATAAGCAGTTCTCAGCTATTCTCGCTAAGTACGGAGTTACTCATAAGGTAGCTACTGCTTACCATCCACAGACAAGTGGTCAAGCCGAGGTATCCAACCGAGAAGTAAAACGAATACTCGAGAAGGTAGTGAACCCTAGTCGGAAAGATTGGGCTAGTAAGTTGGATGATGCTCTATGGGCGTATCGTACAGCTTACAAGACACCGATAGGGATGTCACCATACAGGTTGGTTTATGGGAAAGCATGCCATCTTCCGGTAGAGTTAGAACACAGTGCTTATTGGGCTATCCGGAAGTTGAACTTTGATATATCCGCTGCGGGAGAAAAACGCCTCTTACAATTAAACCAAATGGATGAATTCAGACTCCAATCATATGAAAATGCGAGGATATACAAAGAAAAGGTTAAGCGGTGGCATGACGATAAAATCCTAAAAAGAAAGTTTGAAGCAGGGCAAAAAGTGTTGTTATACAACTCCAGGCTAAAACTTTTTCCAGGAAAGTTAAAATCACGTTGGTCAGGTCCATTCAGTATTACAAAGGTATTTCCTCACGGAGCCGTGGAAGTTGAGGAGCCAGATTCGAAACGCATTTTCAAAGTCAACGGTCAGAGGTTGAAACATTACTATGGGGGTCACATCGATCGTGAGAAAAACATCTGTTAGTCTCACGGATTAGAACGGCGAAAACACAGTCGGGCTGAAGACTATAAACAAAGCGCTAACTGGGAGGCAACCCAGGAATTTTATTTATTTATTTATTTGATTTTAATTTGCTTCACTGTTAGTTTATTTCAATAGTTATTACCTGTATGTTCTTTAACATGATCTTTAATTGATTTCAGGATGGGAAACAAGTTTATAGTTAGCGGCATCGACTAATGGCCACTACGACTACCCATTCGGGGGTCTCGCTCCCCGGTGAGCGAGCGGCTGCCCAGCTCGCCGGTGAACTGGCGGGGGTTGCAACGGGGCAGCGCCCCCTGGAAGCCACGCACCTATGAGCAAAATTGCAGAATGTCCACTTGTTAAAATCTCAAATCTTTAATCAATTTTTTATATATAGTGTAGTTAGTTTAGTGTTGATTAAATTGGATTAGTTAGCTTAGTTAATTTATAAGTATTAAGGTAATCTGCAAGGTGAAGGTTGAATTGAGTTCTATTTGATTGCAGGGACTAAAACACAGGAATTTGGAACTCCTTGCCTCACAGCGCATGATGCGCTCATTTTATGCACAAGCTGGCGCATAGTGCACTCAATCAGCCCCAAAGCCAGCCAACTCCCTGCCTAATAGAGCATCATGCGCCCCAGTAAGCCTAAAGAGAGAGCCCAGTGCGCCCACATATGCCCAACCTTGGAAACCAGCGCACACTGCGCCTCTCCTGCACAAATCATAGCGCATCATGCGCCCCAACATACCCAATCCCCTGGTAGCCAGCGCATAGTGCGCCTATTTCAAGCCAAAACCAAGCGCACAGTGCGCTATACAAGCAACACGAATAGATTTAAACTCCACAACAGGCACAACTTCTATCAAACCCAAAGTCAGCTCTCTTCTACTCTTCTATTCATACCAAAACACTACCCAACGCAAGCCTTCACTCTCGCTCACCCACGACAACCCATTCTATTCCCTCCTATACCCGAAAAACACTACCCAACCTCTCCTTCACAAATCAAACCCAACCTTTTCACCTCAAAACTCGTTATTCCCATCTCTCACCCCTACCCAACCACACAAGGTGGACATTAAGCATCAAATAAATTGGTTCATCAATTCAATTGGCACAATCCAGGGACATAAACAAGTAAGTTTAATCAGAAATTATCTGTGATTATTTGGATTTGCTCGATTGGGGTTACTCTAGTACATCCATTGAAGAAATATTAAATATTTTTGTTTGAGCACCCATTGAGTTTGTGTTGACGCAATTGGTTGGGTACTCTTACATTGTTGAGTGTATGGCATTAGAAGGACATTGTGCTTAGTTAATTGACAGATTTGGTGAAAATAAGTTTGGGGGAAGAGTTTTGCACAAGCTGTTTATAACATTGCACTCCAACTGTTTGATATTGTGCCTCAAAGATAAACATTGGCTTTTGAGAGGTTTGAACTCCGATTTTTGTTTGGGCAAGACATGACACTCACATCTTTGGCTCGCAAGCGATAGAGAGGAGAGAGTTCGGGAGCTACAGGAAAATTTGACAAAAAGAGATTCCAAACCTATGAAGCATCTGAGCATTATAAAAATTGGTTAGCTGGAAGACCTTTAATACCAGAGCGGGGATTTCTCCCGGAAGCTCAAGACGGGGAACTTGCCTTGATGATAGCGAGCCGCAATTGGTTAGATTTTACTTCTCAACCAGAGCCGACGGTAGTTAAGATTGTCAAAGAATTTTATGCCAACGCAACTGCGGCTAATGGCAATAATGTTATGGTTCGAGGACGAGCAGTCAACATGGGACGAAAAGCAATCAATGCATATTATAGGTTGTCCAAGATCAAAAACAGTGAGTATAAAGAATATATGAAACATGATTTGGATTATAGTGAGGTGATTGCCACCCTATGTGAACCAGGGACGGAATGGGCATTAACAGATCAGCAAGAAGCACGTCATTTCCCTACAGCAAAGCTAAGCCGTTATGGTAAAGCTTGGAATGCCTTCATTTGTGCAAAGTTGATGCCGTGTAGGCATATGAGTGAAGTGATGAGTCAAAGGGCAGACTTGTTATTTTGCATTGCGAAAGACAAATCAGTTGACATTGGGCAGGTGATCTATGAATCTATCTTGAACGGAATGCAGCCAGGAACTACAGGCGATTTACCTCACCCGTCTTTAATTACAGCACTGTGTCGCCAAGCAGGGGTTCAATGGAATGATAAGGAAGAGGTTTTGATGCCGTTAGCCCCAATTAATCACAAAGCAATGGTTAAATACAAGATATGGGATGGGGCTGAATCACACCCACGGGGACTGGGATTTATTATCGCTCCCCCAGTACATGTTGAGCATCCTCCTGAGGCCCCAAGTTCAATGCCACCACCTGATTAGGTTGAGAATATACGGAAGGACATACAACATCATACGAGACGAATTGACTTGGTAGCAACCCAGATACACCGGGGTTTTGATCGTATGGATCGACAGCAATCTTGTCTTGCCCAACGTCAAGTAGAAATTTATTCTCATTGTACCACGTCGTTGGCAGATATGTTTCGCCGAATGAATCCAGCCGGGACTCCGTACCAGTTCACACTCCCTCCACCTCTGTCAGTGTATCCACCTCCAGACTTACCTCCTCCTAATGCCGAAGATGAAGATGCCGGAGAGGAGTAGGCGTTGATGAGGGAAGTCCTCAGTCCCTAATTTTTTTAAATTTGTATACAATGAGGACATTGCATATGTTAAGTTTGGGGGTGCATTCATTTGTATTTGCATGTAGTGGTCATTTGTATTTGCATGTAGTGGTCATTCTTATTAAAAAATAATAATAATAATAAATATAAAAAAAAATGCATTTAGTTAGTTCATATTGCATGAATCCTGGCATTGAGTTAGTTGAAGATGACTTAGCCAATGATGAGATTGGAATTATATATAGTTTAACAGTACTGACAATTGAGATATGGATGTAGTTTCGTATTGTGATGTAAATCTTATCCTGTTTGAAAACTGATGTAATCGGGTAGCACGTTAGGTTAACCATTGTGATTAACTTAGTTTAAATGTTAGCATAATTGTCTTCTTGGGGGAAATATTTGTTCTAATGAAGGAAAATTTGTAAAGTTGTGGTAAAAGCTAGGATGACGCAGAAACTTAAGTTTGGGGGAAAATATGGGATTTAAATAAATAAATAAAATAAAATAAAAAAGAAAAAGAAAAAAAGAAGAAGAAAAAAGAGAGATATATATACAGGTGAATAAACACGTTGACTTGTTTAGTTCTGTGGCCTTTGCTACTTGAGTAAGTAAACCCTAGGGGATGTCTTTACACCCAGCGCCCTAAAGCCATCTGGTTTGGGAGTCGTTGGTCGAAAGCTCGCTACATGGGTATCATTGAAAAGCCTAAGAGAACTAGACATTGCATAGTCAAGTGTAAACACGAGAAAGAGCGTAAATGCCCTCGTGAGCAAATAAAAGAAAAAAAAATCCCGTATTGACTCTGAACTTGGTGATTGTGAAAGTTCTAGCCGAAGCTTAACTTGTTACAAAGATTCTTAAGTTAAGATATGTGTTTGTCCCTCTAAGAAGCATATTATGCAATATATTTGAACTGTAGTTGATTTTAATGGTTGTTAAGCACACACACACTACATAAGAAACAACAGGCTTTGATTTACGGATTGGTATGAGCTATTGAATTGTCTTATTTGGATGTATTGTTTGAATCTATTGTTGATACCTCTGAGGCATATTTGTTTGATTTCTTACTGACTGATGGCTGGATGCGTAGACATTTAGATAGGTTGCATTTGCATTATTGCATTGTTTGGGGACAAACAATTAAATAAGTTTGGGGGTATTTGATGAGTGAGTTTTATACTTACGAATCAGATATTGTTTAGCTTAATTATTGTTATCCTTAAGTGTTTTTAGTATCTTTTTATTAGTTTTTGTGTTTATTTCTTGTAGAATGGAGCTGGAGGGATAAACTGGTCATTTGGGAGAAGAAAAGAATTAAAAATCATTAAAATTGGAGCTGAGTGGCATTTTTGTAATTACCTGGTCTTTGTCTAGCGCATAGTGCGCTTGGATTGCACTAAACCTAGCGCATAGTGCTCTAGGCCACGCCTAATGTGGGTTATTTTTGCTGCTAAATTGATTTGGAAAAAAGAAGGACTCTGGAGGAGGGTTTTGACTAACACAAAAAGAAAGAAGACTTCAAAAAAAAGACGTATCGTGGAATTTCGGACGACAAGGATTTGCAGAGAGAAAAACGAAGGAAAACACGAAGGAGGATTACAAGGATTGAAGATCAAAGAGAGAGTATTGGAGCAAATTCAGAGTTTCTTTTTCTCTTCTCTAGTTTTATCTTTTGTAATTACCTGGGATGTTTAGATTATTAATCTGGATGATGTTTTTCTTTATTATTATCATGCACTAAACTTTAATTAAGATTGCAACGGAACTTGGTATGTAGTTTAAATTTAACCTTCCCATTGAATGAAAGTTGGTTTTTATTGAATTGTTTATTATATCTTTTGCTTATTGATTAATTGTTTGGCCAACAATTACTGTGATAATCTATATAAAATTGGAAGATCGAGTATAGATTGAGATCTGGATATAATAACATCTGTTCATATAATCTGAATAGGGTTAATATGATTAGCATGTAGGATAGGAATATACCTATGTGTCTTTTGTATCCATTGAAAGAATTTGTACGTAAAACCCTAATTAACTTGATTCACATAGGAATATAGTGAATTAATTAACTAGGGTGTTCCTGGTAATTCTGTGTCTTAAGGATCAGATTTAGGAGGATTTGTTCACGTATTTTGGGAAAAAGTGTGTGAATTTTATAAAGCATTCTTGGATAATGATTCGTATTAATTAACTGAGTTAAATGGGATGTAAATTGATTTAAATGAAATACCAAGGGAAGTTGTAATCTTAACCTGTTAAATCTGCATTAATCTTGTGAACTTTGGTCTTAGTTATTAATTTTGCTAAGTTAGATTTTCATATCACAACCAATATTTCGTAGTTTAAAATAAGATTAATTGAATTAAAATTTATAATTGATAAAGGTTAATCTATTTCCTCGTGGGAACGATATCCTTGCTTGCTGAATATTACAATTGAACGCGTATACTTGCGTGTTAAAGTGCTATTAATAAAATAGGCAACAGTAGGTCTACTCGTTATCTTTCCAAATCATCCCGAATCACCTTAATCGGAGTTCGTATGAAGAAGTAATGCTTATTTTACTACAGGAGGTCAAAACAGTCTCTGTTTACAAGTTTTACACTCCGGACAGCACCCACCCCCATTGGGGCTGGGATTTAAGCCTACACAACCTCGCTGGGGCGGGGCCACATGCGGGAGGAACTCTGGTTCATGATTTTGACAATTCATTGGCCCAATTAATTCCAATTAAATACAAATTAAACTAGTACCGTGATTTCTATGAGGTATAAACTTCATATAAACATCATATCATGTTACTAACATATTTTTAACATCTTAAATCATGCAATTACTCAATTCAAATTATGAAATTTCACTGTTCATGGTGTTCTTGACGGTTTTGAAGAAAAAACACGAATTTTGACGTCACGAATTCGTTATAACTCTAAATCCGTCCATTCAAAGTTTGATTTTTTTGGTTTAACATGTATTATCATAATTTACTGACAAATTTAAGTTAAACAAACAATTCAGGGCATACAATTGTTCGTAAGGGCCATAAGGGCCATATATACAACTTTTATACTCTATAACTTTTGAAAAACCCAATTAAAACATAATACATGAAATTGATGGTTTGAAATCATACATAGATGGTAGAAAACATAGTATGATTATATCTTAACATTTATATACGCATAAATCATCAATTCATGCATTGATCATAAAATAATTATTTTATAGAGAACTCAAAATAGTCGTTAATGGAAAACTCTGATTATAGCATGTCTATATGAAATTGGTTACTCTAACACATGGATACATGATATAAACCATATAAAATACATATACTAACATATATATCATCATATACCCACCAATTATAAATTTCATCAATCATAGAGGACTTGAATAGTTTTCATAAAAATATAAGAACGTAATTTAAGTTTGGGTTGAAAAGATTACCCTGCTAGATTGTGATGATGATGAACTTTCTTTTAATTTCTACAACCCTTGATCTCTTCAACTCTCTGTCAAAGTTCTCTCAAATTTTCTCTCAACTTCTTCTAAGTTTCTCTCTTCTCTTTCTTCTGATATGAATATGAAATAGAACTGGTGTATATATGATATATGTATATAATGTTTAGTTGAAAAGAATTCGTGAAATCATGGGTCTTCAGTTAACTCCCACTATGGGTTAACTGACCAACCTCCTATAAGGCCATGTTTGGCAAGCTTAAAGAGTCCCTTTCTCATTTATTTTAATTAATCTCTTATAATATAGTTTAATAATGTCACATCCATTTAAGCAATTAATCAAATATCTTATTTAATTCAATTAATTAAAATAGAATAATTCCACATTAATTCACATAGTCACATAATTAAAATTCTTATTTATTAATTATGTCAAATCATTAAATCTCTAATTAATTATTAAATTAATTAGAATAACATTATGTTTATTAAATAATTCATTTAATCAAATAAGCTCAATTAAATTCATACTTTGAATAATAAAATTCTCCACATTAATTTAATCAATGTAACACATAATTAAATTAATCTACCATAAATTCATCAGTTAATTATTTAACTCAATAATTATATCATCGATAAATATTTATTTAATTCAATAAATATTTAAATCATATTACAAAATCCCGTTCGTCACATAACCATTACGGAGTAACTTATCCACTAACTTGTCAGTTGAATACTATACGTGATATTATATACATATAATATACATCCGTTCTATTTCATATGCATTCATCAATTAGAGAGAAAATACTTAGAGAGAGTTTGAGAAAGAACTTGAGAGAATTGATAGAGAATTGAAGGAACAAAGGAAGTCTCTATCATCATCAAGCAAGTAGCAAAGGGTAATCTCTTCATCTTCATGGATATGTTTCACGTTCTTATATTTTCTATGAAAAGCTATTTCAAAGTCCTCTGTGATTGAAGAGATTGATAATTGATGAGTATATGATGATATATATGTTAGTATATGTTTACAATATGTTTATATCATATATTCATGTGATTAGAGTAATCGATTTCATATAAACATGCTAAAATCAGAGCTTTCCATTAACGGGTGTTTTGAGTTCTTTGTAAAACAACGATTGTATGATCAATGCATGAATTGATGATTTATGTGTATATACATGATAATATATAATCATAATGTGTTTTCTACCATCTATGTATGTTTTCAAACCATCAACTTCATATAAATATGTCGTAATTGGATTTTGTGAAATTACAGAGTATAAAAGTTGTATATATAGCCCTTACTGTGACAACCCGGATTTTCAAGAATTAATAAATAAGAATTTAATGAATAAAATTCTTATTATGAGATGTTTCGAGTTTGAGTATATATATATGAGTTATATATTGTAAAATATGTGATTTGGTGTGAAAAGAAATTTATATATTAATTTATATATTTATTGAATTAAATAAATATTTTAATTGATTTATTTATTGAGTTAAATAAATAATTTATGTGATTATTATGGAGTAATTTAATTAAGTGTAATATATTAATTAAATGAATATTTAATATTTAATTAATATGTAATGATTTTATGGTCTAGTTCTAATTTAATTGGGATAATTAAATTAGATGAAATTATGTAGTAATTGCTACAAGAAATTATAATTAGCAAGTAATTATAATTGTTATGTGACAATTTTTATGTGGTTAATTGATGTTAGCTTTTAATTAATTAAATTAGAATGTTAAGTTTAATTAATTAAAGTGTAACATTAAAAATATGTGCTAAATGATTTATTAAAAGAATAAAAAGGAAGCCAAACAAGGCCCTTGCACTTGTTTTAACTCTGTTTTACCAAACATGATCTTAACTATTAAAAAAGCTAGTTTTAAAAATAAACTGTTTTTGCCAAACAAGCCTTAGGGCTTTTAAAATTTCAAATGTTGTAACCTATGTATTAATTGCAATTATTATACTTATTAGGGTCATTATGTATTATAAGTTATATACTTTCTATTTGTAGAGATTTCGGCACATAAAAGCAGCGGAATTTAATATTTTCAAAACAATATCCGAAACCCTAAAATAGGATCCATGCGAAAACATATTAATTCAGAGGTTTACATTTTTACCGATTATCCGAGCTTGAATGGTGACAATGGAAAACTTCTGGAACAACTTTGAAACTTCAACGCAATCCAACGGAACTGCGCCTCTACAGTATCCACACGAACGTCCCGCGAATCGTCACATGATCTGCAGCAAAGAGAGCCGCGGTACTAGCCACCAAGGATCTGGATTTTCTGAAGCTTTTCTCTCTAGTCTCTCTCTAAGAGCGGCTAGGATTTAGGTTTATGATATTATCTCTCTTTAAAACGGCTGATATATCATATATAGATATATAGCAGTGAAAAGAAATTAACCAAAACCTAATCCAATTAGAAAAGTAAAATCCGAATTTATATATATTATATCTTAATTATGTCTTACTTAATTAATATACATGTATACAAATTATTCTATTAATTTAAATTAGTAATTTAAATACTATCAATCATATTGATATATTTAAATCCTTACAATTTAAATTAATTCCCTTTTTAATTACGTTCTAAGTGTGTGACCCTATAGGTTATTATTACGTTGGCAATAATTTTAAAATCATATTATAAAATTATAAACAGTGAGCGGCATCTAGTAATGCATCACTGCTATCCAAGTAATAATAAGATTGGTGATACGATGAAACCTTTTCGTGACCAATGTTTTCAATGTAATTTAATCCTTTTAACCTTGACATCCTAGATTAAACTCGAGGTATAGAATGTGTCATACTCTTCATAATTTAATCTGATTTTTCTTGATCAATGAGTAGACTATATAAAACAAATCACTATTTGAGCATGGCCATGTATTTCATAGTCCTACTCAATCAAGAGGCTTATGGATATCACCCCTAATATATAGGAGGGTTAAATTCCATCTAGATCACTCATATTCCTCACACGATTCATGATGTACCCAATAATCAACTTTATTGTCGACCCTATTAAAGGTGATCTTTGATGATATCAAAGTACATAAATTCCCGTGTAGTAATATAGTGATATCAGGTCGGAGGATCATTATATCATTGTCACTATGAGAATTGCTTATGACACTTTGCATAATGCTCCACGTAGAATTCTCATGGTGGGTCTGTCCAGTACATTGTTCTCTAACATATACCTATGCATTGACTCAATATCTCATATATTTATGACCAATGAGATTTGGTCATCAGTCAATCCACATACTAGTCTTAATGTATCATTGTTGTCCCATTAACAATGATAGTCGACTAGGGACATTTAAAAGCAATGATACTAATTGTAATTATATAATCTCATGTTCAAGTCACATACTTGAAGCTATATAATTTGTATCACTATTCTAATGACTTTTATTATGCTAACATTTATATAACGCAATAAATAAAACCATAATAAAATAATTCATTTATTCAATCAAATATAATATAAAAAAATGTTAAGCAATTACTGTAATATTCTAAACTTTGAATAGGAATGTTAATATAAACAGTAAATATTAATATATTTTATATCTTGTGTGGTGTGTATTTAACTTTATTATTAGTATATATAATTATATATTCACACATAAGATATAACCATGTAATTATATATGGAAGGTTTTATAAGTAAACCCTAATTGAAGATTTTATTTAAATAAGGAATCTCAACCCTAATTATTTTAATAAATGGGAATTATAACATAAATCATTGATAATGTTATATAAGATTATGAATATATATATATATATATATATATATATATATATATATATTAATATATGAGGAATTAAGGAATTAGTTGCAAAAGATTTCTAGAAAACCCTAATTAGGGATTAGGAAACCATAACCCTAATTATAAAACCCTAATTTAAATTATAAACCCTAATTCTAAACTAACAAAACCTAATTGTTCATTATTGTTTTTAAATTTTCTAAAGAGAATATGAAATGGCTAAATTACCCTTGTATTTAAGTAGGAAATTACCAAAATACCCTTAGTACATGTAAAATGACCAAAATGCCCTTATTTTGTTTTCTTTCAAAATAAGATAGGAACAAATCTTTTGGCTTGCAAGCAAAAGATTTGCCCAGCAGATTTTTACCATAGAGTCTTGACAACACAACCTATAACACTTAATAGTTTAGGCTTAGTTGTTAAGAGTGTAGAAGAACTTAAGTTTAACCCCCACTTGAGCTCGTGATATAAGGCTAGGTTATAAGGACTAAAAGCCACAAAATTTAGACTTAGTATACACCACTAAACAACTCAGAAACATCACTTAGCAAGCCAGAACAGAATTAGAAAGAGAAAGAACCAAAAGAGCTCGAAAAGAGGTACAAACCTAACCCAACTTAATTTTTGTAATTCTAAAAATTTGATTGTTGTTATTGTTGTTTAAATATATTCATTAGGTTGTTGTTTAGTGTTCTGGGTGGTTGCCTAAAACATGAATCTATAACATTTAAAAGCATTAAAATAGAGTTTTAAGCAAAACTGCCGAAGTTGAAAAACAAGGTCTGACAGTGAATGTCAGGGCTTGTAGATCGATACCTGGTTATCGTTTTGATGTTTTAAGGGTTGGTAGTCATAGCTTGCAGTGTTGTTAATAACCTAGAAGTGATGGAATAACAATCGGAATAACAGATTGAGAGTTATAGGTGGTCAAAACCCGTTGACCGAGCTTGACCGCCAGTTTTCTGGGCAACCCAGAAAGCTTAAGAACACTATCTAACAGGGGGTTTGACCGCTTAGATCTCTCGCCTGTCAGTCTGGTTGGATGTTAGATGATTAGTAGAGTTGTACCTTGGCATAAGTAATACATAACTAGAGCACTCTCGAGCCCTAGAAACTCACTGGCCGGAAAATATAAACGGTCAAAACTCGTTGACCGTCCAGATCCGATTTCTGGGTAACCCAGAAATTGCGAGCAACGGCTTGACAGGTTGTTTGAAGGCTTAGATCTTGCTGCTTGTTGATATATGGAATCTTTGACTATTCAAACATTGTACCCTAGTAGTTAGTCTACAAAGCCCAACGATTAAAACACCTAAACCATGAACCGACTGCTCAGTATAAGGCTAGAAAGGTCATTGACCGGCGTTGACCATTCAATTCTGGGCAGCCCAGAAATGAAGAACATCGTTGGTGGGGTGGTTTGACCGGCCATGGAAACCTGTAGAAATGTTATTAGGTAGTGAAATGAACATTGGTGTGTAGTGTTACACAAGCACTACAACTTCATTACACTAGACTGCCCAGAAACCAAATGGATTGCCAGCAAAATAAGGTCAAACAAGGCTCCAACGCGTTGACTGACCTGTTCTTGAGTTGGCCAAGAACAGCTAAGGCGACAGATTCGTCGCTATAGACCATTGGGGATGGGTTAAAATTTAAAAATAATAAAATTATTTAAAATAAATACTAAATAATTAATAAAAAATTCTAAAAAATCATTTTTAATTATAATAAGTAATTTTTAATATTTTGTCATAAATTTTTTTTAATATTTAATTTGTTTAAATATTAATAATAATAAAAGTAATTAATAATAAATTACTTAAAAATAATATAAATGATTTAAAAATTATTTTAAATAATAATAAATTATTTAAAAATAATATTAATGATTTAAAAATCATTATTAATAAAAATAAATTATTTAAAAAAATAATATTAATGATTTAAAAATTATTTTAAATGGTTATTAAATATTTAAAAATAATATTAAATCATTTAAAAATTATTTTGAGCATTTAAAAATTATTATAAATAATAACTAAAATATCTAAATAAGATATTAAAACTTTTAAATAAAGTTATTGAAAAACTAATTGGATAGTTATTCAATGAAGCTATAAAATACCGAACGGACTCCAAAATCAACCCAGACACTAATAGTTTAATTAGAAATTAATTGTTATCATTTCTAATGACTGTTATAACATATATAGGTTGCGAGTATACTTTCAAATAACTTAAGTAGCCGATCTTGATAAAGACAAGTTTTCTAACTTCATTTAATTTCAATATTAAATGTAAGTCTTGTAAATTGATATACGAAATTGCTATGAACATTATTCGTGATATCTGTGATTTAAAAAAGGTTATGACTTATTGTTCAAGCATAACCAAGACATATGAACTGTTACTTGTGTAAATTATTTTTGATTTGATATCAAAGCATAGACTGTGGTGAAATCAATATTGTTTGGTACAAATATATATACTGATACTATCAATGACCGGCAATTTTACATTGACCGGGTAGTTATTAACGACCGACAGTTTTACACTGACCGGGTGGTTGTGGTAGGATGATATGCATACTTCTAGATGGTGTGGTTGGCCAAATCAACCCGGGTTGCTAAGTCTATATGACTGACAGAAACTCGTAATATGTGGGGTTTGGCAGATCAAACCTCAGTATATATATGTGAAAAATACTCTGAACTATATGTTCTTTCAACTCAGATATTGTGTGAGTATAAAATGTAAATCTTTAAAACTTGCTGAGCCTTGTAAAGATCATCCTTACAATTATTCTTTCTCTTTGCAGCTGCATCTAACACCTCAGGAAGTTTAGGAAATCATACATGTGGGTAGAAGTAAATTTATGAGAACGAATGTTATTGTATTAAGATTAAGACTGTAATTTGGTATTTCTCTGATGTAATGGTTGAACAATATATAACCAAATATTATTATGTTGAATGGTTTTACATTATTAATAGTGAATAGTATCAAGCACAATATCTATATGAACTATACATCTGAATGAGGGTATGGAATGATCTTGGGAGTTCTGTAAGCACTGAGGTCGCCCCTTAGTTCCAAGAACAATCTTATCATTTGTACTGTGAATGTCAGATAGATAGAAATTATTGATATGCAAGAAATATCTATAAGATCATAAATCTATACATCCAAGTGAGGGTATCCAGATATGGTAATTGTTCTGACGAGAACTCTTAATTGATTGGGATACTGTGAATTTTGGATTTATAGAAGTTATTGTCTTATAAAATATTTACGTGAGCACCAAATCTGCTACAGGAAAGGTAGAGAATTTGGGGGCATCACAATTTGGTATCAAAGCCTTAGGTTAGTAAACTTAGGAGGAAACCCTTAGGCTATAACCTCGGAAGTATTTAAACGATAAAGGAGATAAGCTCAAATAGAGTTATTACGAGAGGGGGAAAGTTATTAGGAAAGTTAATAGATAGGAATATTAATAAAGTATTAAGTTATGATTTGTAGATACTAATCGATTGTATAAATCTGATTGTAGGATGTCGGAAGAACGTCAGATAATTGAAGTTGAATAAGTCATAAATGAAGTACCACTACAGGTGATACCTCTTCGGCGGGCTTGGACGAATAGGGCTTACAGTTCAGGACCCAGTGTGGCACAGGAGGTCGAGTTTCTAGAAGAGAGGTTACACAAGCTGGAGAAAATGGTGGAAAAACTGAAGAAGAGGATAGCAACAAAGAAGGAAGAACTTTAGACTAAGGGAATTTCATAACATAGATAGTGATAGGGATAAATCGCTAGTCGGATATGCTATGTAGTTATTTTCTGTCGTGTGTAAAACTAGTGATCTAGAATGAGTCACTAGATATGTATATATAGACTTGCAATGTCAAATACAAATTTTGTTTATCAAACTGAGTTTTTTAAATTATTGAACTGGTATTCCTACTTAGTTATTTGTTATATTTAGATAAATGGCACCCAGACGGAGACCTCGTGGAGAAATTAAAGAGGAACAGGAAGAGGCAAATCCTACCCAAACACTAGTAAATATTCTGGTGGATGCTTTGCAAGGAAGTCAAGCTAATGTGTTACCAGGTGCACCCAATAACCCAACCACAACTCAATTCAAGGATTTTAAACTAGTGGGACCACCAGAATTCAGAGGAACTGATGAACCAATAAAGGCTCAGACCTGGATTACCGAGATGGAGAATATGTTTAAAGTAACCAAGGTAAATGATGACCAAAAGGTGGATTTTGCCATTTTTTTAAAGGAGGAAGCTAACCACTGGTGGGAAGCAAACAAGGAAAGAGCTGGAGAAGGTGCCACTAATTGGGACATATTCAAGGAGTTCTTCTTTGCCAATTACTTTCCAACTTCAATGAAGGATCGTAAGGAAGTTCAATTTTTGGAATTGAAACAAAGGGAGATGACGGTGTCACAATACGCAGCCAAATTCAACGAGTTGGCTAGGTTCGCATCACATCAGGTAGATACCGAGGCAAGAAAGACAAGGAGGTTTGAAGAGGGACTGAAACCCCAAATTAGGAGCAGAATATCGGTGTTTCAGGTGAAGACTTTTGCTGAGATTTTTGGAAAAGGCCATTATAACAGAGAAGGAAGGAGAGGCTTTATTGCAGTTCAATAAGGAGAAAAGGGTTATTACAGGAAAGATAGAGAATTTGGGGGCGTCACAATTACATCAAAGAATTGGCCTATAGGGCATAAACTCTAACAGTCTCTGTGACGAACGAGAATTTTGTAAAGTTATTTGAATTTTTATTGAAATAAATAAATATTTTTGATGATTTAATTATTGAGTTAAATAATTAATCCATGGGAGTGTGGTAAATTAATTTAATTATATGTGTTACATTAATTAAATTAATGTGTAGTAATTTTATAGTTCAAAGTATATATTAATGGAACTTATTTAATTAAATGATTTATTTAAATAAGGATAATGTTATTCTAATTAATTTAATAATTAATGGGAATAATAAAGAATTGACATAATTAATAAAGGAGAATATTAATTATGTGACAATGTGATTTAATGTAAAGTTATTATATTTTATTTAATTGATTTAAATAAAATTAATTAAGTAATTAATAGTGTGATCAATTAACTATATAATAAGGAAGTTAATTAAAATAAATAGAAAGGGAGTTAGTGTGCTAGCCAAACAAGGCCCTTGTAGAAGTTAGAAGTTTATCAGTTAACAAACAAACGGCTAATTATATATATATATATATATATATATATATATATATATATATATATATATATATATATATATATACTATGTCTATATCATATATCATATATTAGAAGAAAAGTAGAAAGTCAGAGAGAAAAAAAAAATAGAGTTTGAGAAGAAGAATTTGAGATGGATAGAGAAAGAGAGAAATTTGAGAAATCAATTGTATTATCTGTGAATCATCTTCATCTACTAAAGGGTAATCTCTTCTCTTAAATTTTCAAAATTTAGATTTCTTAGAGTTTTCAATTACGTACTTTGAAGTTTTCTGTAAAAACTAGTTTTTTGTAATTAAGTCATGATATGGCTATATATATATGTGTGTGTGTCTGATTATATCGTATTTTATGTTTGTTATGAATGATTTAAAATGATCAAATTTATGCAAATAGGCCTAAATTGGGTTTTCAAAAAGTTACAGAGTTTCATTTAACGTATTTTTAAAATTCTCTATTAGGAATTATTTTAAGAATTGAAGTAAGATATAATCATATAAATGTCTATATATGTTAGTAACATGTGTTGTATCATGTATACATAAATTACACTGATCACACCATGGAATTTTGATAAAAATTGGGTTTCATGAAATACAAAGTATGAATGTCGTATGAATAACCCATATGGGTAAATTATATGCTTTAATCGTATGTTTGAATTAAAATTGACACTTGATTATAATTACCCATGTTAAAACGAAGGATATAGAATTGGAATGAAGGGATTCGGAGTAATAACGAAACTGTAATGACAGATTTCATATTTTCTTCAAAACTTTACAAAAAAATGGAGAACACTGAAATTAAATGTCTTAATTTGTGTAATTACATGATTTCAAATATTTGAAACATACTAGAATTGATTTATGATATTCCTGTGAAGTTTATACTTTATGGGTAACATTACAAATCAGTGTATTAGTGTAAATTGGAGTTAATTGGGCGAGTCTCTGTGTTCTTCGCGAACTGCAGATTCTGGCACTGCGACGCAGCGCGCCTGCGCCGTTCCAAAGAGTAATTAGAGCGCGCACGTGCCGTGTAGCGCACATGCGCCGTTACAAAGAGCAATTGTAGCGCGATCGCGCCTGTCATAGAAATTTCTAAAATTTTTCTAAGTGTTAAATGTTTAGTAATGTGTTAACCTAATAAACATGAAAACACATTAAGTATATGATGAGATGTTAATACAAGTTTAATAACTTATGTTATGTGATTAATTAATAAGTTAATTACACGACTTAAACTATTATTTGAAAGTCTAATAATAAGTTTGAAGAACACTGTTGTGATTCGATAAATGTATCGAACTTGTGATTAATGGATATTATGAATGTGTTGACACGTAGGATTAATTAAAGAACGTGAGTTATAATTGTAGCTTATGCAAGAGGCAAGTTTCCTAACTATACTCTTTAAATTGAGTAAGTATTCTATCCCTAACTTATTATTGTTGGGCAAGTTTTCTAAACTCAAATCTTTACATTGAGCAAGTTATAGACTTAAATTCTATATCGAGCAAGTTCTTATCCTTGATTATTCAAGTTCAAGATTTCATATGAGATGTTATGATTCTTTTAAAAGTATCATTTCAGTTATACAATACTTATTCGATTGTATACCCTTGAGAAGTTAATATTCAAATTGAATATCATTTATTGTTGAAACCTTTAAGACTAGCGAACCCTTATTGATTCGACTAGTTCATAGTTGATGAGCGTTCTAAATTCCAGAACTATTATTGAGTTTATCCAAACCAAACTTTCTTTGGTGCAGACTCTGATGTTAAACTGAGATGAACAACCCTAATATAGGGGATTGATGATGATGCTTAAAGCGTTGAAGTATTGTACACAGTATTGGTACGAAGGGCTGATCCCCCTAAGTACGAAAAGTGAAGTCCATAGTCTTATGACTGTTAAAGGTTTAAAAGGTTAATATACTTGACAACCTAGGACATAGTTCAAGGTCTTATGACCCTTAGAAGTAATTTTGATTCTTGATTCAAAAGTTGAGCAATTTGTTATTCAGAATTCTTTCACTCGCATGTTATTATTCTGTCTTATTTTTATACTTGCGGGCATTCGTGCTCACTCTTGCATAATAACATTGCAGCTAAGAATGAAAAATCTGGTGAGCCTTCTAGTAGCAAGGGCAAAGGAAAAGTTAGCAAGTGTTGAAGACTTGTTATGTGATTAATGTTATGTTCAAGACTTATGTGTAATGATTAAGACTTATTTATTTACGTTTTTGCAACAGAGATTTAAGATTAAGTATAACCTGGGATTGATTATGAATTTACTATTTCAGATGTTGTAACCCTATTATAGGGAGATGATGGATTATTTATCTATTTAAATGAATTTTTTTTTATTATGGGCAGATAGTCATATGATAGTTGAACAGTGAACACCAAATCCTGTGAAAATTGAGATACCAAATTTGGGGGTGTCACAAGTTGGTATCAGAGCCGTAGGTTATGAACCTTAGGTATTCGAGAACATAGTAATGATAACTCTGATTAAGTTTTAAGAAAGATAATAAATTACCTTATGTGCTATGTGTTTATAATTATATACTTGCTCGAGTATCGATTAGCATCACTTAAATAACTAAGACTTAAAACTTGTTTTGTCAGGATGTCAGATACTGGAGGAGCTAGTCAGCCTAGGGATAATATACCCCTAGAAACTAGAGATGAGGAGCCCCGAGACATACATACAGTCTGGGAGCAGTTAGTACAGCCAGAGCCATCTCCTTTGATCACAGTCATTGGTCAGGAGCATGAGCCAGAGATTAACTAAGAGGAGGACCCTGAGGAGTTTGAGATCCCGGTTGAGGCAGCCGAGGAGGAGGAGGAGGAGGAAGACCCTGAGGAGTTCCCACCGAACTCTGTCAGCGCTGAGATGTACGATGAATTGTATGATCACAACATCGAGTTATGAGATACGATTCAGGAACTGAGGGAGGAGACTGTTACTCAACGGACTGCCATCGAACAGAAGGATGGTGAGGTTGAGGCGCTTCACAACCGTCTTGGAAATATGGAATGGGATTTGGTTCATTAGAAGGGCCAAAGCGAACAGAAGTCAGAGGAGATAGAGAAGTTAAAGAATGAGTTAAAAGAGAAATCAGAAAGACTCGCCACAGCAGAGGAAGCTTAGGTGAGAAATTCACGACGTGCAGATCTTGTAGAGGATGATGCGCGTGCAAATAAGGCTAAGGTTGAAGAGACGGGCTACACGTTTCTGAGGGCAATTGATGAGGCCCAGGATCGAGTTATGAGATATCCAATTCAGTTCGAGAGACTGCCTGGGTATATGTTAGATCGCAGGACTATGTCCCGCATTATTGAGGAAGAGCGTACCGAAGCTGTCCGACGTCTTAGTAGGCCGTGATAGGATAGTATGATTATGTGAATGCTTAACTTAAAGTTAATTGTAATGATTGAGATTTTATATAATAATTTTAAATATTTATTGAGTTAAATAAATATTTTATGTGATTTATTTATTGAGTTAAATAAATAAATTATGCGATTTTGTGGAGTGATTTAATTAAGTGTTATATATTAATTAAATAAATATTTAATATTTAATTTAATTAATGTGTATTAATTTTTGGTACAGTTCTAATTTAATTGAGATAATTAAATTAGATGAATTATGTGTTAAGTGTTACATGAATTATAATTAGCGAGTAATTATAATTATGTGATAAATTTGTATGTGATTAATTGATGTTAGATTTTAATTTATTAAGTTAGATGTTAAAAGATTTAATTAATTAAAGTGTAACTATTAAACTATGTGTTAAAAGAAATTATTAAAATAAAGAAAAGAGTTTTTAAGTGGTTTTAACCAAACAAGGCCCTTACTTTTGTTTGAAAAAGTTTTGCCAAACAGGGCCCTTGCACTAGTTTTAAACCTAAATTACCCAAACAAGACTTTAGTTAGTAAAATTAGTTTCTAAATTAATCTGTTGCCAAACAAAGCCTTGTGGCTTTTGAATTTTTTAACTGCTAATTTAATTATATTATTAAGTGCAATTAGTATACGTATATTATTATATCAGTTATATATGTATATACTACGTTAAGAAAAACTAAGTTAGTTTTCTAAGCCTAAGTCTAAAACTAAGAGCAAAGAAAGAAAAGAGAACAGAGAAAGGTTAGAGAAGAAGAGATGGGAAGAAGAGATAGGAAGAAGAACTTAGGAGAAATCACCTTCATATTTTCTTCAATCATCAAAGCAAAGGATAATCTCAATTCCCTTATTATTTTGTTTATATGTTTTATGATCTTCATGATTATGAGTTCTCTGTGTTTATAATTTAGCAAGAAAGTTATATAAATATGATGTATATATATCTTGTGTTTATAATGGTTATTATATGAATTGTATATCATAATCAAGGATTTTCCGAATTCAATTCGTTGTATAAAGCATGGCTTTATAGAAAATATTTGTTCATATGAAGTTCATGTATTTGGTTGAGTTTTAGAATAAAAGTTATGATTTAATTGATTGTTAGTATGCCTAATTAGAATTTATTATGATGTTATCTTCAATTATGAAAATATTGGATGTGTTGTTAATTGATTTAGTTTAAAAAATAAAAGTACAGTGTTCAATTTCATGAAGAACACTTATCTATGACTTTTCTTCAAAAAAATCATGAAATTGGTTGTTTGATGATGTGTTATAATGTTTATGTATGTTAGAATCATATTAGAAGCTTTAAGTTTATGTTTTCTATTAATTGATATGAATTGGAATTAGAATTTGGTGTGAAAAAATAAGCCAAATTAGCTTTTTCTCTGTACAGTACGCGAACTTGTCTGCGTTTGCTGGAAGGGGCCCGCCCCGGCGGGCCTATCAAAAGGAAAACCCCTGCCCCGGCGGGGGGGGGGGGGGGTGTGGCAGGAAAAAAGGAAACTTGTTTTCTTTTGTATTTTGTAAAACTAATTTTATGTAATAACTTTTATAGCATGATTAAACCTGTATTAAAATGCTAAATGAATATTGATAAATTATATTAATAAAATATAATTTGTGATTATAACTTTGAATAATTATAATTAGAGTAAAGATTTAATTTAAATTATAATTTTGTTAAATTATAATGATTATATTTGATTAATTTTAATCAAGCAAATGATAATTTTAAATTATAATTTATGTAATTATAATAAATGCATGATTAATTATAGATTATATTCTTGTGTATTATAATTCAATATTTGCATGATTAATTATAAATTATAATTTGTGTAATTATAATCTAGTAAATGCATAATGTAGTTATTTAATTATAAATTATAATTTGTTTATAATTTAATTAAATAAGATGTGATTATAATTTGAGTAATTATAATTAGATTAAATATTTAAATTATAATTCATTTAATTATAATTAATATGAATTACATAATTATTAATTGATTTAATTATGTAAACATGTCTATGTGGTATAATTAACTATGTGATGGTTAATTATTAATTTATTTATTTAAACTAGAATGGGTTAACCTAGAGGGTTAACTAATTATGTGAATTAGTTACATGTTAACTAATTTAGGTTATTGTGATTAAATATATATGTGTAGGAATTGTTAGAACGTGATTTTATTAGTAGCTTGCGCTTGAGGCAAGTTTTCTAAACCCTGATCTTGTATTAATTTTGATGCAAGTCTTTTACCCCTAAACTCGTTAAATTTTATACAAGTTCTTTAAGTTCATATATTCATTGTTTGAGATTGTCCTTTTTATTCTGCAATGGACAAGTATTTAATTTAAGTTCATGATTTAATGTGATCTTGACTTATTCTTCAAGCAAGGTCTATATATTCTTTTTAAATGCTTTAAGTTTAATTATAAAGCGTATGTTAATTCATAATTCTTTTATTTGTGAATTATTCTTGATTGTTGTAAGTCAATTCAACTATTCCTTAGTTGATGAACGTTGAATTCTAAATTACCTTTTTAAGCTTATCCAAACCAAACTTCCTTTGGTGCGGACTTGTATTCAAATATTGAGATAAACAACCCTATTTACTAGGGGAGGTTACCACGCAGAAGTGTTAAATGTAGTGCACATACATGGTACAAAGGGCTGATTCCCCTAAGTACGAGTTGAGGTCCATAGTCTTAATGACTGTTAAAGATTTTAAATAGAAATGTTTATAACCTAGGATAAAAGTTCAAGGTCTTACGACCCTCAGATGAATTCTATATTCGAATTTTTAATATTGATAGAGAACTATTATTCAATTCTTTATCGTTGTGAAAGTAAAAGTTATTCAAACCTTTTCAAAGATATTCTTGTATGTCTTATATATTGTTGTATTCCAGTGAGCTATTGTTTGCTCACTTTTGCATTAGATAACCATTGCAGCTGAGGTTGAAAATGTTGATGCCCCGTCAACGAGTAAAGGCAAAAGGAAGCTAAACAAGTGAAAGCTTGTTTAATTTATTTTGAATGAAATTGTAATCAGACTATATGTGATATTTTTATTTTTTGCAATTAATGTTATGTCAAGGTTAGAGTAAACCCTGAGATTTATTTTGAAAAGTTGTAATCCTTTTTATAAGGAAGATTTTATTATTTATAAAGGTTGTAATTTACTTTGCAATTATTTTATTACTGGGTATATGTATGTTATATTTAGAGAGTGAACACCAAATCATGTGGAAATGAAGTACCCGAATTTGGGGGTGTTACAGGTTGGTATCAAAGCAGTAGGTTATGAACCTTAGGTGGGGGAAAAATCTTAGGTAGTAGCCTTATAGTAAGATCGAAAAGATAGATGTGATAGGTAAAGATAATAAACTACTTTATGTGCTATGTGTTTATATTTAGGTATTCGAAGAGTGACGACTCGGTATCACGTAATAATGAACTTTAAAATTCTTTTGTCAGGATGACGAACGTTGGAGAACCTAGTCAGCCTAGAGAGGATATACCTCAGATGCCTAGAGAGGAGGATCCCCGAGACATCCATGTTGTCTGGGAGCAGCTGGTTAGGAGAGAGCCATCTCCAGTGATCACCATACCTGGTCGGGAGCGTGAGCTGACACCTATTCCAGAGGAAGAGGACGAGTTTGAAGAGGAGGAAGAGGATCCCGAAGAGGAATTCCCACCTCACTCTACTAGTGCTGAGATGTACGAGGCAGTCTACGATAGTAACGTGGAGCTTCATGGACGAGTTGGAGAGCTCGAGGAAACTATCCAGCAGCGGGACAAGACTATCGAGGATATGGCTAGTGATCTAGGAGAAGCACAGTGGAACTTAATACACGTGGAGAATGATAGAGACGCGGCTCGAGCCGAGATAGCGAAGCTGAAGCAAGACATCCAGGAGGAGTCGACTAAACGTGCCAGAGCTGAGGAGATAAGCTTAAGGGCTACTCAACGAGCCGATAGAGCTGAAGACAAGGTTGAAGCCAAGAGGGCAAAGCTGAGGGAGACAGAGTATGCTTTCCACACGGCTATAGATAGGGCCCAGGATCGTGTTTTCTATAACCCAGCTCAGTTCCAAGGTTTGCCATGGTATGTGGTGGACCGAAGGACGGTGTTTCGGGTGATGGAAGAGGAACGCAGAGAGGCTGTGCGACGCCTTAATATGCCTAGGCAGTAGAGTTTTGGTTTATGTGTTGCTTTTTGTTGTAAATAATGTAAATCCCATAATTTGAGATAAGAATGGGATGAGTTAATAATGTAATCCTGTAACTTTTGCAGTTCAGGAAGGATGATGTAAATAGCAGAAATGCTATCTAATTGATGTTTTTAAACTACGAGTAATGAATAAAAGAAGTTTATTGACGTGCTATGTGTTCTATGTGAACTGAATTATTTAAAACGTTTAAGTATAAACTTGAATATTTAAAGAAAGGTAATAATAATAATATTTTCTTAACAGAAAATGCCTCCTAGAAGCCGAGGGTTTGACGAACAACAACAATAACGATGGGACGAATCCCAACTCGGTTCAACAGTTGATGAACCTATTAACGGGAGCGCTTGCGAATCAGCCGCAAGTGCAGGGTACTACTTTTAAGGAATTCAAGGCAGTAAGACCGCCTAAATTCAAGGGATCGACAAACCCTATCGATGCTCAGTATGGAAATGGAGAAGGTCTTTGACGTGACTAGAGTAGGTGAAGACCAGAAGACAGCATTCGCGACTTTCATGTTGAAGTTAGATGCTAACTTCTAGTGGCAGGCTAATAAGACCAGAGAGGGTGAAGGAGTCATAACATGGGAACATTTTAAGGAAATGTTCTACGAAATGTACTTTCCAGTGAGTTCGCAGGACCAGATGGAGGTCCAGTTCCTAGAGCTTAAGCAGAGAGGGATGACGGTATCCGAATACGCCGCGAAGTTCAATGAACTGGCCAGGTTTGCTACTTACCAGGTTAGTTTTGATGTTAGGAAGGCAAGGAGGTTTGAGCGAGGACTAAAGCCTTGGCTCTATAGAAAGGTCTCCATGTTCCAGCTGAACACGTTTGCAGCTGTACTGGAAAAGGCTATTCTCACTGAGGGAGGAAGCGACGCGGTGACGAAGTTTAATCAAGATAAGAAGAAGAAGAATGAGATAAAGACCAAGGCTGGGGGTAGCGGGATTAACAACCAGAAAAAGAAGTGGAACGATAACACCTCTGCTGGAAGTCAGCAGTGAGGCCAACAGAAGAGGAAGTTTGAAGCATGTGCTATATGTGGAAAGAATCACACTAGCGTGTGCATGAAGGGGAAGCGGGAGTGTTTCAACTGTGGTCAGGAAGGCCACATTGCGTCGAATTGCCCGAACCCGAAGAAGGGAGCTTGCTACACATGTGGATCCAAGGATCACATGGCTCGCAGTTGCCCTAAGAAGCTGACGGCAAGGTCAACAGGGAGCAGAGGAAATGGAAGCGGCAGTACCGTTACTATCGCGCACCATTGCAAGTTGTTCGACCCACTGCACGTACATTCAATATGACGGTGCAGGATGCTGTGCAATCAAAAGACGTGGTGTGTGACAAACAAGATTTTTGTAATTTATTTTGAATATTTATTGAATTAAATAAATATTTTTTTGATGATTTAATTATTGAGTTAAATAGTTAATTGATGAATTTATGGTAGATTAATTTAATTATATGTGTCACATTAGTTAAATTAATGTGGTGAATTTTTATATTCAAAGTATGTATTTAATTGAGCTTATTTGATTAATATATTAATTAATAAGCATAATGTTATTCTAATTAATTTATTAATTAATTAGAGATTTATGATTAGACATAATTAATAAATAAGAATTTTAATTATGTGACTATGTGATTTAATGTAGATTTATGCTATTTTATTTAATTGATTTAAATAGCATTATTTGATTTAATTGGGTGTGACATTAATTAACTATATTATAATAAATTAATTAAAATAAATGAGAAGGGATTCCTTAAGCTAGCCAAACAAGGCCTTAAGGGGAGTTGGTCAGTTAACCCACTAAGGGACCAACTGACAACCACTCACCCATTATATATTATACGTATTATACTTATATACATATATACTATATCAATTTATATATTCATATCAGAGGAAATAAAACTTAAAGAATCAGAGAGAATTTTGAGAGAAAAGATTGAAGAAGAAGAATTTGAAAAGTTTATATCATCATCCTTGAATCATCTTCACAAACTAGCAAGGGTAATTCCTTCTCCTAAGTTTTTAAATTCAAGTTCTTAAAGTTTTCCATTAACGTATGTTAGATTCTCTGTGAATAACTAATTTGATAATTAATGTATGATATGATTTTATATGTGTTATTGTATGATCATAACATGTTGTATATCATGTATGCATGATTTAGTGCGATTAAATCCATGTAGTTATGCTTAATTTGATTTTTCAAAAGTTACAGAGTGTAAAAATTGTACATATGGCCCATATGGCCCTTACGTACAAAATTTACACACCTTATGCGTTTATTTAACTTAAATTAACACTTGAATGTGATTGTGTACATTTAAACGAACAAAATAGAAGTTAAACGAATGGATTCGGTGTTATAACGAATCCGTAACGTTGAATTCTTGTTTTCTTTCAAAACTTTATAAAATGTTGAAAATAGTGAAATTAAATGTTGTGATTTGTGTAATTCCGTGATTTAAAGTGTTAAAAGCATGCTTAGAACATGGTATGATGTTTCTGTAAATTCTATATCTTATGGGTAGCCTTAAATTCATTACGTTAGTTTAATTTGGATTTATTTGGGTTGCTCTGTGTGTCATTCGCGAACTGGAAATCTGGGTCTGCGTTGCCGCGCGACCGCGCTGGTCCCAAGGGTAACTGGCGCGCGGCCGCGCCCCTTGCAGAAATTTGAAATTTTTTTGCTAAGTGTTCGTGTGTTCTAAGAGGTGGTTTAAAACCTAATGTAATGAACATAAAGACATGATTAAACATATAATAAGAGGTTAATAACTTATATTACGTGAGTAATTAATAAGTTAATTACATGACTTGAATCGTTAATTGTATAGTCCAATAACGTGCTCAAGACCGATGTGTGTGATTCGATACGTATATCGAGTTATTGATTAATTTGTATTGTGAACGTATTGATGTGTAGGGTTTAATAAAGAACGTGAATTATAATTGTAGCTTGTGCAAGAGGCAAGTATCCTATCCCTAACTTATTGATTTAGCAAGTTCCCTAAATTCTAATTTATTCATTTATTAAGCCTTAGACTTGTGTTTCTATATCGAGTAAGCTCGTGTTTTTAATTGTTCAAGTTCGAAATTCATATTACATATTGTAACTCTTTTAAAAGCATGATTCAGTGATACAATACTTATTCGATTGTATACTCTTGAGATTTATTATTCAAGTTGAATATCGATGTTATTGTTGAACCTTATAGGACTAGTGAACCCTTATTGATTCGACTAGTCCATAGTTGATGAACGTTCTAAATTCCAAAATACTTATTGAGCTTATCCAAACCAAACTTCCTTTGGTGCGGACTCTGATGTCAAAACTGAGATGAACAACCCTGTAAAAGGGGATTATTTACGCTTTAGCGTTGAGATATTGTGCACAATATGGTACTAAGGGCTGATCCCCCTAAGTACGAGAAGTAGAGTCCATAGTCTTATGACTGTTAAAGGTTTTAAGTATAAACACTTTACAACCTAGGACATAGTTCAAGGTCTTATGACCCTCAGATGATATTTTGATTCCTGTTATTTATCCTCGAGTCAAAAGTTGAGTTTCTTTATTCAGATGTCCTTGATTCACTCGCATGTTATTATATTGTTGTCATATTATTATACTTGTGGGCAACCGTGCTCACTCTTGCGTAATAATAACATTGCAGTTAAGAACGAAAGGTCTGACGAGCCTTCTACTAGCAAAGGCAAGGGCAAAGTCAACAAGTGATGAAGACTTGTTGTTTATTTTATGTGTTTATGTTTCAGACTTATGTTAAAGTTGTGTAAAACTTATTTAATTATTTATATTTCCGCATTTGATATTTAAGGTTAAGTACGACCTGGGATTGATGTATTTCTTTTCAGATGTTGTAACCCCATAAGGGGAGGATTATTTCTATTTATTTCATGGTTTGCATTTACTATGGGTAGATAGATAGATGATATTTGTACAGTGAACACCAAGTCCCGTGGAAATTGAAGTACCCGGATTTGGGGGTGTCACAGGTTGGTATCAAAGCTGTAGGTTATGAACCTTAGGTGGGGAAAAACCTTAGGATAGTAGCCTTTTTAGAGATCGAGAACATAGTAATGATAACTCTTATCGAGTTCTAAGAAAGATAATAACTTACCTTATGTGCTACGTGCTTATACTTATATATTCGAGTCTCGATTAGCATCACGTAATTACTAAAACTTAAAATTTTATTTGTCAGGATGACGAATGCTGGAGAACCTAGTCAGTCCAGGGACCTTGTACCCCTAGAGGCTAGAGAGGAGGAGCCCCGAGATATCCACGTAGTTTGGGAGCAGTTAGTCCGACGAGAGCCATCACCCTTGATCACAGTCATTGGTCAGGAGATTGTGCCGGTGTCTAATTCAGAGGAGGACTCTGAGGAAGACCCTGAGGAGATTGAAGTTCAGGCTGAGGCAGCTGAAGAGGAGGAGGAAGACCCTGAAGAGTTCCCGCCGAGCTCTATCAGTGCTGAGATGTATGACGAGCTGTATGACCGTAACATAGAGTTACGTGATACTGTTCAGGAGCTGAGGGAGACTGTTCAGGAGCTGAGGGAGCGGTCGGTTACTCAACAGTCTACCATCGAGCTGAGGGATGGAGAGGTTGAGGCTCTTCACACACGTTTGGGAAATGTAGAGTGGAATTTGGCTCACGAGAAGGGCCAACCCGAGCAGAAGTCAGAGGAAATTGAGGAATTAAAGAATGAACTAAAAGAGAAATCAGCAAGGCTGGCCATAGCAGAGGAGGCTTGGGTAAGGGAATCACGACGAGCAGATCTCGCAGAAGATAATTGTCGGGCGAAGAAGGCCAAGCTTGAAGAGACGTACTCTATACTTCAGTATGCAATTGACGAGGCCCAGGATCGGGTTATGAGGTACCCAATTCAGTTTGAAGGACTACCGTCGTACATGCTAGATCGCAGGACGATGTCTCGGATTATGGAAGAAGAGCGTGGCAAAGCTGTTCGTCGCCTTAATGGGCAGTGATAGGAACATTTGATTTTGTGAAACCTATCTGGTAGTTAATAATGTAAATTCCAATGTGTTTATAAACAGAGGAATATTTTATGTTTTAAATCCTGTAGATTCTTTATCTCAGGATAGTTGATGTAAATAGCAGTGATGCTATCGTATTATGTTAAAACTTTTGATTTAGTAATATATCAGAGTTTATTTGAGATAATGTGTTGACTGATTGTGTCTAAATGTTTAAGTTAAGCCTTAGATATTTAAAAGATTGAATAAAGTTCTAATACGCGTATTTCTTAACAGTAAAATGCCGCCAAGGAGACGATCTAACCGTCAACAGGCCCAAGAAGGGTCAACTAACAACAACAACAACGCCAATGCTAACCCCGTTCAGCAGTTGGCGAACTTACTTGCTGGAGCGCTTAACAACCAACCTCAAGCTCCACCGACCACAACGTTCAAGGACTTCAAGGCGGTGGGACCGCCAGAGTTTAAAGGCACCATGAACCCGATAGAAGCTCAAACCTGGGTCATGGAGATGGAAAAAGTTTTTGACGTCGCCAGAGTCAGAGAGGACCAGAAAACCGCCTATGCAACGTTCATGCTGAAATCTGAGGCCAGCTATTGGTGGCAAGCGAATAAGGTCCGGGGAGGTGAAGGTGTGATTACCTGGGAGAGGTTCAAGGAGATGTTCTTCGAGATGTACTTTCCGACCAGCTCGCAGAATCAAATGGAGGTCCAGTTCTTGGAACTGAAACAGGGAAATATGTCCGTACCAGAATATGCGGCGAAATTCAATGAGTTGGCTAGGTTTGCCACGTATCAAGTGCACACCGATCAGAGGAAGGCAAGGAGGTTTGAACAGGGCCTGAAGCCCTGGTTGTATAGCAAAGTGTCAATGTTCCAATTGAACACTTTTGCTGGGGTGTTGGAGAAGGCCATTCTCGCTGAAGGCGGGAGTGATGCAGTTACAAAGTATAACCAAGATCAGAAAAAGAAGAAGAGTGAAGGTGAAGGAATTAACAAGGCTAGTGGTAGCAACACGGGAGGGAGTAATAATCAGAAGAGGAGGTGGAATGATAACTCATCGACTGGGAATCAGCAAGGTGGTCAGAAAAAGAGGATCGAAGCTTGTTCGACCTGCGGGAAAGCTCACCTGGGGGTCTGTATGAAGGGAAAACGAGTATGTTATAATTGTGGTCAGGAAGGCCACATAGCACCTAACTGTCCGAACCCAAAGAAGGGCGCTTGCTTCACTTGCGGCTCAAAGGACCATCTGGCAAGGGACTGTCCCAAGAAGGGATCTGGAAGGGAAGGATCAGGTGGAAACAGGGGAAACAGCGGTGGAAGTGCTTTAACTATCACGGGACCAACCGCAACCAACCGACCAACCGCCAGGACCTTCAACATGACCGTGCAGGATGCTGTGCAGTCTCGCGATGTGGTGTCAGGTATCATTCCGATCAATAAAGTTAATGCTTATGTACTATTTGATTCGGGTGCTACTTGTTCATTTATATCCGATGACTTTGCTAAGAACTTAGAACTTCCTATGGACGAGTTAGAATACCCCATGAATATAGAGATTGCGAATAGAGAAGTAATCCCTGTTAAGTATGTACACAAGAACTGTAGAGTAGATATTAAGGGTAACATTATGAACGTAAATCTTATCCCGATTAGACTTGGGGAATTCGATGTTATTCTGGGAATGGATTGGCTAGTCAATTATGGGGCTGTAATTGATTGCCAGAGGAAGTGTATCAACCTTATGACCCCGTCAAAGGTTGTGTTTTATGGCAGTAAATCGCCTAGACAAGCGAGTTGTCTGACGATGATGCAGGCCAGGAAGTTGTTAAGACAAGGCTGTGTAGGATATTTAGCCTACATAGTCGATAGTCGTAAAGAAAATTCGAAATTAGAAGATATACCAGTCGTGAGGGACTTCTTAGACGTATTTCCGGATGATCTGCCAGGACTTCCGCCAGACAGAGAGGTTGAGTTTGTGATCGATTTGGCGCCAGGGACGGCCCCAATATCGAAGGCACCATACCGGATGGCTCCGGTAGAGATGAAAGAGTTAATGGTACAACTACAAGAGTTACTGGACAAGAAGTACATCCAACCGAGCGTATCGCCGTGGGGAGCGCCGGTGTTATTTGTGAAGAAGAAGGACGGGACGATGCGACTTTGCATCGACTACAGAGAACTGAATAAGGTCACAATTAAGAATAGATATCCATTACCGAGGATCGACGATCTGTTCGACCAATTGAAGGGTGCAAGGTACTTTTCAAAGATAGACTTGAGGAGTGGCTATCATCAGCTGAAGGTGAGGCCAGAGGATGTTCCAAAGACAGCATTTAGGACTCGATATGGTCACTACGAATTTTTGGTAATGTCATTTGGTCTAACGAATGCTCCTGCAGCATTCATGGGCTTAATGAATGGAGTGTTCAAGCCGTTTTTGGACAAATTCGTGGTGGTCTTTATCGACGATATTTTGGTATACTCGAAGACCAAGGAAGAACATGTAGAACATCTGAAGTTAACATTAGAGGCGTTGAGAAGAGAGAAGTTGTACGCCAAATTTTCTAAATGTGAATTCTGGATTGAAAGGGTGCAATTTCTTGGACATGCGATCGACAAGGACGGAATTTCGGTAGATCCCTCTAAAGTCGAAGCTGTGATGAACTGGGATCTGCCGAAAACACCGTCGGAAGTGAGGAGTTTTCTTGGATTGGCGGGTTATTATAGAAGATTTATTCAGGACTTTTCCAAGATCGCAACTCCGCTGACAAATTTGACTAGAAAATCGGTGAAATTCGTTTGGACAGAGAAGTGTGAGGAAAGTTTCCAAGAGCTCAAGAGGAGGTTGAGTTCAGCACCTGTGTTATCCCTTCCGGACGACACAGGCAATTTTGTGGTTTATAGTGATGCGTCGCATAAAGGACTTGGCTGTGTGCTTATGCAAAACGGCAGGGTCATTGCGTATGCATCACGACAATTGAAAGACTATGAGAAGGGGTATCCGACCCATGACTTGGAGTTAGCTGCCGTGGTATTTGCTTTAAAAATTTGGAGACACTATCTCTATGGGGAGAAGTGTGAAATATATACAGACCACAAGAGTCTGAAATATATCTTTACACAGAAGGACTTGAATATGCGCCAGAGAAGGTGGCTGGAGTTAATTAAGGACTATGACTGTGAAATCTTATACCATCCGGGTAAGGCTAATGTGGTTGCCGACGCCTTAAGCAGAAAGGGTCGGGAGAAATTGATGATGTTGACTACTCAGGAGGAACTAATTTCAGCAATGGAAAAGCTGAAATTGGAAGTGAAGTATTCGATGGAGATTGACGAGAAGTTGTTTCAGATTCAAGCTGGTACAACCCTATTGGATAAAGTTAAGGAAGCTCAACTTCAGGACGAAGAATGTGAGAAGGTTAAGAAAAAGATATCTGAAGGAACCGAACCGAGATTCAAGATAGACAGTGAGGGACTACTGAGATTTGAGAATAGAGTTCGGGTACCGTCAGTGCCAGAGATTAAGGATGACATTTTGAGAGAGGCTCATAGCTCACGGTATTCAATTCACCCCGGTAGTACCAAGATGTACCAGGATCTTCGACAGCACTTCTGGTGGCCGAATTTGAAACGAGATGTTGCTGAGTGTGTTGCAAAGTGTCTAACCTGTCAGAAAGTGAAAGCAGAACATCAGAGACCAAGTGGTTTGCTACAACCCCTGGAAATCCCAGAATGGAAATGGGAACACATTACGATGGATTTCGTGGTTGGCCTTCCGACGACTCAGAAAGGCTACGACGCAGTATGGGTTATCGTTGACCGACTGACGAAATCCGCACACTTCCTTCCGATTAAAATCAGATTCAACTTAGACCAGTTGGCAAGGCTATATGTGAAAGAGATTGTTTCGAGGCACGGAGTTCCGGTGTCAATTGTTTCCGACAGAGATCCGCGTTTCACATCGAACTTCTGGAAGCGACTACAAGAATGCATGGGGACACAGTTGAGAATGAGTACGGCTTATCACCCTCAGACAGATGGGCAGAGTGAAAGAACGATCCAGACATTGGAAGATATGTTGAGAGCATGCATCATGGATTTTAAAGGAAATTGGGATGATCACCTACCGCTTGTGGAATTCGGTTACAACAACAGTTACCACGCTAGTATTGGCATGCCGCCTTACGAAGCGTTGTACGGAAGAAAATGCAGAACCCCGCTATACTGGGATGAAGTTGGCGAGAGACAACTATTAGGTCCAGAACTGGTACAGCAGACAGCAGAGATAGTCAAAGTGATCAGAACAAGACTGGTAGCAGCTCAGGATAGGCAGAAGAAATACGCCGATCCACACCGTAAGAACGTTGAGTTTGAATCGGGTAGCTATGTGTTCTTGAAAGTCTCTCCCTGGAAGGGGAAGATCAGATTCGGTAAGAAGGGAAAATTGAGCCCAAGGTTCATTGGACCCTTTGAAGTACTGCGAAGGATTGGAGAAGTTGCGTATGAGGTAGCCTTACCTCCGGCGCTTGAGAATGTCCACAACGTCTTTCATGTGTCAGTTTTACGCCCCTACAAACCCGATTACAAACATGTGATTGAATATGAACCCCTACATTTTGAGAAAGACTTATCCTATGAAGAAATTCCTGTTCAGATTGTTGACAGGAAAGAGCAAGTCCTCAGAAATAAAATTATACCTTCTGTTAAGGTAATTTGGAGGAACCACAATGCTGAAGAAGCTACGTGGGAACTCGAAGAGCATATGATGAAGAATTACCCAGATTTATTTACTTAATTTTTTTGTTTATGCGATTCTGGGGACAGAATCTTTGTAAGGGGGGGAGAATGTAACGGGACGAAATTTAATTGAACCGTGATTCTGGGGACAGAATCCTTTTAAGGGGGGAAAGATGTGACAAACAAGATTTTTGTAATTTATTTTGAATATTTATTGAATTAAATAAATATTTTTTGATGATTTAATTATTGAGTTAAATAATTAATTGATGAATTTGTGGTAGATTAATTTAATTATATGTGTCACATTAGTTAAATTAATGTGGTGAATTTTTATATTCAAAGTATGTATTTAATTGAGCTTATTTGATTAATATATTAATTAATAAGCATAATGTTATTCTAATTAATTTATTAATTAATTAGAGATTTATGATTAGACATAATTAATAAATAAGAATTTTAATTATGTGACTATGTGATTTAATGTAGATTTATGCTATTTTATTTAATTGATTTAAATAGCATTATTTGATTTAATTGGGTGTGACATTAATTAACTATATTATAATAAATTAATTAAAATAAATGAGAAGGGATTCCTTAAGCTAGCCAAACAAGGCCTTAAGGGGAGTTGGTCAGTTAACCCACTAAGGGACCAACTGACAACCACTCACCCATTATATATTATACGTATTATACTTATATACATATATACTATATCAATTTATATATTCATATCAGAGGAAATAAAACTTAAAGAATCAGAGAGAATTTTGAGAGAAAAGATTGAAGAAGAAGAATTTGAAAAGTTTATATCATCATCCTTGAATCATCTTCACAAACTAGCAAGGGTAATTCCTTCTCCTAAGTTTTTAAATTCAAGTTCTTAAAGTTTTCCATTAACGTATGTTAGATTCTCTGTGAATAACTAATTTGATAATTAATGTATGATATGATTTTATATGTGTTATTGTATGATCATAACATGTTGTATATCATGTATGCATGATTTAGTGCGATTAAATCCATGTAGTTATGCTTAATTTGATTTTTCAAAAGTTACAGAGTGTAAAAATTGTACATATGGCCCATATGGCCCTTACGTACAAAATTTACACACCTTATGCGTTTATTTAACTTAAATTAACACTTGAATGTGATTGTGTACATTTAAACGAACAAAATAGAAGTTAAACGAATGGATTCGGTGTTATAACGAATCCGTAACGTTGAATTCTTGTTTTCTTTCAAAACTTTATAAAATGTTGAAAATAGTGAAATTAAATGTTGTGTTTTGTGTAATTCCGTGATTTAAAGTGTTAAAAGCATGCTTAGAACATGGTATGATGTTTCTGTAAATTCTATATCTTATGGGTAGCCTTAAATTCATTACGTTAGTTTAATTTGGATTTATTTGGGTTGCTCTGTGTGTCATTCGCGAACTGGAAATCTGGGTCTGCGTTGCCGCGCGACCGCGCTGGTCCCAAGGGTAACTGGCGCGCGGCCGCGCCCCTTGCAGAAATTTGAAATTTTTTTTTTGCTAAGTGTTCGTGTGTTCTAAGAGGTGGTTTAAAACCTAATGTAATGAACATAAAGACATGATTAAACATATAATAAGAGGTTAATAACTTATATTACGTGAGTAATTAATAAGTTAATTACATGACTTGAATCGTTAATTGTATAGTCCAATAACGTGCTCAAGACCGATGTGTGTGATTCGATACGTATATCGAGTTATTGATTAATTTGTATTGTGAACGTATTGATGTGTAGGGTTTAATAAAGAACGTGAATTATAATTGTAGCTTGTGCAAGAGGCAAGTATCCTATCCCTAACTTATTGATTTAGCAAGTTCCCTAAATTCTAATTTATTCATTTATTAAGCCTTAGACTTGTGTTTCTATATCGAGTAAGCTCGTGTTTTTAATTGTTCAAGTTCGAAATTCATATTACATATTGTAACTCTTTTAAAAGCATGATTCAGTGATACAATACTTATTCGATTGTATACTCTTGAGATTTATTATTCAAGTTGAATATCGATGTTATTGTTGAACCTTATAGGACTAGTGAACCCTTATTGATTCGACTAGTCCATAGTTGATGAACGTTCTAAATTCCAAAATACTTATTGAGCTTATCCAAACCAAACTTCCTTTGGTGCGGACTCTGATGTCAAAACTGAGATGAACAACCCTGTAAAAGGGGATTATTTACGCTTTAGCGTTGAGATATTGTGCACAATATGGTACTAAGGGCTGATCCCCCTAAGTACGAGAAGTAGAGTCCATAGTCTTATGACTGTTAAAGGTTTTAAGTATAAACACTTTACAACCTAGGACATAGTTCAAGGTCTTATGACCCTCAGATGATATTTTGATTCCTGTTATTTATCCTCGAGTCAAAAGTTGAGTTTCTTTATTCAGATGTCCTTGATTCACTCGCATGTTATTATATTGTTGTCATATTATTATACTTGTGGGCAACCGTGCTCACTCTTGCGTAATAATAACATTGCAGTTAAGAACGAAAGGTCTGACGAGCCTTCTACTAGCAAAGGCAAGGGCAAAGTCAACAAGTGATGAAGACTTGTTGTTTATTTTATGTGTTTATGTTTCAGACTTATGTTAAAGTTGTGTAAAACTTATTTAATTATTTATATTTCCGCATTTGATATTTAAGGTTAAGTACGACCTGGGATTGATGTATTTCTTTTCAGATGTTGTAACCCCATAAGGGGAGGATTATTTCTATTTATTTCATGGTTTGCATTTACTATGGTTTGCATTTCTTTTCATTTACGTTCCTCCCCTTATGGGGTTACAACATCTGAAAAGAAATACATCAATCCCAGGTCGTACTTAACCTTAAATATCAAATGCGGAAATATAAATAATTAAATAAGTTTTACACAACTTTAACATAAGTCTGAAACATAAACACATAAAATAAACAACAAGTCTTCATCACTTGTTGACTTTGCCCTTGCCTTTGCTAGTAGAAGGCTCGTCAGACCTTTCGTTCTTAACTGCAATGTTATTATTACGCAAGAGTGAGCACGGTTGCCCACAAGTATAATAATATGACAACAATATAATAACATGCGAGTGAATCAAGGACATCTGAATAAAGAAACTCAACTTTTGACTCGAGGATAAATAACAGGAATCAAAATATCATCTGAGGGTCATAAGACCTTGAACTATGTCCTAGGTTGTAAAGTGTTTATACTTAAAACCTTTAACAGTCATAAGACTATGGACTCTACTTCTCGTACTTAGGGGGATCAGCCCTTAGTACCATATTGTGCACAATATCTCAACGCTAAAGCGTAAATAATCCCCTTTTACAGGGTTGTTCATCTCAGTTTTGACATCAGAGTCCGCACCAAAGGAAGTTTGGTTTGGATAAGCTCAATAAGTATTTTGGAATTTAGAACGTTCATCAACTATGGACTAGTCGAATCAATAAGGGTTCACTAGTCCTATAAGGTTCAACAATAACATCGATATTCAACTTGAATAATAAATCTCAAGAGTATACAATCGAATAAGTATTGTATCACTGAATCATGCTTTTAAAAGAGTTACAATATGTAATATGAATTTCGAACTTGAACAATTAAAAACACGAGCTTACTCGATATAGAAACACAAGTCTAAGGCTTAATAAATGAATAAATTAGAATTTAGGGAACTTGCTAAATCAATAAGTTAGGGATAGGATACTTGCCTCTTGCACAAGCTACAATTATAATTCACGTTCTTTATTAAACCCTACACATCAATACGTTCACAATACAAATTAATCAATAACTCGATATACGTATCGAATCACACACATCGGTCTTGAGCACGTTATTGGACTATACAATTAACGATTCAAGTCATGTAATTAACTTATTAATTACTCACGTAATATAAGTTATTAACCTCTTATTATATGTTTAATCATGTCTTTATGTTCATTACATTAGGTTTTAAACCACCTCTTAGAACACACGAACACTTAGCAAAAAAAAAATTTCAAATTTCTGCAAGGGGCGCGGCCGCGCGCCAGTTACCCTTGGGACCAGCGCGGTCGCGCGGCAACGCAGACCCAGATTTCCAGTTCGCGAATGACACACAGAGCAACCCAAATAAATCCAAATTAAACTAACGTAATGAATTTAAGGCTACCCATAAGATATAGAATTTACAGAAACATCATACCATGTTCTAAGCATGCTTTTAACACTTTAAATCACGGAATTACACAAATCACAACATTTAATTTCACTATTTTCAACATTTTATAAAGTTTTGAAAGAAAACAAGAATTCAACGTTACGGATTCGTTATAACACCGAATCCATTCGTTTAACTTCTATTTTGTTCGTTTAAATGTACACAATCACATTCAAGTGTTAATTTAAGTTAAATAAACGCATAAGGTGTGTAAATTTTGTACGTAAGGGCCATATGGGCCATATGTACAATTTTTACACTCTGTAACTTTTGAAAAATCAAATTAAGCATAACTACATGGATTTAATCGCACTAAATCATGCATACATGATATACAACATGTTATGATCATACAATAACACATATAAAATCATATCATACATTAATTATCAAATTAGTTATTCACAGAGAATCTAACATACGTTAATGGAAAACTTTAAGAACTTGAATTTAAAAACTTAGGAGAAGGAATTACCCTTGCTAGTTTGTGAAGATGATTCAAGGATGATGATATAAACTTTTCAAATTCTTCTTCTTCAATCTTTTCTCTCAAAATTCTCTCTGATTCTTTAAGTTTTATTTCCTCTGATATGAATATATAAATTGATATAGTATATATGTATATAAGTATAATACGTATAATATATAATGGGTGAGTGGTTGTCAGTTGGTCCCTTAGTGGGTTAACTGACCAACTCCCCTTAAGGCCTTGTTTGGCTAGCTTAAGGAATCCCTTCTCATTTATTTTAATTAATTTATTATAATATAGTTAATTAATGTCACACCCAATTAAATCAAATAATGCTATTTAAATCAATTAAATAAAATAGCATAAATCTACATTAAATCACATAGTCACATAATTAAAATTCTTATTTATTAATTATGTCTAATCATAAATCTCTAATTAATTAATAAATTAATTAGAATAACATTATGCTTATTAATTAATATATTAATCAAATAAGCTCAATTAAATACATACTTTGAATATAAAAATTCACCACATTAATTTAACTAATGTGACACATATAATTAAATTAATCTACCATAAATTCATCAATTAATTATTTAACTCAATAATTAAATCATCAAAAAATATTTATTTAATTCAATAAATATTCAAAATAAATTACAAAAATCTTGTTTGTCACAGATGGCGAAGAGTTCAAGTTCAAGATCGATAACGAATGACTGTTACGGTTTGAAGGGAGAATCTGGGTACCGCCAGTAACAGAAGTCAAAGAAGAGATTTTGAGTGAATCTCACAGTTCTAGATATTCTATTCACCCTAGGAGTATGAAGATGTACCAGGATCTCAGGCAGCATTTCTGGTTGCTGAATATGAAGAGGGACGTTGCTGAATGCGTTGCGAAATGTCTAACGTACCAGAAAGTTAAGGCAGAACACCAGAGACCAAGTGGGTTGCTACAACTATTAAAAATTCCAGAGTGGAAGTGGGAGCAGATTACGATGGATTTCGTTGTAGGTCTTCCAGCGACTCAAAAGGGATTTGATACGATATGGGTTATAGTGGATCAACTGATGAAGTCAGCCCACTTTTTACCAATCAGGATAAAGTACAACTTGGATCAGCTAGCGAAGCTGTATGTGAAGGAAATTATTTCTTGACACGGTGTTCCGGTGTCGATTGTGTAGGACAGAGATCCGCGGTTCACGTCTAATTTCTGGAAACGTTTGCAAGAGTGTCTGGGAACGCAATTACGAATGAGTACAGCATACCATCCTCAGACTGATGGCCAGAGCGAAAGAACGATTCAGACGCTTGAGGATATGCTGAGAGCTTACGTAATGGACTTCAAGGGAAGCTGGGATGATCATCTACAGTTGGTGGAGTTCGCCTACAACAATAGTCACCACGCGAGTATCGGCATGCCACCTTACGAAGCGTTATACGATAGAAAATGCAGAACTCCCTTGTGCTGGGATGAAGTCGGTGAACGTCAACTGTTGGGACCAGAGTTGGTAAAACAAATTATCGAAATTGTGAAGCTTATCAGAACGAGATTAGTTGCTGCTCAAGACAGACAGAAGAAATATGTCGATCTACATCGTCAGAACCGAGAATTCTTACCAGGGAGTTTCATTTTCCTGAAGGTATCTCCTTGGAAAGGAAAGATTCGATTTGATAAAGAAGGGAAAGCTGAGTCCTTGATTTATTGGACCTTTCGAGGTACTACGAAAGGTGGGCGAGGTAGCTTACGAAGTTGCGTTACCTCCGAAGCTCGAGAATATATATAACGTCTTTCATATTTCTGTGTTAGGACCTTACAAGCACGACTACAAACATGTAATAGAATATGAGCCTTTACAATTCGATAAAGACTTAACATATGAAGAACTGCCTGTTCAAATAGTTGATAGAAAGGAACAAGTGCTTAGAAATAAAGTGATACCTTCTGTTAAGGTAATCTGGAGGAACCACAGTGCTGAAGAAGCTACGTGGGAACTCGAAGATGTTATGATGAAATCTTATCCGCAATTATTTGCTTAGTTTTGTGTAACCCTTATATACTGATTCTGGGGACATAATCCTTTTAAGGGGGGAAGAATGTAATAGACGAGAATTTTTTTTGTGTGATTCTGGGGATAGAATCCTTTTAAGGAGGGAAGATTGTAATGATTGAGATTTTATATAATAATTTTAAATATTTATTGAGTTAAATAAATATTTTTGTGATTTATTTATTGAGTTGAATAAATAAATTATGTGATTTTGTGGAGTGATTTAAATAAGTGTTATATATTAATTAAATGAATATTTAATATTTAATTTAATTGATGTATATTAATTTTTAGTACAGTTCTAATTTAATTGAGATAATTAAATTAGATGAATTATGTGTTAAGTGTTACATGAATTATAATTAGCGAGTAATTATAATTATGTGGCAAATTTGTATGTGATTAATTGATGTTAGATTTTAATTGATTAAATTAGATGTTAAAAGATTTAATTAATTAAAGTGTAACATTAAAGTATGTGTTAAAAGAATTTATTAAAATAAAAAAAGAGTTTTTAAGTGGTTTTAACCAAACAAGACCCTTACTTTTGTTTTAAAAGGTTTTGCCAAACAGTGCCCTTGCACTAGTTTTAAACCTAAATTACCCAAACAAGACTTTAGTTAGTAAAATTAGTTTCTAAATTAATCTGTTGCCAAACAAAGCCTTGTGGCTTTTGAATTTTGTAACTGCTAATTTAATTATATTATTAAGTGCAATTAGTATACGTATATTATTATATTAGTTATATATGTATATATTACGTTAAGAAAAACTAAGTTAGTTTTCTAAGCCTAAGTCTAAAACTAAGAACGAAGAAAGAAAAGAGTACAGAGAAAGGTTAGAGAAGAAGATAAAGCAAGGAAGAACTTAGGAGAAATCACCTTCATATTTTCTTCAATCATCAAAGCAAAGGGTAATCTCAATTCCCTTATTATTTTGTTTATATGTTTTATGATCTTCATGATTATGAGTTCTTGTGTTTATAATTTAGCAAGAAAGTTATATAAATATGATGTATATATATATATATATATATATATATATATATATATTGTGTTTATAATGGTTATTATATGAATTGTATGTCATAATCAAGGATTTTCATAATTCAATTCGTTGTATAAAACATGTTTTTGTGGAAAATATGTGTTTATATGAAGTTTTTGTAGTTGGTTGAGTTTTAGAATAAAAGTTATGATTTAATTGGTTGTTAGTATGCCTAATTAGAATTTATTATGATGCTATCTTCAATTATGAAAATATTGGATGTGTTGTGAATTGAATTAGTTTAAAAACAAAAGTGCAATGTTCAATTTCATGAAGAACACTTATCTATGGCTTTTCTTCAAAAAAATCATGAAATTGGTTGTTTGATGATGTGTTATAATGTTTATGTATGTTAGAATCATAGTAGAAGCTTTAAGTTTGTGTTTTCTATTAATTGATATGAATTGCATGAACTGGAATTAGAATTTAGTGTGGAGAAATAAGCCAAATTAGCTTTTTCTCTGCACAGTACGCGAACTTGTCTGCGTTTTCTGGAAGGGGCCTGCCCCGGCAGGCCTATTAAAAGGGTAAACACCGCCCCGGCGAGGGGGGGGGGTGGCAGGGAAAAAGGAAACTTATTTTCTTTTGTATTTTGTAAAGCTAATTTTATGTAATAACTTTTATAGCATGATTAAACCTGTATTAAAATGCTAAATGAATATTAATAAATTAAATTAATAAAATATAATTTATGATTATAACTTTGAATAATTATAATTAGAGTAAATGTTTAATTTAAATTATAATTTTGTTAAATTATAGTGATTATAGTTGATTAATTTTAATCAAGCGAATGATAATTTTAAATTATAATTTATGTAATTATAATAAATGCATGATTAATTATAGATTATAATCTTGTGTATTATAATTCAATACTTGCATGATTAATTATAAATTATAATTTTTGTAATTATAATTTAGTAAATGCATGATGTAGTTAATTAATTATAAATTATAATTTATTTATAATTTAATTAAATAAGATGTGATTATAATTTGAGTAATTATAATTAAATTAAATGTTTAAATTATAATTTATTTATTTATAATTAATATGAATTACATAATTATTAATTGATTTAATTATGTGAACATGTCTATGTGGTATAATTAACTATGTGATGGTTAATTATTAATTTATTTATTTAAACTAGAATGGGCTAACCTAGAGCGGTTAACTAATTATGTGAATTAGTTACATGCTAACTAATTTAGGTTATTGTGATTAAATATATATGTGTAGGAATTGTTAGAACGTGATTTTATTAGTAGCTTGCGCTTGAGGCAAATTTTCTAAACCCTGATCTTGTATTAATTTTTATGCAAGTCTTTTACCCCTGAACTCGTTAAATTTTGTACAAGTTCTTTAAGTTCTTATATTCATTATTTGAGATTGTCCTTTTTATTCTGCAATGGACAAGTATTTAATTTTAGTTCATAATTTAATGTGATCTTGACTTATTGTTCAAGCAAGGTCTATATATTCTTTTTAAATGCTTTAAGTTTAATTCTAAAGCATATGTTAATTCGTAATTCTTTTATTTATGAATTATTCTTGATTGTTGTAAGTCAATTCAACTATTCCTTAGTTGATGAACGTTGAATTCTAAATTACCCTTTTAAGCTTATCCAAACCAAACTGCCTTTGGTGCTGACTTGTATTCAAATACTGAGATGAACAACCCTATTTACTAGGGGAGGTTACCACGCAGAAGCGTTAAATGTAATGCACATACATGGTACAAAGGGCTGATCTCCCTAAGTACGAGTTGAGGTCCATAGTCTTAATGACTGTTAAAGATTTTAAATAGAAATGTTTATAACCTAAGACAAAAGTTCAAGGTCTTACAACCCTCAAATGAATTATATATTCGAATTTTTAATATTGATAGAGAATTATTGTTCAATTCTTTATCGTTGTGAAAGTAAAAGTTATTCAAACCTTTTCAAAGATATTCTCGTATGTCTTATATATTGTTATATTCCAATGAGCTGTTGTTTGCTCACTCTTACATTAAATAACAATTGCAGCTAAGGTTGAAAATGTTGATGCCCCGTGAACGAGTAAAGGCAAAGGGAAGCTAAACAAGTGAAGGCTTGTTTAATTTATTTTGAATGAAATTGTAATCAGACTTTATGTGATATTTTTATTTTTCGCAGTTAATGTTATGTCAAGGTTAGAGTAAACCTTAGGATTTATTTTGAAAAGTTGTAATCCTTTTTATAAGGAAAATTTTATTATTTATAAAGGTTGTAATTTACTTTGTAATTATTTTATTATTGGGTAGATGTATGTTATATTTAGAAAGTGAACACCAAATCATGTGAAAATGAAGTACCCGGATTTGGTGGTGTCACATTAATAATGTAAATTCCGATGTGATAATAAACAAAGGAATATTCTGATAATGTAAATCCTGAAGATTCTTTATCTCAGGATAATTGATGTAAATGATAGAGATGCTATTGTACTATGTTTAAAACTTTTGATTTAAATAATATATCAAAGTTTATGTGAGATGATATGTGTTAAGTGGTTATGTTAAATATTTAAGTTAAGTCTTAAGTATTTAAGAGATTGAATAAAGATCTAACAAGCGTATATTTTTAACAGAAATATGCCGCCAAGAAGAAGACAAAACCGTCGACAGGCCCAAGAAGGGTCAACCAATAACAATAACAACCATGATGCTAATGCGAACCCTGTTCAGCAGTTCGAGCAACAAACACTTTGTTCTTAGAAGGTTTATAGAAATAATACCCTTTTGTTTCCTTTGGGTATCCCACAAAAGTACATTTGTCAGATTTGGGTCCGAGCTTATCAGAATCCAGACGTTTTACAAACGCCTCGCAACCCCAAATCTTCATGAACAATATACTAGGACGTTTCCCAGTCCACATCTCATATGGTGTCTTCTAAACCGTCTTTGTAGGAACACGGTTAAGTGTGAATGTAGCTGTCTCTAGGGCATGACCCCAGAAGCTTATTGGAAGATCTGCATGACTCATCATTGATCGTACCATGTCCAACAAGGTGCGATTCCTCCTCTCAGACACACCATTCCACTGTGGTGTTCCAGGTGGAGTGAGCTGTAATATAATACCACACTCCTTTAGAAGGTCATCAAAGTCTTGGCTTAAGTATTCACCTCCTTGATCGGATCGAAGGGCTTTTATGCTTTTGCCAAATTGGTTTTGAACTTCATTCTTGAATTCCTTGAACTTTTCAAAGGATTCAGATTTAGGTCTCATAAGATACACATATCCATATCTACTGAAGTCGTCAGTAAATGTAATGAAGTAATAAAACCCACCTCTTGCTAACGAACTCATGGGTCCACATACATCACTATGTATAAGTCCCAATACATTGCTAGCCCGTTCATTGTGTCCAGTGAAAGGGGCTTTAGTCATCTTGCCTAATAAACAAGACTCGCATTTCTCATATGATTCAAAATCAAATGAATTCAAAAACCCATCTTTATGGAGTTTGGATATGCGTTTCTCATTTATATGGCCTAAACGACAATGCCAGAGATATGTCGGATTTGAATCATTTGATTTAAATCGTTTTGTATTTATGTTATAGATAAGCATTTTTAAATCAAGAATATAAAGACCATTAAACAATTGTGCAACACCATAATATATTTCATTTAAGTAAAACGAACAACTGTTGTTCTTTATTAAAAATGAAAAACCTTTCTTGTCCAAACAAGAAACAGAAATAATGTTTTTACTCATAGCAGGTACATAATAACAATCCTCTAATTCTAATACTACCCAGTGGGCAAAGATAAATGATAAGTTCCTACGGCTAGTGCATCAACTTTTGCTCCATTCCCAACTTGTAGATCAACCTCTCCTTTCGCCAAAGTCCTAATCCTTCGGAGTTCCTGCACATTAACACAAATGTGAGAACCACATCCAGTATCCAATACCCATGATGTAGAAGTGGACAAATTAACTTCTATAACATATATACCTAAATCAGAAGTCACACTTCCTTTCTTTTTCTTCAGTTCTTCCTAAATAAGCATGGCAATTCCTCTTCCAGTGTCCAAGTTTTCCACAGAAGTGACAATCACCTTCTTTAGCCACCCCACCTTTAGGTTTTTAAGCCTGTTCTGGAATTGGGTTTGGCACCAGATTTAGATCCTATCTTCTTCTTGCCTTTTCCTTTTCCCTTAGCATTCCCCTTTTGCACCATCATTATGGGAGCGGGTCCTGCCTTTTTTATGTTGTTCTCGGCAGTTCTCAACATGCTCAACAACTCAGTAAGTGGTTTCTCAATTTCATTCATGAGGTAATTCATAACAAATTGAGAGTAGCTGCTGTTCAAAGATTGCAAAACAAGATCAGTTTGGGCTTCTAGAGTAATCGAAAAACCCAACCTATCAAGGTACTCAATATACCTAATCATTTTCAGCACATGTGGACCAACTGGATCACGTTCACCCATCTTGCAGTGATACAACGCTTTGCTTGTATCATACCTCTCATGTCGAGCATGCCCTTCGAATAATTTCTTGAGTTGCTCGATCATCTCATAAGCATCCATTAACTCATGTTGCTTCTGAAGCTCAGAGTTCATAGTTTCTAGCATGAGACAACTCACATCCAGAGCATCATCTTGATGCTTCTTGTAATCATTATGCTCTACATGTGGTGCAGTGTTAGCTGGTGCTGCAGGAATGGGCCCATCAAGGACATATAGCTTGCGCTCTTGTTTGAGGACAATCCTCAAGTTCCTATGCCAGTCTAGGAAATTAATTCCACTCAATTTTTCCTTCTCAAGGACTGATTGTAGTGAAAGACTGTTTGTGTTGTTGTTTGCCATTGATATCTACAATTTATAAGTGCAAAAATAATAAGTCAAATTACTGAGTTTTGATATTATGTAATTGATAATAGTACATTCAAAATATACCTCCCACTATTTTATTCAAATTAATAGCCCTCACCATTAATTCGGAAAGCATTTTTCTATTAAATCTTTCTAGTGAGCTAAGATCCATATTTCATTATGTCTTAAGTTAGCTTTGGCTAATCTCTCAAAACACAATTATTTAGATAGACAACCCCTTGTCAATTATATAGTCTATAACTCTTGGATAGTTTGGTGAACAACATTTGTTTCTAGTCCATCTAATGGTACCTACCAAACTCTATGCCTCTAAGTCCACAATCCTATTGAGATAACTTAGTTAAGTCGGGCCCAATGATTTTAACAGTTTGGATATCACAATTATCCTATCGCATCTTACCAAGATAAATAGGGTACTTTGCTTTGGCAAACCTACATCCATCGATCAAGGTCTTGATGAGTGTTATTCATTGGAAGGCATCTGATTTAGAGTTAATAATTTTATGAGGGATTTTATTAATTAATTTAGATCTCACCAATTTTAATCTTATTAAGAATGCACATTATTTATCATATCATATCGTATACAAGCATAAATAAAGTGCAAAATTAAATGTGTCACAGTTATGGCCCAATCTTATGTCAATCTTTTCAAGCTAATGAAAAGATTGAAGGTCAATCTAAGGTGGTAAAAGATCTTCAAAATAGTAGCTTCCTTGGACCTTCCTCATGCATGTGTCTCCTCTCCATCATCATCTTCATCTTGTCATCTTGAAAGGTTACAAAAATTACATAACATAAAGAAACCTCGACTTACATTCGAGGGGATTTAGATGAGAAGAGAATATTACATCAGAATTTATAGAAAGGCACGACATGCAAGCCGTATTTCAAAACCAAAAACCACTAACCTATGGGCCAAAAGGGCCATAACTGTGCACCATGCAAATCACAATAAGCAAATAACATAATTTATATAATTAAAGAAAACTATATATAAAATATTAGGGTCACGACCATCGTGCGCTATGATGGGGGGGGTCCAAGGGGGGATATCCCCCCTGGTGGTGGTCCAAACTATAATCTGTATTGTAGAATTTTTCCATATGAATCTCTGAAATAATTCCAGAATCATATACAATCTACCAAAACACTCATAATAACAATACACCCAGAACATATCATATATGTCCAGTTTTGATTAATCATATTAAACCGAATCTTCATGCTTCTAATCCAATTAGAACAGAAGTTGTATTGTTATTCCACCTTCTAAGATATGATTAACAGAACATCATATACATGCATATATATTACAGATATAATTCATAATTCCAGAATACGCATACATGCAGAATATCATATATTCAATTTCAGATCGGCAAACATGCATCATCATATATCATATATTTCGAATACAATTAAAACACGTAATCTGAATTAATCATTTCGCAAGTAGCTCTGATACCACTGTAGGGATTTTGGCACATAAAAGCAGCAGAATTTAATATTTTTAAAACAATATTCGAAACCCTAAAATAGGATCCATGCGAAAATATATTAATTCAGAGGTTTAGATTTTTACTGATTATCCGATCTTGAATGGTGATGATGGAAAAATTATGGAACAGCTTCGAATCTTCAACGCAATCCAACGGAACTGCGCCTCTACGGTATCTACACGAACGCCCCGCGAATCATCACACGATCTGCAGCAAAGAGAGATGCGGTACTAGCCACCAAGGATCTGGATTTTCTGAAGCTTTTCTCTCTAGTCTCTCTCTAAGAGCGGCTAGGTTTAGGTTTATGATATTATCTCTTTAAAATGGCTGATATATCATATATATATATATATATATATATAGCAGTGAAAAGGAATTAACCAAAACCTAATCCAATTAGGAAAGTAAAATTCGAATTTATATATATTATATCTTAATTAAGTCTTACTTAATTAATATACATATATAAATTATCCTATTAATTTAAATTCGTAATTTAAATACTATCAATCATTTTGACATATTTAAATCCTTACAATTTAAATTAATTCCCTTTTTAATTACGTTCTAAGTGTGTGACCCTATAGGTTATTATTACGTTGGCAATAATTTTAAAATCATATTATAAAATTATAAACAGTGAGCAGGATCTAGTAATGCATCATTGCTACCCAAGTAATAATAAGATCGGTGATTCGATGCAACCTTTTCGTGACCAATATTATCAATGTAATTTAATCCTTTTAACCTTGACATCCTAGATTAAACTCGAGGCATGGAATGTGTCATACTCTTCATAATTTAATCTGAGTTTTCTTGATTAATGAGTAGACTATATGAAACAAATCACTATTTGAGCATGGCCATGCATTTCATAGTCCTACTCAATCAAGAGGCCTATGGATATCACCCCTAATATATAGGAGGGTTAAATTCCATCTAGATTACTCATATTCCTCACACGATTCATGATGTTCCCAATAATCACCTTTATTGTCCACCCTATTAAAGGTGACCTTTGATGATATCAAAGTACATAAACTTTTCGTGTAGTAATATAGTGATTTCAGGTCGGAGGATCATTATATCATTGTCACTATGAGAATTGCTTATGACACTTTGCATAATGCTCCACGTAGAATTCTCATGGTGGGTCTGTCCAGTACATTGTTCTCTAACATGTACCTATGCATTGACTCAATATCTCATATATTTATGACCAATGAGATTTTGCTATTAGTCAATCCACATACTAGTCTTAATGTATCATTGTTGTCCCATTAGCAATGATACTCGACTATGGACATTTAAGAGCAATGATACTAATTGTAATTATATGATCTCATGTTCAAGTCACATACTTGAAGCTATATAATTTGTATCACTATTCTAAGGACTTTTATTATGCTAACCTTTATATAACGCAGTAAATAAAATCATAATAAAATAATTCATTTATTCAATCAAATATAATATCAAAAAATGTTAAGCAAATACATTAAAGAATTGGCCTCTAAGGCATAAACTCTAACAATATTTATGTTTTATATGTATAATATATATAAGATATATTATATGTAGATACGTTAGAAGAACAAAACAAGTGTTCGTCAGTTAGAACAAAGAAGAACAAAACAGAGAAAGAAAATAGAAGTTAGAGAGAAAAGAAGAGAGAAGAAGAAGAGGAAAGGAGGAAGGCTTTGAGAGAATCTTTGCTAAACCTCATCATCATCTTCCTCACTAAGCATCAAGGCTATAACTCTAACCCTTGTATTTTAAAAACCATATCTTATGTTCTTCGTGTTTTTGTTCTTTGTAAAAATAAGTTTTTATGAAAATATAGATAAAACATGAATTTCATGTATAAATTGTATTCATATATGCTTATACATGATTTGTATGCTTAATTAGGATGTTTAATTCATATATATATATATGATGAACATAAAGAATTTATGTTCATCAAAAGTTACAGTGAAATAAGTTTTGTTAATTAGTATTTTGAAAATTAAAATTTTGTTTGATTGATAATCATTGTGTGAATTGATGTTAGATAATGATAACATGTATATAAACGAATTCAATATGATTGGAATTGTGTGTTTTGATTAAGAAATAAACTTATAGTGTTCAATCTTATCAAGAACACTGGAAAATAATTTTTATCCAAAATTTTCAAAATTAAGAGTTTTGATTATGTGTTTTGATGATTAAATTTGTTAAAACATGTTAGAAGCTTTAAATAATATTTTCTATAAAGTTTATGTGAATTGTGTTGACTGAAATCGAAATTTAGTACGAATAAATAAGCCAAATTGGCTTTTTTCTGCACAGTTCGCGAACCAGTCTATTGCCGCTGCAGGGGGCCCTCCCCGGCGGGCCTTGCAAGGCCAAAACACCCGCCCCGGCTGGGGGGGTTCAGAAAAAAAAGGTTATTTTGTGTATTTTGTTCGTATCATGAGAAGTTACCCTAATGTGATAAATTATAACGCATGTTAATAAAATATAATATGTAATTATAATTTTAATAATTATAATTAAAGAAAATGTTTAATTTCAATTATAAGTTGTTAAATTATAATGAATATAGTTTGAAAATTTTTAATTAAGGTAAATGTGTAACTTAAATTATAATTTATTTAATTATAATTTAATGCACGCATGAATTGAAATTGATTAATTATAATCAAATTAATTGTTTAATTTAAATTATAATTGGTTTAATTATAATTTAATTAATATAAATGCATAAATTGAGTTTGATTAATTTTAATCAAAATAAATGTTTAATTTAAATTATAATTTGTTTAATTATAATTTAATTAATATAAAATACAATTATAATTTGATTAATTATAATTGAGGAGAATGTGTAATTTAAATTATAATTTGTTTAAATTATAATTTAATTAATATGAGTACGTAATTATTAGTTGATTAATTATGTGAAAATATAATATGATCATGTAATATGATCATATGATGTGATTATGTGATGTATTAATTGTTAAACTTAATAGTTTAAGAGGAATGAGTTAACCTAAACGGATTAACTAATTATGTGAATTAGTTATGTGATAACTAATTATATATATGAAGTCTTATCAAGACTTAAACACATAATTTGATAGTGTGTGTTAAACAAAATGGGAAAGAATTATGAAATGTAAAGTAGAGTTTACATAAACGATTGATAAGAATTGCTATGTGACTAATAGTTTATGTGTATGGTAATACGTTGTGTAGGATTCATGAAGTGCAGATAATTATAAGCTGTTTTTCGTTAATTGGTAATCTATGAGTCAGACAAGTCTTTCAGTTCCTATCTGCTATGTGTAATTGACGATGAATTGTTTTAAATAGTATTGCAAAGATATTACATATGTTGTGAGCATGAAATGTTAAAGTCAATTTATGGCTACATTGATTGATTAAAGAATGTTGATTGAGTAAGGAACTCAATCTTTATATTTGTTATGTGAATTAAAGCATGTATACTATGTTACTTTAATGATTATGATATATAAGATGAGCATGTTATTTATGTGCTACGTGATGTATGAAAACTGTTAGATCTTGCTAAGCTGTCGAGCTCATCCTTGCAAAATAACCATTTTTGCAGGTCAAGAATTTAAGATAATGATACGTATTAGTTGAATATAGAGATCATTAGTGATTCAAGAAGATTATTTATTTTAGATGAGAAATGCATTTAATGTTTTGATTGTAACATAATTGTTGAGTTATAAAGTTGAGCTATCCCATGTATAATGGATATTTCTTTGTGATGTAAAATTTTATATAGCAACTTTGACGAAGCGATTCATGAAATAAATTAAATCATAGATATGTAATGATCAAGATTGTGATTCGGGCAAATAAAGAAAGAGATATATAAAAGTTTTAATTTTTCCACATTTTATTAAGTTTAATACTGATTAATGATGTAAAATTAGAAGTTCGATGTATTGTCAACGGCCAGGATTGAGAGTTGTATTGTATGAATTTTGGAGATGTTAAACTTACGGACAATTCTATGTTATGAATTGCTTGTTTAACTTCAATTTGATAGTAGATTATGATAATACATGTTAAAACAAAGAAAACAAACTTTGAACGGACAGATTCGGAGTTATAATGAATCCGTGACGTCAAATTTTATGTTTTTCTTCAAAACTTTCAAGAACACCAAGAACAGTGAAATTACATGATTTGATTAAAGTAATTGCATGATTTAAGATGTTAAAAACATGTTAGTAACATTGTATGATGTTTCTATGAAATTTATACTTCATAGAAATAACGGTACTAGTTTAATTTGCATTTAATTGAAGTAATTGGGCTACGATCTGTCAAAAATCGCTCACCAGAGTTTCTCCAGCAGGGGCCCCAGCCCCAATTGTAGCGCCCCCAAATCCTGGTCCCCAGAATCTCAAACCTGGTACGTTACGATACATCATTTCTATAACTACTGCAGAAGATATAAACATAAATTGTTTATACAATAACCTTTACACATAACTCTCAAGGTCTGTAACCTTAACTTAATACCTACATTCAATATCCTACACGACATACAATGTCATATGCCTCCAATACTAATACAATTTTAACTGCATAAAAATCCAATTTTGGAACTTGTCTTTGCCTTTGCCTGTGTTTGAAGTTTCGTCTTAATCTGAAATGTTTATCATGATATAGCAAGGGTCAGCAACAAGTTTGCCCAACAAGTTTTAAATACAAAGGAAGATATATCATGATTGAAAAGAATAATAAGCTAACAAACTTTCAACAATATATTAATTATGAAAGAATATAAATCAATTTTCATAACTGAATGATTGAATCAATAATGCTGAATAGCCAACAATGAACATGAACAAATTCAACTTGACCAAATGGTAATGAAGGTGATCAGCCTTTCATACCTAATGAACATATACAACATGCACAATATGCGAATCAATAAATCATAGATGTGATATAATCAACAATGATTAACCACGAACATACTGAACAATAACAACTTGCATTCGAGTTAGGAAACTTACTTTGATTAGAGATTACCGCTATAACTTAATTTAGAGTCTCCCCACAAATTCTACACAATCGAGTTTACATGCACACATATATTAGGTAATTAAATATATCACAACCATGCATATATATTCAATATTAATAATCATTAGTTTATAAAATCTAATATTATGTATTCTTATTTCAAAACCATTATCGATTTATTCAGAAATATAACTCATTTCAACCCTTTAATACAAAATAAAGGTCTCTTACGTTTTTAATATGTAAATATTTTACATATTAGGTCTTAAATAATTTATATTCCTTTTTAGGAATATCTTACGCCTTTACTTGCTAATTTGGGATTTAAATAGCTAAAATATAGCCTTTATAGAAAATTCGACATACTATATTATTTCTTGAATAATAATAATTTTATATATTACTTTATCTGTTCATGAGTCAACTGGAACCGTTGTCTCATATATAAACATTTTATCCCGCTAGCACATAAACATATTTTATTACGTCATTTCGGCTATCTATTTAATAGATATATTTATTACAAACTATACATAACATAATACACTATCATTAATCAATTTACTAATCTTAGATTAATGAAAAAATGCCTTTTCTTAAAAGATATACATTTTTAAATAATTTATTATAATTGTTTAATTAATGAATTGTCAAAATTCTTTTACTTATAATCTATACCTTCAGTTGATTACTATTTAATATTAATTAAATAATAATTAATTAATTACCTTTAGTTATTATTTAATAATAAATAATAACCAATTAGAACAACTCATTATTTAATGTTAAATAATGGATAATCACATTATTCTTTGTCTTTAATTATTATTTAATATTAATTAAATAATAATTAATTAATTAATTACTACGTGTCTTTAATTATTATTTAATATTAATTAAATAATAATTAATTAATTACTTATCCTTAAATAGTAAATAATTCACTTCATAAATCTTCAATTATTCTTTCTTATTAATTTAAGAATAATTAATTATTACTTGTTCTTATTAATTATTTAATATTAATTAAATAATAAACAATTATTTTATAAATTCTTATATCAATGTAAGTAAGTAATTACATTATATTTACTTAATCTTACTTAAACATTCTTTAATAATTATTTAATATTAATTAAATAATAATTAATCAATTATTTAACTCTAATTATTATTTAATATTAATTAAATAATAAATAATTAGTTTATTAACACTAACTCTACTTAATTATCACTTAAATAATAATTAAATAGTTAATTATATTTAAATTATATATAATTAGCTTAATAACCATTTAGTGGCTTTAAAGGTTATTAATTAGTAATTTTTAAATGATTTAAAGGAGTTTAAACCATTAATTACTCAATAATTACATAACTGTCCAAAAAAATTATAAATTAAATATTATAATATTCTTCACATTTTTAAAAAATTTTGGGTTCCGGTCCAACCCTTCAGAACCGGCCGAAAAGTTTGTGAACCGGTTGTCGGAAGTTTTGCCGGTTCGCCCGAAAATGATGAACCGCTCCATTTTCTTTAATTTTTCTCAAATTTTAGCCTTTGTTTCCAGATTTGGGGTCCTTCACTAAAGCCTTCACAAAATGAAATCTACAACTCCGATTTAGGTCCAATTGGTATTGTTGGTTTCGTATCTTCCCGAACTAAAGTTTTCATTTATCAAACATCAAATTTGGACCCGTTTTGGTCACTGAAATTGGGCTGGAAGTGGACTGCTCGTGAGTATTTTTTGACACCGTGGTCTTTTGTTAGAAAAATCATAACTTAGTCGTTTTAAATCGGTTTTTAGTCGTTCCACTTGAAGAATCTTCGTATTGAATAACTCTATCACCAAAGTTGACGGATCATGAATCCGACTTACGAAACGTGAACAGTAACTCCGCTCAGTTTTATTTTTTTGGTAAAAATGTTTTTGAGCTTTCTTTCAATATTTTTGACATTATCCCATACTAATACACAAGTTAAATATATGTTAACCTATATAAACATGTTTAGCAAGAATCTAGACATTTAAAACTTGAACTCCATATATCAAAAATTAAAATACATAAACTAAGTGTTTAGGGTTTATACCTTTTCTTGGTTGCACACTTCTTCTTCTTCCACAACATGAGACAAAGCTAGAGGGCATGGAATTTTTTCTTTCCTTCCTTCTCTTTTGGTTGCCGAAACTAGCTCTTCTCTTTCCCTTTTTTCTATTTTTCTATTTTATTTTATTTAGCTTTTGAGAAATTGAAGACAAAGAAATGAAGCAAGGCTTTATTTACTAATAAAAAAAACATATACATACAACCCTATATGTATATATTATCTTCCAATAAGTCTTCCATTCCTTCTCTCTTATCTCTTGTATAGCTTGCTTGCAAGTTTTGTCAAATAAGGTGGCTTGGACTAAAAGTGACACATGGCTTGGAGTGTAAAACTAAGCTTTGACAAAATTTATTACACATTCTTAATACTCCCTCCTTCCACCCGGTTCATGCACCAAATATATGCCTCATTTTGTATTTTATTTAATTATTTATTTTGCTTATTAAATGACCACAAAGTCCTTCCATAATTGGGCCAAGTTTTGGGCTTCCATTTAAATAGTTTGGGCTTTCCAATTTAATTGTTTTGGACTATGAAAATGGCATAGTCCAATATCTTAATTTTATCTTACCATAATTATTTAATTAGGGTTCCTAATCCACTCAATTTAGAATTTAAATACTCCCTTACATAAATTTAATTATATACAACCCAATTAGGTTTTCTTTAATTAGGATAATATAACTAATTAATTGAGATAATAAAAATAAATCTCTTAAGTTCATTTACTAGTACATAATTTAAATACTAGCAATCTCAAATAATTATAACCTTTAGGTTAATTAATAATTATACCTAATATATAAAAAAAATTAGGTTACAATAGCTTTCTTTTATTTGTTTATTATATAATAAAAAATATATATATTCATATAATATTCATATTCATTTACTTCACATATTCAATTTATATATGTCACTAAATAATTTAATATGTTAAGGCATGTCTCATAAATCTCTTTCATTCCTTCTTGTAATTTCTATCATTCTTATTTAATTGTTTTACATTACTTAAAACTTTAAATCAAACTATATAGGGTCTTTAAAATTTTTAATTAATCCTCTATTTCCAATCAAGGTTTTATTCTTTAACCTTTAATTTAATCACTTAAGATTTTATTAATCTTATAAATTCTCGGGTTGTCACATTCACCCCTTCTAAGAATTTCGTCCTCGAAATTATAGCCTACTACACTCTACTCCCTTCATTCACCAAAACTAGGTTTTCAACTAAACCTTCACAATTTCCTCATTTGAGGATTTCTCTTCTATCATCGCATTCCACCATAACTTCTCTCTAAGGAGTTAAAACTTTTCATATTATGCTGAGGAGTCATAAACTTTCATTTTTCAATTTCGAAAAGGTTTAAACAGAAATTCATCTGTAAACCGTCATACTTATGGGCACGGTGGGTGATCAGCCCGTTATACCTTGCATTGATCAGATGCTACATGCTGGAACGACATTTACGTTCATCATATCCGCCTTGGGCGCAAAATATTTCTCAATTTAGGGATGTTCATACTCAGCCTGGATTCCGAATCAAAACAATATGGTTCGAGATAATTTCTCAAAGAGATAATTGAATTTTCATAAACATTTGTCTAGCTGAATCAATTAGCTTAGACATATACCAATAATTCTAACATCAATCGAAACATGTCTGGCCAAATCCAGTTAATAATAATTTTTCTTTAAAACTCTAAAAATTATTTTATGACGTCATGATACTGCACTATATTTACAGTTCGTTTGAGGATTCCATCATTGTGTGACTTTGTTATACTACATCATTCCCTAGTGGGCTGACGATCTTTAGATCACATGCAACACCAAGTAATTCTGCATTGATAACTTCATCATTTTTATCATCTTTGCACCAGGTTCCATGATGCATTAAAGATATATAAAAATACATTTTGATATTGCAAATCATTTTCATCTAGCCGAAACAATTAGCATAGACTTTTCTTTTAAACGATTCAAAGCTATTGAAAATCAGTTTTAGTGTTATCATGCCGCAACAGGTAACGATGTGTTAGTGGTACGAAGCCCACTTCTACACAATTGTAACCATATGTTGCTGATAACAAAAATTCATTTATTTTTAAAGGCACATCACTGCGAATTTAGCTTGATGTCAAAAAATTTGAAGTCTAACATAGCTAGAAGATTTCGAATACCTATGCTTCCACCATCAACTTCACTTTCTATGCTGATCCATTTCTTAATAAATATATCTATTTCTATGATTCTCAATTCTCTATTCACACTATTCTATACCCCAGTATAGTTCATCAAACATGTCACACATTATGAGTTCAGAAACTTTTCATAATAATATGAGTTTATGAACTTATCCTAGCAATACGTAGTTCAAGAACTAATCAGGAACTGTCCATACGCTTAGGGGTTCAAAAACATATCATACGATTATGTGTCACAAACTTACCATAAGTATGAGTTTTAAGAACTCGCATCTAATCTTATATTCTCTACCTATCCGTTATATACATGAGAAAAGAATCACCTTCTCAACATACATATAGCGAATATAGCGAATAGCGCGACACCAACATTTCAATAATTATCAATGTGATAAACTAAGTACTCGTTAGACCAAGCACAAAACCCCCATCCATACAAAGGTTTGTACAACTCAGCTATCACATGAGTCCTCAACTGAAATCCTACATAATCCTAGCTTTCCCTTACTCCATACTAATTTTATTTAATCTATATCTCATCATCCACAACTCTTTTCTGAGTTTGCATAGTACTAATTCATAGTACATCTTACATATCACAACTCTTTTCTGAGTTTGTATAGTACCAATTCATAGTACAATTTACGTACAACAATTTTGCTATAAGATTTTCAATCATTTGATTGAAACTCCTCCCTCCTGCTATGACCTTATCAGATCACGTTGTGATCTCCTATTATAATCGTATTATATTACGATTCTTTTATATGTTATGATCGTTTTGTTTTACGATCTTATTTCCCTTTATATTTTAGTCTTTTAGACTCTATCTATTCATTATTAGGGTTCATCTTTATCATCAGAGTTAGGTAACTCTAGATCTTTATAGCTTGTCAAGATTCTTCTTTGAAACTTATTGACTTATTATACCTTGCCTAAATTCATCCCTTAGAATTTAAACTTTATTTGAGTTTATTTCTTATCTTCATCCTGCGGTTATAGCCTAAGGTAACCCTACCTAAGATTTATAACCTACAGCTCTGATACCAACTGTAGCGTCCCCCAATCCGGGTCCCCAGAACCTTGGACCTGGTACGTTACGATACATCATTTTTATAACTACTGCGAAAGATATAAACATAAATTGTTTATACAATAACCTTTACACATAACTCTCAAAGTCTGTAACCTTAACTTAATACCTGCATTCAATATCCTACACGACATACAATATCATATGCCTCCAATACTAATACAATTTTAACTGCATAAAAATCCAATTCTGGAACTTGCCTTTGCCTTTGCCTGTGTCCGAAGTTTTGTCTTAATCTGAAATGTCTATCATGATATAGCAAGGGTGAGCAACAAGTTTGCCCAGCAAGTTTTAAATACAAAGAAAGATATATCATGATTAAAAAGAATAATAAGCTGATAAACTTTCAACAATATATTAATTGTGAAAGAATATAAATCAATTTCCATAACTGAATGATTGAATCAATAATGCTGAATAGCCAACAATGAACATGAACAAATTTAACTGGACCAAATGGTAATGAAGGTGATCAACCTTTCATACCTGATGAACATATACAACATGCACAACATACGAATCAATAAACCATAGATGTGATATAATCAACAATGATTAACCACGAACATATTGAACAATAACAACTCGAGTTCGAGTTAGGAAACTTACTTTGATTGGAGATTACCCCTATAACCTAATTTAGAGTCTCCCCACAAATCCTACACAATCGTGTTTACATGCACACACATATTAGGTAATTAAATATGTCACAACCATGCATGTATATTCATTATTAATAATTATTTGTTTATAAAAACTAATATTATGTATTCTTATTTCAAAACCATTATCGGTTTATTCAGAAATATAACTCATTTCAACCCTTTAATACAAAATAAAGGTCTCTTACATTTTTAATATGTAAATATTTTACATATTAGGTCTTAAATAATTTATATTCCTTTTTAGGAATATCTTACGCCTTTACTTGCTAATTCGGGATTTAAACAGCTAAAATATAGCCTTTATAGAAAATTCAACATACTATATTATTTCTTGAATAATAATAATTTTATATATTTCTTTATCTATTCATGAGTCAACTGGAACCGTTGTCTCATATATAAATATTTTATCCCGCTAGCACATAAATGTATTTTATTACGTCATTTCGGTTATCTATTTAATAGATATATTTATTAAAAACTATACATAACATAATACACTATCATTAATCATTGTACTAATCTTAGATTAATGAAAAAGTGCTTTTCTTAAAAGGTATACATCTTTGAACAATTTATTATAATTGTATTATTAATGAATTGTCAAAATTCCTTTACTTATAATCTATACCTTCAATTGATTACTATTTAATATTAATTAAATAGTAATTAATTAATTACCTTTAGTTATTATTTAATAATAACTAATTAGATCAACTCATTATTTAATGTTAAATAATGGATAATCAAATTATTATTTATCTTTAATTATTATTTAATATTAATTAAATAATAATTAATTAATTACTTACTATGTGTCTTTAATTATTATATTAATTAATAATAATTAATATTAATTAAATAATAATTAATTAATTACTTATCCTTGAATAGTAAATAATTCACTTCATAAATCTTCAATTATTCTTTCTTACTAATTTAAGAATAATTAATTATTACTTGTTCTTATTTATTATTTAATATTAATTAAATAATAAATAATTATTTTATAAATTCTTATATCAATGTAAGTAAGTAATTACGTTATATTTACTTAATCTTACTTAAACATTCTTTAATCATTATTTAATATTAATTAAATAATAATTAATCAATTATTTAACTCTAATTATTATTTAATCTTAATTAAATAATAAATAGTTAGTTTATTAACACTAACTCTACTTAATTATCACTTAATATCACTTAAATAATAATAAAATATTTAATTATATTTAAATTATATGTAATTAGCTTAATAACCATTTAGTGGCTTTAAATGTTATTAATTAGTAATTTTTAAATGATTTAAAGGAGTTTAAACCATTAATTACTCAATAATTACATAACTGTCCAGAAAATTTATAAATTAAATATTATAATATTCTTCACATTTTTAAAAAAATTTGGGATCCGGTCTCACCCTCAGAACCGGCCGGAAAGTCTGTGAACCGATCGTCAGAAGTTTTGCTGGTTCGCTGGAAAATGATGAACCGGTCCATTTTTCTTAATTTTTCTCAAATTTTAGCCTTTGTTGACAGATTTAGTGTCCTTCACTAAAACCTTCACAAAATGAAATCTATAACTCCGATTTAGGTCTAATTGGTATCGTTGGATTCGTATCCTCCCGAACTAGAGTTTTCATTTATCAAACATCAAATTTGGACCCGTTTTGGTCACTAAAATTGGGCCGGAAGTGGAATGCTTGTGAGTGTTTTCCGACAGCGGGGTCTTTTGTTAGAAAAATCATAACATAGTCGTTTTAAATTGGTTTTTAGTCGTTCCACTTGGAGAATCTTCGTATTGAATAGATCTATCACCCAGAGTTGACGGATCATGAATCCGACTTACAGAACGTGAACAGTAACTCCGGGAACAGACTGCTCAGTTTTAGTTTTTTCGGTAAAAATGTTTTTGAGCTTTCTTTCAATATTTTTGACATAATCCCATACTAATACACAAGTTAAATACATGTTAACCTATATAAACATGTTTAGCAAGAATTTAGACATTTAAAACTTGAACTCCATATATCAAAAATTAAAATACATAAACTAAGTGTTTAGGGTTTATACTTTTTTTTGGTTGCACACTTCTTCTTCTTTCACAACATGAGATAGAGCTAGAGGGCATGGAATATTTTTTCCCTTCCTTCTCTTTTGGCTACCGAAACTAGCTCTTCTATCTCTCTCTTTTCTATTTTTTCTATTTTGTTTTGGTTAGCTTTTGAGAAATTGAAGAAAAAAAAATGGAGTAGGGCTTTATTTGCTAATAAAAAAAACATATACATACAACCCTATATGTATATATTATCTTCCAATAAGTCTTCCATTCTCTCTCTCTTATCTCTTGTATAGCTTGCTTGCAAGTTTTGTCAAATAAGGTGGCTTGGACTAAAAGTGACACATGGCTTGGAGTGTAAAACTAAGCTTTGACAAAATTTATTACACATTCTTAATACTCCCTCCTCCCGGTTCATGCACCAAATATATGCCTCATTTTGCATTTTATTTAATTCTTTATTTTGCTTATTAAATGACCACAAAGTCCTTTCATAATTGGGCCAAGTTTTGGGCTTCCATTTAAATAGTTTGGGCTTTCCAATTTAATTATTTTGGGCTATGAAAATGGCATAGTTCAATATCTTAATTTTAGCTTACCCTAATTATTTAATTAGGTTTCCTAATCTACTCATTTTGGAATTTAAATACTCACTTATATAAATTTAATTATATACAACCTAATTAGGTTTTCTTTAATTAGGATAATATAACTAATTAATTGAGATAATAAAAATAAATCTCTTAAGTTCATTTACTATTACATAATTTAAATACTAGCAATCTCAAATAATTATAACCCTTAGGTTAATTAATAATTATACCTAATATATAAAAAATTAGGTTACAATAGCTTATTGCAGTTAAGAACGAAAGGTCCGAAGAGCCTTCTACTAGCAAAGACAAGGGTAAAGTCAACAAGAAATGAAGATTTGTTGTTTATTTGATACGTTTATGTTTAAGACTTATGTTAAAGTTTTGTGAGACTTATTTTTGTTTATGTTTCCGCACAGACGTTTAAGGTTAGTATGACCTGGGATTGTATTTATATTCAGATGTTGTAACCTCATAAGGGGAGGATTTATTTCTATCTATTTAATGGTTTTCTTTTATTATGAGTAGATAGACTTGATAATTGTACAGTGAACACCAAACCTCGTGGAAATTGAAGTACCCAGATTTGGGGGTGTCACAACATCATCATCTTATGCCATTATTATCTCAAATTCTGGGATTTACATTTATTTAATTCATAAAGAAACACATAGTTTATTACTCTACAATCTAGGCATGTTAAGACGTCGCACAACTTTCCACGTTCTTCTTCCATCACCCGAAACACCATTTTGCGATCCACCATATACCACGATAAATCTTTGAACTGAGCTGGAAAATAAAAGACACGATCCTAGGCCCTATCTATAGCTGAATGAAAAGCGTATTCCGTCTCCCTCAGCTTGGCCTTCTTCACTTGAACCTCGTCCACAGCTCGATCTGCACGTTAAGTAGCCTTCAAACACGTATCCTCTGCTCTGGCACGCTTTGCTGACTCCTCTTTGATGTCTCTCTTCAGTTTCTCTAGTTCAGCTAGTGCATCATCCCTTTCGCTCTCCACGTGGACTAGATCCCACTTCGTGTTTCCAAGCCCGTCGTCCAGTTCTTGAATTGTCTCCTCCTTCTGTTGTATGGTAGTCCGACTCTCGTCCACCAATTTCTCAAGCTCTCGGACTCGATTTTGCAACTCAATGTTGCAGTCGTAGACCTCTTCGTACATCACAGCGCTAATAGAGCTAGGTGGAAATTCCTCTTCAGGATCCTCCTCCTTTTCTGACTCATCCTCGTCATCTCGGTCAAAGACTGGCTCATTCTCGTGACCCACTACGATGATCAATGGAGATGGCTCTCTCTAAACCAACTGCTCCCAGACAGTATGGATGTCGAGGGCTCTTCATTCCTAGGCAGATAACTCCTCCCTAACCTGATTGGACTCTTCAACATTCGTTATCCTTTTAAAATTTAATTATTACGTGATATCGATCAAAACATAAACATATAGCACGTAAGGTAGTTTATTATCTTTAGCTACCTATAGTTTCCCACCTAAGGTTCATAACCTAAAACACTGCTTTGATACCAACATGTGATACCCCCAAATCCGGGTACTTCATTTCCACAGAATTTGGTGTTCACTATCTAAATAAAACATAACTACTGCCCATAAATAAGGAATGTAAAATAAATTACAACCTTTATAAATAAATAAAATCTTCCTTATAAAAAGGATTACAACCTTGTCAAAAATATTCCCAGGGTTATCTAACCTTAACATCAAAAAATGTGAAAAATAAAACATCACATAATAAAATTTATGTCTTATTACAAATCATGTCATAAATATGAACAAGTCTTCACTTGTTCATCTTGCTCTTTCCTTTACTAGTTGACAGTTCGTCAACTCTTTCAACTCTAGTTGCAAGGGTTATATAATGCAAGAGTGAGCAAACAAAAGCTCACTTGAAATAACAATCAATAGTGATAACATAGTATTGAATAGCTTCAACTGAATTGAATAATATTTCATTCATCGATAATCAAGAATAAGATTTAGAATTCATCTGAGGGTCATAAGACCTTGATCTATGTCCCACGTGGTAAGTATTTATACTTTGACCTTAACAGTCGTTAGACTATATGGACTCTTAACTCGTACTTAGGGGGATCAACCCTTCGTACCATGTATTGTGTAACGATTGAGATTTTATATATTAAATTTTAAATATTTATTGAGTAAATAAATATTTTATGTGATTTATTTACTAAGTTGAATAAATAAATTATGAGATTGTGGAGTGATTTAATTAAGTGTTATATATTAAGTAAATGAATACTTACTATCTAATTTAATTGATGTGTATTGATTTTATAGTATAGTTCTAATTTAATTGAGGTAATTAAATTAGATGAGTTATGTGATGACTGTTACATGAATTACAATTAGCAAGTAATTATAATTATGTGGTAATTCTTATATGATTAATTGATGTTGGATTTTAATTAATTAAATAGATATGTTAAAGATTTAATTAATTAAATTGTAACATTAAAGTATGTGTTAAAAGGATTTATTTAAATAAAGAAAAAGAGCTTTTAAATTATTTTAACCAAACAAGGCCCTTACTTTTATTTTAAAAAGGCTTTTGCCCGACAGGGCCCTTGAATTGTTTTAAACCTATTCTAACCAAACAATGCCGTGGTACTAAAATCTATTTTTAAGAATAACTTTCTTTTGCCAAACAAGCCTAGTGGCTTTTGAAATCTTCTAACTGCTAATTAAATAATACATTAAGTAATATAATAAGTATTAGTTAATACACGTATTATATATCAGTGCGTTATATAGTTTACGCTAAGTTTCTAAGCCTAAACTAAAACAAAGAAGAAAAGAGAGAGAGAGCAGAGAAGAAGAACTCAGAGAAAAAGTTAGAGAAGAAGAGAAAAGAAGAAGAAGGATTGCTAGAAATCGAACTCACCATCATCTTCTTCCACACTCATAGCAAAGGGTATCATCTTAACCCTTATAATTGTAGAATCAATTCATATGCTATTTGTATTTTGTTCTCTGTCAAATTAGGTTTTCATGGAAATTGTATAATCATGAATTGTATATGTATATATGGTATTCATATGTTCTTCGTAGTAATTGTATGCCATGAAAGGATTCTCTGAATTCAATTGTCATAAAAACAAGTTTTAATGGAAAATTTGTATTCATATGAGTTCATATATTTTTGGTTGAGTTAAAATGAAAGATTGATGTAAACATGAAATTTATGTGTAATATGTGTTATAGCATGTTTATATATGAGTTATATAGTTGTCTTAGCGATTCCACGTAATTAAGATGAACATGAAGAAATCATGTTCATAGTAATTTATTATGAATTAATTTTGAAAATAGCCTTTTCAAACTATTAAATTGGTGTTTGATTATGGATTATTATTTAAATTGATCATGGGTTATGTTAATATGTTAAGAATTAGAGTTATTACAATTGGAATTACATGGATTGATTGAAAAACGAATTCGTAATAGAAATTTTTGTCAAGAATGCTTGATATTATAGTTTTCTTCAAAAATCATGAAAACTTAGTTTTGATTATGTGTTGTAAGGATTTTATATGTTATAATCATGTTAAAGAGTCCAAATTTTGTTGTTATCAAGTTTCATGTTCATCATGTTGAGAAAAATCGGATTCAGTGTGAAGAAATAAGTCAAATTGGCTTATTTCTCTGTCGTTTGCGAAATGGGGATTCCCACCAGAAGTGGGTCCCGCCCCAGCGGGGTTTTTACTCTAGGAGGACCCGCCTCAGCGGGGCACCTTGCTGTCCAGAAAATTTGGTTTTGCTTTGTTGAGTTTTTATGCTACGTTTGTTTAGTTAACTTAATTTTATGACTTGTTAAGTGTAATAGGTAATGAGATAACATGCTTTTGATGTGTGTAAGATAGATTGAAGTCTTATGTTGTTATATGATATGTGTGCTTGGATATTATTACCGTAAGGTGCAATATGATAGTAAAAGTGCTATACGTGTATGAGGTGCTTGATTGTGAGTTTAGCCTCACGTATGTGTATTAGTATCGACTTACGTCGTAACTATGTTGCTAGGTTGGACTTGAGTAAGAAGTTCGACGGTTTAAACTTTGTAGTTGGGTACTAATTGATGTTTTAAACGTAATGTAATGCGTAGGGTAATTGTGGAAGTGATTGTAATTATTAAAGTGTAGCTTGCACTTGAGGCAAGTTCTCTAATCCTTATTCTTTTACGTTAAGCAAGTTTCTATTTCTAAACTTGTTATTTATTTTGTGCAAGCTTTCTAAACCATTCTTGTACGCTATGCAAGCTTTATCATTGTATCTTTTCATTGTGCAAGTTCTCTAACCCTTGCTCAATATATCATGAAAGTTCATTTCTGTTTCTTAACTTGTTATGTATTGTACAAGTTATACTATATTCAAATATTCGTAAAGCATAAGTATTGAAGTATTATTTAAGTAATGTGATCTTGACTTAGTTGTTCAAGCAAGATCTGCGTGATCTATCGAATGCTTTAAGTTATTTCCAAAACATGCCTAGTTATCATGAAATCTATTGTTGTATCTTACATTTGATTCATAATTCTTATATTATCAAACTGTTAAAGCATTGTGAGTCGATTCAACTAATCCTTAGTTGATAATAGTTGAAACTCCAAAGTTCCTTTATCTATCCAAATCAAACTTTCTTTGGTGCGGACTTGTATTCAAATACTGAGAATGAACAACCCTATTTATTTGGGGACATTTATGCAAAAGCGTTAAGATGGTTGTGCACAATACATGGTATGAAGGGCTGATCCCCCTAAGTACGAGTTAAAGGTCCATAGTCTCAATGACTGTTAAAGGTTTTAAATAAAAATATTTATAACCTAGGACATAGTTCAAGGTCGTATGACCCTCAGATAAATTCCATACTCGAATTTTAAATATGATGAAAGAATTATTATTCAATTCTTTATTCTTGATGAAAGTAAAGTTATTCAAACCCTTTTGAAGTTATTCAGTTATGTCATATCACTGTTGTATTTCAAGTGAGCTTTTGTTTGCTCACTCTTGCATATTTTATAACCCCTTGCAGTTAAGGCCGAAAATGTTGACGTACCGTCAACAAGAAAAGCAAAAGGAAAGATAAGCAAGTGAAGACTTGTTGTCTTCAATTTTATTTGTAATAAGACTTAATTGATGATGTTTTATTTCTGCATTTATTTTGATTGATGTTAAGGTTTAGGTAACCCTGGGATTTTATTTTGGGCAAGTTGTAATCCTTTTTCAAGAAAGATTCTTATTTAAGTTTTGATGGAGGTTGTAATTACTTTGCAAATCCTTTTTATTGGGTAGATGTATGTTTTAATTAGAAAGTGAACACCAAATCATGTGGAAACAAAGTACCCGAATTTGGGGGTGTCACAGGTTGGTATCAGAGCAGTAGGTTATGAACCTTAGGTGGAGGAAAAAACCTTAGGTAGTAGCCTTATAAGAAGATCGAAAAGATAGTGGTGATAGGTAAAGATTATAAACTACCTTATGTGCTATGTGTTTACGTTTAAGTATTCGAAGAGTGACGACTCGATATCACGTAATAATCTACTTTAAAATTCTTTGGTCAGGATGACGAACATTAGAGAATCCTGTCAGGCTAGGGAGGATATCCTCAGGTGCCTAGAGAGGAGGAGCCCCGAGACATCCATGTTGTCTGAGAGCAGTTGGTTAGGAGAGAGCCATCTCCAGTGATCACCGTAGATGATCGGGAGCATGGGCTGACACCTATTCTAGAGGAGGAGGACGAGGATGAGTCAGAGGAGGAAGGGGATCCTGAGGAGGAATTCCCACTGACTCTGTTAGTGCTGAGATGTACGAGGAGGTTCACGACCACAACGTGGAGCTTTAGGAATTGTTGGACGAGAGTCGGACTACTATATAGCAGCGGGACGAGACTATTGAAGAGATGGATAGTGAGCTAGGAGAAGCGCAGTGGAAGCTAATCCACGTAGGGAATGATAGAGATGAGGCTTAAGCCGAGCTAGCAAAGCTAAAACAAGACATCCAGGAAGAGTCAACGAAGTGTGCCAGAGCAGAGGAAACAAGCTTGAGGGCTCAACGAGCTGATCGAGCTGAAGACGAGGCTGAAGCTAAAAGGGCCAAGCTAGGAGAAACAGAATATGCATTCCATACGGCCATAGATAGGGCCCAGGACCGTATCTTCTATTACCCAGCTCAGTTCCAAGGTTTATAATGGTATGTGGTGGACTGAAGGACAGCGTTTCGAGTGATGGAGGAAGAACGCAGAGAGGCTGTGCGACGTCTTAATATGCCTAGACTAAAAGTAATATGCATACAAGCCAATCATGTGTGATGATAAAGCATATACTTTGGAGAGAATCTTATTTATTTATTAATAAAAATATTCATTTATTAAAGGCATTTAATTATCTGCATGGTGCTATTTTTATAATATGTAAATAACTCATAGTTTTAAGCAATGCTTTTAGAATCATGATGATGATCATGCTAATGAGATCTAAATTCTTAGAAAGCTTTAAAACTGAAATAGTTCTCAATCGTGGAATTACTAAAAAGGGGATTAGTAAATTCGGATAGATTGGTACATATGTTGCTTGCTCATTGGATGAGGATGGTTGATCTCATGATCATTTGAGTGGAGACACTAAAGCAAGTATATAGGTGCTTATTGGAGAATAAGTTCACGGAACGTAACTCGCTATGGAATACTTAATGGAGTTTTACTCGCCTGTCAATAGGAATTCCTAATGTGATAGTAGTACAAGTGATCCTTGGACTTGAGATCATCATAATATCTTGTATGTAATAAATTATACTTTAACTTATTTCTTAAAGCCCTTTAGGGTATATAAAAGGGTATGCTTGGGTATAATGAGTTACATATAGAGATAATGAATGATCAATAAAGAATCTACCACCTCTAGTAAAAGAGGAGATATGTCCTATGTGATTCCATAAATGACAACCCAGGAATCCTTGGCCAAGGTAGAATAAAATTAGAAAAGAGTTTCTAATTTGCATTATTTGGAGTTGTGCATTTTCTAATCGAAATACATATAATTGAATAAAATAAGACTTGACAGTAAATCCATGTCTTATATTTAATTGGGACATTGTATGGTGGAAGGATTGAATTGTACGGTAACTATTTACTCACAGGTTCTTTTATGATTAATGTTGAAATCTATATTATCTGGAAAGTCGTTGATCGCTAGGGAGGCTTATCCCTATTGTAGAATAAATGTTATTTATTTAAATAGATTATTAGTTTAATTTATTTATTTAAATAAGATTAGAATTGTTCTTATTGATTTATTCACAACCGGTTTAATATGGAGAACCTAAAGGTTCACACCATAAAAGGAAGAATAATTATTTAAGAAGGTAATGACATAATCGTAATAATGCATTAAGTATAATTAATTTAATCTAGGATGATAAAAAAAAATTAAATAGCTTAATGTTTATATTTAATATTTTGGAAATATTAAATATAAATTAATAAGAGGAGACTTATTAATATTATTACAATTATTATTATTTTAATTTCTAAAGAAGTTTATTAATTAATTTAATATTAGTACTCTCATTTATTCCTAATAATATTAGGAGACAAATTAATTAAATAAATTTAATTAATTATTCCCAATGTGGTGGAAAGCCTAAATTAATTAAAGGAATTTAATTAATTAAATGAAGTTTCATGTCAAATAGGATTAGAAGGGTTGACCAATATCTATATAAGAGGAGTCTTATAATAGATATCAGTTGATGCAATTCCAATTGTTGGAGAGTACTCCTTTTCTATAGAGGATAGAAAACTAAGCCAGCCACCCTCCTTCTTGATAATTCCTCTTCCTTGGTGGATCACCTCTAGAGGCCAAACACTTGGGTGACTAACGTTGATCAAAGAAAAGAATCTAACCCGGAAATTCAAGGAGATCACGAAGAACAAGGAGTTGAACTTGTACTTGTGGAAACTTAGTTCTACATGGGTATGATTCCATAACTTCTTATTTATCGTTTTAAATTAATAATTTATATAAAGGATGATCCGGGTAATGATTTTGTAAAAAAATTTTAAACTCTGATATACCATGCTTCTGCTAATTTTTATAATTTGATTGCGTCACGATTTTGTACAAACCCAACAGTGGCATTAGAGCCAAACCTTTATGCAATTATTAATTGTTTTGATTTTATATATTTATGGGTATGTATTTAGAATAATTTATTGGGCATAATTAATTATATAAAATTATTATTATTATTTTTTGAAAGAAAGAAAAAAATAATAATATCGAAAAGCATTTTTTCGTTCGTTGTTGATAACCCGCGGATGTTTTTTACTACAAGGGGGTGATTCAATTGGGAAGGAAAAAAGGAGTTTGCGTCATGATTATTTTTTTTAAAAACGTGAACATGGGATGGACTCATGTATTCCTTTTAAAAAAGGTTACCTGAAAGCATAAAGGAAGTTTACATGTTATCAGGATTCTAATATAGATAAGTCCTTTATCATATATATATATATATATATATTATTCTTAATAATTTTATGATTAAAATAAAGAGTTTATTTTAATCTTGAAATTGAATTTCATGTAATTTAAAATTGTCCATTGAATGATACTCATATATATATGGAATGTTTTAATTCATGAGATGGATATTTATTTATTGATATATATGGTGATATGTATGATAATAAATAGGGATTGATTATGGACTACTTGACCAATGTGATTGGATTTTATTTTAGTTGAATGCTTGAATGGATGAGTTTTATTAAATGGGGTCTGCGTACCTCGTCATCTCTAATTTATTCTTAATGTAAATTCTATCTCTCTCCTATGTACTTCTCCTTGACTGTTGATCGATGTTTTTATTTAAATTTAAAATAGTTTATGTAATAGGATTAATTAGAATTATCTTGAAGAAATTGGAGACCAATGAGCAAGGAGCGCGTGAAGACCCGTTTGTATGGAGCTCGGGTTTAAATGTAATAGTTACGTTTAAATTTAAATTCTTGCACTTCTAGGTTTGACCTTTTGGTTCACTTGGTGGCTCTAGTGAACCAAACTAGAATAAAAGTCTATAATCAATCCATGTAGAATATAGTATTTTATATGTGCATGCTAAATATTATATATATTATATTTTATGCAAACATGCTTCGCATGTTTAATAAAATGACGCGTATTATATATATATATATATATATATATATGTGTGTGTGTGTGTGTGTGTGTGTGTGTGCATGCGCGCTAAACAAGATGAGACAAATAATAACAAACCCCTCAAGAAAATTATATTAAGTCGAAAGCGTTCAAGTGATATTTAAATATCGAACGTCGCCTTCTAGCATGATAAATTAATAGAGTATTAAATATTTAATATGAGCTTGTTGTGCTATCCACAAGGCGAGTATTGCGTATGTAAGATATTAAATAATCACATTTGATGCTTATCAAAAAAATTGAACGATCTAGTTTTGTTGTGCTATCCACAAGGACGAACATTTTTCTTTTTTGAATTTATGAAAGTGTTAGGCTGGACTTAACTTAAATCATTTTAGTTCGGATGTGCACACACTTGACCATTATGATTTAAGAGATAAAATAAAAGGAGTTACATGGTGATGTAATTGACAAGAGTTGTCTACCTATTTATTTGTATATCGCTTGTTGTGCTATCCACAAGGTTATATACATTTAAAATGGGATCCTTATTCTTACTAGCAAATCTTTAATTAGATGTTGCCAAACTATATAAGTGAGGGTAATATAGTTTGATAAAAATAGTGGGAGATACCAATTTAAAATAAAGACCTAAATTTCTTTTGGTATGCAAAAATTAATAAAAATGAATGTTTGCTAAAATGTTATCTTTTTCACATGCAGAATTTTAAAAATGTCAAAATCACTAATCTCACTACGAAGCATACTTGATGCAAATAAGCTTATCGGCCCGAATTATGAGGACTGGCTAAGAAATCTGAGAATTATTCTCACTGCTGAAAAGATTTCTTATGTCCTAAATTCAAATGTCCCTGAATCTGTTTTAAAAACAGCCTCTGAGGAAGAGATTGTCACTTTCAATAAGTGGCAAGATGATGCATCTGTGGCTCAATGCATCATGCTCGCATCCATGAATAACAAGCTTCAGCGTCAGCACGAAAAAATGGATGCTTCTACTATGCTGCTTCACCTCAAGGAGTTGTATGGTGAACAAAGTTGGACTGCTAGATATGAGATATCTAAGGAGCTTTTCCAATCTCGGATGACCAAGGGTAAGGTGAACATAAAGAAACAAAAAAAACCTGATCTAGCTAGCAAAGGAATGTGCTTCCATTGCAACGAGCCGGGTCATTGGAAGAGGAACTGCAAGAAGTTTCTGGCAGAGAAGAAGCTTGGAGAAGCTTCGACTTCCAATCAAGGTTTGTTCATGATTGAAATTAATTTTTCAGAAATTCAAAATTCTACTTGGGTATTGGATACCGGCTATGATTCTCACATATGTAATAATGTGAAAGGACTGGTCAGAAGTAGAAAGGTGAACAAGGATGAGGTTGTCTTACGAGTGGAAAATGGAGCAAAGGTTGCTGCATTAGCTATAGGCACTTATTGTTTAGCACAGCCTACGGGCAAGTCCATTTATTTAAATAATTTTTATTTTGTTCCGAATATCATTAGAAATATTATTTCTATTTTCGTATTAGACATGGATGGATTTGACATTATAATAAAGAACAATAGTCGTTCTATTGATAAATGCAATGTTTTATATGGTGTTCGTAATTTACAAAATGGACTTTATATACTTGACTTGCATGAAAATATACTTCAAATAGAACAAACTAAGAAAAGAAAAAGAGATGATATTAATTATACTTATATGTGGCACTGTAGACTCGGTCATATTAATGAAACAAAATTATCCAAGTTGCATAAGGATGAGCTCTTAGAGCTAGTCGATTATGAATCATATCCAACTTGTGAATCTTGTCTCATAGGTAAAATGACTAAATCTCCTTTTAGTGAAAAAAGAGAAAAAGTTAAAGAGTTGTTAGTGTTGGTTCACACAGACGTTTGTGGACCTATGACAACGAATGCACAGGGTGGGTATTCTTATTTTACTACTTTCATTGATGATCACTCAAGATTTGGATATGTGTATTTAATGAAATACAAATCAGAATCATTTGAAAAGTTCAAAGAGTTCAGAAGTGAAGTAGAGAAACAAACGGGCAAGAGTATTAAGATTCTTCGATCAGATCGAGGTGGTGAATACTTAAGCGGTGAGTTTCTCGATTGTCTCAAAGAAAATGGTATAATCTCACAATGGACTCCACCAGGTACACCACAGTTAAATGGAGTATCTAAAAGGAGAAATCGAACATTATTGGACATGGTTCGTTCCATGATGAGTTTTACCGATCTTCAAATTTTATTCTGGGGTCATGCCCTAGAAACGGCTACATATCTACTAAATAAGGTCTCCACCAAATTCGTCCCCAAGACTCCATATGAGATGTGGACAGGAGGAAACCTAGTCGTAAGCATATGAAGATTTGGGGATGTCCAGCTTATATGAAAAGGTTTCAAAATGATAAGCTTGGGACAAGATCTGATACGTGCACATTTGTGGATATCCTAAAGAATGTTTGGGATACTATTTCTACAATCCTACTGAATAAAAGGTGTTTGTTACGAAACACGTTGCCTTCTTGGAAAATGAGTTTATCCTTGAAGGGGCTAGTGGGAGAAAAATAGATCTTGAAGAAATTCAAGAACCACAAACCACTACAGATCAAGTGGATGAACCTGTCCAAGTAGAGACACCTACTGTACAACACCCTATTCGTAAATCTGGAAAGGTACCGAAGATACCTGAAAGGTATGGATTCGTCATAGAGGATGACGATGAGGTACACATCATGGATGATGATGATCCATTGAATTACGAGTAGACTATGAGTAATAAAGACTCAGAGAAATGGTAGATGACCATAAAATTTAAAATAGATTTTGAAGCTATGCTCAAGTCCATTTGGATTTTACTTGCGATTTCAGCTTATTATTGCTTAATCTAGTAAAATGGACGTGGAGACGTCCTTCCTCAAATATACATTATTAGAGGAGAATATGTGTATGATACAACCAGATAGCTTTTTGTTTCAATGGTTGAAGCAAATCATGTATATAAGCTACAACAATCCATTCATGGATTGAAGCAAGATCCTCGTAGATGGAACATTCGTTTTGATGAGATAATCAAAGAGTTTGATTTTATCAAAAACGAGGATGAACCATGTGTGTACAAGAAGGTTAGTAGGAGCGCTATTTCATTCCTTGTATTATATGTTGATGATATATTACTGATAGAGAATGAAATTCCTATGCTAAAATCGATCAAAACAAAGTTGTCTAAACATTCCTCTATGAATGATTTGGGTAGAACATCCCACATTGGGGATATAAATCTTTATTGATATATTTAAAAGGATGTTCGGCTAAACCCAAGGAAACGTATATTCATTAGATGCTAAAGGCGTTTAGCTTGGCAAACTCCAAAAAGTGTCTCATGATGATGAGCCATGGAGTGAATCTCTCTAACATTATCCTCAATAAAAGAGAGATCGCATGAGCTACTATCATGTATGCAATGAAATATACGAGACTTGATGTTGATCAATCATATTCTGGAGAAGATCACTGTGAGACAGTGATAAACATCTTAAAGTACTTAACTGACACTAAGGATGTCATCATATCACATGATGAGTCTGAATTAAACTAGAGTGTTAAACAGACTCAAGTTTTTAGACTGACCAAGACGATATCAAATCCACTTTAGGGTAAGTCGTTACCTTGAAAGATGGTGTAGTGAATTGGAAAGGTTCTAAACAACAAAAGGTTGCTGCTTTAGTGACAAAAACAAAGTATATAACTGTAAGTGAAGCTGCAAGTTAATGTTTCGAGTGAAAAGTTCATTACAGAACTAGGAATAGTTCCTAAGTCTCATCTTGAATCTAAACATGTGTTGCGGCCTTTGATTAAAGAAATAATTGAAAGAGGAGCATATAGACTCTCAAGATAACATTGCATATCTATTTACTAAAGCTATAACACAACAGCAGTTTGATCGTCACTTAGAGAAGTTGGTATGAGATACCATGACGATTGACTTTAGTGCAAGTGGGAGATTGAAAGTAGTATGCATACAAGCCAATCATTTGTGATGATAAAGCATATACTTTGGAGACAATCTTATTTATTTATTAATAAAAATATTCATTGATTAAACGCATTTAATTATCTACATGGTGCTATTTTTATAATATGTAAATAACCCATAGTTTTAAGCAATGTTTTTAGAATCATGATGATGATCATGCTAATGAGATCTAAACTATTAGAAAACTTTAAAACTAAAATAGTTCCCAATCGTGAAATTACTAAAAAGGGGATTAGTAAATCCGGATAGATTGCTACATATGTTGCTTGCTCATTGGATGAAGATGATTGATCTCATGATCATTTGTGTGGAGACACTACAGCAAGTATGTAGGTGCTTATTGGAGAATAAGTTCACTGAACGTGACTCGCTATAGAATGCATAATGGAGTTTTACTCGCCTGTCAATAGGAATTCCTAATATGATAGTAGTACAAGTGATCATTAGACTTGAGATCATCATAGTATCTTGTATGTAATGAATTATACTTTGACTTATTCCTTAAAGTCTTTTAGGGTATATAAAAGGGTATGCTTGGGTATAATGAGTTACATATGGAGATAATGAATGATCAATAAAGAATCTACCACCTCTAGTAAAAGAGGAGATATGTCCTATGTGATTCCATAAATGACAACCCAGGAATCCTTGGCCAAGGTAGAATGAAATTAGAAAGGAGTTTCTAATTTGCATTATTTGGATTTGTGCATTTTCTAATCGAAATACATATAATTGAATAAAATAAGACTTGACAGTAAATCCATGTCTTATATTTAATTGGGACATTGTATGGTGGAAGGATTGAATTGTACGGTAACTATTTACTCACAGGTTCTTTTATGATTAATGTTGAAATCTATATTATCTGGAAAGTCGTTGATCGCTAGGGAGGCTTATCCCTATTGTAGAATAAATATTATTTTTATTAAATAAATTATTAGTTTAATTTATTTAATTAAATAAGATTAGAATTGTTCTAATTGATTTATTCACAACCGATTTAATATGGAGAACCTAAAGGGTCACACCATAAAAAGAAGAATAATTATTTAAGAAGGTAATGACATAATCGTAATAATGCATTAAGTATAATTAATTTAATTTATAGTGATAGAATAAATTAAATAACTTAATATTTATTATTTAATATTTTTGAAATATTAAATATAAATTAATAAGAGGAGACTTATTAATATTATTACAATTATTATTATTTTAATTTCTAAACGAGTTTAGTAATTAATTTAATATTAGTACTCTCATTTATTCCTAATAAGATTAGGAGACAAATTAATTAAATGAATTTAATTAATTATTTCCAATGTGGTGGAAAGCCTAAATTAATTAAAGGAATTTAATTAATTAAATGAAATCATGTAACGATCCCAAAATTCTTACAGTATAATTCTCATTCTCGATTGTTAACAATACAACTTTAATCTATCTTTACATCATTATTCGATATTAAAATCACTAAAAATACGAAATGTTTAAAACTTTTATACAATCTTTTTTTATTGCCCTGAATCGCAACCTTTACATTACATCTCTTCGATTCAAATCTATATCATGAATCATTACAACAAAATGACTATACAAAGTCTTACATCATAAAGCAATATCCATATACATCGGATAGTTCAACTTTATAACTTTAACAAGTATAATACATCCAAAACAAACACATTACTCATGTAGAATAAATAATTTCTTGCATCGCTATTGATCTTAATATTCAATTAGCACGCATCATTACCTTGCATCCTTGACCTGCAAAAGTGATTATTTGCAAGAGTGAGCTCGACAGCTCAGCAAGAACTAACAGTTTTCATGCATCGCATAGGACATAATAACATGCTCAACATACATCTCATAATTATGAAAGTAACATGGCATACATGCTTTAATTCACATAACAAATATAAAGATTGAGTTCCTTACTCAATCAACATTCTTTAATCAATCAATGTAGTCATAAATTGACTTTAACATTTCATGCTTGCAATATATATAATATATCATACTCTTTGCAAAATAATTTAAAACAATTCACCATCAAGTTCTTGTAGAAAATAGGAACCGAAAGACTTGCCTTGGTCGTTAATTACCAATAACAGATTAACATCTTACAGCTATCTGCACTTCACGTGCCCTACACAATTATATAATTAAGCACATCAACTATTAGTCACATAGCAACGAATAGTAGTTGTAATGTAAACTCTACTCTACATCTCATAATCCTTCCTGTTAATTAATACACAATGTTCAATTAGATTGTGTTAACTTTCGACTATATCTCACTATATTTCTTATTAGTCATACTCGAAGTTCATTCAAGTGTTTAAGTCTTGCTAGGACTACTTATTGGTTTTATATTAACCCCATTTCATATCTTATAATATTCATTTCAATTCAATTAAAACACTTTTTACGTTCATTAACACTTGTCACGACGTTTCGACGTTCATTCGTCACACGCCCTAATCGTCTCTCTTGTGTATGCTTAGTGTGCTTACATAACTTATCTAATACATCATTTATTAATGTTAAGCATTATTATATTTACTAATATTCATGTTTTATAACTTAGAACAATATCTATTATCGTCGACAGCACTATACTTGCGTATGTGCATGTCCGATGCCCTCCGATTGCCTCTGAATACACATCAATTCCAAAGATGACCATTTTGACCCCTGCTAACAGCCTCAAATCAAAATAGTTAAAGAACAAAAGTTGTAGTTCTACTCGTGCTCGTTCCAGATCATCTTGAATCTCCTCAATTGAAGTTCGTATGAAAGAGTTATAGCCGTTTTACTACAGGAGGTCAAATTAGTTTTGCATTACAACACTTGGACCAATATGGACAGCATGTTACCCCGCTGGGGCTGGTCCCCCAACGCTAAAAGCCCCGCTGGGGAGGGGCACTCTGCTGTTGGGCTCCCCGGCTCGCGAACTTGCAGAGAAATAAGCCAATTTGGCTTATTTCTTCACACCAAATTCTGATTTTAACTAACACAATGTACATGAAACTTTATACAATCAAATTCCTACACTTCTAACATAATTTTAACATACAATAACACCACAACGCATAATCAACGCACCTAATTTTCATGATTTTGAAGAAAACACCATTATTAAGCGTTCTTGACAAAAATTGACACTATGAGTTCGTTTTTAACCCAAATCACATGATTCAAAGCATGTTATGTTCGTTTCTTGATATATTATTGTAATTTAAACTTAATCTTCATAATCAACTCACAAAATTCATTTACAAAATCAAAATTAAAGTTTTTAAAAACCAATTTTACTAGTTTCATAAAATTTATACTTTTATCAAAATAATTCACCATAAATCCAATTCTCAACCAATTAAATTCACAATACATGTATTATTTTCATTATTGAAACTAGTATCATTAACATTTTTCAATTTTGCATACTAATACATATAACTAAATCATCAATTTACCATTCTAAAATCAACCAATATAATAAAAACTCATAAGGACACAATTCTCCATGTAAAACTTGTTTTCATGAATTTGATTACTGAAAACTCACTTATAACCACATATACCAAATTATTCATACTCACGAACCTATATTATAGATTCCTTAACAAATTAATCAAAAAATCCATTCTTTTATGAAGAACTCAAGAAATAATAAACTAGAATTTCTAGGGCTAGAATATTACCTTTTGCTTTGCTTATTGGAACGAAGGGGATGATACTATCTCAAGCTTCCTTCCCTCTTCTTCCTCTTTCTTTCTTCTTCTTCCTTCTTCTTCTCTTTTCCTTCTCTTCTTTGTTTTGTTCTTTTGTCTTTTCTAATTGACTAACACTTAGCCATCTAACGTATATTGTAATATAGGTATAACTTACATATACATATATTACATAATTATACATATATAACTTATAACATAATAACCATAATTATAATAATTACAATTATTATAATTAATAATATATGTTACACATTTAGAATTTAAAAAGCCTTAAGGCTTGTTTGGCAAAACAAGTTATTTTAAAAAATAGATTTTTAGTAGTTAAGGCATTGTTTGGGTAAAACAGGTTTAAAACAAAAGTAAGGGCCTTGTTTGGAAAAACGGTTTTAAAAACTCTTTTAATTCTTTTTAATAAATTCTTTAACACATATTCTTGATGTTACACTTTTAATTAATTAAATCTTAACATTCTAATTTAATTAATTAAAAGTTAACATCAATTAATCACATAAAATTGTCACAAAATTATAATTACTCGCTAATTATAATTTCACGTAACACTCATCACATAAATCATCTAATTTAATTATTCCAATTAAATTAGAACCATAACATAAAATTATTACGTTAATTAAATTAAATATTAAATATTTATTTAATTACTATATTACTCTTAATTACATTACTCCATAATAATCACATAATCTCAATAAATAATTCAATTAAAATATTTATTTACTTCAATAAATATTAAAATTAATATATACAATTCTCTTCACACCAAATCATATATTTTACAATATATGACACGTATACACATACTCAAACTCAAAACATCTCATAATAAGAATTTTATTTATTAAATTCTTATTTATAAATTCTTGAAAATTCGGGATGTCACATCCTTCCCTCCTTATAAGGATTCCGTCCTCGGAATCAACGAAACCTCCCTTACTCGATTTTCACAAAAAATCTCTTTCACAATTTTATTGTTGAATAACTTCAACACGTTTACATAGCACAAAGTTTTACATATATATATATATATATACTTCATTCATTTCTTCAACAACTATTAGATTTTATTACATAACCTTCAATTAAACACAATCATATATCAAATATTATATATTCTTTAACTCGTTCGTTTCCTTTCTAAGGATCGCTACTATATACTCTACTCGTAGAATTCATATACTTCATAACTCACCATCTATAATTGTTCGGGTTATCATATTCATCAATTCTTCTAGGAATTTCGTCCTCGAAATTTTAATATTTTCATTCTTTGGATTAAAGCGTTCTACAACTACTTCTTTCTAAGTAATATCCTTCTCGCTACATTCTCCTTCAGAATAATAAGAATCTTCCAAAATTGCTCAATAATTGGTAAGCGATATAAATAACTCAAAAATCTAAAAGATTCCAAATCATGTTGAGTGGTCACAAGACCTTGAACTTCTTTCTAGGTTTAATAGTGCTTCACCCCCGGTACTTCACACTATAAAATCGCATCGGTACTTTAGGTGGTCAGCCTATCGTACCCCTACGTCGGGCCCAAACGTAGTACATCGTAACGACTATATGCGTTACACTTGGAACTATTGTCTCCGATAACATGTCCCCTTTTATAGGGTTGTTCACCTCAGCTTCTTAACATCTGAATCGACACCAAAACAATTTGGTTTGGCATAGTTTGACCAAGAACGCTCGAATTTCATAAACATCTTTCAATATTTGTCTAGCTGAATCAAATAGCATAGACTTCTAGCAACAGTTCGGACATTAATCAAAAAATATATATATATATATATATATATATATATACATATATATGTTTACCCAATAAAATAATTATTTATTTATTTAAAAATATTTTTTATATAGTTTAAGGAAACTAAAAATAATAAGTAAATCTTTTCATAATACCCTGATACCGTACCGTAGTAATGATACGTTGAGGATTTCGTCATTACACGACGTCGTCATACTACATCATACCATAGTGGGCTGACGATCATATGATCACATCCAACACTAGGTTTAACTGCATTGATAACTTCCTCGATTATTGTTTCTACACCATATCAAATGATGTATATAAAATATATTTTGAAGATTTAAAATCATTTTTTTGTCTAGCTGAAGCAATTAGTACAGACATGTGAATAATAACACGTATTTTAAAAATTTATTAGTTCCATCATTTGATCTAATATTTTTCAAGAAAAACAGAAGTGCAACATCTTCACGAAGTCAATAAATTTTGAAAATCTAGCAAAGCTAGGAGATTTAGAATATAAAAACTTTCTCCATCAATTAAATCTTTACTCCATCATTACTTAAACATTCTATCAATCTTAACAACATCAATGCTTCCTATACCATAACCTTTCTATACCCAGTATAGTTCATCGAACTTATCACACTTTGAAAGTTCAGGAACTTGCCACAATAATATGAGTTTAAGAACGTGTCCTAGCAATACGTAGTCAAAGAACTGATCAGAGACTGTCCATATGCTTAGGGGTTCAAAAACATATTATGAGTCACGAACTTACCACAAGTATGAGTTTTAAGAACTCGCCTAACTTTAAGATCATATAATGTAATCTTAATATCATCTAATCTAATCTCTATTGACTCTAACTATCAAATATAAACATGGGACAAGAATCACCTTCTCACCATATATATATCGATAGCGCGACACCCGTATTTCAACGATTATCAATATGATAAACCAAGTGTAAGCACAAAACCTCGGTCCATACAAAGATTTGTACAACTTGGCCACCATATGAGTCCTCAGTTGAAATCTCACTTCACTCTATCTTACACATAACTTCTCGCTCTATACTCGATACAGACTTTTGTATCTCATCATTTATAACTCCTCGTGAGTTAATCTCGTACTATATCATAGTACATTCTCGTTATAGTCTCAAACTATAACTATTCAATCATTACAGACCATTTATCTTTCAACTTTAAAAGATCACGTCGTGATCTTATTCTATAATCATCTTCTTATGATTTTTTTCTTATCTCATTATCATTTTATTTTAAAAACTTCTTATCTTACCTCTCATCATATCATACTATGATTTCATTTATGCTTTTAATATTATAGACTCTGTCTATTCATCGTTATTCGTCATCTTTATTATTGGAGTTAGGCAACTCCTGATTCTTATCTCTATATCTCTTCAAGATTCTTCTTTGAATCTTCTTGTTTATTTATTAACTCTTCTTTTAAGAACTTTCTAACTTCATTCATATTGCTCAATATTTTATTCCGGTTTTATTCCTCGCCATTCTAATCTTCTTCTTATAACATCGTTAGGACTTCACACATCCTACACTTCTACGTATGTGAAAATAATCACCTTTTTGTTATACGTAACTTAAACTTAACTTCTTATTTTCTAAGGTCATAGCCTAAGGTACTCTTACCTAAGGTGTATAACCTACAGCTTTGATACCAACTGTAACGGCCCCAAAATTCTTACAATATAATTCTCATTCTCAATTGTTAACAATACAACTTTAATCTATCTTTACATCATTATTCCATATTAAAATCACTAAAAATGCAGAATGTTTAAAACTTTTATACAATCTTTCTTTATTGTCCTGAATCACAACCTTTACATTACATCTCTTTGATTCAAATTTATATCATGAATCGTTACAACAAAATGACTATACAAAGTCTTACATCATAAAGCAATATCCATATATATCGGATAGTTCAACTTTACAACTTTAACAAGTATAATACATCCAAAATAAGAACATTACTCATGTAGAATAAATAATTTCTTGCATCGCTATTGATCTTAACATTCAATTAGCACGCATCATTACCTTGCATCCTTGACCTGCAAAAGTGGTTATTTGCAAGAGTGAGCTCGACAGCTCAGCAAGACCTAACAGTTTTCATGCATCACATAGCACATAATAACATGCTCAATATTCATCTCATAATTATCAAAGTAACATGGCATACATGCTTTAATTTACATAACAAATATAAAGATTGAGTTCCTTACTCAATCAACGTTCTTTAATCAATCAATGTAATCATAAATTAACTTTAACATTTCATGCTTGCAACATATATAACATATCATGCTCTTTGCAAAATAATTTAAAATAATTCATCATCAAGTTCACGTAGAAAATAGGAACTGAAAGACTTGCCTTGATCGTTATTTACCAATAACAGATTAACAGCTTACAGCTATCTGCACTTCACGTGCCCTACACAATTATATAATCATGCACATCAACTATTAGTCACATAGCAACACATAGTAGTTGTAATATAAACTCTACTCTACATCTCATAATCCTTCCTGTTAATTAATAAACAATGTTCAATTAGATTGTGTTAACTTTCGACTATATCTCACTATATTTCGTATTAGTCATACTTGAAGTTCATTCAAGTGTTTATGTCTTGCTAGGACTACTTATTGGTTTTATATTAACCCCATTTCATATCTTATAATGTTCATTTCATTTCAATTAAAACAGTTTTTACGTTCATTAATACTTGTCACGGCGTTTCGACGTTCATTCGTCACGCGCCCGAATCGTCTCTCTGTGTATGCTTAGTGTGCTTACATAACTTATTTAATACATCATTTATTAATGTTAAGAATTATTGTATTTACTAATATTCATGTTTTATAACTTAGAACAACATCTATTATCGTCGATAGCACTATACTTGCGTATGTGCATGTCTGACGCCCTCCGATTGCCTCCGAATACATATCAGTCCAAAGATGACCATTTGGACCCCTGCTAATGACCTCAAATCAAAAAAGTTAAAGAACAAAAGTTGTAGATCTACTCGTGCTCTTTCCGGATCATCTTGAATCTCCTCAATCGGAGTTCATATAAAAACATTATGGCCGTTTTACTACAGGAGGTCAAAGAAGTTTTGCATTACAACACTTGGACCACTCCGGACAGCATGTTACCCCGCTGGGGCAGGTCCCCTAAGGCTAAAAGCCCCGTTGGGGCAGGGCACCCTACTGTTGGGCTCCCCGACTTGTGAACTTGCAGAGAAATAAGCCAATTTGGCTTATTTCTTCGCACCAAAGTTCGATTTTAACTAACACAATGTACATGAAACTTTATACAATCAAATTTCTACACTTCTAACATGATTTTAACATACAATAACACCACAACACATAATCAACGCACCTAATTTTCATGATTTTGAAGAAAACACCATTATTAAGCGTTCTTGACGAAAATTGACACTGAGAGTTCGTTTTTAACCCAAATCACATGATTTAAAGCATGTTTTGTTCGTTGTTTGATATATTATCATAATTTAAACTTAATCTTCATAATCAACTCACAGAATTCATTTACAAAATCAAAATTAAAGTTTTTAAAAACCAATTTTACTAGTTTTGTGACAACCCGAAAATTTATAAGATCTTAATTGATTATAATAAAGGTTAAAGAATAAAACCTAGATGGAAATTTGAGGCATAATTTAAAATTTTTAAAGAAAAACCTATATGGTTTGAGTTGAATTCTTAAAATGTGTATATGTATAGTTACATATATATATATTTAGTGATGTGATACACATATTTTAGCAAGAGAAATGATAAGAATAAATATAGTATGAGATTTGTGGAACATTTCTCAAGGTATTAAATTATTTAGTATGAGTAGGTATATTATTTGATTGCTTATATTTGTTTATTATATAATAAGAAAATAAAAAGAAACTAATATAACCTAATATATATATTAGGTATGGAAATTTAAATAACCTAAGGGTTATAATAGGAAATGATGTTAGTATTTAAAATTTTTACTAACCTAAGAAATTAATTTTATTATCACAATTTATTAATTTTATTAAAGGAAGTCTAATTGGGTTAAGTAATTAATGTACATGAGTAAGGATTTGAATTATAAATGTGGGAAATGAAAACCCTAATTAAATAATTAGGGTAGGATATAATTAAAGTTAGTGGACTATATTAATTTACATGGCCCAATTATTTTATTAGCAAGCCCAAATTTTTTTTTTGGGAGCCCAATTCTTAGCCCAATTATTAAGGGATATTTTGGACATTTAATAGAGCTAAGTATAACATTAAAAATAAAACCAAAAAGGGAGCAAAAAAGGCCCAATATTTTGGCCCCACGTGGGAGAAGAGAAATGAGAGTTATGCATGTAATGATTACATTTATTTTGAAAAGGACAAAAAGGAAAGAAGATAAGGAAGAAAGAGGGATAAGAAGATAAGGAAGAAAGAGGAACGGATAAGAGGAGAAGGGGGAAGTAATGTAATGATTACACTTACTAAACCTTATCTATTCCTTTCCAAGTGGCACCTCCTTATTTTTCCAACACTTTTATCAAGTGTGCAAGCTACCATCTAATGGATTAGAGAGAGAAGGAGCAAGCATGTGGGAAATGATGATAGATATACCAAATATATCTACACACATATTACAAACACCAAACTCTTTTCTCTCTCATCTTTTAATGCATTTCATCTTCCCCTTCCAAGCTAACAAAAATAAAAGCTAGAGAGAGACAAGAGAGAGAGAGAGAGAATTCGGTTGGGAAGAAAAGGAGAAAGGGGAGATTTTGATCCTCCTTCTACCTAAGATTAACATCTATTTGGAAGAACAAGAAAGTCTAGCAAAAGAAATCAAGGTAAATCCCAATTTTTAAATCCTTTATTTCCAATTCTTTTGATAGTTTGATGGGATCTAGATCTAAATGTTTCTAAACTTAAAAACTCTAGATCTACATGTTTATAAGTGTGTTATGTGTAGATCTATACCTTTTGGATGTCAAAAGTTAGATCTAAAAGTAAGAAAAGTAAAACTAGTTTCAAAAGTTAGAAAACCTTGATTTTCCTAGCTTAAATTATGTTTTGCTTGGATTTGGTGTAATAGATCATGGATCATGATAGATCTTTGATATTAAGGTATATTAGTATATATTATGATAATTTATAATGTTTAATATTGGGTTAATCAAGAGATCCAGGAAGATTTCTTAGAAAACACAAAAGTTTTAAAATCAGATTTTTGAGAAAACGGAACATGATATTAAAACGATCATATCTCTCATTGTGTTTCGAATTTTTAAGTGTGGTTAATTTTTAGAGTTAGATCTAGAATTCTTCTAACAGATCCAAGTGGAATCACCAAAAAATTCTATGTATATTTCCGTGTGGACTGTTTTGAACAAAGGACGCCAAATCTGAAAAAACCCAAAAAGTAGGCTGTCCGGATTTTTGAAGGGTAGTTTCATCCACTTATTTTATGAAATAAATTTTGGCCTTTTGGGATATGAAAATATATGGGATAAAGTAGCTTGTGTCCAAAAATGAGTTCATTCTGACTTAAATTGAGCAAGTTATGACCATTTCAATATTTGTGTTTTTTTGACAAAAATCGCTATAACCGGTGTTGTATAACTCCGATGGCCACGAAATTTAAACGGGAGGCTCACGATAATATGTGTAAGATCCCGCCAAGAGTTGGGAAGTTTTGGAGTTAAACGTGAGGTAGCAAATTTTTTAAGGAATTAACTAAAAATAAATTTTTGGAAAATACTAAAAGAAATTGAAAAATTCCTGAAAAATTATTTTTGTGTATGAAATACATGTATTTATGTGTGGACAAAAGATAAAAAAATAATAAGATGATTTGGTTAAAAAAAAAGCGGAATCCAGGCTGCTGGATTAAAAAATTAGTGAATCCAAGTTGTTGGATTGAAGGATTAGTGAATCCAGGTTGCTGGATTGTAGGACAGTTGAATCCAGGTTGGTGGATTAGATGTTAGTTGAATCCAGGCTTGCTGGATTGGATGACAGTTGAATCCAGGCTTGCTGAATTGGAGGTCAGTTGAATCCAGTCTGCTGGATTGGAAAATAATTTACTAAATTGAAATTCAGTCTGAATCTAGGTTGCTGGATTAGGTATTTGGTTTACTAAATTATAAAAGACTTATATGATTTTGTGATTATATGGGTGTACAATATGTGGTTAAGGTTAAGTATGAATCAGATAAGCTATAACATTAGCAAACCCTAATGTTATATTAAGAACTTTAATATTCAGATAAGAAACCCTAACTATTGATTTGATACCCTAACTATTGATTTGATACCCGGTCTTATGTGTTTTAGTGACTGTTAGGGATATGTGCTTATGTGTTTAAGTTATATTATGACTGTAATTAACAACAGTATATGTGATGATATTATTCTAATTGAGAGATCGATATTATCAATATTAGGTCTTTTAGATGAAGCTAAAATAGATTGCGTAACAGTAATCGACGGTTCAGGCAAGTTCTCGAACTATACTTTTAATGAAGCAAGTTCTCGAACTATACTTTTAATGAAGCAAGTTCTCTAACTCAAATTCGAGTTGTTATTGGAAAGCATGTTCGTGATTAATCATTGTTGATTATTCACATCTATACTGATTATTGATTCTCACTTAGTGCATATTGCATATGTTCATCAGGTATGAAAGGCTGATCACCTTCATTACCCTAAGGTTCAGTTAAATTTGTTCATTGTTCATTGTTGGCCATTCATCATTATTGATTTGGTCATTCATTTATGAAAATTGATTTACAGTCTTCCACAATTCTTATATTGTTGAAAGTTTGTCAGCTTATTATTCTTTTGAATCATGATATATCTTCATTTGAACTTAAACTTGCTGGGCAAACTTGTTGCTCACCCTTGCTATATCATGATAAAAATTTTAGATTAAAGACGAAACTTCGGACACAGTCAAAGGCAAAGATAATTTTCAGGATGGAATTATTATATGGTTAAACTTGTAATAGTATTGAATGCAAATGGCATGGTATGTCGTATAGGATATTGAATGCAGGTATTAAGTTAAGGTTACAGACCTTGGAGATTATGTTGTAAAAAGTTATTGTATAAATAATTTATGTTTATATCTTCCGCAATAGTTATAGAAATGATGTATTGTAACGTACCAGATCCGAGGTCCTGGGGACCCGGATTTGGGGGCGTCACAAGTTTCATAAAATTCATACTTTTATCAAAACAATCCACCAATAATCCAATTCTCAACCAATGAAATTCACAATACATGTATTATTTTCATTATTGAAACTAGTATCATTAACATTTTTTAATTTTGCATACTAATACATATAACTAAATCATCAATTTACCATTCTAAAATCAACCAATACAATAAAAACTCATAAGGACACAATTCTCCATGTAAAACTTGTTTTCATAAATTTGATTACTGAAAACTCACTCATAACCACATATACCAAATTATTCATACTCACGAACCTATATTATAGATTCCTTAACAAATTAATCAAAAAATCCATTCTTTTATGAAGACTCAAGAAATAATAAACTAGAGTTTCTAGGGCTAGATTATTATCTTTTGATTTGCTTATTGGAACGAAGGAGATGATGCTATCTCAAGCTTCCTTCCCTCTTCTTCCTCTTTCTTTCTTCTTCTTCTTCCTTCTTCTTCTCTTTTCCTTCTCTTATTTGTTTTGTTCTTTTGTCTTTTCTAATTGACTAACACTTAGCCATCTAACGTATATTGTAATATAGGTATAACTTACATATACATATATTACATAATTATACATATATAACTTATAACATAATAACCATAATTATAATAATTACAATTATTATAATTAATAATATAGGTTACACATTTAGAATTTAAAAAGCCCTAAGGCTTGTTTGGCAAAACAAGTTATTTTAAAAAATAGATTTTTAGTAGTTAAGGCCTTGTTTGGGTAAAACAGGTTTAAAACAAAAGTAAGGGCCTTGTTTGGAAAAACGGTTTTAAAAACTCTTTTAATTCTTTTTAATAAATCCTTTAACTCATATTCTTGATGTTATACTTTTAATTAATTAAATCTTAACATTCTAATTTAATTAATTAAAAGTTAACATCAATTAATCACATAAAATTGTCACATAATTTTAATTACTCGCTAATTATAATTTCACGTAACACTCATCACATAAATCATCTAATTTAATTATCTCAATTAAATTAAAACTATAACATAAAATCATTACATTAATTAAATTAAATATTAAATATTTATTTAATTAATATATTACTCTTAATTAAATTACTCCATAATAATCACATAATCTCAATAAATAATTCAATTAAAATATTTATTTACTTCAATAATATTAAAATTAATATATACAATTCTCTTCACACCAAATCACATATTTCACAATATATGACATGTATACACATACTCAAACTCAAAACATCTCATAATAAGAATTTTATTTATTAAATTCTTATTTATAAATTCTTAAAAATTCGGGATGTCACAAATTCCATGTCTAATAAGATTAGAAGGATTGACCAATATCTATATAAGAGGAGTCTTATAATACATATAAGTTGATGTAATTCCAATTGTTGGAGAGTATTCCTTTTCTATATAGGATAGAAAACTAAGCCAACCACCCTCCTTCTTGATAATTTCTCTTCCTTAGTGGATCACCTCTAGAGGTCAAACACTTGGGTGGCTAACGTTGATCAAAGGAAGGAATCTAACCCAAAAATTTAAGGAGATCACGAAGAACAAGGAGTTGAACTCGTACCTGTGGAAGCTTCGTTCTACAAGGGTATGATTTCATAACTTCTTATTTATCGTTTTAAATTAATAATTTGCATAAAGGATGATCCGGGTAATGGTTTTGTAGAAATTTTTTAAACTCTGATATACCATGCTTCTGCTAATTTTTGCAATTTGATTGCGTCACGATTTCGTACAAACCCAACATAGACATTAGAGCTTTTAAATTATTTGTTTCTTTTTGTAATAAATAAATGTAAATCCCATAATTTGAGATAATAATGGGATAAAGTAATGATGTAGTCCTGTAACTTGTTCCAGTTCAGAAAAGATGATGTAAATAGCACAGATGCTATCTATTCTATGTTTTTAAAACTACAAGTAATGAATAAAAGAAGTTTATGGATGTGTTATGTGTTCAATATGAACTGAGTTATTTAAATGTTTAGAGTTGAACTTGGATACTTAAGAATTTAGTAGAAGAGTTAGCTTATCCCTTGAACATAGAAATTGCGAATAGGGAAGTCATTCCTGTTAGGTTTGTATACAAGAACTGTAGATTGGACATTAAGGGTCAGGAGCTGAGGGTAGATTTGATTCCAATAAAACTTGGGGAATTCGACGTCATATTGGGGATGGACTTGTTATTCAACCATGGGGCAGTAATCGACTGTCAGAAGAAGTCGGTAAACCTTACGACTCCGTCGAAAGTAGTGTTCTATGGTAGTAAATTGCCTAGACAAGCGAGTTGTCTGACGGTTATGCAAGCCAAGAAACTTTTGGCGCAAGACCTTATCTAGATAGAGTTCGTGATCGATTTAGCGCCGAGGACAGCTCCAATTTCGAAGGCTCCGTACCAAATGGCTCCAGTCGAGATGAAGGAACTGATGGTTCAACTTCAAGAATTGCTGGACAAGAAGTATATTCAGCCGAGCATTTCGTCGTAGGGAGCGGCAGTTTTATTCGTGAAAAAGAAGGATGGATCGATGCGTCTTTACATTGACTATAGGGAATTGAACAAAGTTACGAAGAATAGGTATCCTTTACCTAGGATCGATGACTTGTTTGATCAACTGAAGGGTGCTAAATACTTCTCGAAAATCGATTTGAGAAGTGGGTATCATCAATTGAAGGTAAGTAGGGAAGATATACCGAAAACGGCCTTTAGGACTCGGTATGGTCATTACGAGTTCTTGGTGATGTCATTTGGTCTAACGAATGCCCCAGCTGCATTTATGGACCTAATGAACAGGGTGTTTAAGCCATTCCTAGATAAGTTCATAGTGGTGTTCATAGAAGACATCCTGGTATATTCAAAGACTGAGGAGGAACACGCTGAACATTTGCTAACCTTAAAATCGCTGAGACGAGAAAAGCTTTATGCAGAGTTCTCGAAGTGCGAATTCTAGTTAGAACGTGTGCAATTTCTTGGCCACGTGATCTACAGGGATGGTATTTCAGTAGATCCGTTGAAGGTTGAAGCGGTAATGAATTGGGATCAGCCAAAAACACCGTCTGAAGTGAGGAGTTTCTTGGGATTGGCAGGTTATTACAGGAGATTTATCCAAGACTTTTCCAAGATCGCAACTCCGTTAACAAATTTAACTCGTTAGACAGTTAAGTTTGTTTGGACGAAAAAGTGTGAGGAAAGTTTTCAGGAGTTGAAGAAGAGGTTGAGTACTACGCCTGTGTTGTCCTTGCTAGATAGTAGAGGAAATTTTGTAGTCTATAGTGATGCATCACATAAGGGTTTAGGCTGCGTGCTGATGCAAAATGGCAAGGTCATTGCCTATGCATCACGTCAGCTAAAGGATTATGAGAAAGGGTATTCGACCCATGATTTAGAACTGGCGACAGTGGTGTTTGCCCTAAAGATATGGAGACACTACTTATATGGAGAAAATGTGAGATATACACATATCATAAGAGTCTGAAGTATATCTTTACCCAGAAGGATTTGAACATGTGCTAAAGGAGATGGTTGGAACTGATCAAGAACTACGACTGCGAGATACTTTACCATTCGGGTAAAGCTAATGTCGTCGCCGATACTTTGAGCAGAAAAGGTCCGAAGAATCTGAACATGTTAACTGATCAGGATCAGTTGATAGAACAGATGGCTAGATTGGAACTGAAAGTGAAGTTTCCAAAGGAATTGGATGAAAAGTTGTTTGAAGTTACTTTTGTTTTAAAAAGGCTTTTGCCAAACAGGGCCCTTGCATTGTTTTAAACCTATTCTAACCAAGAAATGCCTTAGTACTAAAATCTATTTTTAAGAATAACCTGCTTTTGCAAAACAAGCCCTAGTGGCTTTTGAAATCTTGTAACTGCTAATTAAATAATATATTAAGTAATATAATAAGTATTAGTTAATATACGTATTATATATAAGTACGTTATACAGTTTACGCTAAGTTTCTAAGCCTAAACTAAAACATAGAAGAAAAGAGAGAGAGCAGAGAAGAAGAACTCAGAGGAAAAGTTAGAGAAGAAGAGAAAAGAAGAAGAAGGATTGCTAGAAATCGAACTCACCATCATCTTCTTCCACACTCATAGCATGTTTATATATGAGTTATATAGTTGTCTTAGCGATTCCATCCACGTAATTAAGATGAACTAATTTTGAAAATAGCCTTTTTAAACCATCAAATTAGTTTTGATTATGGATTATTGTTTAAATTGATCATGTGTTATGTTAATATGTTAAGAATTAGAGTTATTACAATTGGAATTACATGGATTTATTGAAAAACGAATTCGTAATAGAAATTTTTGTCAAGAACACTTGATATTGTAGTTTTCTTCAAAAATCATGAAAACTTGGTTTTGATTATGTGTTGTAAGGATTTTATATGTTATAATCATGTTAAAGAGTCCAAATTTTGTTGTTATCAAGTTTCATGTTCATCATATTGAGAAAAATCGGATTTAGTGTGAAGAAATAAGCCAAATTGGCTTATTTCTCTGCCGTTCGCAAACTAGGGATTTCCACTAGAAGTGGGCCCCGCCCCAATAGGGCTTTTACCCTTGGAGGACCCGCCCCAGCGGGGTACCTTGCTGTCCAAAAAATTTAGTTTTGCTTTGTTGAGTTTTCATGCCGCGTTTGTTTAGCTAACTTATTTTTATAACTTGTTAAGTGTAATATGTAATGAGATAACAAGCTTTTGATGTGTGTAAGATAGATTGACGTCTTATGTTGTTATATGATATGTGTGCTTAGATAGTATTACTGTAAGGTGAAATATGATAGTAAAAGTGCTATACCTGTGTGAGGTGCTTGATTGTGAGTTCAGCCTCACGTATGTGTATTAGTATCGATGTACGTCATAACCATGTTGCTAGGTTGGACTTGAGTAAGAAGTTCGATGGTTTAAACGTTGTAGTTGGGTACTAATAGGCGTTTTAAATGTAATATAATGTGTAGGGTAGTTGTGGAAGTGATTGTAATTATTAAAGTGTAGCTTGCGCTTGAGGCAAGTTCTCTAATCCTTATTCTTTTAAGTTAAGCAAGTTTCTATTTCTAAACTTGTTATTTATTTTGTGCAAGCTTTCTAAACCATTCTTGTACGCTATGCAAGCTTTATTATTGTATCTTTTCATTCTGCAAGTTCTCTAACCCTTGCTCAATATATCATGAAAGTTCATTTTCGTTTCTTAACTTGTTATGTATTGTACAAGTTATACTATATTCAAATATTTGTAAAGCATAAGTATTGAAGGATTATTTAAGTAATGTGATCTTGACTTAGTTATTCAAGCAAGATCTACGTGATCTATCGAATGCTTTAAGTTATTTCTAAAACATGCCTAGTTATCATGAAATCTATTGTTGTATGTTACATTTGATTCGTAATTCTTATATTATCGAACTGTTAAAGCATTGTGAGTCGATTCAACTACTCCGTAGTTGCTGATAGTTGAAACTCCAAAGTTCCTTTATCTATCCAAACCAAACTTTTTTTGATACGGACTTGTATTCAAATACTGAGAATGAATAACCCTATTTATTTGGTGACATTTATGCGAAAGCGTTAAGATGGTTGTGCACAATACATGGTACGAAGGGCTGATCCCCCTAAGTACGAGTTAAAGGTCCATAGTCACAATGACTGTTAAAGGTTTTAAATAAAAATATTTATAACCTAGGACATAGTTTATGGTCGTATGACCCTCAGATAAATTTTATACTTGAATTTTGAATATGATGAAAGAATTACTATTCAATTCTTTATTCTTGATGAAAATAAAGTTATTCAAACCCTTTTGAAGTTATTCAGTTATGTCATAACACTGTTGTATTTCAAGTGAGCTTTTGTTTGCTCACTCTTGCATATTTTATAACCCCTTGCAGTTAAGGCCGAGAATGTTGACGTACCATCAACAAGAAAAGGAAAAGGAAAGATGAGCAAGTGAAAACTTGTTGTCTTTAATTTTATTTGTAATAAGACTTAGTTGATGATGTTTTATTTTCGCATTTATTTTGATTGATGTTAAGGTTTAGGTAACCCTGAGATTTTATTTTGGACAAGTTATAATCCTTTTTTCAAGGAAGATTCTTATTTAAGTTTTGATGGAGGTTGTAATTACTTTGCAAATCCTTTTTATTAGGTAGATGTATGTTTTAATTAGAAAGTGAATACCAAATCATGTGGAAATAATGTACCCATATTTGGAGGTGTCACAGGTTGGTATCAGAGCAGTAGGTTATGAACCTTAGGTGGGGGAAAAAACCTTAGGTAGTAACCTTATAGGAAGATCGAAAAGATAGTGGTGATAGGTAAAGATAATAAACTACCTTATGTGCTATGTGTTTACGTTTAAGTATTCGAATTGTGATGATTATATATCACGTAATAATAAACTTTAAAATTCTTTAGTCAGGATGATGAACATTGGAGAATCCAGTCAGGCTAGGGAGGATATACCTCAAGTGCCTAGAGAGGAGGAGCCCCGAGACATCCATGTTGTCTGGGAGCAGTTGGTTAGGAGAGAGCCATCTCCAATGATCACCGTAGCTGGTCAGGAGCATGGGCTGACACCTATTCCAGAGGAGGAGGATGAGGATGAGTCAGAGGAGGAAGAGGATCCCGAGGAGGAATTCCCACCTCACTCTAGTTAGTGCTGAGATGTACGAGGAGGTTCACGACCGCAACGTGGAGCTTTAGGAATTGTTAGACGAGAGTCGGACTACTATACATCAGCGGGACGAGACTATCGAAGAGATGGATAGTGAGCTAGGAGAAGCGCAGTGGAACCTATCCACGTAGAGAATGATAGAGACGAGGCTCAAGCCTAGCTACCAAAGCTAAAACAAGACATCAAGGAAGAGTCAACGAAGCGTGCCAGAGCTGAGGAAACAAGCTTGAGGGCTACTCAACGAGCTGATAGTGCTGAAGACGAGGCTGAAGCTAAGAGGGCCAAGCTAAGGGAAATAGAATACGCATTCCATACGGCCATAGATAGGGCCCAAGACCGTATCTTCTATTACCCAGCTCAGTTCCAAAGTTTACCATGGTATGTGGTGGACCGAAGGACAGCGTTTCGAGTGATGGAGGAAGAACGCAGAGAGGCTATGCGACGTCTTAATATGCCTAGACTGAAAGTAGTATGCATACAAGCCAATCATGTGTGATGATAAAGCATATACTTTGGAGACAATCTTATTTATTTATTAATAAAAATATTCATTTATTAAAGGCATTTAATTATCTACATGGTACTATTTTTATAATATATAAATAACTCATAGTTTTAAGCAATGCTTTTAGAATCATGATGATGATCATGCTAATGAGATCTAAATTCTTAGAAAGCTTTAAAACTAAAATAGTTCCCAATCGTGGGATTACTAACAAGGGGATTAATAAATCCGGATAGATTAGTACATATGTTGCTTGCTCAATGGATGAGGACGATTGATCTCAATGATCATTTGTGTGGAGACACTAAAGCAAGTATGTAGGTGCTTATTAGAGAATAAGTTCACTGAACGTGACTCGCTATGGAATACCTAATGGAGTTTTACTCGCCTGTCAATAGGAATTCCTAATGTGATAGTAGTACAAGTGATCCTTCGACTTGAGATCATCATAGTATCTTGTATGTAATGAATTATACTTTGACTTATTCCTTAAAGCCCTTTAGGGTATATAAAAGGGTATACTTGGGTATAATGAGTTACATATGGAGATAATGAATGATCAATAAAGAATCTACCACCTCTAGTAAAAGAAGGAAATATGTCCTATGTGATTCGGTAAATGACACCCCAGGAATCCTTGGCCAAGGTGGAATGAAATTAGAAAAAAGGAGTTTATAATTTGCATTATTTGGAGTTGTACATTTTCTAATCGAAATACATATAATTGAATAAAATAAGACTTGACAGTAAATCCATGTCTTATATTTAATTAGGACATTGTATGGTGGAAGGATTGAATTGTACGGTAACTATTTACTCACAGGTTCTTTTATGATTAATGTTAAAATTTATATTATCTGAAAAATCGTTGATCGCTAGGGAGGTTTATCCCTATTGTAGAATAAATGTTATTTATTTAAATAGATTATTAGTTTAATTTATTTATTTAAATAAGATTAGAATTGTTCTAATTGATTTATTCACAATCGGCTTATTATGGAGAATCTAAATGGTCACACCATAAAAGGAAGAATAATTATTTAAGAAGGTAATGACATATTCGTAATAATGCATTAAGTATAATTAATTTAATCTATGGTGATAGAATAAATTAAATCGCTTAATGTTTATTATTTAATATTTTAGAAATATTAAATATAAATTAATAAGGGGAGACTTATTAATATTATTATAATTATTATTATTTTAATTTCTAAAGGAGTTTAGTAATTAATTTAATATTAGTATTCTCATTTATTCCTAATAAGATTAGGAGACAAATTAATTAAATGAATTTAATTAATTATTTCCAATGTGGTGGGAAGCCTAAATTAATTAAAGGAATTTAATTAATTAAATAAAATCCCATGTCTAAAAGGATTAGAAGGGTTGACCAATATCTATATAAGAGGAGTCTTATAATAGATATTAGTTGATGCAATTCCTAATTGTTGGAGAGTACTCCTTTTCTATAGAGGATAGAAAACTAAGCCAACCACCTTCCTTCTTGATAATTCCTCTTTCTTGGTGGATCACCTTTAGAGGGCAAACACTTGGGTGGCTAACGTTGATCAAAGGAAGGAATCTAACCCAAAAATTCAAGGAGTTGAACTCGTACATGTGGAAGCTTCGTTCTACAAGGGTATGATTCCATAACTTCTTATTTATTGTTTTAAATTAATAATTTGCATACAGGATGATCCGGGTAATGGTTTTATATAAATTTTTTAAACTCTGATATACCATGCTTCCGCTAATTTTTGTAATTTGATTGCATCACAATTTCGTACAAAACCAACAGTGGCATTAGAGGCAAACCTTTATGCAATTATTAATTGTTTTGATTTCATATATTTATGGTTATGTATTTAGAATAATTTCTTGGGCATAATTAATTGTATAAAATTATTATTATTATTTTTTAAAAGAAAAATAAAAATAATAATATCGAAAAGTATTTTTTCGTTCGTTGTTGATAATCCGCGGATGTTATTTTACTACTAGGGGGTGATTCAATTCGGAAGGAAAAAAGGAGTTTGCGTCATGATTATTTTTTTCAAAAATGTGAACATGGGATGGACTCGTGTATTCCTTTAAAAAATGGTTACCTGAAAGCATAAAGGAAGTTTACATGTTATCAGGTTGCTAATATAGATAAGTCCTTTATCATATATATATATATATATATATATATATATATATATATATATATTCTTAATAATTTTATAATTAAAATAAAGAGTTTATTTTAATCTTGAAATTGGATTTCATGTAATTTAAAATTGCCCATTAAATGATACTCATATATATATATATAATGTTTTAATTCATGAGATGGATATTTATTTATTGATATATATGGTGATATGTATGATAATAAATAGGGATTGATTATGGACTATTGACCAATGTGATTGGATTTTATTTTAGTTGAATGCTTGAATGGATGAGTTTTATTAAATGGGGTCTGCGTACCTCGTCTTCTCTAATTTATTCTTGATGTAAATTATATCTCTCTCCTATGTACTTCCCCTTGACTGTTGATCAAGGTTTCTATTTAAATTTAAAATAGTTTATGTAATAGGATTAGTTAGAATTATCTTGAAGAAATTAGAGACCAAGGAGCAAGGAGCGCGTGAAGACCCGTTTGTATGGAGCTCGGGTTTAAATATAATAGTTACGTTTAAATTTAAATTCTTGCACTCCTAGGTTTGACCTTTTGGTTCACTTGGTGGCTCTAGTGAACCAAACTAGAATAAAAGTCCATAATCAATCCAGGTAGAATATATTATTCTATATGTGCATGCTAAATATTATATATATTATATTTTATACAAACATGCTTCGCATGGTTAATAAAATGACTCGTATTTTATATATATATGTGCATGCGCGCTAAACAAGATGAGACAAATAATAACAAACCCCTCAAGGAAATTATATTAAGTCAAAAGCGTTCAAGTGATATTTGGAATATCGAACGTCGCCTTCTAGCATGATAAATTAATAGAGTATTAAATATTTAATATGAGCTTGTTGTGCTATCCACAATGTGAGTATTGCGTATTTAAGATATTAAATAATCACATTTGATGCTTATCAAGAAAATTGAACGATCTAGTCTTGTTGTGCTATCCACAAGAACGAACATTTTTCTTTTTTGAATTTATGAAAGTGCTAGGCTGGACTTAACTTAAATCATGTTAGTTCGGATGTACACACACTTGACCATTATAATTTAAGAGGCAAAATAAAAAGAGTTACATGGTGATGTAATTGACAATTTATTTATATATCGCTTGTTGTGCTATCCACAAGGTTATATACATTTGAAATGGGATCCTTATTCTCACTAGCAAATCTTTAATTAGATGTTGCCGAACTATATAAGTGAGGGTAATATAGTTTGATAAAAATAGTGGGAGATACCAATTTAAAATACAGACCTAACTTTTTTTTGGTATGCAAAAATTAATAAAAATGAATGTTTGCTAAAATGTTATCTTTTCACAAGCAGAATTTTAAAAATGTCAAAATTACTAATCTCACTACGAAGCATACTTGATGCAAATAAGCTTACCGGCCCGAATTATGAGGACTGGCTAAGAAATCTGAGAATTATTCTCACTGCTGAAAAGATTTCTTATGTCCTAAATTCAAATGTCCTTGAATCTGTTTCGAAAACAGCCTCTGAGGAAGAGATTGCCACTTTCAATAAGTGGCAAGATGATGCATCTGTGGCTCAATGCATCATGTTCGCATTCATGAATAACGAGCTTCAGCGTCAGCACGAAAAAATAGATGCTCCTGCTATGCTGCTTCACCTCAAGGAGTTGTATGGTGAACAAAGTTGGACTGCTAGATATGAGATATCTAAGGAGCTCTTCCAATCTCGGATGACCAAGGGTAAGGTGAACATAAAAGAACAAAAGAAACTTGATCCATCTAGCAAAGTAATGTGCTTCCATTGCAACGAGCCGGGTCATTGGAAGAGGAACTGCAAGAAGTTACTGGCAGAGAAGAAGCTTGGAGAAGCTTCGACTTCCAATCAAGGTTTGTTCATGATTGAAATTAAATTTTCAGAAAGTCAAAATTCTACTTGAGTATTGGATACCGGCTGTGGTTCTCACATATGTAATAATGTGAAGGGACTGGTCAGAAGTAGAAAGGTGAACAAGGATGAGGTTGTCCTACGAGTGGAAAATGGAGCAAAGGTTGCTGCATTAGTTGTAGGCACTTATTGTTTAGCACAGCCTACGGGCAAGTCCATTTAATTAAATAATTGTTATTTTATTTCGAATATCATTAGAAACATTATTTCTATTTCCGTATTAGATATGGATGGATTTGACATTATAATAAAGAACAACAGTTCTTCTATTTATAAAAGCAATGTTTTATATGGTGTTGGTAATTTGCAAAATGAACTTTATATACTTGGCTTGCATGAAAATATACTTCAAATAGAACAAACTAAGAAAAGGAAAAGAGATGATATTAATTATACCTATATGTGGCACTGTAGACTCGGTCATATTAATGAAACAAAATTATCCAAGTTGCATAAGGATGGGCTCTTAGAGCTATCCGATTATGAATCATATCCAACTTGTGAATCTTGTCTCATGGGTAAAATGACTAAATCTCCTTTTAGTGGAAAAGGAGAAAAAGTTAAAGAGTTGTTAGCGTTGGTTCACACAGACGTTTGTGGACCTATGACAACGAATGCACAGGGTAAGTATTCTTATTTTATTACTTTTACCGATGATCACTCAAGATTTGGATATGTGTATTTAATGAAATACAAATCAGAATCATTTGAAAAGTTCAAAGAGTTCAGAAGTGAAGTAGAGAAACAAACGGGAAAGAGTATTAAGATTCTTCGATCAGATCGAGGTGGTGAATACTTAAGCAGTGAGTTTCTCGATTGTCTCAAAGAAAATGGTATAATCTCACAATGGACTCCACCAGGTACACCACAGTTAAATGGAGTATTTAAAAGGAGAAATAGAACATTGTTGGGTATGGTTCGTTCCATGATGAGTTTTTCCGATCTTCGAATTTTATTCTGGGGCCATGCCCTAGAAACGGCTACATATCTACTAAATAAGGTCTCCACCAAATTCATCCCCAAGACTCCATATGAGATGTGGACAGGGAGGAAACCTAGTCTTAAGCATGTTAAGATTTGGGGATGTCCAGCTTATGTGAAAAGGTTTCAAAATGATAAGCTTGGGATAAGATCTGATAAGTGCACGTTTGTGGATATCCTAAAGAATGTTTGGGATACTATTTCTACAATCCTACTGAACAAAAGGTGTTTATTGCGAAACACATTGCCTACTTGGAAAATGAGTTTATCTTTGAAGGGGCTAGTGGGAGAAAAATAGATCTTGAAGAAATTCAAGAACCACAAACCACTACAGATCAAGTGGATGAACCTGTCCAAGTAGAGACACCTACTGTACAACACCCTATTCGTAAATCTGGAAAGGTACCGAAGATACCTGAAAGGTATGGATTCGTCATAGAGGATGACGATGAGGTACGCATCATGGATGATGATGATCCATTGAATTACGAACAGACTATGAGTAATAAAGACTCAGAGAAATGGTAGATGACCATAAAATTTAAAATAGATTTTGAAGCTATGCTCAAGTCCATTTGGATTTTACTTGCGATTGCAGCTTATTATTGCTTAATCTGGTAAAATGGACGTGGAGACGTCCTTCCTCAAATATACATTATTAGAGGAGAATATATGTATGATACAACCAGATAGTTTTTTGTTTCAATGGTTGAAGCAAATCATGTATATGAGCTACAACAATCCATTCATGGATTGAAGCAAGATTCTCGTAGATGGAACATTCGTTTTGATGAGACAATCAAAGAGTTTGATTTTATCAAAAATGAGTATGAACCATGTGTGTACAAGAAGGTTAGTGGGAGCGCTATTTCACTCCTTGTAATATATGTTGATGATATATTACTGATAGGGAATGAAATTCCTATGCTAAAATCGATTAAAACAAAGTTATCTAAACATTCCTCCATGAATGATTTGGGTAGAACATCCCACATTGGGGATATAAATCTTTATTGATATATTTAAAAGGATGTTCGGCTAAACCCAAGGAAACGTATATTCATTAGATGCTAAAGGCATTTAGCATGGCAAACTCCAAAAGGTGTCTCATGATGATGAGCCATGGAGTGAATCTCTCTAAAATTATCCTCAATAAAAGAGAGATCGCATGAGCTACTATCATGTATGCAATGAAATATACGAGACTTGATGTTGATCAATCATATTCTAGAGAAGATCACTGTGAGACAGTGATAAACATCTTAAAATACTTAACTGACACTAAGGATGTCATCATATCACATGATGAGTCTGAATTAAACTAGAGTGCTAAACAGACTCAAGTTTTCAGACTGACCAAGACGATATCAAATCCACTTTAGGGTACATCGTTACCTTGAAAGATGGTGTAGTGAATTAGAAAGTTTCTAAACAACAAAAGGCTGCTGCTTTAGTGACAAAGACAAAGTATATAACTATAAGTGAAGCTGCAAGTTGATGTTTCGGATGAAAAGTTCATTATAGAACTAGGAATAGTTCCTAAGTCTCATCTTGAATCTAAACATGTGTTGTGGCACATTGCTTAAAGAAATCATTGAAAGAGGAGCATATAGACTCTCAAGATAACATTGTATATCCATTTACTAAAGTTATAACACAACAGCAGTTTGATCGTCACTTACAGAAGTTGGTATGAGATACCATGGCGATTGGCTTTAGTGCAAGTGGGAGATTAAAAGTAGTATGTATACAAGCCAATCATGTGTGATGATAAAGCATATACTTTGGAGATAATTTTGTTTATTTATTAATAAAAATATTCATTTATTAAATGCATTTAATTATCTACATGGTGCTGTTTTTATAATATATAAATAACCTATAGTTTTAAGCAATGCTTTTAGAATCATGATGATAATCATGCTAATGAGATCTAAACTCTTAGAAAGCTTTAAAACTAAAATAGTTCTCAATCGTGGGATTACTAAAAAGGGGATTAGTAAATCCGGATAGATTGGTACATATGGTGCTTGCTCAATAGATGAGGATGATTGATCTCAAGATCATTTGTGTGGAGACACTAAAGCAAATATGTAGGTGCTTATTGGAGAATAAGTTCACTGAACGTGACTCGCTATGGAATACCTAATGGAGTTTTACTCGCCTGTCAATAGGAATTCCTAACGTGATAGTAGTACAAGTGATCCTTGAACTTGAGATCATCATAGTATCTTGTATGTAATGAATTATACTTTGACTTATTCCTTAAAGCCCTTTAGGATTTATAAAAGGGTATGCTTGGGTATAATGAGTTACATATGGAGATAATGAATGATCAATAAAGAATCTACCACCTCTTGTAAAAGAGGAGATATGTCCTATGTGATTCGATAAATGACAACCCAGGAATCCTTGGCCAAGGTGGAATGAAATTAGAAAGGAGTTTCTAATTTGCATTATTTGGAGTTGTGCATTTTCTAATCGAAATACATATAATTGAATAAAATAAGACTTGACAGTAAATCTATGTCTTATATTTAATTAGGACATTGTATGGTGGAAGGATTGAATTGTACGGTAACTATTTACTCACAGGTTCTTTTATGATTAATGTTGAAATCTATATTATCTAGAAAGTCGTTGATCGCTAGGGAGGCTTATCCTTATTGTAGAATAAATATTATTTATTTAAATAGATTATTAATTTAATTTATTTATTTAAATAAGATTATAATTGTTCTTATTGATTTATTCACAACCGGTTTAATATGGAGAACCTAAAGGGTCACACCATAAAAAGAAGAATAATTATTTAAGGAGGTAATTGCATAATCGTAATAATGCATTAAGTATAATTAATTTAATCTATGGTGATAGAATAAATTAAATAACTTAATGTTTATTATTTAATATTTTGAAAATATTAAATATAAATTAATAAGAGGAGACTTATTAATATTATTACAATTATTATTATTTTAATTTTTAAAGGAGTTTAGTAATTAATTTAGTATTAGTACTCTTATTTATTCCAAATAAGATTAGGAGACAAATTAATTAAATAAATTTAATTAATTATTTCCAATGTGGTGGGAAGCCTAAATTAATTAAAAGAATTTAATTAATTAAATGAAATCCCTTGTCTAATAGGATTAGAAGGGTTGACCAATATCTATATAAGAGAAGTCTTATAATAGATATCAGTTGATGCAATTTTAATTATTGGAGAGTACTCCTTTTCTATAGAGGATAGAAAACTAAGCCAACCACCCTCCTTCTTGATAATTCCTCTTCTTTGGTGGATCTCCTCTAGAGACCAAACACTTGGGTGGCTAACATTGATCAAAGGAAGGAATCTAACTCAAAAATTCAAGGAGATCACGAAGAACAAGGAGTTGAACTCGTACCTGTGGAAGCTTCGTTCTATAAGGGTATGATTCCATAACTTCTTATTTATCGTTTTAAATTAATAATTTACATAAAGGATGATCCGAGTAATAGTTTTGTAGAAATTTTTTAAACTCTGATATACCATGCTTCCGCTAATTTTTGTAATTTGATTGCGTCACGATTTCATACAAACCCAACATAGACATTAGACTTTTTAAATTATTTGTTTCTTTTTGTAATAAATAAATGTAAATCCTATAATTTGAGATAATAATGGGATAAAGTGATGATGTAGTCCTGTAATTTGTTCTAAATCAGGAAATATGATGTAAATAGCAGAGATGCTATCTATTCTATGTTTTTAAAACTACGAGTAATGAATAAAAGAAGTTTATAGAATTGTTATGTGTTCAATATGAACTGAGTTTTTTAAATGTTTAGAGTTGAACTTGGATACTTAAGAATTTAGTAGAGGAGTTAGCTTACCCCTTGAACATAGAAATTGCGAATAGGGAAGTCATTCTTGTTAGGTTTGTATACAAGAACTGTAGATTAGACATTAAGGGTCAGGAGCTGAGGGTAGATTTGATTCCGATAAAACTTGGGGAATTCGACGTCATATTGGGGATGGACTGGTTGTTCAACCATGGGGCGGTAATCGACTGTCAGAAGAAGTCGGTAAACCTTACGACTTTGTCGAAAGTAGTGTTTTATGGTAGTAAATCGCCTAGACAAGCGAGTTGTCTGACGGTTATGCAAGCCAAGAAACTTTTAACGCAAGGCTGTGTGGGATATCTAGCCTACATAGTAGATACGCGTAAGGAGAGCCCGAAGATAGAAGAGATACTAGTGGTTAGGGAGTTTGTGGACGTGTTTTCGGACGATTTACCAGGACTTCCACCAAATAGGGAGATAGAGTTCGTGATCGATTTAGCGTCGAGGACTGCTCCAATTTCAAAGGTTCCGTACCTAATGGCTTCAGTCGAGATGAAGGAACTGATGGTTTAACTTCAAGAATTGCTAGACAAGAAGTATATTCAGCCGAGCGTTTCACCGTGCAGAGCGCCAATTTTTTTCGTGAAAAGAAGGATGGATCGATGCATCTTTGCATTGACTATAGAGAATTGAACAAAGTTATGATCAAGAATAGGTATCCTTTAACTAGGATCGATGACTTGTTCGATCAACTGAAGGGTGCTAAATACTTCTCGAAAATCGAGTTGAGAAGCGGGTATCATCAATTGAAGGTGAGAAGGGAAGATATACCGAAAACGGCCTTTAGGACTCGGTATGATCATTACGAGTTCTTGGTGATGTCATTTGGTTTAACGAATGCCCTAGCTGTATTTTTGGACCTAATGAACAGGGTGTTTAAGCCATTCCTAGTTAAGCTCGTAGTGGTGTTCATAGATGACATCCTGGTTTATTCCAAGACCGAGGAGGAACACGCTGAACATTTAAGGCTAACCTTAGAATCGCTGAGACGAGAAAAGCTTTATGCGAAGTTCTAGAAATGCGAATTCTGGTTGGAATGTGTGCAATTTCTTGGCCACGTGATCCACAGGGATGGTATTTCTATAGATCCGTCGAAAGTTGAAGCGGTAATGAATTGGGATCAGCCGAAAACGCCGTCTGAAGTGAGGAGTTTCTTGGGATTAGCAGGTTATTACCGGAGATTTATCCAAGACTTTTCCAAGATCGCATCTCCGTTAACGAATTTGACTCGTAAGATAGTTAAGTTTGTTTGGACGAAAAAGTTTGAGGAAAGTTTTCAGGAGTTAAAGAAGAGGTTGAGTACTGCGCCTGTGTTGTCCTTGCCAGATAGTACGGGAAATTTCATAGTCTATAGTGATGCGTCACATAAGGGTTTAGGCTGCGTGCTGATGCAGAATGGCAAGGTCATTGCCTACGCATCACGTCAGCTAAAGGATTATGAGAAGGGGTATCCGACCCATGATTTAGAACGGGCGGCAGTGGTGTTTGCCCTAAAGATATGAAGACACTACTTATATGGAGAAAAGTGTGAGATATACACATATCATAAGAGCCTGAAGTATATCTTTACTCAGAAGGATGTGTACATGCGCTAAAAGAGATGGTTGGAACTGATCAAGGACTACAACTGCTAGATACTTTACCATCCGGGTAAATGTAACGATTGAGATTTTATATAATAATTTTAAATATTTATTGAGTTAAATAAATATTTTGTGTGATTTATTTATTGAGTTGAATAAATAAATTATGTGATTTTGTGGAGTAATTTAATTAAGTGTTATATATTAATTAAATAAATATTTAATATTTAATTTAATTGATGTATATTAATTTTTAGTACAGTTTTAATTTAATTGAGATAATTAAATTAGATGAATTATGTATTAAGTGTTACATGAATTATAATCAGCCAGTAATTATAATTATGTAGAAAATTTGTATGTGATTAATTGATATTAGATTTTAATTGATTAAATTAGATGTTAAAAGATTTAATTAATTAAAGTGTAACATTAAAGTATGTGTTAAAAAAATTTATTAAAATAAAAAAAAGAGTTTTTAAGTGATTTTAACCAAGCAAGGCCCTTACTTTTGTTTTAAAAGATTTTGCCAAACAGGGCCCTTGCACTAATTTTAAACCTAAATTACCCAAACAAGACTTTAGTTAGTAAAATTAGTTTCTAAATTAATCTGTTTCCAAACAAAGCCTTGTGGCTTTTGAATTTTGTAACTGCTAATTTAATTATATTATTAAGTGCAATTAGTATACGTATATTATTATATCAGTTATATATGTATATACTACGTTAAGAAAAACTACGTTAGTTTTCTAAGCCTAAGTCTAAACTACGAACAACGAAAGAAAAGAGAATAGAGAAAGGTTAGATAAGAAGAGAAGGGAAGAATAGAAAGCAAGGAAGAACTTAGGAGAAATCACCTTCATATTTTCTTCAATCATCAAAGCAAAGGGTAATCTCAATTCCCTTATTATTTTGTTTATATGTTTTATGATCTTCATGATTGTGAGTTCTCTATGTTTATAATTTAGCAAGAAAGTTATATAAATATGATGTATATATATATCTTGTGTTTATAATGGTTATTATATGAATTGTATGTCATAATCAAGGATTTTCAAAATTCAATTCGTTGTATAAAGCATGTTTTTATGAAAAATATGTGTTCATATGAAGTTCATATATTTGGTTGAGTTTTAGAATAAAAGTTATGATTTAATTGGTTGTTAGTATGCCTAATTAAAATTTATTATGATGCTATCTTCAATTATGAAAATATTGGATGTGTTGTGAATTGAATTGGTTTAAAAACAAAAGTGCAGTGTTCAATTTCATGAAGAACACTTATCTATGGCTTTTCTTCAAAAAAATCATGAAATTGGTTGTTTGATGATGTGTTATAATGTTTATGTATGTTAGAATCATATTAGAATCTTTAAGTTTGTGTTTTCTATTAATTGATATGAATTGCATGAACTGGAATTCGAATTTGGTGTGGAAAAATAAGCCAAATTGACTTTTTCTCTGCACAGTTCGCGAACTTGTCTGCTTTCGCTGGAAGGGGCCTGCCCTGGCGGGCCTATTCAAAAGGAAAACCCCCGCCCCAGGGGGGGGGGGTGTTGGCAGAGAAAAACTAACTTGTTTTCTTTTGTATTTTGTAAAGCTAATTTTATGTAATAACTTTTATAGCATGATTAAACCTATATTAAAATGCTAAATGAATATTAATAAAATATAATTTGTGATTATAATTTTGAATAATTATAATTAGAGTAAAGGTTTAATTTAAATTATAATTTTATTAAATTATAATGATTATAGTTGATTAATTTTAATCATGCGAATGATAATTTTAAATTATAATTTATGTAATTATAATAAATACAGGATTAATTATAGATTATAATCTTGTGTATTATAATTCAATATTTGCATGATTAATTATAAATTATAATTTGTGTAATTATAATTTAGTAAATGCATGATATAGTTAATTAATTATAAATTATAATTTGTTTATAATTTAATTAAATAAGATGTGATTATAATTTGAGTAATTATAATTAGATTAAATATTTAAATTATAATTTATTTAATTATAATTAATATAAATTACATAATTATTAATTGATTTAATTATGTGAACATGTCTATGTGGTATAATTAACTATGTGATGGTTAATTATTAATTAATTTATTTAAACTAGAATGGGTTAACCTAGAGGGGTTAACTAATTATGTGAATTAGTTACATGTTAACTAATTTAGGTTATTTTGATTAAATATATATGTATAGGAATTGTTAGAACGTGATTTTATTAGTAGTTTGCGCTTGAGGCAAGTTTTCTAAACCATGATTTTGTATTAATTTTTATGCAAGTCTTTTATCCCTGAACTCGTTAAATTTTATACATGTTCTTTAAGTTCATATATTCATTGTTTGAGATTATCCTTTTTATTCTACAATGGAAAAGTATTTAATTTAAGTTCATGATTTAATGTGATCTTGACTTATTGTTCAAGCAAGATCTATATATTCTTTTTAAATGCTTTAAGTTTAATTCTAAAGCATATGTTAATTCGTAATTCTTTTATTTATGAATTATTCTTGATTATTGTAAGTCAATTCAACTATTCCTTAGTTGATGAACGTTGAATTCTAAATTACCCTTTTAAGCTTATCCAAATCAAATTTTCTTTGGTGCGGACTTGTATTCAAATACTGAATTGAACAACCCTATTTACTAAGGGAGGTTACCACGCAGAAGCGTTAAATGTAGTGCACGTACATGGTACAAAGGGCTGATCCCCCTAAGTACCAGTTGAGGTCCATAGTCTTAATGACTGTTATAGGTTTTAAATAGAAATGTTTATAACCTAGGACAAAAGTTCAAGGTCTTACGACCCTCAGATGAATTCTATATTCAAATTTTTAATGTTGATAGAGAATTATTATTCAATTCTTTATCGTTGTGAAAGTAAAAGTTATTCAAACCCTTTCAAAGATATTCTTGTATGTCTTATATATTGTTGTATTCCAGTGAGCTATTGTTTGCTCACTCTTGCATTAAATAACCATTGCAGCTAAGGTTAAAAATGTTGATGCCCCGTCAACGAGTAAAGGCAAAAGGAAGCTAAACAAGTGAAGGCTTGTTTAATTAATTTTGAATGAAATTGTAATCAGACTTTATGTGTTGTTTTTATTTTCCGCAGTTAATGTTATGTCAAGGTTAGAGTAAACCCTGGGATTTATTTTGAAAAGTTGTAATCCTTTTTATAAGGAAGATTTTATTATTTATAAAGGTTGTAATTTACTTTTCAATTGTTTTATTATTGGGTAGATGTATGTTATATTTAGAAAGTGAACACCAAATCATGTGGAAATGAAGTACCCGAATTTGGGGGTGTCACAGTAAAGCTAATGTCGTCGTCGACGCTTTGAGAAGAAAAGGTCAGGAGAATCTGAACATGTTAACTGATCAGGATCAGTTGATAGAACAGATGGCTAGATTGGAACTGGAAGTGAAGTTTCCAAAAGAATTGGATGAAAAGTTGTTTCAAGTTACTACTGGTTTTACTCTGGTAGACAAAGTGAAAGAAGCACAACTTCACGACGAAGAGTGCAAAAAGATCCGAAAAAGGATAACCGATGGCGAAGAGTTCAAGTTCAAGATCGATAACGAGGGATTGTTACGATTTAAAGGGAGAATTTGGGTATCGCCAGTACTAGAAGTTAAGGAGGAGATGTTGAGCGAAGCTCACAATTCAAAATAATCGATTCACCCTGGGAGTACAAAGATGTACCAGGATCTCAGACATCATTTCTGGTGGCCAAATATGAAGAGGGACGTTGCTGAATGCGTTATAAAATGTCTAACTTGCCAGAAAGTCAAAGCAGAACACCAGAGACCTAGCGGGTTGCTACAACCGTTAGAAATTCCAGAATGGAAGTGGGAGGACATAATGATGGATTTCATGGTTGGTCTTCCAACGACTCAGAAGGGATTTGACGCAATATGGGTGATAGTGGATCGACTGACGAAGTAAGCCCACTTTCTACCAATCAGGATTAAGTACAACTTAGAACAATTGGCAAAGCTGTATGTTAAGGAAATTATTTCTCGACACGGTGTTCCATTGTCGATTGTGTTAGATAGAGATCCACATTTTACGATGAATTTCTGGAAACATTTGCAAGAGTGTCTGGGAATGCAATTGCGAATGAGTACAACATACCATCCTTAGACTGATGGCCAGAGCGAGAGAATGATTCAGACGCTAGAGGATATGCTAAGAGCTTGCGTGATGGACTTTAAGGGAAGCTGGGATGATCATCTACCATTGGTGGAGTTCGCCTACAACAATAGTTACCACGCGAGTATCAGCATGCCGCCTTACGAAGCGTTATACGGCAGAAAATACAGAACTCCCTTATGCTCGGAAGAAGTCGGTGAACGTCAGTTATTAGGACCGGAATTGGTGCAACAAACTGCTGAGATTGTAAAGCTGATCAGGGCAAGATTGGTTGCTGCTCAAGACAGACAAAAGAAATATGCCGATCAACATCGACAGAACCGAGAATTCTTACCGGGAAGCTTCGTTTTCCTGAAAGTATCTCCCTGGATAGGGAAGATTAGATTTGGCAAGAAGGGGAAGCTGAGTCCCCGATTTATTGGACCGTTTGAGGTACTGCAAAAAGTGGGTGAAGTAGCTTACGAGGTGGCGTTACCTCCGGAGCTAGAGAATATACACAACGTCTTTCACATTTTAGTGTTACGACCTTACAACCACGACTATAAACATGTAATAGAATACGAGCCTTTACAATTTGATAAAGACTTAACTTATGAAGAGGTTCTTGTTCAAATAGTTGATAGAAAGGAACAAGTACTTAGGAATAAAGTGATACCTTCTGTAAAGGTAATTTGGAGGAATCACAGTGCTGAAGAAGCCACGTGGGAACTCGAAGATGTAATGAGAAAATCGTATCCTCAATTATTTGCCTAATTTTTGTATAACTCTTTACATATCGATTCTGGGGACAGAATCCTTTTAAGGGTGGAAGAATGTAACAGATGAGATTTTTTTTATGTTGTGATTCTGGGGACAAAATCCTTTTAAGGAGGGAAGATTGTAACGATTGAGATTTTATATATTAAATTTTAAATATTTATTGAGTAAATAAATATTTTATGTGATTTATTTACTGAGTTGAATAAATAAATTATGAGATTGTGGAGTGATTTAATTAAGTGTTATATTCTAAGTAAATGAATACTTAATATCTAATTTAATTGATGTGTATTGATTTTATAGTATAGTTCTAATTTAACTGAGGTAATTAAATTAGATGAGTTATGTGATGAGTGTTACATGAATTATAATTAGTGAGTAATTATAATTATGTGATAATTCGAATGTGATTAATTGATGTTGAATTTTAATTAATTAAATAGGAATGTTAAAAATTTAATTAATTAAAGTGTAACATTAAAGTATGTGTTAAAAAGATGTATTTAAATAAAGAAAAAGAGCTTTTAATTTTTTTTTAACCAAACAAGGCCCTTACTTTTATTTTAAAAAGGCTTTTGCCAAACAGGCCCCTTGCATTGTTTTAAACCTATTCTAACCAAACAATGCCTTAGTACTAAAATCTATTTTTAAGAATAACCTTCTTTTGAAAAATAAGCCCTAGTGGCTTTTGAAATCTTGTAACTGCTAATTAAATAATACATTAAGTAATATAATAAGTATTAGTTAATATACGTATTATATATAAGTACGTTATACAGTTTATGCTAAGTTTCTAAGCCTAAACTAAAACATAGAAGAAAAGAGAGGGAGCAGAGAAGAAGAACTCAGAGGAAAAGTTAGAGAAGAAAAGAAAAGAAGAAGAAGGATTGCTAGAAATCGAACTCACCATCATCTTCTTCCACACTCATAGCAAAGGGTATCATCTTAACCCTTATAATTGTAGAATCAATTCATATGCTATTTGTATTTTGTTCTCTGTCAAATTAGGTCTTTATGGAAATTGTATAATCATGAATTGTATGTGTATATATGGTATTCATATGTTCTTCGTAGTAATTGTATGCCATGAAAGGATTCTCTGAATTCAATTGTCGTAAAAATAAGTTTTAATGAAAATTTGTATTCATATGAGTTCATATATTTTTGGTTGAGTTAGAATAAAAGATTGATGTAAACATGAAATTTATGTATAATATGTGTTATAGCATGTTTATATATGAGTTATATAGTTGTCTTAGCGATTCAATCCACGTAATTAAGATGAACATGAAGAAATCAGGTTCATAATAATTTATTGTGAACTAATTTTGAAAAGAACCTTTTTAAACTATCAAATTGGTGTTTGATTATGGATTATTGTTTAAATTGATCATGGGTTATGTTAATATGTTAAGAATTAGAATTATTACAATTGGAATTACATGGATTGATTGAAAAACGAATTCGTAATAGAAATTTTTGTCAAGAACACTTGATATTGTAGTTTTCTTCAAAAATCATGAAAACTTGGTTTTGATTATGTGTTGTAAGGATTTTATATGTTATAATCATGTTAAAGAGTCCAAATTTTGTTGTTATCAAGTTTTATGCTCATCATGTCGAGAAAAATCGGATTCAGTGTGAAGAAATAAGCCAAATTGGCTTATTTCTCTGTCGTTCACGAACTAGGGATTCCCACTAGAAGTGGGCCTGCCCCAGCGGGGCTTTTACCCTTGGAGGACCGGCCCCAGCGGGGTACCTTGCTATCCGAAAAATTTGGTTTTGCTTTGTTGAGTTTTCATGCCGCGTTTGTTTAGCTAACTTATTTTTATGACTTGTTAAGTGTAATAGGTAATGAGATAACATACTTTTGATGTGTGTAAGATAGATTGAAGTCTTACATTGTTATATGATATGTGTGCTTGGATATTATTACCGTAAGGTGCAATATGATAGTAAAAGTGCTATACGTGTATGAGGTGCTTGATTGTGAGTTTAGCCTCACGTATGTGTATTAGTATCGACGTACGTCATAACCATGTTGCTAGGTTGGACTTGAGTAAGAAGTTCGACAGTTTAAACGTTGTAGTTGGGCACTAATAGACGTTTTAAATGTAATATAATGTGTAGGGTAATTGTGGAAGTGATTGTAATTATTAAAGTGTAGCTTGCGCTTGAGGCAAGTTCTCTAATCTTTATTCTTTTACGTTAAGCAAGTTTCTATTTCTAAACTTGTTATTTATTTTGTGCAGGCTTTCTAAACCATTCTTGTACGCTATGCAAGCTTTAACATTGTATCTTTTCATTGTGCAAGTTCTCTAACCCTTGCTCAATATATTATGAAAGTTCATTTCGTTTCTTAACTTGTTATGTATTGTACAAGTTATACTATATTCAAATATTCGTAAAGCATAAGTATTGAAGTATTATTTAAGTAATGTGATCTTGACTTAGTTGTTCAAGCAAGATCTGCGTGATCTATCGAATGCTTTAAGTTATTTCCAAAGCATGCCTAGTTATCATGAAATCTATTGTTGTATCTTACATTTGATTCATAATTCTTATATTATCAAACTATTAAAGCATTGTGAGTCGATTCAACTACTCCTTAGTTGATGATAGTTGAAACTCCAAAGTTCTTTTATCTATCTAAACCAAATTTTCTTTGGTGCGGACTTGTATTCAAATACTGAGAATGAACAACCCTATTTATTAGGGGACATTTATGCGAAAGCGTTAAGATGGTTGTGCACAATACATGGTACAAAGGGCTGATCCCCCTCAGTACGAGTTAAAGGTCCATAGTCTCAATGACTGTTAAAGGTTTTAAATAGAAATATTTATAACCTAGGACATAGTTCAAGGTCGTATGACCCTCAAATAAATTCTATACTCGAATTTTAAATATGATGAAAGAATTATTATTCAATTCTTTATTCTTGATGAAAGTAAAGTTATTCAAACCCTTTTAAAGTTATTCAGTTATATCATATCACTGTTTTATTTCAAGTGAGCTTTTGTTTGCTCACTTTTGCATATTTGATAACACCTTGTAGTTAAGGCCGAGAATGTTGACGTACTCTCAACAAGTAAAAAAAAGATAAGATGAGCAAGTGAAGACTTGTTGTCTTCAATTTTATTTGTAATAAGACTTAGTTGATGATGTTTTATTTTCGCATTTATTTTGATTGATATTAAGGTTTAGATAACCCTGGGATTTTATTTTGGACAAGTTGTAATCCTTTTTCAAGGAAGATTCTTATTTAAGTTTTGATGGAGGTTGTAATTACTTTGCAAATCCTTTTTATTGGGTAGATGTATGTTTTAATTAAAAAGTGAACACCAAATCATGTGGAAACGAAGTACCCAAATTTGGGGGTGTTAGTGTGCACAAATATCTTAACGCTTTCGCATGGTAATCCCCTATTACTAGGGTTGTTCATCTCAGTTTTCATTAACAAGTCCGCACCAAAGAAAGTTTGGTTTGGATAAGCTCAAAGGGTAATATAGAGTTCAACTATCATCAACTAAGGAGTAGTTGAATCAACTTACAAGAAATAAGAATTCAATAATAAAAGAATTATGGAATAACTTATGCTTTAGAATCTAACTTAATGCATTTAAAAGATTCAATAAAACCTTGCTTGAACAATTAAGTCAAGGTTATATTAATTCAATAATGACTTCAACAATATACTTTCTTAATAGGGATATTAGAGAATAAAATAACTTGCATAATTATAACAAGAAAGGATAGAACAACTTGCTCAATAAAAGTAAAGTTTGAGTTTAGAACACTTGCCTCAAGCGTAAGCTAGCAATTACTATCACGTTTCACAATTATCCTACGTACACATAATTAACAATAATAACATACATTAGTTACCATACAACTAACTCACGTCATTGGTTAACCCTACATATTATTACATTTGTAACAATAATTAATTCTAAGTCTGATCGAATCACGAACTGTAACGATTGAGATTTTATATAATAATTTTAAATATTTATTGAGTTAAATAAATATTTTTTATGATTTATTTATTAAGTTGAATAAATAAATTATGTGATTTTATGGAGTGATTTAATTAAGTATTATATATTAATTAAATGAATATTTAATATTTAATTTAATTGATGTATATTAATTTTTAGTACAGTTCTAATTTAATTAAGTTAATTAAATTAGATGAATTGTGCGATGAAGTGTTACATGAATTATAATAGGCGAGTAATTATAATTATGTGGTAAAATTTTATGTGATTAATTGATGTTAGATTTTAATTGATTAAATTAGATGTTAAAAGATTTATATAATTAAAGTGTAACTATTAAAGTATGTGTTAAAATAATTTATTAAAATAAAGAAAAGAGTTTTTAAATGGTTTTATTGTTTTAAAAGGTTTTGTCAAACAGGGCCCTTGCACTAGCTTAAAACTCATTTTACCAAACATGGCCTTAGTTAATAATAATCTGTTTTTAAAAATAATTCTTTTTTGGCCAAACAAGCCTTGTGGCTATTCAAATTCAAAATTTTGTAACCTATGTATTAATTAGTAATTAGTATATGTAATTATATTCAGAGTTACATATTCTATAATTATATGTGTTATATGCATATTGTATATACACTAAGTTACGTTAGTTTAGAGTTAGTCAATTAGAGAAACTAAGAAAAGAAAGAGAGAAAGAACAGAGAAAATAACAGAGAAGAAGATAGAGAGAAGAGGAAGAGAAAGAAAAGGAAAAGCTTGAGAAGCTTGAAGGGAATCACTATCATCTTCTTCTTCAATCATCGAAGTAAAAAGGGTATTATTTCAATTCCCATATATTTCTATATGTTTTCTTTATAATATTCATGAATATGAGTTCTCTGTGTATATGATTTAGCATGAAAGTTATACAAATATGATGTACATATATAAATTGTATTTATAATGGTTATTATATGAATTGTATGTCATGATCAAGGATTTTCATAAATTAAATTTTTGTCAAAACATATTTTAATGGAGAAATTTATGTTCTTATGATTTTATATGTTATTGGCCAATTTTAGAGTAAAAGTTATGATTTGATTGTGTTAATATGCCTATTTAGAATTGTTGTGATAATATTTTTAATTTCGGATATAGTATATGTATTATAAGTTGTATTGGTTGAGAATTGGAGTTACAGTGTTCAGTTTTATTAAGAACACTAGAAAAATGGTTTTCTCTAATTTTACCAAAATTAAGTGTTTTAATCTTGTAAATTGATGTATTGGTATACTAAAAACATGTTAGAAGATGTGGGTTTATGTTTCTATCAAAGTGATATAAGTTGTATGAACTGGAATTAGAATTTGGTGTGGAAAAATAAGTCAAATTGGCTTATTCCTCTGCACAGTTCGCGAACATGTCCCTGTAAGGGGCCCGCCCCGGCGGGCCTATTAGGCCTAAGACCCCCGCCCCGGCGGGGGGGTTGCAAGGATTCAAGATGTGTATTTTTTTTATGCATTTTATTGTATCATAAAAGGTCAATGGAATATGATAATACATTAAAATGCTAAATAATTTTTAATATATTATATTGGTAAAATATAATATGTTGTTATAATTTTGAATAATTATAATTAGAGTAAAGGTATAATTTAAATTATAATTTTGTTAAATTATAATGAATATTATTTGATTTCTTTTAATCAAGTAAATGTTGATTTAAATTATAATTTGTGTATTATAATGCATGATTAATTATAAATTATAAATCTTGTATTATAATTTAATATTTTGCATGCCTAATTATAATTTGTGTGATTATAATTTAGTGAATGCAAGATGTAGTTTAATTAATTATAAATTATAAATTTTTTATAATTTAATTAAAATAAGATGTGATTATAATTTGAGAAATTATAATTAGAATAAATATTTAAATTATAATTTATTTAATTATAATTTTATTAATGTGAAATACATAATTATTATTTGATTTAATTATGTGAGCATGCCTATGTGATGTAATTAAATTATGTGGTTATTAATTATTAACTTATTAATTAAATAAAAATGAGTTAACCTAGATGGGTTAACTAATGATGTAAATTAGTTACGTGTTAACTAATTTAGATTATTGTGATTAAATATATATGTGTAGGAATTGTTAGAACGTGATTTTATTAGTTGCTTGCGCTTGACACAAGTTTTCTAAACTCTGATCTTGTATTAATTTTTATGCAAGTCTTCTAAACTCTAAACTCGTTTATTTATTTCAATTCAATTATTCATTATTTGAGATTTGTTCTTTTATTGGACAAGTAATTATTGAAAGTTCATGATATAATTAAAGTAACCATAGCTTATTGTTCAAGCAAGGTTTGAATATTCTTTTGAGATGCTTTAAATTTATTTCTAAAGCATATGATAGTTCGTAGTTCTTTCACTTACGAATTATTCCAAGTTATTGAAAGTCGATTCAACTAATCCTTAATTGATGAACGTGAATTCTAAATTACCCTTGTAAGCTTATCCAAACCAAACTTTCTTTGGTGCGGACTTGAATTCAAATTACTGAGTTGAACAACCCTATTATTAGGGGAGGTTACTACGCGTAAGCGTTAAGATGTTTGTGCACAATACATGGTATGAAGGGCTGATCCCCCTAAGTACGAGTTAAGGTCCATAGTTTTATTGACTATTAAAGGTTTAAATGGAAATATTTATAACCTAGGACAAAAGTTCAAAGGTCTTATGACCCTCAGATAAATTCTATGATCGAATTTTAATGTTGATAGAGAATTATTATTCTATTCTTATTGCTGAAGTAAGCTAAGTTATTCACATTCTTTTTAAAGATATCCTTTCATGTATTTATTATTGTTAAACTCCAGTGAGCTGTTGTTTGCTCACTCTTGCATTATATAAAAAATTGCAGCTAAGGTTGATAATGTTGACGCCCCTTCTACGAGTAAGGGCAAGGGAAAGCAAAACAAGTGAAGACTTGTTTTTATTATTTGAAATGATTGTATCAGACGTTAATGTTATGTTTTTATTTTCGCACATTATTATTATGTCAAGGTTAGGGTAACCCTGGGATTGATTTTTAAGAAGGTTCTATCCCTTGTTTTAAGGGAGATTTTATTATTTTGAATAAAGGTTGTATTTTATTTTGAAGTTATATTAGGTAGATGTATGTTATATTAAAAAGTGAACACCAAATCATGTAGAAACGAAGTATTCGGATTTGGGGGTGTCACACGAACCATCAGTCTTGAACGCGTTATTAGACTTTACGATTAACGGTTTACATAACGTATCTAACTTACAAATTAATTACGTGAAATACGTTAATGAATCATTCTAACATCTCAATGTATGCTTAACATGTCATCAAGTTCATCACATTAGGTTAGCTTTTCATGTTATGGACAAAAGCTTCACCAAACACAAAACAACATCCCGAACAGCAAGGAAGCCTGCTGGGGCGGGTAATAAGCCCGTTGTGCAAGAAAAAGACCAATTTGGCTTATTTTCTCGCACCAAACTCAGATTTTAGTACATATAATGCATATAAAACTTTATAAAATCATAACTTTAAACTTCTAACATGTTTTTAATATATATAAACACCACACCACATAATCAAAACACTTAATTTTATAATTTTGAAGAAAACACCATTGTTAAGTGTTCTTGAAGAAAATTAATATTGTGAGTTTGTTTTTAAACCAAATCACATAATTTGAATCATATTGATTTTTTTCTTAATATATTATTATAATCTAAACTTAATTTATATCACATATCACAGTCAAACACAATTTTGATGTTTAAAAAAAAATTCAAAATATTTTACTATAATTGCTATGAACATGATTTATTCATGTTCATCAATTTACATGAATTGAATAGTTTAATTACTCACACAAAACATATATAATAGTTTATACATACAATTTAACACATATAAACTATATTTACATGAATTCAAACAAAAATCAAGTTAAAAACATGAAGAACAATAAAGAACATAATTAGAGATTTTCTAGAGTTAGATTACAACCTTTTGTTATTAGGAGAAGAAGATGATAGTGATTGTGACGCCCCCAGAATAGGTCCAGTCAACCCAACTCATTCTGAGTCGCCAAATACATGGTACAGAATTTAAATACAAACTTTTATATCACACAGTCGTGCAAAATACGACCACACAACTGTGAGTGTCAATACAAATCGTATATAATACGAAATATCAACATTCAAATTCATTCTTTATTTATTACAATTATTATCCCACTATTTTATAAAAATAGCGAGTACTACTACTGCTCTAACTCAGACCAACACTCTGTCCCCCGACTAGATCCTGCGACATTCTCATTTCCTGAAGAGGACAATAGATGAAAAGGGTGAGCTCAACTAGCCCAATAAAGAATATTATGACTAAGATAATGGAAAATAAATTATCGTTAGTCTTCAACAATTTAGATAAAATATTATGGACAACAAGTTTTAGATCAATACTCGCAGCGAAAATAACAATTCATTAGAAGAGTTAAGTAGAGAATGAAGTCTACTATCTTCTATGATTTAAAAGTCCATCATCAATATTTTATCCCTGTAACATCAATCAATATACATCTCGAATCAAATATTCATCTTTGCACTACAGGCCAAAGATATTCATTTGTATCACCAATGGCCATGTTCATTTCAACACCTGTCATCTTTGCACTACGGCGAAAGGTATTCATCAGGTAATCATTCATCTTTGCTCTTACAGGCCAAAGATATTCAGTTATATCACCATTTAGGACTGAAGATGATGAAAAATATTTTAAAGAACGAATCCAGTGAGATAAAAGACAAAGATTAGTGATTCGTAATTTAGTTTATCCAAGTTCAAGAATATTTCATTATAATACTTTGTGGAGCAAAATTCAAGAATAAAGCTCAAAACTTGGATTCAATCAAAGATAATAACTATAACAGACAATTTGGACAAATAGAAGAAAATTTAGTTTTTTCCGTGAATAGTGCCGTATACGTGAATAGAGCCGTATACGTGAATAGTAATCTCGACGAAAAAAGTAAGAATTTCATAATAAAATCCATGCCAATATTTTGGTATAATGATATTGAAAGAATAACATCATTTACGAAAGAAAATAACATCTCTTACCTCAAAAGAATAGTACTTCTGACTGGAATATTGGATATAAGGCTAAAGGAAACTTGCACTGAATAGTAACACTCAAAGTATCTAAATACTCACAAAAATACGCTCGATATTATAGAGAGAGAAAATTTCTAATTCTAGTGTGATTTTCAATTCTAATCCATCCTATTTATAGGAAAAGCTTAGGATGCCAAAGTAGACTTTTTAATAAAATAATATTTTTTTAAAAAAAATTCCGTCACCTGGCTGCTAAGAAATCAGAATTTTTCAACAAAAAACAAAAGTGGGGCCCACCCATGTTTTTAATAAAAATATTTATTTTCGAAACTTCAATAATTCATAATAAATAGCCCTTTTGTCAGAAAAATACAAATTCTATATCTTTCTATAGGAAATTTAATTCTCTACAACTTTGTAGAAGGAAGTTTTTCTAAATTCCAAACATAAATTATCCGAAATCCATAAACGGATGATTTTCCACACCAAAATACTGATAAAAGCACATCAGCACTAATTACTTCTTTTATATTCATAAAATAAATATTTTCTTATCATATAAATCAATAATTAATTATTCACAAATAATATTACAGACCTACAATATTGACAACCAGGTGGTTCCCAGGAAAGAGGGGGTCTTCCGATAAGGACTTCTCCTTACTGGCGCGCAATTAAATAACCCCTCCTAGACAGAACTTCCTTAGACATTGACAATAATGCTATCTAATAATATTATTCAAATAATATGAATTATTGAGTGGATAATGTGAAATATTGTGCCATGACAATTATCGAATCAATAATACAAAAATATCAACGGTAGCAATTATTGAATCAATCATAGCAACGTAGCAATTATTGATATAAAATATCAACGTAAAAATTATTGAATCAATAAAATATTATGCAATTATTGAATCAATAATATAAAATATTGAATAGTAATTGAGTAAGTGCCTTCTCACGTAAGAATCAATAATTCAAAATACTGTGCAATACCGTGTGCTACTGTGCAACACCGCGTATTACTGTATTTTAACCACTGGGTATTTCAACAGTACTAACGGTAACAACTATGCCGTTATTTTTATAAAAAGGTTATTTCTGTCGCTTTCTATATCCGACAGTTATTCTGTTATGGGGCCCACAAATAGCTGCGCCGTCGTACGAATATTTCCCGACAACAAGAATATTCCACGACCAAACGAATATTCCCCGACAACAAGAATATTTTATAACCACTTGCTTATTTTAAAATATTCGCACATTTCACCCATAACTTTCACATTTATCAAATCAACACCTTACTATTTCGAAATAATATATAAAGAAAATTAAATCTTTATTCATAAAAGTTGGGGTCTTACAACCTCCCCTCCTTATGAAATTTCGTCCTCGAATACGTACCTGGTATGTCGAAAAGGTGAGGATACCTCGCTTTTATTTTCGATTCCAACTCCCAGGTCATTTCCTCAATAGCATGGTTTCTCCACAAAACTTTAACTTGAGGTATAATTTTCGAATGTAGGACATGCTCCTTCCTATCCAAGATCTTGACAGGTACCTCCTCGTACGTTAAATCTTCGGCTATCTCGTCTGGTTCTAACTCAATAATGCGGTTTGGATCTTTCACATATTTACGAAGCACGGATATGTGAAAAATAATATGAACACGAGACATACTTGGAGGTAAAGCGAGTTTATAAGCCACATTTCCTACTCGGTCAAGAATCTCAATTGGACCAATGAATCGTGGATTGAGCTTTCCTCTCTTCCCGAATCTTGTAACTCCCTTCCACGGAGCAACACGTAATAACACATGGTCCCCAACATTAAATTCCACGTCCTTTCGAAGAAGATCCGCATAACTCTTTTGTCGATCTTGTGCGGTTTGTATACGTTGTCGGATTATTTGGATCTTTTCTGTAGTCATACGTACCAACTCCGGTCCCAACAATGTTGCTTCACCCACTTCATTCCAGCATACTGGAGAGCGACACTTTCTCCCATACAACGCTTCGAATGGAGCCACGCCTATACTTGTCTGATAACTGTTGTTGTAGGAGAATTCCACCAATGGTAAGTACTTATCCCAACTCTCTTTAAAAGCTAGAACACAAAGTCTCAATATATCTTCAAGAGTTTGAATAGTCCTTTCCGATTGTCCGTCTGTTTGAGGATGATAAGTCAAACTGAATCGTAAATTCGTGCCCATAGCTTTCTGCAAACTGATCCAAAATCGTGAAGTAAATCTTAGGTCACGATCCAAAACTATGGATACTGGAATGCCATGCAATCTCACAATCTCATTCACGTACATATGAGCAAGACGTTCAAGGGAATAAGTCTATCGTATCGGCAAGAAATGAGCAGACTTGGTTAATCTATCAACAATAACCCAAATCGCATCTATGCCATGAGAAACCTTGGGAAGACCCGTAACGAAATCCATCGTAATGTGTTCCCACTTCCATTTTTAAATCTCAAGTTGTTGCAATGGACCCTTCGGTACTTGATGCTCCGCCTTTACACGTTGACACGTTAAACATCTCGAAATAAACTCCGCGATGTCTCTTTTCATATTGCTCCACCAAAATGTATGTCGAAGATCACGATACATTTTGGTACTCCCAGGATGGATTGCAAACGGTGTGTTGTGTGCCTCCATCATGATTCTATGCTTCAAGTCAGAATCGTTAGGAACACAAAGTCTGGAGTTGACTCAAAGTATTCCCTCTTCATCGATTCTTGCTTCTTGAATGGCACCTTCTTCTTCATCTTCATCAGCTCCGGGTCTGTAGCTTGAGTAGCTTTAATTTTATCAATCAAAGCTGGTTCCACTCGTATACTTGACATCATCAAACTCGTTCCCGTATATGATCTTCTACTCAACGCGTCAGCTACCACGTTCGCTTTTCCAGGATGGTATTGGATGGTATGATCGCAATCTTTCAATAGCTCAAGTCAACGTCGTTGCCGCATGTTGAGTTCCTTCTGAGTGAAGAAATATTTAAGGCTCTTATGATCCGTATAAATCTCCACTTTCTCCCCGTATAGATAATGTCTCCAGATCTTCAACGCGAAAACGACAGCTGCCAACTCTAGATCATGAGTAGGATAATTCCTCTCATATTCTTTGAGTTGTCGCGAGGCATAGGCTATGACTTTCCCATGTTGCATAAGAACACATCCTAACCCTTTGCCCAAAGCATCGCTGTAGATAACAAATCCATCCGAACCAGATGGTATTGTCAGAATAGGTGCTGAAATAAGTCTCCTCTTGAGCTCTTGGAAGCTCTTCTCCTATTTCTTGCTCCAATTGAATTTTGTATCTTTCCGAGTTAACTGAGTTAATGGAGTAGCGATTCGAGAAAATCCCTCTACGAACCTCTGATAATAACTAGCTAAGCCCAGAAAGCTTCGTACTTCGGTCACCGACTTAGGTTGCTCCCAGCTTTGTAATGCTTTAATCTTCGTTGGGTCAACAGATACTCCACGTTTCGATACCATGTGCCCAAGGAATGCTACTTCCTCAAGCCAGAACACGCATTTCTTTAGCTTGGCATATAGGTTGTTCTCACGAAGCTTTTGAAGTACCAACTTCAAGTGGTGCTCATGATCTTCACGGCTTTTAGAATAGATGAGAATGTCATCAATAAAGACAACAACGAATTGATCCAAATACTCCTTGAATACACGGTTCATCATATATATGAAAGCAGCAAGAGAATTAGTCAATCCAAAAGACATGACTTAGAACTCATAATGTCCGTACCGAGTTCTGAAGGCAGTCTTTGGAATATCCTCAGTTTTAATCTTCAGCTGATGATATCCAGAACGAAGATCGATCTTTGAAAAGAATTGTACTCCTTGCAACTGGTCGTACAGGTCATCAATACGAGTTAGCGGATACCTATTCTTGATGGTGACATGGTTCAACTCCCGATAGTCAATACAAAGTCGCATACTCCCGTCTTTCTTCTTTACGAATAAAACAGGAGCACCCCAAGGAGACGTACTAGGACGAATAAAACCGATGTCTAACAATTCATGTAATTGGACCTTTAACTCCTGAAGTTCAATAGGAGCCATTCGATATGGGGTTTTAGAAATGGGTTTTGTACTAGGCTCAAGGTCAATAAAGAATTCAACTTCACGTTCTGGGGGTAGACCGGGAAGTTCTTCGAAAAATACATCAGGAAACTCACTAACAACGGAAAAACTATTCAGATCTGACGTATTTTGGTTTAGATCAGTGACATGAGCTAAGAAAGCTTGACATCCGTTTTTCAATAAACGAATAGCTTTATGATTTGAAATGATATTGACTGATTTTAGTGGTTTGGATTCGCAGAACAGGTTGATTAGGAATATAAAAACTAACAACCTTACGAAAAAAATCAATTTTGGCATGGTAAGTGGTTAACCAATCAATTCCTAAAATCACGTCAAATGCAAGTATTTTCAAAGATATAAGATCAACAGGTAAGGAAAGGGTACCAATCTGAATCAAGCAAGATTTATAAACTGTGGATGTAACAAAGATTTCTCCCAATGGAGTTTCAACAGATAAGTCAAAGTTTAATTTATCAGGATTCAAGTTCAAACGTTGAGCACAAGTAGGTGAAATAAAAGAATGGGTAGCACCGGTATCTAACAAGGTGTAAACTTCGCAAGAGTTTATGATTATCTTACCCGTAATCACCTCGTGTGGATTCCTCGCGTTTTGGGCTGTCACGACAAACGCTCTTCCAGGAATCACCGACTTTGACTTGTTCGAAACTGCCTTTGGAATCACCACCCCCGCTGGACTTGGTTTCGCAGCAGGACACTCTCGAGCTATATATCCTTCTTTTCCACAGTTATAGCACGCTTTGAATTGTTATGGGCAGTTTGGGCTGATGTGTCCCTCTTTTCCGCATTTATAGCATACGACCGGTGGTCGTTCTCCTCCCCTAGAAACAGTTGATGCTGGTGCTGATGTTGACGTCTTCTCGTTCTCATTGTTGTACATTCTCTTCTTGAAATCTCCTCCCGATTCGCTTTTTTTACTATCATGGCCACGATTACCACCGGAGTGGTTACCACTTCGATCATACTTTCCTCACCACTGGTTGCCATTGCTCCGATGACTGCTGCCACCGGTACGACCTTGGTTGTTGTCCCTTAGTTGAACATAATCATTATCTCGTTCTAACAACTGGGTCCCTGTTCACTACATCCAAATATAGAGAAAATTTATGAGAAATAAGGTATTGACGTATTTCGGGTTTCAAACCTCTCAGAAACATCCGCGTCATACGTTCCTCATTCTCCACCAAATGAGGTGCAAACCTGGACAGCTCAGCGAACTTAGCCTCGTACTGGGACACCATCATGTTGTTTTGTTCTAGTCTGATAAACTCTACCTCCTTCATATGACGAATACTTTCAGGAAAGTACTTGTTATTGAATAGTTTTTGAAACGCTTTCCAAGACATCTTGAGTGCGGCAGGCTGGATACGCTTCACAGACTCCCACCAGTAATCTGCCTCTCCCCGGAATATAAACGTGGCGAATAGAACCTTCTGTTCCTCCGTGCATCCCAAGACATCAAATATCTTGGTAATTTGCTTAACCCACATCTTCGCCTTGATCGGATCTGGCTTTCCTAGAAACTCTGGTGGTCCCAATTCTTTGAACTGCTTGGCAGTGACAATTCGCGTGTTGTTATTATCTCCACCTGTATTTTGCACACGAGTTTCCCTCGTCAGGTTTTGCATGAACTGCAAAAAACTTCTAAACATCTCATTGTTTATCGTCTGATCAGCGTTGTTTTTAGGATGAACATTGCCTTCTTGTTGCACGTTCTCCTGGTTGGTGATTAAAGGTGTCTCCACGATCTCATTCACTTCGTTGTTAACATTCTCAGCTGCCATTCTCAAATACTGCCATAAAACAAGGGTTAATTAAATAAATTAATATATCACATATTAACCCTACGCTCCGACTGACCAATTAAATACTACATAAGCTTAGGTAGGATATACTAGTGAAGGATTTACTCGTCTCTCCCCTCCTAGTTCTATTCCCCGATCTCCGCCAGAGATCATATCCCTAAGCTCTGATACCAACTATGACGCCCCCAGAATAGGTCATGTCAATCCAACCCATTCTGAGTCGCCAAATACATGGTACAGAATTCAAATACAAACTTTTATATCACACAGTCGTGCAAAATACGACCACACAACTGTGAGTGTCAATACAAATCGTATGTAATACGAAATATCAACATTCAAATTCATTTTTTATTTATTATAATTATTATCCCACTATTTTACAAAAATAGCGAGTACTACTACTGCTCTAACTCGGACCATCACTCTGTCCCCCGACTAGATCCTGCGGCATTCTCATTTTCTGAAGAGGACAATAGATGAAAAGGGTGAGCTCAACTATCCCAGTAAAGAATATTATGACTAAGATAATGGAAAATAAATTATCGTTAGTCTTCAACAATTCAGATAAAATATTATGGACAATAAGTTTTAGATCAATACTCGCAGCGAAAATAACAATTCATTAGAAGAGTTAAGTAGAGAATGAAGTCTACTATCTTCTATGATTTAAAAGTTCATCATCAATATTTTATCCCTGTAACATCAATCAGTATACATCTCGAATCAAATATTCATCTTTGCACTACACGCCAAAGATATTCATTTGTATCACCAATGGTCATGTTCATTTCAACACCTGTTATCTTGCACTACGGCCAAAGGTATTCATCAGGTAATCATTCATCTTTGCTCTACAGGCCAAAGATATTCAGTTATATCACCATTTAGGACTGAAGATGATGAAAAATATTTTAAAGAACGAATCCAGTGAGATAAAAGACAAAGATTAGGGATTCGTAATTTAGTTTATCCAAGTTCAAGAATATTTCATAATAATACTTTGTGGATCAAAATTCAAGAATAAAGCTCAAAACTTAGATTCAATCAAAGATAATAACTATAACAGACAATTTGGACAAATAGAAGAAAATTTAATTTTTTCATGAATAGTGCCGTATACGTGAATAGAGCCGTATACGTGAATAGTAATCCCGACGAAAAAAGTAAGAATTTCATAATAAAATCCATGCCAATATTTTGGTATAATGATATTGAAAGAATAACATCATTTACGAAAGAAAATAACATCCCTTACCTCAAAAGAATAGTACTTCTGACTGGAATATCAGATATAAGGCTGAAGGAAACTTGCACTGAATAGTAACATTCAAGGTATCTAAATACTCACAAAAATACGCTCGATATTATAGAGAGAGAAAACTTCTAATTCTGGTGTGATTTTCAATTCTAACCTAAGCATCCTATTTATAGGAAAAACTTGGGATGCCAAAGTAGACTTTTTAATAAAATAATATTTTTTTTAAAAAAAAATTCCATTGCTTGGCTGTTAAGAAATCAGAATTTTTCAACAAAAAACAAAAGTGGGGCCCACCCATGTTTTTAATAAAAACATTTATTTCCGAAACTTCAATAATTCATAATAAATAGCCCTTTTGTCAGAAAAATACAAATTCTATGTTCTTCTATAGAAAATTTAATTCTCTACAACTTTGTAGAAGGAAGTTTTTCCAAATTCCAAACATAAATTATCCGAAATCCATAAACGGATGATTTTCCACACCAAAATACTGATAAAAATACATCAGCACTAATTCCTTCTTTTATATCCACAAAATAAATATTTTCTTATCATATAAATTAATAATTAATTATTCACAAATAATATTACAGACCTACAATATTGACAACCAGGTCGTTCCCAAGAAAGAGGGGGCCTTTCGATAAGGACTTCTCCTTACTGGCGCGCAATTAAATAACCCCTCCTAGACAGAACTTCCTTAGACATTGTCAATAATGCTATCTAATAATATTATTCAAATAATATGAATTATTGAGTTGATAATGTGAAATACTTGTGCCATGACAATTATCGAATCAATAATACAAAATATCAACGGTAGAAATTATTGAATCAATCATAGCAACGTAGCAATTATTGATATAACATATCAACGTAAAAATTATTGAATCAATAAAATATTATGCAATTATTGAATCAATAATATAAACTATTGAATAGTAATTGAGTAAGTGCCTTCTCACGTAAGAATCAATAATTTAAAATACTGTGCAATACCGTGTGCTACTGTGCAACACCGCGTATTACTGTATTTTAACCACCGGGTATTTCAACAGTACTAACGGTAATAACTACGCCATTATTTTTATAAAAAGGTTATTTCTGTCGCTTTCTATATCCGACAGTTATTCCGTTGTGGGGCCCACAAATAGCTGCGCCGTCGTACGAATATTTCTCGACAACAAGAATATTCCACGACCAAACGAATATTCCCCGACAACAAGAATATTTTATAACCACTTGCTTATTTTAAAATATTCGCACATTTCACCCATAACTTTCACAGTTATCAAATCAACACCTTACTATTTCGAAATAATATATAAAGAAAACTAAACTTTATTCAGAAAAGTTGGGGTCTTACAGTGATGATGATAATTGTAACGACCCCAAAATTCATACAATACAACTCTCGACATCGGTCGTTAACAATGCATCCTTATTCAGACTTTACATCATTAATCAATGATACAATCACTAAAAATACGAAATATTTAAAACTTTTATATTATTCTTTTTTTTATTTGAATCTCAACCTTTATCAATACATAACTTTGATTCAACTTTATTTCATGAATCGCTTCGTCAATATTATTATAAACTAAAACTTACAACCACGTTCACTTATACATCGGGTAAAATTTAAACTTTATAACTCAACATCTGTTAACCATCATACATTATCAAATACATTATTTGAAACCTTAAATAGGGATCCAAAATAATAATAATTCAGCCAAAGTATATAAATCTTCATGCATTATATCTGATTCATTTTTTTCAAGTAGCACATAGCGTTACCTTGAATCCTTAATCTGCAAAAGTGATTATTTGCAAGAATGAGCTCGACAGCTCAGCAAGATCTAACAGATTTCATGCATCACATAGCACATAAATACATGCTCAACATACATCTCATAATAATTAAAGTAACATGGCATACATGCTTTACATCACATAACAAATATAAAGATTGAGTTCTTTACTCAATCAACATTCTTTAATCAATCAATGTAGTCATAACTTGACTTTAACATTTCATGCTTACAACCTATATACAACATATCATGCTCTTTGCAAAACAATTTAAAATAATTCATCATCAAGTTCACGTAGAAAATAGGAACTGAAAGACTTGCCTTGATCGTTGTTTACCAATAACAGTTTAACAGCTTACAGATATTTGCACTTCACGTACCCTACACAATTATATAACCATGCACATCAATTATTAGTCACATAAAAATGCATATTAGTTGTAATGTAAACTTTATTCTACATCTCATAACCCTTCCTATTATCAATACACAACATTCAATTTGATTGTGTTAACTTTCGACTTATATCTCACTATATTTCTTTTTCGTAATATTCAAAATTCATTTAAGTGTTTAAGTCCTGCTAGGACTACCTATTGGTTTTATATTAACCATATTTCATACATTATAATGTTCGTTTCATTAGAATCGAAACACTATTTAAGTGTATTACCACGTTACACGGCGTTTCGACGTTTATACGTCACAAGCCTAACTCGTCTCTTTTGCATGTGCTTTTCATGCTCCTATATTGGGTTACATTAGTCTATAATGTTTTATTCTTATTGAAAACATAATATTAAACAAGGATCATACACACTCGTTACGGCGCTGCGACGCTTGCACGTCCGTACGTCAAACTATCCTATTCGAACGCCCAAACGACACGCATTTGCGCACGCTTAGCATGTCCATACAAATTGTCTAATACTCAAGGATTAATATTAAGTATCATTATAAAACATAATAGTCATGTTATGAAGTTAGAACATCATTTTACACTGGTCGGGAGCATTACATGTGCATACGTGCATGCCCGACGCCCCCCGATTGCCTCCAAAAACATAGCAGCCCCAAAAATGACCATTTTGACCCCTACTACTAACCTCAAATTAAAATATTTAAAGAACAAAAGTTGTAGGTCTACTCGTGCTCGTTCCGGATCATCTTGAATCACCTCAATCGGAGTTCGTATAAAAACGTTATGGCTGTTTTACCATAGGTGGTCAAAAAAGTCCCGGACTGACTTTCCTACCGGCGCAGCTGCGCCCCAAACAGCCTTGGGGGCAGCGTAGCTGCGCCACTGGCAGCCTGTTACTGCGATTTTCTTCTCCAGTTTGTTGTTATGGTGAATTTTCTAACCCTTTTCTCCTTCCAATCTTCATAAATCAAGCTATACACATCCGATTGAGTCCGTTTTCGACTCTATGGATTCGTAAAACACTGAAATACTCATCTACATGATAATTATAACACTTCAAAAATATTAACCATTCATTTTAAGGGTTCCAATTCAGTTTTCATACTATATTTTCATACTTCCACATATTTAACGAAATCTTACATCACGAATTCGTTTTAACTCCGTTTTAGTTCATTCCAATTAGGTTGTTTTCGTTTCTCAGAGGAGAACAACAAACCACTATCAATTTACAACTTACATCATAGAATTGCACTAAATTATTACCTCCAAAATAGATCATATAGTATATTATAACCAAGAGTCTAATTTTTCCATCTTTTACACAATTTAGACTTGATTGGTTTGATTTTAGATATGAACAACACTAGAAATTCATTACATAATCAACACACATAGATTCTTCACAAATTCCTAAGGTCAAATAAACATAGTAATTTCTAACACTGAAATTAAGGACCAAAGATTAGGAAACTTAAGAATTTCTTCATACATCTTAAACCCTCCTTGGCCTTAATCAGATGATGAAAGAGGTTGGTTCTGCTTGATTCTCCAAGGCTCTTCTCCAACTCTACAGAGAACTCCTTTTCTCTCTCTATTTTCCCTCTTCTCTGCTCTATTTTTCTTTCTCAGACTTAGCACAACTAACGTATTTTTTATTTAGTCTATCAGTTAAAAAAAAACTAAGGGCTCCCATCTGTTACAAAGGCAAAGGGTCACAAGGCCATGTTTGGCTAGAACCCCTAATCTCCTTATCCATTTATTCTAACAACTCCCTTACTATATGATACATATGTCACACTTCATTTTATTGTTAAACTATTTAGCCACATTAAGTAATTATGCAATTATAACATGTATAATTACTACACTATAAATTATGAAATTACCTTTATAACTAAAATAAACATCTCTATTAGAATAAATATTTTCATTAAAATAGTTAATATTTATTCCACTAATTATTTTAGTTAACTTAAATGAATTATATAATTATTATATATAATCATTTCATTCCTTTTTCTCACATAAATTGTCTCAATACAATTTATTTAATCCATACATCTAATCACCACTTAATTATTAATTCAATTTATTGAATACCATCATACGTAACTAAATTATTCCATAATAATTTCCATTGAATATTTATTTTACTCCATAAATATTTTAACTAAAATATTTATTTTATTTGATAAATATTTTAATTATTTACGAGATTCACAATCGTATTACACTAACATATTACATTTATATGTAATATACCTTCCTCTCTCATTTTATTAAAACAAATATATTCACATTACTTCATTATTTCATTAAGTGAATTACTTACATTATTTATGAAATTTAATTCATAATAAATTCATTGCCACAAGGCATATAATCAAATTATATTATTCAATAATATAACTTCCAACTTAATTAAATTAACTTAATTCCCTTTTCAAACAATTTCATTTTCCTTCTTTAATAGTTAAAATAAATTAACTACTAAACCTCATTCTTCCAACATATGAATATATATATATATATATATATATATATATATATATCTTCTATATTCACACCACATCATATACTTCACCACATATATACACATATCCAAACTCAAAACATCTCGTAATAAGAATTTTATTTATTAAATTCTTATTATAATAATTTTTAAAAATCTGGTTGTCACATCCTTCCCTTCTTATAAGGATTCTGTCCTCGAAATCACCAAAACCCTACCTTACTCAAGTTTTCATCAAATCTCTTTAAAAACATTTATCGGTGAATAAATTCAACACATTACCTTAGTATAGGTTTTATATTTCCTAGTACATTCATTTCTTCAACAAATTCTAGGTTTTATTTCATAACTTTCACTTGAACTCAATTATATTTCAAATATTATATATTCTACTCGTTCCTTTCCTTGCTAAGGATCATTACCATATACTTTACTCATCGAAGACATATACTTCATAATTCACTATCTTATAAGTATTCGGGTTATCACATTCACCCCTTCTTCTAAGAATTTCGTCCTCAAAATTTTTATTAATCTTCATTCATTCAATCTATCAAAGTAGATTTTACGTTAATCTTATTCACTAACTTGTGTTCTACAACTATTTCTTTCTAAGGAATATCATTCTTACCAACTTCACCTTCAGAATAATAAGAATCTTCCATAATTGTTCAATAATTGGGAAGCGATATGAATAACAGGAATTTAAAAGATGGTCATAAGACCTTGAACTCTTCTCTAGGATTATTAGTTCATCACCACTGTAAACCATCTTTAACAGAATGTTTAGCAATCACACAGACTGAAAACACTCTCTGCAAGTACTCTAGATGATCAGCCTATTGTACCCCTACGTCGTGCACAACGTATTACATCTTAACATCGTAACGACTATGTGCGTTACTTTCGGAACCATTGTCTCCGATAACATGGCCCCCTTTTATAGGGTTGTTCACCTCAGCTTCTTAACATCTGAATCCGCACAAAAATAATTTGGTTTGGTATAGTTTGACCAAGAACACTCGAATTTCATAAACATCTTTCAATATTTGTCTAGCTGAATCAAGTAGCATAGACTTCTAGCAACAATTCGGACATCAATCGAAATATATATATATATATATATATATATATTTTTAACCAACAAAGTAAATATATATTTATTTATTTTAAAAAAAAATGTTTTTTTTGTAGTCTAAGGAAACAAAAGTAGATAAATCTCTCTTTTTTTATAGTTTAAGGAAACTAAAAATAGTAAGTAAATCTTTTCATAATATCTTGATACCGTACCGTAATAATGGTACGTTGAGGATTTCGTCATTACATGACGTCGTCATACTACATCATACCATAGCGGGCTGACGATCATACGATCACATCCAACACTAGGTTTAACTACATTGATAACTTCCTCGATTATTGTCTCTACACCATATCAAATGATGCATATAACACATAAAATACATTTTGAAAATTTAAAATTATTTTTGTCTAGCTGAAGCAATTAACATAGACATGCGAATAATAGCACTATTTTAAAAAAAATTTGTTGGTTCCATCATTTGATCCAATGTTTTTCAAGAAAACAGAAGTGCAACATCAGCACGAAGTCAATACATTTTGAAAATCTAGCAAAGCTAGGAGATTTAGAATATAAAACTTTCTCCATCAATTAAATCTTTACTCCATCATTACTTAATCATTCTATCAACCTTAAATAACATCAATGCTTCCTAAACCAAAACCTTTCTATTCCCAGTATAGTTCATCAAACTTTCCACACTTTGGAAGTCAGAAACTTTAAACAATTATATGAGTTTAAGAACTTCCTAGTCAGACCATAGGCGTCCATTTGCTAAGGAGTTCCAAACATACCATATGATTAGGAGTCATGACCTTGCCATAAGCATGAGTTTTAAGAACTCGCATTTAATCTTAATAGCATCTTACTAATCTTAATAGTCTCTAACTATCAAATATACACATGAGAAAAGAATCACATTTTCACCACATATACATTGATAGCGCGACACCAACATTCCAATGATTATCAATGTGATAAACTAAGTGCAAGCAAAAAACCCTCGCCCATATAAAGGTTTGTACAACTCAGCCATCACATGATTCTTCAATTGAAATCCCACCTAACTCTATCTTGCTTATAACTTGCTCTTTACTCGATACGAATTTTTTGCATCTCATCATTTATAAATCCTCGTGCGTTAACCTCGTACTATATCATAATACATTCTCGTTATAGCATCAAACTATAACTATTCAATCATTACTGACCATCTGTCTTTCAACTTTAAAAGATCACGTCGTGACCTTATTCTATAATCATATCCCTTATGATTCTTTCTTATCTCATTATCGTTTTGCTTTAAAAACTTCTTATCTTTACCTATCATCATGTCATATCATGATTTCCTTTACGCTTTAAATATTATAGACTTTGTCTATTCATCGTTATTTGGCATCTTTATTATTGGAGTTAGGTAACTCCTGATTCTCATCTTCATATCTCTTCAAGACTCTTCTTTGAATCCTCTTGTTTATTTAACAACTCTTCTTTTAAGAACTTCTAACTTCGTTCATAAAGTCAACATTTTATTCGAGTTTTATTCCTCGTTATTATCATCATCTTCTTATAATATTTCTAGGACTTAACTCATCCTATATTTTACGTATGTGAAAGGAATCACCTTTTCGTTATATGTAACTTAACTTCTCATTCTCTAAGGTCATAGACTAAGGTACTCTTACCTAAGGTGTATAACCTATCAGCTCTGATACCAAATGTAACGACCTCAAAATTCATACAATACAACTCTCGACATCGGTCGTTAACAATGCATCCTTATTTAGACTTACAAAATTAATCAATGATACAATCACTAAAAATACGAAATATTTAAAACTTTTATATTATTCCTTCTTTATTTCCCTAAATCACAACCTTGATCATTATATTACTTTGATTCAACTTTATTTCACGAATCGCTTCGTCAGAGTTATTACAAACAAAAACTTACAACCACGTTCAATAACCCTTATACATCGGGTAAAATTTAAACTTTACAACTCAACATCTGTTAACCATCATACATTATTAAATACATTATCTGAAACCTTAAACAGGGTCCAAAATAATAACAATTCAGCCAAAGTATATAAATCTTCATGCATTACATCTGATTCATTTCTTTCAAGTAGCACATAGCGTTACCTTGAATCCTTAACATGCAAAAGTGATTATTTGCAAGAATGAGCTCGACAGCTCAGCAAGATTTAACATCTTTCATGCATCACATAGCACATAAATACATGCTCAACATACATCTCATAATAATTAAAGTAACATGGCATACATGCTTTACTTCACATAACAAATATAAAGATTGAGTTCCTTACTCAATCAACATTCTTTAATCAATCAATGTAGTCATAAATTGACTTTAACATTTTATGCTTACAACCTATATACAACATATCATGCTCTTTGCAAAATAATTTAAAACAGTTCATCATCAAGTTCACGTAGAAAATAGGAACTGAAAGACTTGCCTTGATCGTTGTTTACCACTAACAGTTTAACAGCTTACAGATATCTGCACTTCACGTGCCCTACACAATTATATAATCATGCACATCAATTATTAGTCACATAGCAATGCATATTAGTTGTAATATAAATTTTACTCTACATCTCATAACCCTTTCTATTATCAATACACAACATTCAATTTGATTGTGTTAACTTTCGACTTATAACTCACTATATTTCTTTTTCGTAATATTCAAAATTTATTCAAGTGTTTAAGTCCTGCTAGGACTACCAATTGGTTTTATATTAATCACATTTCATATATTATATTGTTCGTTTCATTAGAATCGAAATACTATTTAAGTGTATTACCACGTTACACGGCGTTTTGACGTTTATACGTCACACGCCTAACTCGCCTCTTTTGCATGTGCTTTGCATGCTCCTATATTGGGTTACATTAGTCTATAATATTTCATTCTTATTGAAAACATAATATTAAACAAGGCCATACACACTTGTTACGGCGCTGCGACGCTTGCACGTCCGTACGTCAAACTTGCCTATTCGAACGCCCAAACGACACGCATTTGCGCACGCTTAGCACGCCCATACAAATTATCTAATACTCAAGAATAAATGTTAAGTATCATTATAATACATAATAGTCATGTTATGAATGTTAGAACATTATTTTACATGGTCGGGAGCATTACATGTGCATACGTGCAAGCCCGACGCCCCTTGATTGCCTCCAAAAACATATTAGTCGCGAAAATGATCATTTTGACCCCTGCTACTGATCTCAAATTAAAACATTTAAAGAACAAAAGTTGTAGGTCTACTCGTGCTCGTTCCGGATCATCTTGAATCGCCTCAATCGGAGTTCGTATGAAAAAGTTATGGCTGTTTTACCACAAGAGGTCAAAATAGTCCCGAACTAACTTTCCTCCCAGCGTAGCTGCGCCCCAAATAGCCTTGGGGGCAGCGCAGCTACGCCACTAGCAGCCTGTTACGTGATTTTCTTCTCTAGTTTATTGTTCTGGCGAATTTTCTAACCCTTTCCTCCTTCCAATCTTCATAAATCAAGCTATACACATCCGATTGAGTCCGTTTTCAACTCTATAGGATTAGTGAAACACTGAACTACTCATCTACATAATAATTATAACACTTCAAAAATATTAACCATTCATTTTAAGGGTTCCAATTTAGTGTTCATACTATATGTTTATACTTCCACATATTTAACGAAATCTTACATCACGAATTCGTTTTAACTCCGTTTTAGTTCATTCCAATTGGGTTGTTTTCGTTTTTCAAAGGAGAACAACAAACCACTATCAATTTACAACTTACATCATAGAATTACACCAAATTTATACCTCCAAAATAGACCATATAGTATGTATAACCAAGAGTCTAATTTTTCCATCTTTTACACAATTTAGACTTAATTGGTTTGATTTTAGCTATGAACAACACTAGAAATTCATTACATAATCAACACACATAGATTCTTCACCAATTCCTAAGGTCAAATAACCATAGTAATTTCTAACAATAAAATTAAGGACCAAAGATTAGGAACTTAAGAATTTCTTCATACCTCTTGAACCCTCCTTAGCCTTAATTAGATGATGAAAGAGGTTGGTTCTCCTTGATTCTCCAAGGCTCTTCTCCAACTCTACAGAGAACTCCTTTTCTCTCTCAATTTTCCCTCTTCTCAGCTCTATTCTTCTTTCTCAGACTTAGCACAACTAACGTATTTTTTATTTAGTTTATCAGTTAAAAAAAAACCCAAGCGCTCCCATCTGTTGCAAAGGCAAAGGGTCACAAGGCCATGTTTGGCTAGAACCCCTAATCTCCTTATTCATTTATTCTAACAACTCCCTTACTATATGATACATATGTCACACTTTATTTTATTGTTAAACTATTTAGTCACATTAAGTAATTATGCAATTATAACATGTATAATTACTACACTATAAATTATGAAATTACCTTTGTAACTAAAATAAACATCTCTATTAAAATAAATATTTCCATTAAAATAGTTAATATTTATTCCACTAATTATTTTAGTTAACTCAAATGAATTATACAATTATTATATATAATCATTTCATTCCTTTTTCTCACATAAATTGCCTCAATACAATTTATTTAATCCATACATCTAATCACCACTTAATTATTAATTCAATTTATTTAATACCATCATACCTAACTAAATTATTCCATAATAATTTCCATTGAATATTTATTTTACTCCATAAATATTTTAACTAAAATATGTATTTTATTTGATAAATATTTTAATTATATACGAGATTCACAATCGTATTACACTAACATATTACATTTATATGTAACATACCTTCCTCTCTCATTTTATTAAAACAAATATATTCACACTACTTCATTTTTTCATTAAGTGAATTACTCACATTATTTATGAAATTTAATTCATAATAAATTCATTGCCACAAGGCATATAATCAAATTATATTATTCAATAATATAACTTCCAACTTAATTAAATTAACTTAATTCCATTTTCAAACAATTTCATTTCCCTTTTTTAATAGTTAAAATAAATTAACTACTAAACCTCATTCTTCCAACATATGAATATATATATATATATATATATATATATATATATATCTTCTATATTCACACCACATCATATACTTCACCACATCATATACTTCACCACATATAACACATATATACACATATCCAAACTCAAAACATCTCGTAATAAGAATTTTATTTATTAAATTTTTATTATAATAATTTTTGAAAATCCGGGTTGTCACAATAATTCTCTATTTTGATTTCTCAAAACTTCTTCTTTCTTCTTCTCTCTTCTTCTTCTTTCTTCTTCTCTCTTTTCTCTCTAACTCTCTGTTCTTCTATTTTAACTCTGATATATCTAACGTAGTTATAAAATATAATATAACTGATATATATAGATATAATATACATATAATATATAACTGATAAACATAATAACCCATATTAATATTATATCAGTTACAAGTTTTTAAAACTCAAAAGCCATAAGGCTTGTTTGGCAAAAACACATTAATTTTAAAAATAGATTTTTAGGAGCTAAGGCCTTGTTTGGTAAAATACAATTAAAACAGATTTAAGGTCAAAGTTCATGTAAGTCGGAATTCATTTATGAATCTGTTGGCTATAATTTAGTCGATTAGTCTATTTTTACGTTTTCGTTAAACGTTCGTGAACGTTCGACGCTCAATTCTTTGTTTTAAGTTCGAATTGGTTTGTTCTTGCTCCCGCAAGTCTTATTTATCTAATTACACGTGTTGTAATAAAAACCCATCATTTCTGAATCACACGACGACTTTTGACCTCTATTCTGGAAAATTTACAATTTCGACGATTATCGTCTAATCGCGTAACTTTCGTCGAATCTTCGTTCTTCGATATTTTTACTTCAAACCAAATGGAATCAATCCATTGGTTGATTATTAATGATTCTAACCATTGTAAACATTTATGTTTAATGGTTCACAAGCTTATTATTCAAATTCTCATAGTTTGATGAGTTCTTTGTTAAGTCTTGAATCCATTATTATGATTCCATTCCTTCATGGCTTATTAGTGTATTAAGTCCACTATAAGGCCAACCTTATCACTTCTCACTAATCATGCTTCCACCAATCACTTCTCTATCAATTTTGGTATTGGAAGTTGAAAATGAAAGTTTAGATAGGTATACCTTCTTGTTTTCTTGGTGGTTCTTGTGTTGGTTCATGATTGCTCAAGAGTTTAGTACTTCTTACTTCTTGATTGCTTGATTGCTATCAATGGCATAAGCTAAGCTTCTCTTGTTCTCTCTATCTTGCTCTTAATTGATCAACCAACAAATGAGCAAATGAGCTCTCTATTTTTAGGCTTGGCAAGACTTTGGGTAGTTTGGTCATTAGGACCAAACCTCCTTAGTCACATGGTTTGCCATGGGAAGCCATGTGCCACCCCACTTGAAAGTAGTATGCATACAAGCCAATCATGTGTGATGATAAAACATATACTTTATAAACGATCTTATTCATTTATTAATAAAATTATTCATTTATTAAAGGCATTTAATTATTTACATGATGCTGTTTTTAAAATATGTAAATAACCCATAGTTTTAAGCAATGCTTTTAGAATCATGATGTTGATCATGCTAATGAGATTTAAATTCTTAAAAAGCTTAAAACTAAAATAGTTCTCAATCGTTGGATTACTAAAAAGGGAATTAGTAAATCCTGATAGATTGGTACATATGTTGCTTGCTCATTGGATAAAGATGATTGATCTCATGATCATTTGTGTGGAGACACTAAAGAAAGTATGTAGGTGTTTATTGGAGAATAACTTCACTGAACGTGACTTGCTATGGAATACCTAATGGAGTTTTACTTGCTTGTCAATAGAAATTCCTAATGTGATAGTAGTACAAGTGATCATTGGACTTAAGATCATCATAGTTTCTTGTATGTAATGAATTATACTTTGACTTATTCCTTAAGACCATTAGGGTATATCAAAGGGTATGCTTGGGTATAAAAATTTATATATGGAGTGTAAGACCCCAAATTATTATGAATAAGATTTAATTTCCTCTACATATTATTTTAATTAGTAAGGTGTTGATTTGATAAATGTGATAAGTTATTGGTGATATGTGCAAATTTTATAAAGTAGGCAAGTTGTCATAAAATATTTGTTTGGTCGGGGAATATTCTGTTTGACGGGGAATATTCGTACGACGGCGCAATCAGTGGTGGGCCCCATAACAGAATAACTGTCGGATATAGAAAGCGACAGAAGTAATCTTTTTTATAAAAATAAACTTTTACCATTAAACTATTGAAATATCGGTGATAAAAGTACAGTAATACGTGTTATTGCACTGCGATAACCCAAAAATTTATAAAATCTTTAATGATTAGAATAAAGGTTAAAGAATAAAACCTAGATGAGAATTTGAGGATTTATTTAAAAATTTTCAAGCAAAACCTATATAGTTTGCTATTCTTAGGTTATAAAGAAAATATGGGTTACAAAATTTCAAAACCCTAGAAATGAATTAATATGTACTTGAAGAAATATCAAGGATAAGGTATTACGATACCTATAAATTCGATGTGAACTGAATGGTCTAAGAAATGTTATAATGATGCATGTGAAAATTTTATTAAGGGAATAAAAAAATTCACATGAAGAGATACTATGAGGTTAAACGAAGATGAGTATAGGGAAAGAAATATATATATATATATATATATATATATATATATATATATATATACTTAGTAAGGTGTTATATATTTTAGCAAGAGAAATGATGAATTAAGTTAAGGATATGAGAATCAAGTTAAGACTATGTTAGTAATTAGCATAGCTTGAATGTTGGCCTTGACTGACAAATAAGAAGATGAATAAGCATAGAGCTATTAGCTAATATGATTAGCAATAAAAATAGAGTAAGTTAAAACTCAAAATTTGAGTTAGAGATAGAATTTTGAAGCACGGACTGTTCGGTTGCGTCCAGAACGTCAAGTTTAGTCAGAAAGAACAATAAACACAAAATATGTAAGGGTTGACTTTTTGGTCAAAGTCAACAGTCGACTTTTATGGAGAAAAGTAAAAATTGAAGTTAGAAGTGGAATATGTGTCGTATTGAATAAATAGATATATATACCAATGTAAGGGATTTATTTTATAATCTTAAGTTACTATTTATTCTGAAACCTAATTATAGCAAGTCTAATTGGGTTATGTAAGTTAATTGATATTATTGTTATATGAGAATGTGTTTATATTAATAATAATGTATAAGAGTCCAAATGATAATTTATTTCATGGACTAAGGAGAATAAATAGTTTAAACAAGTCCATTAGTTTAATTAAGCATTGGACTTGTAGATAGTTTAATTAAGGGTAACTAAATTATTAGTTAGCCCAATACTAGATTATCAAGTATGTTAGTATCCCAAATAAATAGTAGCCCAAGTATTGCATAAATGAACTTGACTACTAGTGGCCCAAATTAATTAAATATGAACCCAAACATTATTTAAAGGGCCCCAAACCTTGGTCTATGAAAGGAAGGACTTTTAATCATTAGAGTAAGTATATAATACAATACAAATAAATCTATAATGGGAGAAAAGGGAGCACATGGTCGGCCCTATGGGGGTAATATAGGGAGAAATGACAATTTTGTTAAGCTTGTCCAAAATCTTGGTTAAAATCTACTAAATCTACAAAATCCACCCACTAAGCCATGTGTCACACTCTTAGCATGTACAACACTTATAGGTTAGTGAGCGAGCAATCATTAGAATGATTAAGAGAGAAAATTAGTGGCTCATACTTACACTTTTAGTTATACTTACTCCACTCGCTTCATTTGAATCCTTACACTTCCAAGCTCCTTAGTTAGAGAAAAAGAAATATATATATATATATATATATATATATATATATATAGAGAGAGAGAGAGAGAGAGATATTCGGCCACTTCAAGGAGGAAAAAGAGGAGCTTTGATCTTCATGCATGCTAAGTATCCTTAGCTACTTTGGAAGGATAAGAAGAATAGCAAGAAGAACTAGGTAATGATTCTCAAGATTTTCAAGTTTAGCTTCCTTATTTGTTAGATATTGATGAAACAAAGAGCCTTATGTTTGATCTTTAAAAACTCTTCATCAATGTGGGTATAAGTGTTTTATATGAGGATCAAAACATTTTTAAAGTTAAAAGTTAGATCAAAAGAGAGAAAATAGAGATTTGTACAAAATGGGTAAAGAAAAAGTTTATGGATGCATGCTCTATGTATTCTATGTTAGATTCTTGGGAATGTATGTTGTATATGGTTAATATCATGTTAGAATGCTAAATATTGAGTTTAATATGTTAAACTTGCAGATTTGTATGTGTTCATATGAAAAAGTTTGGAAAAAGGAAGTTAGATGGATTTTTGGTGAAATTTTTATTCGACTAATGTGCTATAACATGTGCATGCTGAAATATACAAGTGATATTTGAGATTTTCTTTCTTGATATTCTAGATACATGAGTTTAGGGCAAAACCTCTTTGGAATCACTCAAATATGTTTAAAAATGAGCATGTTATGAATTTAATCCCAAACTACCCAATTGTTGTAATCATGCTACTGATCAGTCACTTCTGGGCTGTTGTCGGTAACCAAAATAGACTCAAATTTGGTGTATAATATCTGGAAAGTATAGTTCGGGAAAATACAAATCCAATGATACTAAATGGACCAAAATCCGAGATGTAGATCTCGAGATACAAGCGTTTCCGTAAAGGACCCCAAATCTGAAAAAGCAAACCAACTGTTATAAACATACTTGCTGATTAGTCACTTTAACCCTAATTTTCGGGACAAAGACAGATCAGAACTTTGATATTTGATAAATGAAAACTGTAGTTCAGGAATATACGAATCCAACGCCTCTAACGGAGACTAATTCTGAGTTGTAGACTTCGTTCTACAAGCGTTTTCGTAAAGGACCCCAAATCTAAAATTTGGGCGAAAATTATAGTGATAATTGAAGTGAATAGAAAATGAGTTATTATAATAAATAAGTTTTAAAGCCACTAATGGGCTAGTAAACTAATTACATATAACGTGAAATATAATTAACTATTTAATTATTATTTAAATGATATTAAGTAATAATTAAGTAGAGTTACTGTTAATAAAATAACTATTTATTATTTAATTAAGATTAAATAATAATTAGAGTTAAACAATTAATTAATTATTATTTAAATAATATTGAATAATGATTAAAGAATATTTAAGTAAGATTAAGTAATAATAAAGTAATTACTTATTTATATTGACATAAAAGTTTATAGGATTAATTATTTATTATTTAATAATAAATAAGGACGAATATTAATTAATTATTCTTTAAATAATAATAAGGAATAATTAAATACTAATGAAGTGAATAAATTAATTATTTATTATTCAAGGATCAAGAATTAATTAATTATTATTAAAGACAAATAATAATTTAATTATCTATTATTTAATTAACATTAAATAATGAGGAGTCATAATTGATTATTATTTATTATTAAATAATAACTAAAGGTAATTAATTAATTAATTAATATTAAATAGTAATTAAATAAAGAGGGAGTTAATAATTAAAAGAAATTTAAATAACTCCTAAATTAAATAATTATAATAAATTGTTTAAGGATCTAATAAGTGTTTATCACCTAAGAAAAATCTTATTAATTACTAAATCATTAACCTAAGATCAATTAAATATCTTATAGGATTAATGATAGTACATTATATATATGTACTTTGTGATTGAATTATTTGTTAAATAATAGTACAAGTAAGCGTATAGATGGACAATTATACGCAGTACTAATTGATAGATCTACATTATCAATGTTAGGTCATTCAAAGAGTTTTAATTAAAGCTAGTAAGCCGTAGCTCGTCGAACAGGCAAGTTCTCTAACTCAAACTCGAGTTATTATTATTCAGGCATGGTAGTGGATAATTATTATTGATTATTCCACATCTAAGATTATTATTAAATATTCGCATTTATTGCAAGTTTCCTAACTCAAAATCGAGTTATTATGTTTCAAGCATGCTAGTGGTTTAATTATTTACAATTATTCCACATCTCTAATTTTTGATTCGCACTTAGTGCAAATTACATATGTTCATCAGGTATGAAAGGCTGATCACCTTCATTACCATAAGGTTCAGTTAAATTTGTTAATGGTCATTGTTGACCACCCAACATTATTGATTCAGTCATTCAATTATTAAAATTAAATTCTCAATCTTTCACGACTGTTATATATTGTTGAAAATTCAGAAAGCTATAATCTTTTCTTCAAACATGATATATCTTTATTGTATTTAAACTTGCTGAGCAAAGTAGTTGCTCACTCTTGCTATATCATGATAACACATTTCAGATTAAGCCGAATGTTTTAGGATTAAAGACAGAGACACAAGCAAATGGCAAGATTTAAGTGTTATGCAAAATAATTTTTTAGTTATCTTATGTAAACCTTTTGTAATGTTGAATGTATGTATTCAATTAAGGTTAATAAACCTGGGAAAATGTTATAGAATCATGTGAAATAAATAATATATGTTTATATGTTCCGCAGTAGATGATAGAATATGTGTGAAGATGAAGTACCGTAACGTACCAAGTCCGAGGTTCTTGGGACCTGGATTTGGGGGCGTCACAGGTTGGCATCATAGCTGTAGGTTATAAACCTTAGGTAGAATTACCTTAGGCTATAACTGCAGAGATGAGGATGATGAATAAACTCAAATAGAGTTGAAGTGATAAGAGATGAATTCAGGAAATTCATCATTAAGATAAAAAGATGATAAATAAGATTCAAAGAAGAATCTTGAAGAATTATAAGATAAGAATCTGGAGTTACCTTGACTCTAATAGTAAAGATGAAAAGTGATGATAAATAGACAAAGTCTATAAGATGAAAAGTGTAAAATCATAATATAATATGATTAAGGGGAAAGAAGATCGTAAAGTAAAACGATCATGAGATAGAAAAGAATCGTAATATAACACGATTGTAAGATGCGATCACAACGTGATCTGATGAGGTCCTATGAGGACAGATGATCAATCTATAGATTAAAGACTTTATAGCAGAATTGCTATACGAATATGGTACTATGAAATAGTACGAGTTAAACTCAAAAGACTTGAAAAGGATGATATGGATTAAATGAAATTCGTATTGAGCAAAGGGGAGACTAAGATTATGTGGGATTTCAATTGAGGACTCATGTTAGCAGCTAAGTTGTATGATTCCTTGTATGGGCAGGGAATTTATGCTTGGTTTTAGAACCACTTAGCTTCCTATATTGATATAGTGGTTTAGTTGAACAATTCCTTGTATGGGCAGGGATTTGTCCTTGGTCTAACAAACCGCTTAGCTTCCTGTATTGATTAGTGGCTGACTTGACCAATTCCATGTATGGGCAAGGGATTGTGTTAGGTTCGACAACCACTTAGCTTCTTACACTGATAATCATTGAAATGTTGATGTCGCACTATTCGCTATATGTATGCTGAGAAGGTGATTCTTTTCTCATGTGTATGACGGATAGGTAGAGAATATAAGAATAGGCGCGAGTTCTTGAAACTCATACTTATGGTAAGTTCGTGACTCATAATTGTATGTTATATTTTTGAACCCCTAAGCGTATGGACAGTTCCTGATTGGTTCTTGAACTACGTATTCTAGGATAAGTTCCTAAACTCATATTATTATGGTAATTTCCTGAACTCATAACGTGTGGTAAATTTGATGAACTATACTGGGGTATAGGAAAGTTGTGGATGGAGAATTGAGGATTTTTAATAGATAGAATTCTTAAGTAATTGATCATTAGAGAAATTAAAGTTGATGGTGGAAGCATAGGTATTCCAAATCTTCTAGTTGTGCTAGACTTTTTGATATCAAGCTAAATTCGCACTGATGTGCCTTTCGAAATAAAATGAATTTTTGTTATCAGTAACACATGGTTACAATTGTGTTGAAGTGGGCTTCGTACCACTAACACATCGTTACCAGTTGTGGCATGATAACATCAAAAATGATTTTCAATGATTTTTGAACGGTTTAAAGAAGAGTCTACGCTAATTGTTTCAGCTAGATAAAAATAATTTGAGATATCAAAATGTATTTTGTATATCATCGATGCATCATGGAACCTGATGCAGAAATGATAAAAATGATGGAGTTATCAATGCAGAATTACCTAGTGTTGAATGTGATCTAAGGATCGTCAGCCTAGCAAGGTATGATAATTCAAGGATAGCAAAAATATCAACAATTTTCAATAACAGTCGCTAAGGACAAAATAATATCAATATGATTCAACTGCTAAATCAATATAAGATTTCAAGATAACTGAATACTCAGTCACTAAGGACTATGAACTCTTACTAGAATTAACAGTAATATACTGATAATCCAACAAAACAAGTACAATAGGTGATTAGTCTAAAGTACCCTACGGTATGCATATCGTTCAATAGTACTAAAGTGAGCACGTCGGTCTCCCGACAAATATAATTTCCCTTCAAAGAAGGTTGTTCATCTCAGTCAAACAAAAGATCCTGTACTAATCAATTAGTTTGGGTCGTCTTTCAACAATATAAGTCTAGCCGAATCAAATGGCATAGATCACAACAATTATAAGTTCAATCTCAAGATTTAAAGCTCGATGAATATAAATCGACTTTAATCTTATCTATGAAGTTATGATACATGAATCGTAATTTTCAAGTGTTTACTTGCACGACAATAATAGCACAAGCTTAATAAACGCTCAATAAAGAGTAAGGTTAGGAACTTGCTTACAATGTTCCTTGAATAAAGTATATACAAGGATAAGATACTTACAATTAATAATACAAGAATGGTTTAAGGAAACTTGCATTCAAAGAGATAAGGTTTAGATACTTGCTTACAATATCCATTTAATAAAGTAATGCAAGGGCTAGGATACTTGCCTTAAGCGTAGTTTATCGTCGTTAAGTAAATCAACACTTTCGAATCCCTATCGTAATATAGTTATGCGTATAGGATATTCATTAGTCATACAGTTTAACATTATACTTTATCTTATTCATACAATCAACATATAAGTTAGTCTTCAATCTTACTATACCGTCATATATCACGCATAGTACTATATCACTGCATGACTCTAGATTGACATAACTTACATTATCTTTTATCCTTAAAGTTCCTCTTTTCGGGTTAAACAAGTTTATATACCGTCATTATCACATAAGATCATAATGAATAGCAAACATACTCTTTTTGGTACGTTATAACATTATTATAAGTTAACCGTCAAATCGGATTCAAGCATCAACATATGATATCACATAACATATATATATGTTAAAGGGTTTTTTCATGTTTGTTCAACCTTTCCAAGTTCAATCATACATGCTGTAGTTCTAAATCATGGTTTCCAACGACTTAAGGTCATGCAACGTTATGAGTTCTCGTAAGTTATCATGCTTGTCATGTAAACGTACGGGGTGATCACATAGCTTGTTTTAGGCATGCTCACAAGTAGTAATATCATATACATGTTACAACTTAGTTTATGCTTCACTTATGACTAACTTGCTTTCATGGCTTCTATCATGGTAGATATGTATGTTTGATACATTAGCGAGGTTAAAGGGTACTATCCAATCATGTCCAAAATTATCAGAATTTAAAACTCCAAGTAATATGTTAAGTGCACGTTCAAAAACTCATACTTTCATTAGTAAGGTTTACTAATAAGGCATAGCATGTCCATGTTACATTATTAAACACGTATACACAAGTCATCATGTCCTTCATGCAATTCTAAACCGTACTAATATATATCAAAAGTAAGAATATAACTATGACACATACGTATCAAAGTTTACTTTAAGAACCATAAGTTCAATTTCAAACTACAAGTCCTTTCGTCAATCATTCATGCGAACATAATGGAACATGCACATTTTAGTTCTACGTACCTATATATGTAGGTTACTCATACTATTATGCTTTATCTAAGTCACCTTAACATCCTAGCATTAACAGTTTATAGCAGAAATTAGTAGTCTGTCTGCAGAGGCTAGCGCAGCTGCGCTGCGCCTGGGTATAAACCCGGCGCAGCTGCGCCATGTCCAGTCTATACCAGTGAACTTCCTTCTTCTACAGGACTTAAGCCAAATGCCAACTTTCTTTCACGAAAACAGTTTTAAATAGCCATATTGTAATTCCAACATGTTTATAAGTCCATATAACAACTTAACAAGCATTCTATATCCCAATTACACTCTAATTTAACATGATCAAGAATATGAGAATTCTAAGAAATTGCATAAACATAAAATGAAGAACGAGAAATGTAGTATACCTCTGTAAACAATTTAGCTTGTTGTTAAAACACTAAAATCTCTCTCTCAATTCTAGAATGCTTAACACTGATATATATATATATATATGCTCTCTAGTCTCACTTAGCCAAAATTCTCAGCAAATGAATTAGGAAGAGGATGGGTTATATTTATAGAGAAAATGATACCAGACATTATTTTCTTCCATTGAATCAAACCCATGGATTGAAGAATTGCATGAACCATGAACGTTATGGGAGAGTAGGTAATTGGTTGGTAAATCTCATCATCAAAATCACTCCCCATTGATCATGAGCCATCTAGATTGCTGATTTTAAGGAGTAGAGAGTAGGCTAGCTTGGAGTTTTCACGTGTGAGGAAATGTGAATATCAATATGGGACAAGGCAAAGCAATCTCAGCATTTTGCAAATCCCACATACTAAGGTTACATATATAAGTCTACTTAGGTTACAATGTAATGTCACAATGTATTTCCATGAATAAGTAACATTTCAATGTAGTAAATGTAATTTGTACATATATAATCCATGTACATTTTATGTGTAGCGCCCCCAAATTCGGGTCCCCAGAACCTCGGACATGGTACGTTACGATACATCATTTCTATAACTACTGCGGAAGATATAAACATAAATTGTTTATTCAATAAACTTTTACACATAATTCCCAAGGTCTGTTAACCTTAACTGATTACATGCATTCAATATCCTATACGATATACAATGCCATTTGCGTCCACTACTATTACATTTTTAACCGTACAATAATCCAATCTTGGAACTTGTCTTTGCCTTTACCTGCGTCCGAAGTTTCGTCTTAATCTGAAATGGTTATCATGATATAGCAAGGGTGAGCAACAAATTTGCCCAGCAAGTTTTAAATACAAAGGAATGTATATCCTTAAAATATTAAAAGGTATTCAATATAACTTAAAATATTTTCTAATACTTTAATATCATTTTAAATGATTTTTAAAATATTAAAATCATTTTTAAGTAATTTATTTAATACAATTATTAAATAAATTTATTATCATTAATATTTAAATAAATTGAGCATTATAAATGCTTGTAAAAATAAATATTCGTGTACTATATTTGAAATAAATCGAGCATTATAACTGTTTTATAAAATGAATATTCTACTATTATATTTGAGATAATTTCAGCATTATAACTGCTTATAACATGAGTATTCTTACTAAATACTTGAAGAAAATCGGACATAGCAACTGCTTATAAAAGTATATTTTTTATTTTATAAGAGAAATAAATCGGACATTATAACTGCTTGTAAATAGGACTTTTGTACTATTTACTTAAAATAATTTGGGCATTATAACTGCTTGTAAAAGTATATTTTTACTAAATATATAAAGAATAATGAACATAATAAACACAAGAGTAAATACCTCTTGGAATTGAAAGTTTTAACTAATCCTTTGAAATCTTGAAACTCACCAAAAACTTTCCCCTCTCTCTCTCTACCGTAATTCTCCTCTCTCTCTCTCTCTAACCATATTTTTGGTTTTGAAAAAAATGAAGAGAAATGACTCCTATTTATAAAAAAATATAGTTTCAATAATTACACGTTAGGGCTCGGCTTTTTATAGTTTGCCCCCGGCTTATTATAGCTAGGTACCCTGGTTAATTATACTTTAGTACCTCATTAATTGCACCTTAGTCCCTGGGTGACATCATGATGACATCATCATGATGACATCATCTTTTGTGCTTCTTTAATGCTGATGTTATGCTTGCATCATCTGTGTTTCTTTAAGTATGATGTCATGCTTGCATCATCTCTTCTCTGATTGGTTGATTTAAGTTCATGTGGATTGGAGGGTATTTTGGTCATTTCACGTATAATTGTAAGGGTAATTTGGTCATTTCGCCTCCAAAAGGGTATTCTAATAATTTTCCACACAATTTTAAGGTTAGTTTGGTCATTTCGCCTCCAAAAGGGTATTCTAATAATTTTCCACACAATTTTAAGGTTAGTTTGGTCATTTCGCCTCCAAAAGGGTATTCTAATAATTTTTCACATAATTTTAAGGGTGGTTCGGTTATTTTCTATGTTTCCCCTAAAATTTAACCCTTAGGGTTTGATAAATAACATTATGGTTTGTTAATTATCATTAAGATTTACAAATTAGGGTTTAGGATTCTTGAATAAGAAATTAGAATTTCCTAACTGCAGATTAGGGTTTCTAATCTACTATTAGGGTTTACTAAGGTTATACCTTATCTGATCAATATTTGATCAATAATCCTTTACTATACACACACAATCATAGATACAATTATAATAACTATATTAACTATCAAATCTCTATCCGTAATTAGGGTTAGGGTTTTTATCAACTAAATTAGGGTTTATCAATTTAAAATTAGGGTTTTCCCATGTTACCCTTTACCTGATTCATACTTAACCCTTAACCACATACTATACACACATAAAATCACACTTTCACAAAAAATTTTAAATCCATAACTCTATTCCCAGTCTAGATCTTATTATTATAACCTTTATTTAATCATTTAAGATTTTATTAATCTTATAAATTCTTGGGTTGTCACATTCACCCCTTCTTCTAAGAATTTCGTCCTCGAAATTATAGCCTATTAATCCCTACTTCTTTTATTCACCAAAATTAGGTTTTTAATTTAACCTTTATCTGATTTCATGAATACATATGCCTTCCTTCTATGAAGAATTATTCTATCATCACATTCTACCCAGACTTCTCTCTAAGGAGATAAAAACTTTTCATAATTTGCTGAGGGGTTACGAACTTTTATTTTTCAATTTTGAAAAGGTTTAAACAAAAATTCATCTGCAAACCGCTCTGGTCTTACGAACATGTAGGGTGATTAACCTCGTTATGTCCTGTATTGTTCAAATACTATCTGTTTGAACGACAATTGCGTTCATTCTGTTCGCCTTGGGCACAAAAATAATTTCTCCATTACGGGTTGTTCATACTCAGCCTGGATTTCGAATCAAAATAATATGGTTCGGGATAATTTTCAAAAAGATACTTGAATTTTCATAAACATTTGTCTAGCTGAGTCAATTAGCTTAGGCATATACAAATAATTCTAACATCAATCGAAACATGTGTTTGGCCAAATTTAATTGACACTTTACTTTTCTTTAAAATTTTGAAAATCATTTTATGACGTCATTATACCGCACTGTATTTACATTCCGTTGAAGATTCCGTCATTTTGTGACTTTGTCATAATACAATATACCTTAGTGGGCTGACGATCTTTAAATCACATCCGACACTAGGTAAGACTGCATTAATGACTACATTATTTTTATCATCTTTACATCAGGTTCCATGATGCACTAATGATATATAAGATACATTTTGATATTTTAAATAATCTTTGTCTATCCGAAATAATTAGCGTAGACTCTTCTTTAAACCGTTCAAAACTATTGAAAATAATTTTTTGGAATTATCATGTCGCAACAGGTAACGATGTGTCAGGGTCCCGAAGTCCACACATATACAATTGTAACCATGTTTCGAAGATAACCAAAAATTCATTTGAGATGTTATCATGCCGCAACAGGTAACAATGTGATAATGGCTCGAAGTCCATCTCCACACCTTTGTCACCATGTTTTGAAGATAACAAAAATTCATTTTATTTCGAAAAAGGCACATCAGTGCGAATTTAGCTTGATTTCCAAAATTTTCGAAGTCTTGCATAGCTAGAAGATTTGGAATACCTATACTCCCACCATCAACTTCACTTTTTCTAATGATCAATTGCTTAATAATTCTATCTATTTCTATTATCCTTAATCCTTCATTCACAATTTTCATATACCTCCGTATAGTTCATCAAACATACCACACGTTATTAGTTCAGGAACTTACCACAATTATATGGGTTTAGGAACTTATCTAGTCAGACCAAAGTCGTCCATTCGCTGAGGGGTTCCACCATACGATTATGAGTCACGAACTTACCATACGTATGAGTTTAAAGAACTCGCACCTAATCTTATATTCTACCTATCCGTTATACACATGAGAAATGAATCATCACCTTCTCATCATACATAAAGCGAATAGTGCGACACCGACATATCAATGATTATCAATGTGATAAACAAAGTAGTCGTTAGACCAAGCACAAAACTTGCGCCCATACAAAGGCTTGTACAACTCAGCTATCACATGAGTCCTCAATTGAAATTCCACATAATCCTAGTTCCCTCAATACTCGATACGAATTTCATTTAATCCGTATCTACAATTTACAACTCTTTCCTGAGTTTTAATAGTACAATTTCATAGTACCCTATTCGTATAGCAATTCTGCTATAAAGTTTTCAACATTTGATTGATCATCTGTCCTCTTATAACCTCATCAGATCACGTTGTAATATGATATTATAATCGTATTATATTACGATTCTTTCCTATCTTATGATCGTTTTGTTTTACGATTTCTTTCCCTTTTACTTTTAGTCTTTTAGACTCTATCTATTCATTACCACTGTTCATCTTTATTATCAGAGTTAGGTAACTCTGGATCTTTATTACTTGTCAAGTTTCTTCTTTGAATCTTATTGACTTATTAATACCTTGCCCAAATTCATCGCTTAAATTTCAAACACTATTTGAGTTTATTATTTATTCTCATCCCTACGGTTATAGCCTAAGGTAACCCTAGCTAAGGTTTATAACCTACAGCTCTGATACCAACTGTAGCGCCCCCAAATCCGGGTCCCCAGAACCTCGGACATGGTACGTTACGATACATCATTTCTATAACTACTGCGGAAGATATAAACATAAATTGTTTATACAATAAACTTTTACACATAATTCCCAAGGTCTGTTAACCTTAACTGATTACATGCTTTCAATATCCTATACGACATACAATGTCATTTGCGTCCACTACTATTACAATTTTAACCGTATAATAATCCAATCTTGAATCTTGTCTTTGTCTTTACCTGTGTCCAAAGTTTCGTCTTAATCTGAAATGGTTATCATGATATAGCAAGGGTGAGCAACAAATTTGCCCAGCAAGTTTTAAATACAAAGGAAGATATATCATGATTGAAAATGAATAATAAGCTGACAAACTTTCAACAATATAAGAATTGTGAAAGAACATGAATCAATTTCCATAATTGAATGACTGAACCAATAATGCTGAATAGCCAATAATGAACATGAATAAATTCAACTAAACAATATGGTAATGAAGGTGATCAGCCTTTCATACCTGATGAACATATACAACATGCACAACGTGTGAATCAATAAATCATAGATGTGATATAATCAACAATGATTAATCACGAATATGCTTTACCATAACAACTCGAATTTGAGTTAGATAACTTGCTCAATAAAAGAGTATAGGAACTTGCTTAATTAAAAGTACAGTTCAGGAACTTGCATGTACAGTCGATTACTGCTACACAATCTAATTAAGCTTCAGTTGAAAGACCTATGATTAATAATATCGATCTCTCAGTTAGAATAATATCATGACATATATCACTGCTAAATACAGTCATAGTATAACTTAAACACTTATCACATATCCCTAACAGTCACTGAAACATATAAGACCCGGTATCAAGTCAAGCTATTTCAGTCCGGTTTGATTTTGGTACTATTCCGACGTCCCGATTGCCTTATCAGATAATTATCGAGTCTATTTTAAATAAAATTCTGCTTAAACGCTTCAATATTATTTTAGATAATTTACTTATCAGTCATAATATTTTTTAAATAATTATTATCATTTATAATGATTTTTCAATCATTAATATCATTTTTAAATGATTTAAATACCAAATAATTCCATCATCATTAATATTTAATTAAGTTCACATATTAATGAAATACATGTCACAATATTAAAAGTTATTTTTTATAACTCAGAGTATTTTTTTTATACCTTAATAACACTTTTAAATGATTTTTAAAACATTAAAACTATTTTTATATAATTTATTTAATATAATTATTAAATAAATTTATTATCATTAGTATTAATTTATTAATGAAATTCTATCCCAAAATATTAAAAGTTAGTCAATATAACTTAAAATATTTTCTAATACTTTAATATCATTTTAAATGATTTTTAAAATATTAAAATTATTTTTAAGTAATTTATTTAATACAATTATTAAATAAATTTAATATCATTAATATTTAAATAAATTAAGCATTATAAATGCTTGTAAAAATGAATATTCGTGAACTATATTTAAAATAAATCGAGCATTATAACTGCTTTATAAAATAAATATTCTACTATTCTATTTGAGATAATTTCAGCATTATAACTGCTTATAACATGAGTATTCTTACTAAATACTTGAAGAAAATCGGACATAGCAACTGCTTATAAAAGTATATTTTATACTTTATAAGAGAAATAAATCGGACATTATAACTGCTTGTAAATAGGACTTTTGTACTATTTACTTAAAATAATTTGGGCATTATAACTGCTTGTAAAAGTATATTTTTACTAAATATATAAAAAATAATGAACATAATAACCACAAGAGTAAATACCTCTTGGAATTGAAAGCTTTAACTAATCTTTTGAAATCTTAAAACTCACCAAAAACTTTTCTCTCTCTCTTTCTACCATAATTCTCCTCTCTCTTTAACCATATTTTTGGTTTTGAAAAAAATGAAGAGAAATGGCTCCTATTTATAGAAAAATATAGTTTCAATAATTGCACGTTAGGGGCTCGGCTTTTTACAATTTGCCACTGGCTTATTAAAGTTTGGTACCATGATTAATTACACTTTAGTACCTCATTAATTGCACCTTAGTCCCTGAGTGACATCATGATGACATCGCTATGATGACATCGTTATGATGACATCATCTTTTGTGCTTTTTTAATGTTGATGTAATGTTTGCATCATGCTTGCATCATCTGTGTTTCTTTAAGGATGATGTCATGCTTGCATCATCTCTTCTCTGATTAGTTGATTTAAGTTCACGTGGATTGGAGGGTATTTTGGTCATTTCACATATAATTTTAAGGGTAATTTGGTCATTTCGCCTCCAAAAGGGTATTCTAATAATTTTTCACATAATTTTAAGGATAGTTTGGTCATTTCGCCTTCAAAAGGGTATTCTAATAATTTCCCACATAATTTTAAGGGTAGTTCGATCATTTTCTATGTTTCCCTTAAAATTTAACCCTTAGGGTTTGATAAATAACATTAGGGTTTGCTAATTATCATTAAGGTTTACAAATTAGGGTTTAGGAATCCCGAATAAGAAATTAGGGTTTCCTAATCTACCATTAGGTTTTACTAAGGTTAAATCTTATCTAATCAATATTAGATCATTAATCTCTTACTATACACACACACACACAATCATATATACAATTATAATAATTGTATTAACTATCAAATCTCTATCCGTAATTAGGGTTAGGGTTTTCATCAACTGAATTAGTGTTTATCAATTTAAAATTAGGGTTTTCCCATGTTAACTTTTACTTGATTCATACTTAACCCTTAACCACATACTATACACACATAAAATCACACAATTATATTAGTCTTTCACAAAAATTTTAAATCCATTACTCTATTCCCAGTGTAGGTCTTATTATTATAACCTTTATTTAATCATTTAAGATTTTATTATTCTTATATATTCTCAGGTTGTCACATTCACCCATTCTTCTAAGAATTTCATCCTCGAAATTACAGCCTACTAAACCTTACTTCTTTTATTCACCAAAACTAGGTTTTCAATTTAACCTTTATCTAATTTCATGAATACATATGCCTTCCTTCTATGAAAAATTATTCTATCATCACATTCTACCCAGACTTCTCTCTAAGGAGATAAAAACTTTTCATAATTTGCTGAGGGGTTATGAACTTTCATTTTTCAATTTTAAAAAGGATTAAATAGAAATTCATCTGCAAACCGGTCTGGTATTACGAACATGTAGGGTGATTAGTCCCGTTATATCTTGTATTGATCAAATACTATCTGTTTGAACGACAATTGCGTTCACTCTGTTCGCCTTGGGCACAAAAACAATTTTCCATTACGGGTTGTTCATACTCAGCCTGGATTCTGAATCAAAACAATATGGTTTGTGATAATTTTCAAAGAGATACTTAAATTTTCAAAAACATTTGTCTAGCTGAATCAATTAGCTTAGACATATACAAATAATTCTAACATCAATCGAAATATGTGTTTGCCCAAATTTAATTGACACTTGACATTTCTTTAAAATTCTAAAAATTATTTTATGACGTAATTATACCGCACTGTATTTACAGTCCGTTGAAGATTCCATCATTTTGTGACTTTGTCATAATACAATATACCTTAGTGGGCTGACGATCTTTAGATCAATTATCCGACACTAGGTAAGACTGCATTAATGACTACATCATTTTTATCATCTTTACATCAGGTTCCATGATGCACTAATGATATATAAGATACATTTTGATATTTTAAATAATCTTTATCTAGCTGAAACAATTAGCATAGACTCTTCTTTAAACTGTTCAAAACTATTGAAAATAATTTTTTGGAATTATTATGTCGCAACAAGTAACGATGTATCAGGGTCCCGAAGTCTACACATACACAATTGTAACCATGTTTTGAAGATAACCAAAAATTGATTTGAGCTGTTATCATGCCGCAACAGGTAACGATGTGATAATGGCTCGAAGTCCATCTCCACACCTTTATCACCATGTTTTGAAGATAATAAAAATTCATTTTATTTCGAAAAAGGCACATCAGTGCGAATTTAGCTTGATGTCCAAAATTTTCAAAGTCTAGCATAGCTAGAAGATTTGGAATAACTATACTTCCACCATCAACTTCACTTTTTCTAATGATCAATTGCTTAATAATTCTATCTATTTCTATTATCCTTAATCCTTCATTCATAATTTTCATATACCCCCGTATAGTTCATCAAACATACCACATGTTATGAGTTCAGGAACTTACCACAATCATATGGGTTTAGGAACTTATCCTAGTCAGACCAAAGTCGTCCATTCGCTGAGGGGTTCCACCATACGATTATGAGTCACGAACTTACCATACGTATGAGTTTAAAGAACTCACACCTAATTTTATAATCTCTACCTATCCATTACACACATGAGAAAAGAATCACTTTCTCATCATATATAAAGCGAATAGCGCGACACCGACATTTCAATGATTATCAATGTGATAAACTAAGTAGTCGTTAGACCAAGCACAAAACCCCCGCCAATACAAAGGTTTATACAACTCAGCTATCACATGAGTCCTCAATTGAAATCCCACATAATCCTTGTTCCCTCAATACTCGATACGAATTTCATTTAATCCGTATCTACAATTCATAACTCTTTCCTGAGTTTTAATAGTACAATTTCATAGTACCCTATTCGTATAGCAATTCTGCTATAAAGTTTTTAATCATTTGATTGATCATCTGTCCTCTTATGACCTCATCAGATCACGTTGTAATCTGATATTATAAACGTATTATATTACGATTCTTTCCTATCTTATGATCGTTTTGTTTTACGATTTCTTTCCCTTTTACTTTTAGTCTTTTAGACTCTATCTATTCATTACCACTGTTCATCTTTATTATCAGAGTTAGGTAACTCTGGATCTTTATTACTTGTCAAGATTCTTCTTTGAATCTTATTGACTTATTAATACCTTGCCCAAATTCATCGCTTAAATTTCAAACACTATTTGAGTTTATTCTTTATTCTCATACCTGCGGTTATAGCCTAAGGTAACCCTAGCTAAGGTTTATAACCTACAGCTCTGATACCAACTGTAGCGCCCCCAAATCCGGGTCCCCAGAACCTCGGACATGGTACGTTACGATACATCATTTCTATAACTACTACGGAAGATATAAACATAAATTATTTATACAATAAACTTTTACACATAATTCCCAAGGTCTGTTAACCTTAACTGATTACATGCTTTCAATATCTTATGATCGTTTTGTTTTACGATTTCTTTCCCTTTATACTTTTAGTCTTTTAGACTCTGGATCTTTATTATTTGTCAGGATTCTTCTTTGAATCTTATTGACTTATTAATACCTTGCCCAAATTCATCGCTTAAATTTTAAACTCTATTTGAGTTTATTCTTTATTCTCATCCCTGCGGTTATAGCCTAAGGTAACCCTACCTAAGGTTTATAACCTACAGCTCTGATACCAACTGTAGCACCCCCAAATCTGAGTCCTCAGAACCTCTAACATGGTACGTTACGATACATCATTTTTATAACTACTGCGGAAGATATAAACATAAATTGTTTATACAATAAACTTTTACACATAATTCCTAAGGTCTGTTAACCTTAACTGATTACATGCATTCAATATTCCATACGACATACAATGCCATTTGCGTCCACTACTATTACAATTTTAACTGTACAATAATCCAATCTTGGAACTTGTCTTTGCCTTTACCTGTGTCCTAAGTTTCGTCTTAATCTGAAATGGTTATCATGATATAGCAAGGGTGAGCAACAAATTTGCCCAGCAAGTTTTAAATATAAAGGAAGATATATCATGATTGAAAAGGAATAATAAGCTGACAAACTTTCAACAATATAAGAATTGTGAAAGAACATGAATCAATTTCCATAACTGAATGATTGAACCAATAATGCTGAATAGCCACCAATAAACATGAATAAATTCAACTAAACAATATGGTAATGAAGGTGATTAGCCTTTCATACCTGATGAACATATACAACATGCACAACGTGCGAATTAATAAATCATAGATGTGATATAATCAACAATGATTATTAATCACAAACATGCTTTGCCATAACAACTCGAATTTGAGTTAGAGAACTTGCTCAATAAAAGAGTATAGGAACTTGCTTAATTAAAAGTATTGTTTAGGAACTTGCATGTACCGTCGATTACTGCTACACAATCTAATTAAGCTTCAGTTGAAAGACCTATGATTAATAATATCGATCTCTAAATTAGAATAATATCATGACATATATCACTGCTAAATACAGTCATAGTATAACTTAAACACTTATTACATATCCCTAACAGTCACTAAAACACATAATACCCGGTATCAAGTCAAACTATTTCAGTTCGGTTTGATTTTGGTACTATTCCGACGTCCCGATTGCCTTATCAGATAATTATCGAGTCTATTTTAAATAAAACTCTGCTTAAACGCTTCAATATTATTTTAGATAATTTAATTATCAGTCATAACATTTTTCAAATAATTATTATCATTTATAATAATTTTTCAATCATTAATATCATTTTAAATGATTTAAATACTAAATAATTCCATCATCATTAATATTTAATTAAGTTCACATATTAATGAAATACATGTCATAATATTAAAAGTTATTTATTATAACTCAGAGTATTTTTTTATACCTTAATAACACTTTTAAATGATTTTTAAAACATTAAAACTATTTTTACATAATTTATTTAATATAATTATTAAATAAATTTATTATCATTAATATTAATTTATTAATGAAATTCCATCTCAAAATATTAAAAGTTATTCAATATAACTTAAAATATTTTTAATACTTTAATATCATTTTAAATGATTTTTAAAATATTAAAATTATTTTTAAGTAATTTATTTAATATAATTATTAAATAAATTTAATATCATTAATATTTAAATAAATTGAGCATTATAAATGTTTGTAAAAATGAATATTCGTGTACTATATTTGAAATAAATCGAGAATTATAACTGCTTTATAAAGTGAATATTTTACTATTCTATTTGAGATAATTTCAGCATTATAACTGCTTATAACATGAGTATTCTTACTAAATACTTGGAGAAAATCGGACATAGCAACTGCTTATAAAAAATATATTTTCTACTTTATAAGAGAAATAAATTGAACATTATAACTGCTTGTAAATAGAACTTTTGTACTATTTACTTAAAATAATTTGGGCATTATAACTGCTTGTAAAAGTATATTTTTTCTAAATATATAAAGAATAATGAACATAATAACCACAAGAGTAAATACCTCTTGGAATTGAAAGCTTTAACTAATCCTTTGAAATCTTGAAACTCACCAAAAACTTTCCTCTCTCTCTCTCTCTACCGTAATTCTCCTCTCCCTCTCTCTAACCATATTTTTGGTTTTGAAAAAAATGAAGAGAAATTGCTCCTATTTATAGAAAAATATAGTTTCAATAATTGCACGTTAGGGGCTTGATTTTTTATAGTTTGCCCCTGACTTATTACAGTTTGGTACCCTAGTTAATTACACTTTAGTACCTCATTAATTGCACCTCCTTAGTCCTTGGGTGACATCATGATGACATCATCTTTTGTGCTTCTTTAATGCTGATGTCATGTTTGCATCATGCTTGCTTCATCTGTGTTTCTTTAATGCTTGCATCATGCTTGCATCATCTCTTCTCTGATTGGTTGATTTAAGTTCACGTGAATTGGAGGGTATTTTGGTCATTTCACATATAATTTTAAGGGTAATTTAGTCATTTCGCCTTCAAAGGGGTATTCTAATTATTTTCCACACAATTTTAAGGGTAGTTTGGTCATTTCGCCTCCAAAAGGGTATTCTAATAATTTTTCACATAATTTTAAGGGTAGTTCGGTCATTTCCTATGTTTCCCTTAAAATTTAACCCTTAGGGTTTGATAAATAACATTAGGATTTGCTAATTACCATTAAAGTTTAGAATTTTCGAATAAGAAATTAGGGTTTCCTAACTGTAGATTAGGGTTTTTAATCTACCATTAGGGTTTACTAAGGTTATACCTTATCTAATCAATATTTGAGCATTAATCCCTTACTATACACGCACACAAACATAGATACAATTATAATAACTGTATTAACTATCAAATCTCTATCCGTAATTAGGGTTAGAGTTTTCATTAACTGAATTAGGGTTTATCAATTTAAAATTAGGATTTTCCCATGTTACTCTTTACCTGATTCATACTTAACCCTTAACCACATAATGTACACACATAAAATCACACAATTATATTAGCCTTTCGCAAAAAATTTTAAATTCATAACTCTATTCCCAGTGTAGGTCTTATTATTATAACCTTTATTTAATCATTTAAGATTTTATTAATCTTATAAATTCTCGGGTTGCCACATTATCTTACCGGTATAGTTTAATCGGATATTAACACATTACACTGTATCTTTTATTATTAAATTCTACTAATCAACAATTGTTTATCATATATTTATGATGTACCATTTTAACGTACACTCATATACAATTGTCACATAAGCATCATAATGTATTAAATAGTCATAATATATAGTTTCAATATGTATAGTCACATTGTATTAATCATGTAGTGTTCACAATTCAATAATTTTACTATATAGTTTATGTATAATTGAATAGTCACATTGCACTGCACTTCATATAACTTATAGGTAACTACTATACATTATACATTTAATTCACATACTTGCACATAGAAATTAATTGAGCATATATAGTCTACTTGTTTATATATTATTGTTCCCAATGGCAATTAATTAATCACTTATCTTACCAATTAATTAATAATAATACTAATCTATCCTTCATCAATCCAGGTATATAATTATTAATCTCCATAACAATTAATTGGTATCCATATGATTAATCTTCACATTAAATAAATATAAATTTATTATATTCATAAACAGGTTGCTCATTAACATTCTATTACTTGCAAAATAATAAATCAACAGACCATTATTATATAACAATTATCAATTAATATAGATTAATTGTCCACTTAATACTTTCTTCGTTAATTAATATACTCAATAATATTTCTCTTCACTGTGCCACACAAGGCATTCAACGAGTTTATCGCAAACTCTATATTTTCTCAATTATTATAATTATTCAATTTAATATAATTGAGTTAACTCATCTCATAACACAAAATCATTTATATTCAAATAAATATTCATTCTCATTAATATATTCATTTAATAATATATGAAAATTCTCGAGTATTATAGTGGCTCCGGCCAGTTCAGGTCTAATTCGCTATTTTTTACAGTTAAGGCCAAATAAATACAAATTAAACTAGTACAGTGATTCCTATGAAGTGTAAACTTCATATGAACATCAAGTAATGATTCTAACATGTTTTTAACACTCTATATCACGTAAATATTCAAATCAAATCACATAATTTTACTATTCTTGGTATTTTGAAAGTGTTTGAAGAAAAACATGAAATCCAACGTCACGGATTCGTTATAACTCCGAATCCAACCGTTCAAAAGTTCGTTTTGTTCGATTAAACATGTATAATCATATTCAATCATCAATATAAAGTTAAACAAATGATTTAAAGCATTTAATTTGCACGTAAGGGCAATATATACAATTTTCATACTGCAGTTCATGAAACTCCAATTAAAGAATCCTTACATGACATTGATTGTTTTAAAACATGAATACATGATATAAAACATATTAAGAACATATACTGACATACATATCATCATATATACAATAATTCATCCATACTTTAATTACAGGGAACTTTAAAAATAGATTTTATGGAGAAGGTATAAAAACACGAACATAGAATCTCAGATAAGGGATTACCATTTGCTTCTTGATTCAAATTGATAGAATCTCTCTTTGTTTTCTCCAACCTTTAATCTCTTCAAACTCGCTCTCTAAATTCTCTTTGAGTATTTTCTCTCTAACTGATGAATGATATAAAATAGAAAACTGATGTATATATTATATATGATATATGTATAATGTGTATATAACATTACGTATGTATTATAACTGACAAGATAGTGGGTCAGTTAATCCGTAATGGTTAACTGGTCCAACTCTCCTTAGGTCCTTGTTTGGCTGACTCTTAATAACTCATTCCCATTAATTTAATTAACTTCTTATCATATAGTTTAATAATGTCACACCTTTATTAGTCAAATAATCTTATTTAAATTAATTAAATAAAATAGAATAAATTCACATTAAATCACATAATCACATAATTAAAATTCTCATTTATTAATTATGTTAAATCATTAAATCTCTAATTAATTATTAAATTAATTAGAATAACATTATGCTTATTAAATAATTCATTTAATCAAATAAACTCAATTAAATACTTTCTTTGAACTCAAAATTACTACACATTAATTTAACCAATGTAACACATATAATTAAATTAATCTACCACAATTCCATCGAATAATTATTTGACTCAATAAATAAATCATCGAAAATATTTATTTAATTCAATAAATATTTAAATTAGATTACAAAATTCTCATTCGTCACATCTTTCCCCCCTTAAAAGGATTCTTTCCCCAGAATCACAGTTCTATTAAATTCGTATCATTACATTCTCCCCCTTACAAAGATTCTGTCCCCAGAATCGCTTACACATAAATTAAGTAAATAAATGTGGGTAAGTCTTCATCATATGCTCTTCGAGTTCTCACGTAGCTTTTTCAGCGTTGTGGTTCCTCCAGATTACCTTAAAAGAAGGTATAACTTTATTTCTGAGAACTTGCTCTTTTCTATCAACAATCTGAACAAGAACTTCTTCGTAAGATAAGTCTTTCTCAAATTGTAGGGGTTCATATTCAATAATATGTTTGTAATCGGGTTTGTAGGGTCGTAAGACTGAAACATAGAAGACATTGTAGACATGCTCTAGCGCTGGAGGTAAGGCTACCTCATACGCAACTTCTCCAATCCTTCGCAGCACCTTAAAGGGTCCAATGAACCTCAGGCTCAATTTTTCCCTTTTTATCGAATCTGATCATTCTCTTCCCGGGAGAGACTTTCAAAAACACAAAGCTACCCGATTCAAATTGTGTGTGTGTAGATTCTTTCTCCATTTGGACTTTTTGTGGATACTTGGTGGCCTTACCCTTATACTGATTCTTCTTTTTCCATGCAGCCTTGGGATTCAGGGTTTGTGCTGAGTGAACCTCAACTGTGATGCCCCCAGAATAGGTCCAGTCAACGCAACCCATTTTGAGTCGCCAAACACATGGTACAGAATCCAAATACAATCTTTTATAACACAAGGTCGTGAAAAATACGACCAGATACTGTGAGTGTCAATACAAACATCTAGAAAATATAATAAATATTCAACTAAGTCCTCATTACAATTATTATCACACTATATAAAAATAGTGAGGACTACTACTGCTCTAACTCGGACCATCACTCTGTCCCCCGACTCGTCCCTACGACATTCTCATTTTCTGAAGAGGACAATAGATAAAAAGGGTGAGCTCAACTAGCCTAGTAAAGAATATTATGACTAAGATAATAAAGAATAATTTATCTTTAGTCTTCAACAAATCAGATAAAATATTATGGATCACAAGTTTTAGATCAACAACTGCAGCAGAAATAACAATGCATCAGAAGAATTAAGTAGGAAATGATGTCTGCTATCTTCTATGATTTAAAAGTCCATAATTAATATTTTATCCCTGTAACATCAATCAATATATATCTTGAATAAAATATTCATTTTTATATTACGGGCCAAAGATATTCATCAGGTAATCATTCATCTTTGCACTACAGGCCAAAGATATTCATCAAATAATCATCCATCTTTGCACTACAGGCCAAAGATATTCTTTTGTATCACCATTTAAGACCGAAGATGATGAAAAATATTTTAAAAAACGAATCCAGTGAGATAAAGGACAAAAATTAGGGATTCATAATTTAGTTTATCCAAGTTCAAGAATACTCCATAATAATTAATTGTGGAGCAAAATTCAAGAATGAAGATCAAAATATGGATCCAATCAAAGATAGGAACTATAATAGCCAACTTGGACAAAGAAAAGAAAATTTAATTTTTCTATGAATAGTACCGTATTCGTGAATAGTGTCGTATACGTGAATAGTATCGTATACGTGAATAGTAACTCCTAATATAAAAAGGTAAAAATATCACAATAAAATTCATACCAATATTTCGGTGTCATGATATTGAAAGAAATAATATCATTTTTGAAAAAAATAATAACATCTCTTACCTCAAAAGAACAGTACTTCGAACTAGAATATCGGATATAATACTAAAGGAAACTTGCACTGAATAGTAACACTCAAAGTATCGAAATACTCAAAAAAAATACGCTCGATATTATAGAGAGAAAACTTCTGATTCTGGTGTAATTTTCAAATTCTAACTAAGCACCCTATTTATAGAAAAATGCTTAGAATGCCAAAACAGAAAATTTAATAAAATAATATTTTTTTAAAAAAAATTAACGCCTACCTCTTGACTAAAATCCATCAGCCACCAGTGGGGTCCACCTCCCATTAAAAAAATGTTTTTTCTTAAAAAAAATATTTTTAACCCCAACAATCACTTCCGACCGAAAATTCTAAAACTTCAATAATTCATGAAAAATAACCCTTTTATCAGAAAAATACAAATCTTATGTCTTTTCCATAGAAAATTTAATTCTCTACAACTTTGTAGAAGAATGTTTTTTCAAATTCCAAACATAAATTGTCCGAAATCCACAAACGGATGATTTTCCACACCAAAATACTGATAAAAATACCTCATCACTAATTCCTTCTTTTAGATCCACAAAAATAAATATTTCCTTATCATATACATCAATAATTAATTATTCACAAATAATATTACAGAATTACAATATTGACAACCAGGTCGTTCCTAGGAAAGAGGAGGCCTTCCGATAAGGATTTCTCCTTACTGGCGCGCAATTAAATAACTCCTCCTAGTCGGAACTTTCTTAGACATTGCCAATAATGTTATTTAATAATATTATTCAAATACTATGAATTATTAATTTGATAATGGAAAATACTGTGTAGTGATAATTATTGAATTAACAATAATATAAAAATACTGTGCAATACCGTGTGCTACTGTGCAACAACGCGCATTACTTTACTTTATCCACCGGATATTCCAACAGTGTTAACGGTAACAACTACGCTGTTATTTATAAAAAAACTTATTCTTGTCGTTTTCTTCATCCGACAGTTTTCCGTTATGGGGCCCACAAATGGCTGCGCCGTCGTACGAATATTCTTCAACAGCAAGAATATTTCACGACCAAACGAATATTCCCCGACAACAATGAATATTTTATAACCACTTGCTTATTTAAAATATTTGCGCATTTTACCCATAACATTCCACATTATCAAATTAACCCCTGACTATTTCAAAATAATATATATAGAGGAAATTTAATTTTTTATTCATAAAAGTTGGGGTCTTTCAACCTCCCCTCCTTATGAAATTTCGTCCTCGAAATTGACGTGCGTACCTTTTGTTTCGAAAAGGTGAGGATACCTCGCTTTCATTTTCGATTTTAACTCCCAAGTCATTTCCTCAATAGCACGATTCCTCCACAAAACTTTCACTTGTGGTATAACCTTTGTACGTAGGACATGCTCCTTCCTATCCAAAATCTTGACTGGTACCTCCTCATACGTTAAATCTTCGGCTATCTCGTCCGGTTCTAACTCAATAATGTGGTTCGGGTCTTTCACATATTTACGTAACACGGATATGTGAAACACGTTATGAACACGAGACATGCTTGGAGGTAAAGCGAGTCTATAGGCCACATTTCCTACTCGGTCAAGAATCTCAAATGGACCAATGAATCGTGGAATGAGCTTTCCTCTCTTGCCAAACCTCGTAATTCCCTTCCATGGAGCAACACGTAACAACACATGGTCCCCAACATTAAAATCTACGTCCTTTCGATGAAGATCCGCATAACTCTTTTGTCGATCCTGTGCCGTTTGTATACGTTGTCGAATCATTTGGATCTTTTCTGTAGTCATACGTACCAACTTTGGTCCCAACAATGTTGCCTCACCCACTTCGTCCCAACACACTGGAGAACGACACTTTCTCCCATACATTGTCTCGAATGGAGCCACGCCTATACTTGCCTGATAACTGTTGTTGTAAGAGAATTCCACCAATGGTAGGTACTTATCCCAACTCCCTTTGAAGTCTAGAACACAGAGTCTCAATAGATCTTCAAGAGTTTGAATAGTCCTTTCTGATTGCCCGTCTGTCTGAGGATGATATGCCAAACTGAATCGTAAATCCGTGCCCATAGCTTTCTGCAAACTAACCCAAAATCGTGAAGTGAATCTTGGGTCACGATCCAAAACTATGGATACTGGCATGCTATGCAATCTCACAATCTCATTCACGTACATACGAGCATGATGTTCAAGGGAATAGGTCTCTCGTATCGGCAAGAAATGAGCAGACTTGGTTAATCTATCAATAATAACGCAAATTGCATCTATGCCTTGAGAAACCTTGGGAAGACCCATAACGAAATCTATGGTAATGTGTTCCCACTTCCATTTTGGAATCTCCAGTGGTTGCAATGGACCTTTCGGTACTTGATGCTCCGCCTTTACACGTTGACAAGTTAAACATCTTGAAATAAACTCCGCGATCTCTCTCTTCATATTGCTCCACCAAAATTTATATCGAAGATCACGATACATTTTGGTACTCCCAGGATGGATTGCAAACGGTGTGTTGTGTGCCTCCATCATGATTCTATACTTCAAATCAGAATCGTTAGGAACACAAAGTCTGGAGTTGACTTGGAGTATTCCTTCGTCATCTATTCTTTCTTCTGGAATTGCACCTTTTTGCACCTTCTTCTTCATCTTCATCAGCTTCTGATCCGTAGCTTGAGCAGCTTTAACTTTATTAATCAAAGCTGGTTCTACGCGTATACTTGACATCATCGCACTCGTTCCCGCATATGATCTTCTACTCAACGCGTTAGCTACCACGTTTGCTTTTCCCAGATGGTATTAGATGGTATGATCGTAATCTTTCAATAGCTCAAGCCAACGTCGTTGCCGCATGTTGAGTTCCTTCTGAGTGAAAAAATATTTAAGGCTCTTATGATCCGTATAAATCTCCACTTTCTCCCAGTACAGGTAGTGTCTCCAGATCTTCAACGCGAAAACGACTGCTGCCAACTCTAGATCATGAGTAGGATAATTCCTCTCATACTCCTTGAGTTATAGCGAGGCATAGGCTATGACTTTCCCATGTTGCATGAGAACACATACTAACCCTTTGCCTGAAGCATCGTTGTAGATAAAAAATCCATCCGAACTAGATGGTATTATCAGAACAGGTGCAGAGATAAGTCTTCTCTTGAGCTCTTGGAAGCTCTTCTCGCATTCCTCTCTCCAAATGAATTTTGTATCTTTCCGAGTCAGCTGAGTTAATGGAGTAGCGATTCGAGAGAATCCCTCCACAAACCTCTGATAATAACCAGCTAAGCCCAGAAAGCTACGCACTTCAGTCACCGACTTTGGTTGCTCCCAACTTTGTATTGCTTCAATCTTCGCCGGGTCCACAGATACTCCATGTTTCGATACCACGTGCCCAAGGAATGCTACTTCCTCAAGCCAGAACTCGCATTTCTTCAGCTTGGCATATAGTTTGTTTTCACAAAGCCTTTGAAGTACCAGCTTCAAGTGGTGCTCATGATCTTCACGGCTTTTGGAATAGATGAGGATGTCATCAATAAAGATAACCACAAATTGATCCAAATACTCCTTGAATGCACGGTTCATCATATCCATGAAAGCAGCAGGAGCATTAGTTAATCCAAAAGTCATGACTAGGAATTCATAATGCCCGTACAGAGTTCTGAAGGCAGTCTTCGGAATATTCTCAGTTTTAATCTTTAGCTGATGATATCCAGAACAAAGATCGATCTTTGAAAAGAATTTTACTCCTTGCAACTGGTCGAACAGGTCATCAATGCGAGGTAGCGGATACCTATTCTTGATGGTGACATGGTTCAACTCCCGATAGTCAATACAAAGTCGTATACTCCCGTCTTTTTTCTTTACAAATAAAACAGGAGCACCCCAAGGAGACGTACTAGGAAGAATGAAACCGATGTCTAACAACTCCTGTAGTTGGACCTTTAACTCCTGAAGTTCAATAGAAGTCATTCGATATGGGGTTTTAAAAATGGGTTTTGTACCGGGCTCAAGGTCAATAAAGAATTCAACTTCACGTTCTGGGGGTAGACCGGGAAGTTCTTCGGGAAATACATCAGGAAACTCATTAACAATAGAAATATTATTCAAATCTAACGTATTCTAGTTTATATCATTGACATGAACTAAGAAAGCTTGACATCCGTTTTTCAATAAACGAATAGCTTTGTAACTTGAAATGACATTGACAGATTTTAGTGGTTTGGTGGTTTGAATTTGCACAACAGGTTGGTTAGGAATATAAAAACTAACAACCTTACGAAAACAATCAATTTTGGCATGGTAAGTGGTTAACCAGTCAATTCCTAAAATCACGTCAAATGCAAGTATTTTCAAAGATATAAGATCAACAGGTAAGGTAAGGGTACCAATCTGAATCAAGCAAGATTTGTAAACTGTAGATGTAACGAAAGTTTCACCCAACGGAGTTTCAACAGATAAGTCAAAGTCTAATTTCTCAGGTATCAAATTTAATCGTTGAGCACAAGCAGGTGAAATAAAAGAATGGGTAGCACCGGTATCTAACAAAGTGTAAACTTCGCAAGAGTTTATGATTAGCTTACCCGTGATCACCTCGTTCGGGTTCCTCTCGTTTTGGGCAGTCATGACAAACGCTCTTCCAGAAACCACCGACTTTGACTTGTCCGAAACCGCCTTTGGAATCACCACCCCCACTGGACTTGGTTTCATTACAGGACAATCTTGAGCTATATGTCCTTCCTTTTCACAGTTATAGCATGCCTTGAATTGTTGTCGGTAGTTTGGGCTGATGTGTCCCTCTTTCCCACATTTATAGCATACGACCGGTGGTCATTCTCCTCCCCTAGAAACAGTTGATGCTGGTGCTGCTGTCGACGTCTTCACGTTCTCATTGTTGTACCTTCTCTTTTTAAAATCTACCCCCGACTCGCTTCTTCTACTATCATGGCCACGATTATCACCAGAGTGGTTACCGCTTCTGTCATGATACTTTCCTCCCCGCTGGTTGTCATTGCTCCTATGACTGCTGTCATCGGTATGACCCTGGTTGTGGTCCCTTGGTTGAACATATTCATTATCTCGTTCTAATAACTGAGCCCTGTTTACTACATCTGAATATGAAAAAATTTGTGAGAAATGAGGTATTGACATATTTCGGGTTTCAAACCTCTCAGAAACATCCGCGTTATACGTTCCTCATTCTCCACCAAATGAGGTGCAAACCTGGACAACTCTGCGAACTTAGCCTCGTACTGGGACACAGTCATGTTGTTCTGTTCCAGTCTGATAAACTCTACCTCCTTCATATGACGAATACTTTCAGGAAAGTACTTGTCATTAAACAGTTTCTGGAATGCTTCCCAAGACATCTTGAGTGCGGCAGTCTGGGTACGCTTCACAGATTCCCACCAGTAGTCTGCCTCTCCACGGAACATAAAGGTGGCGAATGGAACCTTTTGTTCCTCTGTGCATCCCAAGACATCAAATATCTTGGTAATTTGTTTAATCCACATTTTCGCCTTGATCAGATCCGACTTTCTCAAAAATTCTGGTGGTCCCAACTCTTTGAACTGCTTGGCAGTGACAAGCCGCGAGTTGCTATTATCTCCACCTGTATTTTGCACACGAGTCTCCCTCGTCTGATTTTGCATGAATTGCAAAAAGCTTCTAAACATCTCATCGTTTATCATCTGATCAGTGTTATTTTCAGGATGAACATTGCTTTCCTGTTGCACGTTCTCCTGGTTGGTGATTAAAGGTGTCTCCACGGTCTCATTCACTTCATTGTTAACATTCTCAGCTACCATTCTCAAATACTACCATAAAACAAAGGTCAATTAAACAAATTAACATATCACATGCTAACCCTATGCTCCGACTGACCAATTAAACATCAAATAAGCTTAGGTAGGACACACTAGCGAAGGATTTATTCGTCTCTCCCCTCCTAGTTCTATTCTCCGATCTCCATCAGAGATCATATCTCTAAGCTCTGATACCAACTGTGACGCCCCCAGAATAGGTCCAGTCAACTCAACCCATTCTGAGTCGCCAAACATATGGTACAGAATCCAAATACAATCGTTTATAACACAAGGTCGTGAAAAATACGACTAGACACTGTGATTGTCAATACAAACATCTAAAAAATATAAACATTCAACTAATTCCTCATTATAATTATTATGACTAAGATAATAAAGAAAAATTTATGGTTCGCCTTCAACAAATCAGATAAAATATTATGGACCACAAGTTTTAGATCAACAACTGCAGCGAAAATAACAATGCATCAGAAGAATTATGTAGGAAATAATGTCTACTATCTTCTATAATTTGAAAGTTCATAATCAATATTTTATCCCTGTAACATCAATCAATATATATCTTGAATCAAATATTCATTTTTGCACTACGGACCAAAGATATTCATCAAGTAATCATTCATCTTTGCACTACAGGCCAAAGATATTCATCAAATAATCATCCATCTTTGCACTACAGGCCAAAGATATTCTTTTGTATCACCATTTAAGACTGAAGATGATGAAAAATATTTTAAAGAACAAATCCAGTGAGATAAAGGACAAAAATTAGGGATTCGTAATTTAGTTTATCCAAGTTCAAGAATACTTCATAATAATTAATTGTGGAGCAAAATTCAAGAATGAAGATCAAAACATGGATCCAATTAAAGATAGGAACCATAATAGCCAACTTGGACAAAGAAAAGAAAATTTATTTTTTCTGTGAATAGTACTGTATTCGTGAATAGTGCCGTATACGTGAATAGTGCCGTATACGCGAATAGTAACACCAATATGAAAAGGTAAAAATTTTACAATAAAATTCATACCAATATTTCGGTGTCATGATATTGAAAGAAATAACATCATTTTTGAAAAAAAAATAACATCCCTTACCTCAAAAGAACAATACTTCTAACTGAAATATTGGATATAATACTGAAAGAAACTTGCACTGAATAGTAACACTCAAAGTATCAAAATACTCAAAAAAAATTCTAGTGTGATTTTCAAATTCTAACTAAGCACTCTATTTATAGAAAAATGCTTAGAACGCCAAAATAAAAAATTTAATAAAATAATATTTAAAAAAAAAATTCACGCCCACCTCTTGACTAAAATCCATCAGCCACCAGTGGGGCCCACCTCCCATTAAAAAAATGTTTTTCTTAAAAAAAATATTTTTAACCCCAAAAATCACTTCCAACCCAAAATTCTAAAACTTCAATAATTCATGAAAAATAACCCTTTTAAAAGAAAAATACAAATCTTATGCTCTTTCCATAGAAAATTTAATTCTCTACAACTTTGTAGAAGAAAGTTTTTTCAAATTCCAAACATAAATTGTCCGAAATCCACAAACAGATGATTTTCCACACCAAAATACTGATAAAAATTCCTCATCACTAATTCCTTCTTTTATATCCACAAAAATAAATATTTCCTTATCATATAAATCAATAATTAATTATTCACAAATAATATTACAGAACTACAATATTGACAACCAGGTCGTTCCTAGGAAAAAGGGGGCCTTCCGATAAGAATTTCTCCTTACTGGCGCGCAATTAAATAACTTCTCCTAGTCGGAACTTTCTTAGACATTGCCAATAATGTTATTTAGTAATATTATTCAAATAATATGAATTATTAATTTGATAATAGAAAATACTAGTGCAGTGACAATTATTAAATTAACAATAATATAAAAATATTGTGTAATACCGTGTGCTACTGTGCAACAACGCGTATTACTTTACTTTACCCACCGAATATTCCAACAGTGTTAACGGTAAAAACTACGCCGTTATTTATAAAAAACTTATTCTTGTCGTTTTCTTCATCCGACAGTTTTTCATTATGGGGCCCACAAATGGCTGCGCCGTCGTACGAATATTCTCCGACAGCAAGAATATTTCACGACCAAACGAATATTTCTCGACAACAATGAATATTTTATAACCACTTGCTTATTTAAAATATTTGCGCATTTTACCCATAACATTCCACATTATCAAATTAACCCCTGACTATTTCAAAATAATATATATAGAGGAAATTCAATTTTTATTCATAAAAGTTGGGGTCTTACATCAACACCACGATTCCTTCCAGGTTGGTTCATGGAGTCAGTTTTTCTTGACTCTACGATCTTTCGAGGTGGGGCAATGGTGACTGAGTTACTCTAGTCCTTTCTGAATCCTAGGCCTGCATGGGATCCGTTGTGTCTAGGGACATGACTTGGATGAGAAGAGCATGATTTCACTGGTTCTTCCTTCTATGTGGATTTCACAAGAACAATGCTCCTATTTAGATTAGAAACATTGCTACTGTTTGTATCCTTTATCTTTTCCACATTTGGTTCTGGGATAAATTCCCCAAAACCCAAACATGTTCTGTCAGAAGCACTTCTCTGACTGGAGATCAAGGAGTCCATGGATGAGGAAGACCTATTGCACATAGTGATAGTCTTTTCAAGCTTCTCAATCTTAGAGGTTATTTTTGACTCTCTTTGTGTGCTCAGTTCATTGGTTTGTCTTAAGATTTTATTCTCAGCTTCAGACTTAGAGAGAGAGGCAGCACTAAGTAGAACGGTTTCCAGTTCTTTCTGAACTTTCTCTTTCTCTTTTTGAAGACCAAAATAATCTTTAGACAGAACTCTGAACCACCTCATGTATTGATATAGATCAGATGTTATGTCATGAAAAGTAGTTCTTAAATCATAAATGTCTACATCAGGAGTGTTGAAGTCAAATACCTCATCTATGCTTACCTCAGGATGGTCAGTGTGACGCCCCCAAATTCCAGGACCGCCACTTGGTCTCTCGAATTCGGTTCATCACGTGCTCATGGTAATACATCACAATAATAATAATTAAATATCACACGATCACAGCGGAAAATCTATTCTAGAATAATTTACAATGATTTATTATAATTATTCCCCCAAGTCTCGCAACCTACAGTACTTAATAGATTACATAATAATATCAGTTAACGACTTATTACATAATCTAACTTAAGCTTAAACATAATCAAATCCAGTCTTACTACATCATCTTCATACCATATTAATATATTTAAAACATAACAGACATAAGCTAGTTGGTAGCTTTGCCCTTGCCCTTATCAACGCCCGAAGGTTCACCATGCTCTGCCTTAACTGAAATATTTTAGGAAAAGCAAGAATGAGCACAAATTGCCCAGCAAGTAATATACAATAAGGGTGAGTAATAAGATTCTCAATTCTCGAAAGGGTATAACAAGATTTGATAGTTCAAGAATAACAAGAATATCAACAGTTCTCAATATCAGTCGCTAAGGACATGATAATATCAATATGATTCAATAGTAAGTCAATTCAAGATTTCAAATAATTGAATACTGAGTAGTCACTACGGACTATGAACTTCTACTAGAATTGACAGTAATAAACTGAAAATCCAACAAAAACAGGTACAACAGGTGATCAGCCTAAAGTACCCTTGTTATGCATAACAATCAACCATACTCAAGTGTGCACGTCGGTTCTCCGACAATTATATATTCCCTTCAAAGAAGGTTGTTCTTCTCAGTCAAATACAAGATCCCGCACCAATCAATTAGTTTGGGTCGCTTTTCAATAATATAAGTCTAGCCGAATCAAATGGCATAGACACTTTCACAATATTCAAGAACAATACTAAGTTCAACATGAATAATAGCTTTAATGAAATAAGAGTTCAAGTATGCTAATTCAATTCAACCGATTAAATAGGAAACTAGTTCGCAATACACAAGATAGGATACTTGCATAGTAAAAGAGTATAAGTTAGGAAACTTTCACAATCATAGATTTCCTTGCATAAAGTAAATGCGTCGGTTAGGATACTTGCACTTTAAAAGAGTGTAAGTAAGAGAACTTGCCTTTAGCGTAGTTTATCCACGAAAAGCAATCAACACTTTCGAATTCCTATCGTAATACAGTTACGTATATATATGATATTCATTAGTCATATACTTTAACTTCACATTATCTCTTTGAATATACGATCAACACATAAGCTAAGTTTTACCTAGCTACACAGTTATATAGAATATAATTTCTATCCTTAACGTTCCTTCTTTAGAGTTTAAACGCATTCTCATATTATATAAGATCTCAACAATTTGCAAACATGCTTGCATATTATTAATATCACATAAGACCACAATCAATACTAAATATATTTCATTTTAGCAAGTTACGGCATTTCCTTAAGTTAACCGTCAAAATCGGGTTCAAGTAACATCATATAATATCACGTAGCATGTATTCATATTTAAAGGATACTTTACATGCTTGTATAACTTTTCCAAATCCAATCGTACATGGTATAGGTTCTTAAGTTAATACTTAAAGCTATTCAAGGACACGAACTCATATGGTCTAACATGGTCGCTTTTAAACACATAAGATATTCATATAACTTGTATTAGTCATGCTCATGAGTACTCGTATTGCATATATGTAGTTAGCATTGTTATTATCTTGAAAACATGCTTTGTTTATGCTAAACTTTAATCACGGCAACCAATCATGGTATATATATATGCATGACACATGAATGAGTCTAAGAGTACTATCACATGTGTCCATAAATGTCAAATTCTAATTCTCGTCATAACATACCAACGTTCACGTTCAAAGCTTATACTTTGTTAGTATAGTTCATTAATAAGGTCTATCATGTTCATGCTTCCTTATGAAACCTATATATGTAAGTTAACATGCTTTTCATGTATTTCAAGGCTATCTAAACATGCTCATAACATCAAAATGACTATATAGCATTTACATGATCATATCCACCTTCAAACTTCTATTCTTGTTAGGAATGAGCACTAGTTAGGTTCACATGTTCATATTTTATTACGGAACCAATATTGATAAGCTAACATGCACTTCATGTGTCTCTAGGTGGTACTAACGTGCTTGCAAGGTCAGTATTTAAACATGCTTCATATATGTTAACGTCGTTTATGAAACTTTAAAGTCGTTTCCAAACTATATGTCGTTTGGTTAATCATGCATGCTAATATACTAAAACATGCTCACATTGCCTCATTAGGTTTATATATAAGTATTAATCATGCTTTCATGCTTGTTTAAACAAAAATCAAACAATTAGTTCATAACAGTTTTGTTGCAGAATACAAAAAAACTGAACACAGAGGCTGGCGCTGCGGCGCGGCACAGCAGCTCACTACTGGCGCTGCGGCGCGAGTGGCGCGGCGTGCGGCGCTGCGGCGCGAGCTGCGGCGCGTGTGGCGCTGCGGCGCTGCGGCGTCGAGGCAGTTTTCCGGTTCAGACGTCAGCGAAAACCGACCCAAAACCTCCCATTTCATCGATTTCAACATACCATACCCAGATATTAGACTTGTTTAACTTACTAACACATACATATATGTTTATATAACAGTTAATAGCAATTATCAATTCCCAATTTCATGAACTCTAACTTAATTTACGAATTTCATGTATTTACAGAAATTGAAGAGGAACAATGGAAATGAAAGACTATTCAGTGGTTCCATCATGTGTGTATGTTCATATAACAACAATATAAGGGTTCTACAAACCAATCATGAACCAATTTGGCATAATCAAGAATTTCAACAAAACTCAGAGAACAACAATGGAGTTCTTTTGACAGAAAATGAAAATGAAGACACGAAGAGGATTTATACCTCTGTAAATGATTTAAGCTTGCTGCTATCTCAATAACACTGATATATATATATATATATGCTCTCTAGTCTCACTTAGCCAAAATGCTCAGCAAAAGAACTGAAGAATGAGGGGAGCTTATTTATAGAGAATCCATTATTCAGTCCATAGCTTTGCTCATCATTTTGAACTAACGGAAGAGAGGATTGCATGGTGGTTATGGGAGAGTTGGTATGTAGCAGTTGGCTTACACTATTGAGGCCACTCCCCTTGCAATGATCATTGCTATTTTGCTGAGTTTGAGAAGGTAGGAGTAGGCTAGCTTCATGATGCATTTCACGTGTGAAGAGATAGTGACTATCATATTGGGACAAGCCAAGCAAATCTCAGCATTCTTACAAATGGACTATATGCTACACTTATGTTATGTATTATATGTACTCTTAGGTTATAATTACAATGTTCTCCCCATAATGTAATAAATGCAATTTGAATACATATAATCTATGTACATTTTATCTTACCGGTATAATACAATCGGATACTACCACATTACATTATATCATATATTATTAAATTGTATTACTCAACAATTATTTATAATAGATCCATGATACATTATTTTAATGTATATCCACACATCATTTGTCACCTACACATATCATAGCATATAGTTACTATACATTTAATTCGCATGCTTGCACATATAATTTCTCATCTTATAAATTGAATATTAATTAATAATATACACATATCCTACATCAATCAATATAATTGTTAACCTCCATAACAATTTAATTAACCTTTATATGATTAACTATCACTTTGATATAAATCTTATTATATTTATAAACACGTTGCTCATTATTATTATGTTTCTTGCAATAATAATAATCACATATTATTAATCAATCCTCATTAGTGTTTTATAACAGTTAATTAATATTCTTCGATTAACAATTAATATAGATTAATTGTTTGCTTAAATTAATATAATCATTCTTACATTACGTCACTGTGCCACACAAGGCAATCAACGAGTTTATCACAAACTCCACCAATTTCTCAATTATTATAATTATTCAATTATATATAATTGAATTAATTCATCTCATAACACAAAATCATTTATATTCAAATAAATTCTCATTTCCATTAATATATTTATTTAATAATATATGGAAATTCTCGGGTATTACATCCTCCCCCCCTTATAAAAATTCCGTCCCGGAATTGCTACAAGGTTACACAAATAGATGGGGATAGTCCCTCATCATCCTATCTTCTAACTCCCACGTTGCCTCCTCGACATCGTGGTTACGCCAAAGTACTTTTACAGATGAAATAACTTTATTTCTCAAAGTTTGTTCTTTCCTATCTAATATTTGGACAGGAATTTCTTCATACGCCAAGTTCTTCTCCACTTGAATGGGCTCGTAAGAAATCACGTGCTTGTAGTCGGCTTTATACGGTCGCAACACGGAAATGTGAAACACGTTGTGGATGTGCTCCAGTTCGGGTGGTAACGCAACTTTGTATGCCACTTCGCCCACTCGCTTCAGTATCTCAAATGGTCCTATGAATCTTGGACTCAATTTTCCTTTCTTGCCGAAACGGATTTTTCCCTTCCATGGAGATACCTTCAAGAATACGAAACTGCCGACTTTGAAGTCTCGGTCCTGCCGATGCAAATCTGCGTATTTCTTCTGGCGATCTTGAGCTGCTACAAGTCTGGCTCTTATCACTGTCACCACGTCTGCGGTTTGTTGAACTAACTCTGGTCCGAGTATTCGTCGTTCTCCGACTTCGTCCCAACATAACGGCGTTCTGCACTTTCTCCCGTAAAGAGCTTCGTACGGTGGCATGCCAATACTCGCATGGTAGCTATTATTATATGCGAATTCTACTAAAGGTAGGTGGTCGTCCCAATTTCCCTTAAAATCCATCACGCAAGTCCTAAGCATGTCTTCTAGCGTTTGTATTGTTCGCTCACTTTGTCCGTCTGTTTGAGGATGATAAGCTGTACTCAACCTCAACTGCGTTCCCATTCTTTCTTGCAAACTCTTCCAAAAATTGGACGTGAAGCGCGGATCTCGATCAGAGACAATTGACACCGGCACTCCATGTCGTGAAATAATTTCTTTTACATATAGGCTTGCTAATTGGTTCAAACTGTAGCGAATCTTGATTGGTAGAAAGTGTGCGGTCTTCGTTAGTCGATCCACGATAACCCAAATAGCATCATAACCTTTCTGTGTAACTGGAAGTCCTACCACGAAGTCCATGGTAATATGCTCCCATTTCCACTCTGGTATTTCTAACGGTTGTAGTAAACCACTTGGTCGCTGATGCTCTGCTTTAACGCGTTGGCAAGTCAAGCATTTACTGACGCACTCTGCGACTTCCCGTTTCAAATTAGGCCACCAAAAATGTTGCCTTAGATCTCGGTACATCTTTGTGCCTCCCGGATGAACGGAATATGTCGTATTATGTGCCTCGTGCAAAATCTCTTCCCTCAACTCGGTTACCGCTGGTACCCACACTCTCCCTTCAAATCTCAAAATACCGTCTTTATCCATTCGAAATTTTTCTTCCTCACTTTCTGTGATCCTCTTTCGGATTTTCTCACACTCTTCATCCTTTTCCTGAGCTTCCTTTACTCTATTCAACAACGTCGGACAAGCTTCCATTACAATTAACTTCTCACCAGACTTTTCTGGTCCTTTTACTTCTATCTCCAATTTCTCCATCTCTCTTATCAACTCTTCCTGAGTTGTTAAATTAAACAACTTCTCCCTTCCTTTCCTGCTCAGAGCGTCGGCAACCACATTTGCCTTTCCCGGGTGATAAAGAATATCGCAGTCATAGTCTTTGATTAATTCTAACCACCTTCTCTGCCGCATGTTTAACTCCTTCTGTGTGAAGATATATTTCAGACTTTTGTGGTCCGTGTATATCTCACATTTTTCTCCGTATAGATAATGTCTCCATATCTTTAACGCAAAAACTACTGCCGCTAACTCTAAGTCATGAGTAGGGTATCGTTTTTCGTAATCCTTTAATTGTCGTGATGCATATGCAATGACCTTGCCGTGCTGCATAACCACACAGCCAAGTCCCTTGTGCGATGCATCACTATACACCACAAAATTTCCCGCATCATCTGGTAATGATAACACAGGTGTTTCGCTCAATCTCCTTTTCAGTTCTTGAAAACTTTCTTCGCATTTGTCGGTCCATACAAATTTCACCGTCTTTCTAGTCAAATTGGTCAACGGGGTTGCTATCTTAGAAAAATCTTGGATGAATCTTCGATAGTACCCAGCTAACCCTAGAAAGCTTCTCACCTCCGTCGGTGTTCTCGGTTGTTCCCAATTACTTACTGCTTCAACCTTCGCAGGGTCTACAGAGATCCCATTCTTATCCACCACGTGGCCTAAGAATTGAACCTTCTCCATCCAAAATTCGCACTTAGAAAATTTTGCATACATCTTCTCCTTCCTTAGTGCCTCCAAAACAATCTTCAGATGTTCGGCGTGTTCTTTCTCTGTCTTTGAGTAGATCAAAATGTCGTCGATAAAAACCACTACAAATTTATCCAAGTATGGCTTAAAAACTCGGTTCATCAAGTCCATAAATGCTGCCGGAGCATTAGTCAATCCCAATGACATTACCAAAAACTCGTAGTGTCCATAACGGGTTCGAAACGCAGTCTTTGGTATGTCCTCATCCCGTACCTTCAGTTGATGATATCCTGTTCGTAGGTCGATCTTTGAGAAACACTTTGCTCCCTTCAGTTGATCAAATAAGTCGTCTATCCTCGGTAACGGGTACCGGTTCTTGATCGTTACTCTATTCAATTCTCGATAATCGATACAGAGCCTCATCGATCCGTCCTTCTTCTTAACGAATAGTACTGGTGCTCCCCAAGGAGAAACACTCGGTCGAATGTAACCCTTATCCAATAATTCTTGTAATTGTATCATCAATTCCTTCATTTCTACTGGCGCCATACGATATGGAGCTTTCGAAATCGGTGCCGTTCCCGGTGCTAAGTCTATTACGAATTCTATTTCTCTGTCTGGCGGAAGACCAGGCAGATCGTCCGGAAACACGTCTTGAAATTCATTAACTACGGATATATCCTTAATTTCTACTCCCTTCTTCCGAGTATCAACGATGTAAGCTAAATAACCTACATATCCTTTCCTTAACAATTTCTTGGCCTGCATCATCGTAACGCAACACGATTGCTTAAGCGATGAGCTACCATAAAACACTACCTTAGACTTACTCGGAGTCTGAAGGTTCACACATTTGTTCTGACAGTCAATTATCGCAGCATGGTTATACAACCAATCCATTCCCAGTATTACGTCAAATTCTCCCAGTCTAATAGGAATCAAGTCTACGCTCAGTTCATGTTTACTAATACTTGCGCGACAATTTCGATAAACGTATTCTACAGGGATCACTTCCTTATTAGCAACTTCTATGATCAAAGGATTTTCTAATAGTTCTCGAGGTGTACTAAGTCTACTAGCAAATTCTTCAGATACAAAAGAACAGGTGGCACCCGAATCAAATAATACATAAGCATTTATATCATTGATTGGGATTATACCTGACACCACATCCTTCGCAGCCACTGCGTCTTGGACGGTCATGTTAAAGGTTCTGGCGGTTGGGCGGTTGGATTGTGCCGGTCCACCGATCATCAGCTTGTTGCCTCCTTGCTGATTACTACCCCCGCCACTTACCTTCTTTGGGCAGTCCTTAATTCGGTGCTCCGTCGAGCCACAAGCAAAGCATCCTTGTATCTTTTTCGGTTTCAAACAGTTGGGCGAGATGTGCCCTTCCTGTCCGCAGTTGTAGCAAGTGCCACGTCCCTTCCAGCACTCGCCCTGGTGATTCTTCCCACACTTCGGGCATCCTTCAGCCCTCTTCTTAAAACCTCCACGAAAATTCCCTGATTGATTATTGTTGTTGTTTTTGTTGTTGTTGTTGTTCTCCCACTTTCTCTTTCCCAAGTTGCTTCCTCCGCTACTGCTTCCTCCCGTACGATTCTCTCCTCCAGTATTCTTTCCTTTCTTTTCTTTGTTATAAAGACTTAAGGCCTCACTGCCACCTTCCGCAATGATTGCCTTCTCCAGTAATGTTGCAAAGGAATCAATTTGAAGAACTGATACCTTATTGAACAGCCATGGCTTCAACCCTTGTTCAAAGCGTCTAGCCTTCCTCTCTTCATCACCAACTTGGTGCTCCGCAAATCGCGCTAGTTCGTTAAACCTAGCCGCGTATTGCGCCACCGTCATCTCACCTTGTTTTAACTCTAGGAATTTCACCTCCATCCTATTCTTCATACTTTTCGGAAAGTAATTCTCGAAGAACAGTGTCTTAAACTTATCCCAAGCTATTATCCCTTCTCCAGCTCTTTGTTGATTAGCCTCCCACCAGTAGTTCGCTTCTCCCCTCATCATGTACGTGGCAAACACCGTCTTCTGATCTTCGCCTACGCTAGCTATAGTGAAAGCTTTTTCGATCTCTTTGATCCACGTTTGTGCGACGATTGGGTCGGTAGTTCCCTCGAACTCCGGGGGTCCTACACTCTTAAAGTCTTTAAAGGTTGTTACTGGCACAGTTTGAGGGTTCGGGCGAACGGGTTCATTGTTCCTTCCCCTTAAGGCTTCTCCTAACAAGTCTACCAGTTTCTGGATCGGGTCTACTTGTTCTCTCTCATTGTTAACGGATTCTTCGGGTGCAGTCAATCTACGTCTGGGCGGCATTATCTGCATCACAATTTTTCATTTTATTATTATTCAAGTATATTACTTAAGTATTTCTTTTAATACTAAAAGAATAAATTTATAACACGTTTCTAAAATCAACTCCATTTATATTCATATGCCATTTCATTTCATTACATGATTTTCCTAGCATACTGCTATAAATGTTATCACATATATCCCCTAATATCACAAAAGACGGGGAATATACCAACCTACTACCATACTACCCCTCTAACAAAAGCTAACTCGGGGTTTACATCATCATCCCACATCTTACACAAAAGATCGGGATTACAACATAGTATATACAATACATAAGGACACAACTAGTACTACCACTAGACTGACTAAGGAAATCTCATCCCATCATCCCGCGCTCCACTGCGCTCTTGTACTCCAACTGTGCTATATACGCAACCAGCTCTCGGCTCAAGGTATGTAGAGTCTGTCCCTGTTCTGCCGGGTAGTGGTACACACCATCAATCACCCTTTCAAAAGCTGAACGGAACACATACCCCATCTTGTTCATCTTTCTCTTCTTGCACCTGACCTCATCCTCAAGGTCGTCAGCTCTCTCATTGGACGCTTCCCACTTCTCCTCGAAGTGTAACCTATCCATCACCTCCAACTCTAGCTGAGTACGGAGTGCCTCTTTCTCAGTCTTCTCACTCAGCTCCCTCTGCTCAACCTCTTCTAGCTTCTCTGCCAAATCTACATTCCTAGCCACTGACCTGTGAAATAGAGTCCCCATCTGGATCCCTGCCTCCCTACGGTAGGCAATCTCCACCTCTAACTCTTGCATAGCCAGCTTCCTCTGGTGGTCCTCGTCCCTCAGCTTCTGGAACTTAGACTCTCTCTCGTGGGCCTCTGCCTCCAGCTCCTGAACTCTACAGTCTAACTCTAGAATACGCTCCTCGTACTCGCCTAACATCTGTTCCTCTATAGTAGCCTCATCAGAGTCCTCTACTGGCTCATCCTCCATCGGCTCCTCCTCTGGATCAGTCTCTATCTCAATCTCGATCTCATCCTCATCATCAAACTCGGATGGTGCAACTGCCTGTACTGGTGTAGCCTCTAGAGGTGCCTCGTATACTACGTGTATATCCCTGGGCTCCTCCTCTGCAACTCTACTAGGTACCCCTGTGTCTATCATCCTACACTCACAAACACAAGACAAGAAATAGCATCTCCATTAGAATGTTAAACAAAATATAAGTTCATTGTATAGAATGAAGTTACATTTCATAACAGACTAAGTCTCTCAAGGAAAACTCTACATGAGTTTTATCTCCTTCCTAACTTCTAAGTTCGCCTAAGTTATAGTCTAAGGACACTCGTTCCTAAGGTTTATAACTATCTCTTTGATACCAACCTGTGACGCCCCCAAATTCCAGGACCGCCACTTGGTCTCTCGAATTCGGTTCATCACGTGCTCATGGTAATACATCACAATAATAATAATTAAATATCACACGATCACAGCGGAAAATCTATTCTAGAATAATTTACAATGATTTATTATAATTATTCCCCCAAGTCTCGCAACCTACAGTACTTAATAGATTACATAATAATATCAGTTAACGACTTATTACATAATCTAACTTAAGCTTAAACATAATCAAATCCAGTCTTACTACATCATCTTCATACCATATTAATATATTTAAAACATAACAGACATAAGCTAGTTGGTAGCTTTGCCCTTGCCCTTATCAACGCCCGAAGGTTCACCATGCTCTACCTTAACTGAAATGTTTTAGGGAAAGCAAGAATGAGCACAAATTGCCCAGCAAGTAATATACAATAAGGGTGAGTAATAAGATTCTCAATTCTCGAAAGGGTATAACAAGATTTGATAGTTCAAGAATAACAAGAATATCAACAGTTCTCAATATCAGTCGCTAAGGACAGGATAATATCAATATGATTCAATAATAAGTCAATTCAAGATTTCAAATAATTGAATACTGAGTAGTCACTACGGACTATGAACTTCTACTAGAATTGACAGTAATAAACTGAAAATCCAACAAAAACAGGTACAACAGGTGATCAGCCTAAAGTACCCTTGTTATGCATAACAATCAACCATACTCAAGTGTGCACGTCGGTTCTCCGACAATTATATATTCCCTTCAAAGAAGGTTGTTCTTCTCAGTCAAATACAAGATCCCGCACCAATCAATTAGTTTGGGTCGCTTTTCAATAATATAAGTCTAGCCGAATCAAATGGCATAGACACTTTCACAATATTCAAGAACAATACTAAGTTCAACATGAATAATAGCTTTAATGAAATAAGAGTTCAAGTATGCTAATTCAATTCAACCGATTAAATAGGAAACTAGTTCGCAATACACAAGATAGGATACTTGCATAGTAAAAGAGTATAAGTTAGGAAACTTTCACAATCATAGATTTCCTTGCATAAAGTAAATGCGTCGGTTAGGATACTTGCACTTTAAAAGAGTGTAAGTAAGAGAACTTGCCTTTAGCGTAGTTTATCCACGAAAAGCAATCAACACTTTCGAATTCCTATCGTAATACAGTTACGTATATATATGATATTCATTAGTCATATACTTTAACTTCACATTATCTCTTTGAATATACGATCAACACATAAGCTAAGTTTTACCTAGCTACACAGTTATATAGAATATAATTTCTATCCTTAACGTTCCTTCTTTAGAGTTTAAACGCATTCTCATATTATATAAGATCTCAACAATTTGCAAACATGCTTGCATATTATTAATATCACATAAGACCACAATCAATACTAAATATATTTCATTTTAGCAAGTTACGGCATTTCCTTAAGTTAACCGTCAAAATCGGGTTCAAGTAACATCATATAATATCACGTAGCATGTATTCATATTTAAAGGATACTTTACATGCTTGTATAACTTTTCCAAATCCAATCGTACATGGTATAGGTTCTTAAGTTAATACTTAAAGCCATTCAAGGACACGAACTCATATGGTCTAACATGGTCGCTTTTAAACACATAAGATATTCATATAACTTGTATTAGTCATGCTCATGAGTACTCGTATTGCATATATGTAGTTAGCATTGTTATTATCTTGAAAACATGCTTTGTTTATGCTAAACTTTAATCACGGCAACCAATCATGGTATATATATATGCATGACACATGAATGAGTCTAAGAGTACTATCACATGTGTCCATAAATGTCAAATTCTAATTCTCGTCATAACATACCAATGTTCACGTTCAAAGCTTATACTTTGTTAGTATAGTTCATTAATAAGGTCTATCATGTTCATGCTTCCTTATGAAACCTATATATGTAAGTTAACATGCTTTTCATGTATTTCAAGGCTATCTAAACATGCTCATAACATCAAAATGACTATATAGCATTTACATGATCATATCCACCTTCAAACTTCTATTCTTGTTAGGAATGAGCACTAGTTAGGTTCACATGTTCATATTTTATTACGGAACCAATATTGATAAGCTAACATGCACTTCATGTGTCTCTAGGTGGTACTAACGTGCTTGCAAGGTCAGTATTTAAACATGCTTCATATATGTTAACGTCGTTTATGAAACTTTAAAGTCGTTTCCAAACTATATGTCGTTTGGTTAATCATGCATGCTAATATACTAAAACATGCTCACATTGCCTCATTAGGTTTATATATAAGTATTAATCATGCTTTCATGCTTGTTTAAACAAAAATCAAACAATTAGTTCATAACAGTTTTGTTGCAGAATACAAAAAAACTGAACACAGAGGCTGGCGCTGCGGCGCGGCACAGCAGCTCACTACTGGCGCTGCGGCGCGAGTGGCGCGGCGTGCGGCGCTGCGGCGCGAGCTGCGGCGCGTGTGGCGCTGCGGCGCTGCGGCGTCGAGGCAGTTTTCCGGTTCAGACGTCAGCGAAAACCGACCCAAAACCTCCCATTTCATCGATTTCAACATACCATACCCAGATATTAGACTTGTTTAACTTACTAACACATACATATATGTTTATATAACAGTTAATAGCAATTATCAATTCCCAATTTCATGAACTCTAACTTAATTTACGAATTTCATGTATTTACAAAAATTGAAGAGGAACAATGGAAATGAAAGACTATTTAGTGGTTCCATCATGTGTGTATGTTCATATAACAACAATATAAGGGTTCTACAAACCAATCATGAACCAATTTGGCATAATCAAGAATTTCAACAAAACTCAGAGAACAACAATGGAGTTCTTTTGACAGAAAATGAAAATGAAGACACGAAGAGGATTTATACCTCTGTAAATGATTTAAGCTTGCTGCTATCTCAATAACACTGATATATATATATATATATATATATATATATATATATATATATATATATGCTCTCTAGTCTCACTTAGCCAAAATGCTCAGCAAAAGAACTGAAGAATGAGGATAGCTTATTTATAGAGAATCCATTATTCAGTCCATAGCTTTGCTCATCATTTTGAACTAACGGAAGAGAGGATTGCATGGTGGTTATGGGAGAGTTGGTATGTAGCAGTTGGCTTACACTATTGAGGCCACTCCCCTTGCAATGATCATTGCTATTTTGCTGAGTTTGAGAAGGTAGGAGTAGGCTAGCTTCATGATGCATTTCACGTGTGAAGAGATAGTGACTATCATATTGGGACAAGCCAAGCAAATCTCAGCATTCTTACAAATGGACTATATGCTACACTTATGTTATGTATTATATGTACTCTTAGGTTATAATTACAATGTTCTCCCCATAATGTAATAAATGCAATTTGAATACATATAATCTATGTACATTTTATCTTACCGGTATAATACAATCGGATACTACCACATTACATTATATCATATATTATTAAATTGTATTACTCAACAATTATTTATAATAGATCCATGATACATTATTTTAATGTATATCCACACATCATTTGTCACCTACACATATCATAGCATATAGTTACTATACATTTAATTCGCATGCTTGCACATATAATTTCTCATCTTATAAATTGAATATTAATTAATAATATACACATATCCTACATCAATCAATATAATTGTTAACCTCCATAACAATTTAATTAACCTTTATATGATTAACTATCACTTTGATATAAATCTTATTATATTTATAAACACGTTGCTCATTATTATTATGTTTCTTGCAATAATAATAATCACATATTATTAATCAATCCTCATTAGTGTTTTATAACAGTTAATTAATATTCTTCGATTAACAATTAATATAGATTAATTGTTTGCTTAAATTAATATAATCATTCTTACATTACGTCACTGTGCCACACATGGCAATCAACGAGTTTATCACAAACTCCACCAATTTCTCAATTATTATAATTATTCAATTATATATAATTGAATTAATTCATCTCATAACACAAAATCATTTATATTCAAATAAATTCTCATTTCCATTAATATATTTATTTAATAATATATGGAAATTCTCGGGTATTACAGTCAGTGCTTTTCTTGTTATTTGCATCCTTGGCCATCAGACATAGGTTGGCTATTTAAGGTTCTTCATCAGCTTCAGACTCAGCATTGGTGTCGTTGTCTGAGTCACTCCATGAACTTCCAACTACAAGACCATTGTCTTTCTTCTGATGCTTCTTGTAGCCTTTAAACTCTTTCTTTGGATTTTTCTTTCCTTTCAGCTCTTTTCTGATAGGTTTGTTGCAGTTTGCAATGAAGTGGCCAGGCTTCTTGCAGTTGTAGCATAAGTCATTGATCTGCTCCTAACTGCTATTGTTGTTGAATCTCTTAGGTTTGCCGCTTCTTCCTTTGCGCATGAACCTTCTGAGTCTTCTGACCAGCATTGCAACTTCATCATCATCATCTTCCTCATATGCAGATTCATCTTCATCATGAGCTTTGGAGAGCTCTTCTGTTGCTATGACGCCCCCAAATTCCAGGACCGTCACGGGGTCGCTCGAATCTGGTTCGTCACGTGCTCATGGTAATACATCACAATAATAATACGACTAAATGTCGCATCACACAGCGGAATAATACACAACTAATACCGAATAGATTACATTTAAATAATATAATTTATTCACGTCCTAAGGTCTCGTAACTTAAATAGTGATTACATAGCTTAGACATATCTTAAGCAATAATAACCTTAACTAGTACATAATATCATAAGTTTTTTATTACAATCATAAGTTCTAGATAATATTAAGCTACTCCGTAGCCTTTCCCTTGCCCTTGTCGGTACTCGAGGGTCCGCACTGCTCGGCCTTAACTGAAATATTTTTAGGGAAAGTAAGAATGAGCACCAATTGCTCAGCAATTAATATACAATAAGGGTTTGTAATATAATTCTCAATTCTCGAAAGGGTATAGCAAGGTTTGATAGTTCAAGGATAACAAGAATATCAACCGTTTTCAATAACAGTCGCTAAGGACAGAATAATATCAATGTGATTCAATAATAAATCAATTCGAGATTTCAAGATAACTGAATACTGGGCAGTCACTAAGGACTATGAACTTCCACAGGAATTGACAGTAATAAGCTAAAAATCCAACAAAAACAAGTACAACAGGTGATTAGCCTAAAGTACCCTATGTTATGCATAACACTCAATCATACTAATGTGCGCGTGTCGGTTCTCCGACAGTTATATTTTGTTCTTCTCAGTCAAATACAAGATCCCGCACTAATCAATCGGTTTGGGTCGCCTTTCAATAATATAAATTTAGCCGAATCAAATGGCATAGATCTCAAAAACTATAAATTCAATTTCAAGATTTAAAGTCCGAAGAATATAGTTCGACTTTTATCCTATTCAAGAAGTATATGGTTCATAATATCTGAATTTAATCTCAAGAGTTTACTCGTACGACAATAACTGCATAAGCCAATTGAATGTTCAATAAAGAGTAGAGTTAGGAACTTGCTTACAACTTTCCTTGAATAAAGTAAATACGAAGGTCTAGGATACTTGCACTATAAATGAGTGTAAGTAGGGAAACTTGCACTTTAAAAGAAAGTAAGTTAGAGAACTTGCCTATAGCGTAGTTTATCTACGAAAAGCAAATCAACACTTTCGAATTCCTATCGTAATATAGTTACGTATATATATGATATTCATTAGTCATATAATTTAACTTCACATTTTATCTTCTAATATATGATCAACACATAAGCTAAGTTTTAACCTAGCTACACAGTTATATAGAATATAATTTCTATCCTTAACGTTCCTCCTTTTGAGTTTAAACACATTCTCATATCATATAAGATAGTAACAATTAGCAAACATACTCTTATATTATTAATATCACATAAGACCACAATCAATACTAAATATATTTTATTTTAGCAAGTTGTGGCATTCTTATAAGTTAACCGTCAAAATCGGGTTCAAGTAACATCATATAATATCACGTAGCATGTATACATTTTAAAGGATACTTTCATGCTCGTTCAACCTTTTCACATTTAATTTACATGATATAGGTTCTAGATCTATATTTTAAACAAATTAAGGCTTTACAACATCGTGAAATCATGTAAGCTACCATGCTTTGTTAGTTTAAGCATACGAGGTTATCACGTAGTTTTTTTTAGGCATGCTCACAAGTATCTTTACCACATACATATTACTAGCATCGCTATCGATTTTGAAATCATGCTTATTTTGCGTTTATTTAGTTTTCATGGCACTTAGTATGGTATGTACACATGTATGATATATTAGTGAGTCTAAGATTGCTATCAACATGTTCAAAATTATCAGATTCTAATTCTCGACATAACATACCAAAGTTCACGTTCAAAGTATAGTTCACTAATAAGGTCTATCATGTTCATGCTTCCTTATGAAACCTATATATATGCAAGTTAACATGTATTACATGTGTTTCTAGGTCATATAAACATGTTTACAAAATCAGAACATGGATATGGTACATACATGTCAAAGTTTACTTTTAAAACTCGTATTT